>CM040125.1:194216642-194816642 GCA_022559845.1 Amorphophallus konjac
TTCTCTGGGGGCAATGCTAGCCCAGAATGAAGAAGGGAAAGAGCAAGCCCTCTATTACCTCAGTCGGAGACTGGTCAGAACTGAAGAAAAATACACTTATATTGAGAAGATCTGCCTGGCACTAGTCTTCGCAGTCAAAAAGCTCCGGCATTATATGTTGTCGCATGAAATCAGCTTGGTGTCCAAGGAGGATCCCCTGAAATATATCATGTCCCAGCCGGCACTCAAAGGCCGCCTAGGCAAATGGGCGGTAATCCTTATGGAGTTTGATGTCTCCTACATACCGCGTAAGGCCATCAAAGGTCAAGCTATTGCAGATTTCTTTGCTGAACATCCGATACCCGGGGAAAGCCCGTGGGAACCGGAACTTCCCGAGGATGAGACCCTAGAAGCCGCCCAAGTGCAGCCTTCCTCATGGCAGCTATACTTTGATGGCGCTTCCAGAATTGACACCTCTGCTACCGGATCATCCAGGGTCAGAGCAGGAGCAGGCATAGTCTTGAAGTCCCCAGAAGAAGAAGTGGTGCATACTTCCTGCTCCATAAATAAACAATGCACAAACAATGAAGCAGAATATGAAGCCCTGATAATCGGGTTGCAAATTACTCTGTCCATGGGAATTCAGATGCTGGAAGCATTCGGAGACTCCATGCTAGTTATAAAACAGCTGGAAGGAGAGTTCGAGGTGCGAAAGCAAGAGCTCCTCCCCTATCACCAGTTGGCAACTCGCCTGATGTCAAAATTTTACTTCATCAGCATTAAACACATCAATCGAGGCCGAAATACTCAGGCAGACGCCCTCGCTAAGTTGGCCAGTTCATTGGCGGTCCCGCCAGACACAAGCCTGAATATATCCGTGATCAACCGCCGACAAGTCCCCAGCGTAACAGAGGTTCTGGCCGACGAAGAAGAGATGGAAGTAGCAGTCATCGAAGGGGTTCAACAACCCGACTGGCGAGAGCATCTCCTACGCTGGTTTCAACACCGGCAACTTCCAAAAGAAAAGGAACAAAGAATGAAGCTCCTGAGGATCAAGGATTCTTACGAGATGAGAAGCGGGACCTTGTTCCGAATTATGGCAGATGCCCGAAGGAAAGTCCTACTCCGTTGCTTGTCTTCAGCAGAAGCGGGACAGGTGATGCAAGAAGTTCATGCAGGATCAGCTGGGGCACACCAGGCCGGTCTGAAATTGAAGATATAGATAAAGAAATTGGGTTACTATTGGCCCACTATATTCAATGATTGCTGCAAGTTCGCCAAGGCTTGTCAGGAATGTCAAGAACATGCTAATGTGGCGAGGAGACCCCCAGTGCCACTACATCTCACTCTACCAAGTTGGCCGTTTGCTCAATGGGGCACGGACGTGGTAGGGCCACTTCCCGCATCTTCGTCAGGATGCAAATACATCTTAGCAGCTACAGATTACTTCTCCAGATGGGCGGAGGCAGTAGCACTAAGAGATGTGACCGGAGAGCTAGTTGCAAGATTCTTCCGGCAGAATGTAATATTCCGATTTGGGATCCCCAGCCGAATCATCTCTGACAATGGCAGCCATTTAAGAAATCAGAAGGTTTATCGCTAGCTGACAAATACAAAATTGACTGTAGGACATCGTCCCCCTACAACCCTCAAGCCAATGGACTAGCAGAGGCTTTTAACAAAACCTTGTGTACACTATTGGCGAAGACTGTCAAATCTAACAAAAAGGATTGGGAAGAAAGGATGTACGAAGCGCTTTGGGCTTATCGTACTGTCTACAAGACCCCAACCGACTGTTCACCCTTCTCCCTTGTCAATGGGTCGGAAGCTATAGTGCCGATTGAACTTGAAGTTCCTTCATTGCGAGTTGCCATCCAGCACGGATTCGTCAGTGGTGAGCAGACCAACGCAGAAAGAAGATTGGAAGAGCTCGCTGAGCTCGAAGGAAAATGCCTCCAGGCGCAACAAAACATCCAACTCTACCAAGCTCGCATGGCCCGTGCTTTTGACAAGTTAGTCAAGGGTCGAGAGTTCAAGAAAGGAGACCTGGTGATTGTCAAAAGAAGAGAAGTGATGGCCTCTAACCCCAAAGGGAAACTGGTCGAAAACTGGGTCGGACCATATATCGTCCGCCGAGTATATGAAGGGGGTGCCTACGTCCTTGTAGACCACAAAGGAGCCGTCCAGTTCTCTCCCCTCAACGGAAAACACATTAAGCTGTATCATGCGGCGCAGCCGACACACCCCGAGTGATCGGTCGGAACATACCTTTTCCTTGTTTAGCGGCATTCCGCCCTAATCGAGCCACCTTTTCCTTGGTTAGTGGCATTCCGCCCTAATCGAGCTACCTTTTCCTCGGTTAGTGGCATTCCACCCTAATCGAGCTACCTTTTCCTTGGTTAGCGGCATTCCACCCTAATCAAGCTACCCTTTCCTTGGTTAGCGGCATTCCGCCCTAATCGAGCTACCTTTTCCTTGATTAGTGGCACTCCGCCTTAATCGAGCTACTCCCCTTGGTTAGTGACATTCCGCCCTAACCGAACTACTTTTCCTTGGTTAGCGGCATTCCGCCCTAATCAAGCTACTTCTCCTTGATTAGTGGCACTCCGCCCTAATCGAGCTACCTTTTCCTTGGTTAGCGGCATTCCGCCCTAACCGAACTACTTTTCCTTGGTTAGCGGCATTCCGCCCTAATCAAGCTACTCTCCTTGATTAGTGGCACTCCGCCCTAATCGAGCTACCTTTTCCTTGGTTAGCGGCATTCCGCCCTAATCAAGCTACTTCTCCTTGATTAGTGGCACTCCGCCCTAATCGAGCTACCTTTTCCTTGGTTAGTGGCATTCCGCCCTAACCGAACTACTTTTCCTTGGTTAGCGGCATTCCGCCCTAATCAAGCTACTCTCCTTGATTAGTGGCACTCCGCCCTAATCGAGCTACCTTTTCCTTGGTTAGCGGCATTCCACCCTAACCGAACTACTTTTCCTTGGTTAGCGGCATTCCACCCTAACCGAACTACTTTTCCTTGGTTAGCGGCATTCCGCCCTAATCAAGCTACTCTCCTTGATTAGTGGCACTCCGCCCTAATCGAGCTACCTTTTCCTTGGTTAGCGGCATTCCGCCCTAACCGAACTACTTTTCCTTGGTTAGTGGCACTCCGCCCTAACCGAACTACTTCTCATTGATTAGTGGCACTCCGCCCTAATCGAGCTACCTTTTCCTTGGTTAGCGGCATTCCGCCCTAACCGAGCTACCTTCTCCTTGGCTAGCGGCTTTCCACCCTAATCAAGGTACTTCTCCTTGGTTAGTGGCATCTCGCCCTGATCAAGCTACCCTCTCTCGGATCACATTCCAAAAAAAAAAGAAAAGAGAAAAGAATGGGTTAAAAATAGAGATACCCCGCCAGACTTGCCCCCATATCGGGACAAGTGCAAAAATGGCTATAACCCGGCTGTGGCGAAAACCCGAAAGGGCGTCGCAGGCAAAATTGGGTACCCCGCCACGTGAAAACCCGAAAGGGCGCGTGGGCAAAAGCAAGAGGGGGCTGGCTTTGGCGAAAACCCGAAAGGGCGCTTGAGTCGGTAAAGTGGTAATTTCCCAAATGCCTCTCCTATTTTTCATCCAATAAGACTCCGAAAGGGACAATCATCAAAGTCCCATCGGGAATTCTTTAACAAACCCTATTTTTTGACCCTCGTCATCATCGACGAGATCGGTCGATCTCTGTCCATAACTTGGACCTTACGTCCTTGTTAATAACCTCATCTTCGCTTCGGCATGTGACCCATGTCGATGAACAAACCCTTTTCGACCCTCGTCATCATCGGCGAGATCGGTCGATCTCTACCCCCAACATTGGACCTTACGTCCCTGTTGACAACCCCATCCTTGTTTCGGCAACAACATATGCCGATAAATAAACCCCTTTCGACTCTCACCATCATCGGCGCGATCGGTCAGCCTCTACTCTCAAACTTGGATCCTACATCCTTGTTAATAAACCACTTCCTTGCTTCGACATTTAACCAGTGTCGACGAAATAAACCTAAGACCAACCCTTGTCCTCATCGACAAGGACGGTCGACGTTCCCGCGATCCAGTTCTTCTGAACCTCGAATCAAAAAAAGAGAAAAGAAAATGGGGTTAAAAATAGAGATACCCCGCCAGACTTGCTCCTATATCAGGTCAAGTGCAAAAATGGCTATAACCCGGCTGTGGCGAAAACCCGAAAGGGCGTCGCAGGCAAAATTGGATACCCCGCCGCGTGAAAACCCGAAAGGGCGCGCGGACAAAAGCAAGAGGGGGCTGGCCTCGGTGAAAACCCGAAAGGGCGCTTAGGTCAGTAATGTGAATAAAAATTTTTGAATGATGAATAGTGATGAACCATCCGCCGTCCAAAAGGCCACTTTCAAGGTCGTGACGAGGATCTTCATCCGATATCCCACTTATACACGTCTAGTGTCTTTACCCTTTCGACCCTTGTCACCATCGGCAAGATCGGTCACTACCTATCCGGTTTTTGTCACCATCAGCAAGACCGTCTACCCTTTCGACCCTTGTCACCATCGGCAAGATCGGTCACCACCTACCCGATTTTTATCACCATCGGTAATACCGCCTATCCCCTTTCGACCCTTGTCACCATCGGCAAGATCGGTCACTACCTATCCGGTTTTTGTCACCATCGGCAAGACCGTCTACCCTTTCAACCCTTGTCACCATCAGCAAGATCGGTTACTACCTACCCAGTTTTTGTCACCATCGGCAATACCGTCTACCCTTTCGACCCTTGTCACCATCGGCAAGATCGGTCACCACCTACCCGGTTTTCGTCACCATCGGCAATACCGTCTACCCTTTCGACCCTTGTCACCATCGGCAAGATCGGTCACCACCTATCCGATTTTTGTCACCATCGGTAAGACCGTCTACCCTTTCGACCCTTGTCACCATCGGAAAGATCGGTCACCACCTATCCGATTTTTGTCACCATCGGCAAGACCGTCTACCCTTTCGACCCTTGTCACCATCGGCAAGATCGGTCACCACCTACCCGATTTTTGTCACCATCGGCAAGACCGTCTACCTTTCGACCCTTGTCACCATCGGCAAGATCGGTCACTACCTATCCGGTTTTTGTCACCATCGGCAAGACCGTCTACCCTTTCGAACCTTGTCACCATCGGCAAGATCGGTCACTACCTATCCGATTTTTGTCACCATCGGCAATACCGTCTACCCTTTCGACCCTTGTCACCATCGGCAAGATCGGTCACCACCTACCCGGCTTTTGTCACCATCGGCAATACCGTCTATCCCCTTTCGACCCTTGCCACCATCGGCAAGATCGGTCACTACCTATCCGGTTTTTGTCACCATCGGCAAGACCGTCTACCCTTTCGACCCTTGTCACCATCGACAAGATCGGTCACTACCTACCCGGTTTTTGTCACCATCGGCAATACCGTCTACCCTTTCGACCCTTGTCACCGTCGGCAAGATCGGTCACCCCCTACCTAGTTTTTGTCACCATCGGCAACACCGTCTACCCTTTCGACCCTTGTCACCATCGGCAAGATCGGTCACTACCTACCCGGTTTTTGTCACCATCGGCAAGACCGTCTACCCTTTCGACCCTTGTCACCATCGGCAAGACTGGTCGCTACCCGTTCTCGGTTCTTGCCGCTCTCGGCATGACCGTTTATCCGCCAGTTTCACTATGCCCCCCTGAGTTCCCCGAACTCTCGACCAGCATAAAGCCGTTTCTAGTCCTGAGAAAAGTCGTGGCGCGGTGGAGTGAACACCTCACCCCTTCCCTCAAGGCGTGAGCGCTCTCCTACCCTAATTACTCATACACTCGAACTAGAAATCGACGGGCAAACAAAAAAAAAACAACACAATGACAAGATGGAGTCTTCATTCAAAATCAGGATGGAGATTTTTCATTACTATGAAGTGAAGGCGCATGATTACATGGACTATGCCCTGGAATACATAAGGTGCATCAAAAGTGAGCACATAAAGAAAAGAGATTACGGCAAAGGGCGTCGGAAGATGTCTTCCAGCACAGGAATACCCAATGACGGATGACGGATCAGTTCTTGCAATCTGAACTCGGTGGCCTCCAGATCGGATAGCTTCACCTCCAGGGAAGCAGCTTGTCCTTCGGCCATCTCAGCATCCTCAACCTTTTGGACCCCCAGGTGATCTACTTCTTCAAGTTCAGCCTCTATCCTGGAAAGTTCGGCCCGCAATGCCGTCATCCGGGCCGTTAGGGAGTTCCGGCGTTGAAGAGAGGCGTTGGCTTCGTCCCTCGCCCTCACCGCGGTCTCTTGCAGGGAAATGAGGGTCGTCCTGTTTTCAGCCCGCTCCATTGATATGGCCACCAACTGGTCAGCTGCCTCCTGGCCCAAGAACTCCCTCCGGTTCACATACTTCAGGAGCAGGATCACCCGTGGAGTCCAGTCGTCCATGGGACAGCCAAGGGCCAGCAGCGAGCGGGACAGATGCTCTATCAACCCCCTCAGCTGAACATAAGCTAAATCCCTACTGGCTGTTACGGCCTGCTGGAGGGTCCCCAGGAACTGCCACACGACATCACTCGAGGATTAAAGGCCAAGTGGCGACGTCTCGGGCAGTTCGAACTCTACCCTGCTATCCACGGCAGCCCATATATCATCAGCCGCCCCGGAGGATGACGACGGCATAAGCTGCAGCCCACTACCACCGGAAACAACCGCACCAGCAGATGCGGTGGCTGGAGCCTCAGCAACAACAATCTCCTTGCCGGTCCCCTGGGGTGGGAGTCCAACAAGAACCCCGAGCACCGAGGACGTCCGTCCCTCAATAATCTCCCCGACTTCTATCTCGGCAGAGCCACCCTCCTCCAAGACTGACTGCTGTGCAGCCTCCCTTGGCGGAAAATCTCCAGCTACTGCCGAACTATCAACTTCCACAAGTGCTCCGGGACCAACTGGAACCATTGCTGCTGCATGATCCTTTGGGTACCGCAATGCGATGGGCCGCAGGACGGACGGGAAAGTCGCCTGGCCTGTTCCCAGGGTCGGGAGTGGTATCTGCACCGTCATAGTTGGCAGCGCCACCTCAGTCTGCATCGGAGATATATACACTTAAAACCTGGCTAGAGGAAGGAGAAAAGAAGCATGGTAAGGATCGGTCCCGGATGGATCCTTACCTCGGTCGGGACTAAGCTCAAATCTTTAAGAGCAGCTCCCCCAGCGCCAGCCTCCTCTCCCGTAAGCGGTAATGACGGCACAGGACCGCCCCATGATAACCGGGCCGGGCTGAAGGTCGGATAGTCACTCTCATAGGCCGAGGATACCCCAGCATCGTCGGTCTCAAAATCAAGTGGTGATGGCTCCTCGTCACTGGAGCCGCCACCATAATCTACACGCTCAGAGGAGGAAGACCCCTCTGCTCTCTCAGGACGCTCCGCCGTCGAAGTAGGAGCCTCGCCAGCCGGAGCATCACCCTCGGCGGGAGCTTTCCCGGTGCTCTCCACACCAAGGGCGGCAATAGACGATACCTCAGGGGCGGGTTCTCCCTGCCCCGAGGGGATCACCTCCTCTGCGCTCTCCGAGCCCGGAAGCAATGATGGTTGTATATCAACTACAGTCCACAGCAAAAGGGAGTCAAGACGGCTGAAGATATGAAGGTTTACGTTGCTATCGCAACTAAAACTATAAATTACCTTCCATCTCCCACCGAGGTGTTGGGGAAGGCAGATCCCTTTCTGCGGAAGCAGCAAGAACTCCCTCTGCCTCGTCCCTAGCCGCTACACCCACTGTCGCCTCGGGACCGACGACCCCAGCAGCTGTCTCAGTGACTGTCAGCATGGGCCGCCCCAAGCAGTCAAGACAAGCTAATGCACTTTGAAGAAAAGAAGAGCCTACCTTCGGCCTCTGGCCCTTGTGCGCGAGAAGCCTCAAATTCTTCGAAAGATACAACGGGAGGAAGGTCGGTTGTCGATGTCTGCTCCGCAGCTTTCTTCCGGCGTGCCCGTGTCACCCGGGTCACCGCCGCTTTCGCCTTCCCGACGGCCTCTCGCAGTTGGGACCTGGTCCTCTTCCTCGAATCCCTAGGAGGCAATGGCGTCGTGGTCGGCGCCGGCTCAGGAACTTCAAAATATGTCAGCTTTTGGGCCTTTATGATCAATTCCCTGAAGTGCCGAGTCTCCTCCGAAGTCGGTCGGACTGCATATGCACAAGGGTGAGAATGACACAACCACAATAAAAAGAAGAGGCTGGCCGAAGGGCCTGAAAGACGAGATGGAACGTACTTGCCGATCCCGTATAAAAGGGGAAGAGAGGCCAATAAAACAGCGAGGGCGTCTTGTCCCTCGAAGCCGCCTCGCGAATAAGCCAGCATAGATCCCCGATCTTTTCGCTCGGCTCAGCCAACAGTGCCAGGTCTTCATGGCCACGGGAGGACAGCAGATAATACAGACTCAGATGGTCCAGCCCCCACCTGTCTGCGTATTTGAAGGAGATTTGAAGAGGATGGTCCAGTATGGCTTCGCCGGGGCTACCCACCGAGAGGCCGTGAGACCGAAGGAGCGCAAACAGCCAAGGGGTGTTGGCATACAAATCAGCCCGCCTGTCCTCTTTGCGAATGAAAGCCCGGTAGGGATACAACCTGTCTACCTCGGGACGCCAGTCTGCCACGGCCGCGATGGGCTCTTCTACCGGCAAAGGGAGTTGCTGGAGAATCACCCTCTCACTGCTCACCCGGCATAAACCCCGAAGGGTCTTCACATAGTCATCCTTGTTGATCGGGGGCAACTTCAGCTCAACTTTCGTCCTGCGGCTTTTTACAAGCTTGCGGGCCTCTAGATAGGCCTTCACATCCGTATTAGTCCAAGATTTCAACTTCTTCAAATAAGAAGCATCAATATCAAGAACTGGCTCCGGTTGGGAAGCTAAGAACCTGTGCTCCGCCACGGCCCAGCACTCTCTCCGGGAGGTCCTGTAAAATCCCGTCCGCGCGTTCCACCACTTGATGTATTCAGGCGTGACGCGAGGGAACCGTGCGGGGGCGGGCACCCGGAAAGAAACGTCTTCGCGACGATGGAAGAAGTCCCACCATATCCGGGCATCGTCATTGGACGTTTGCCCGGCCCTGTGCCTGTTGGGCAGTGCAAATTGTGAATAGGAATGTGGAATCTGCTGGTCGTAGCCGAAGTTTCGACTGAAACGAAACGGGTAATACGGCTCCAACCACAGAATGCCGCTCTTGCGAAAAACGAGGACACTAGGCCTTATGGCCAGTGCCCAATCAACCAACTCCGGCTCCAGAATAGGCCTGGTACAATTGGCCTGGGAAATCGAATGGATGTACTCCTCAGTTTCAAAGAGCTTGCACTGTCTCGTCCTGTTCGTCAATGGGCTCGAGTGAGCAGCCAAGCTCCAGAAATGAAGAACCCCGGGCGAATCCACGGGAAGACGGGTCAATTTACCCCGAATAGCATAAAGTTGCTCCATTAGCAATGATGGCTCGGCGCTTGCAAACTCTATCATGCGCGGGACCAGAGGAACCGCTTGTAATGCCCGAGGAGCTGCCTCCGGGAACAGGGTGCAGACCCAAGCATTAAAGAAATGTAACGGACCAACCGTCCGAAGGCTTCTGGGGAGGCGCGTCTTGTGCAAGTCTCCCAACATCTTGTAAATGAGGCACAGGGCCACTGGGCAAAGAGACAGCTTGGTACCCCAAGCCATAAGACAGGCCGGATATATGGCTTCCGCCCTGATCACTCTCTCGTCGCCCTGAGGGAGAGCAAAGGAACAAAGCCAATAAACCAAATAGGCAGCACAATGAGTCACTGCATCAACACCAGTAGGGTTTGGGTTTTCCCCCTGCCCTCCTCTCGAAGAAAATGATGAAGCGGCCTGGCGTCGTATCCTCTTCTTCCATTTCTGGGCCACCGGTGCTATCGGAGGAAAATCTTCATACTTGTTCTTCCCCTAGAAGAAATATTGAAGCCAAGCGCCCATCCGCACTCTTCATTTCTCGCCGGCTTTCGAGCTTCTCTCGTGTCTTGGGACGAATGGAAGAGGGTGCGATACGCCTTCATTAGATATCGATAGGCATAGCCCGCCATATACCGACCGTCACCGTCGGTCTGGTCCTTCAACCAGTCGGGCCAACAAACTTCCTCATACGGCTCTCCATCAATGGGCAGGCCGCTGAGCTGAGATAGACTCCACAAGTCTAAAGAGGTCTCCCCCTCTGAAGTATAGAAGGTGTTGTATTCGGGGTAGAACACCTCGATCATGCCGCAGCACAAGCCCCGGGAAATCGGATACCGATACCTTGAAGCATATACACTGTGATAAACACCAGCTCTGGTCAAAAGAGGAGCATAATGATGCAGCACATAGTCTGTGAATTCCACTGCTCCGGGCCTGAATGCGTGGGCATCTGTGACTTTCAACTCAGCAAACCATCCCACGGAGATCTGGTGCTTGAAGCGAATCGCCAAGCAATCCAGCAAGAATGACTCATCTCTATATCCCCACCTCAACGGGGCAAGGAATAAGCCAAAGATCGGCTTCTCTCGATCTACTCTGCCCGCGGAGTCATTCCACCGAGCAGGCACAAATTCAGGAGCTCTAGTCAGCAGTCCGTCTGACGGAGCCAGGTCTTGCAGCCCCAGCACAACGCTCCACTTCCTGACCTCCCCAGGGAGATAGATGGGTCTTCCCCGCGTTACGCATTCGGCCAAGCTGTCTCTCTCCACCAGCAGAGCCTGCTCGACCTTCCGCACGGCAAACACGTCCCGTTTCCCCTGAAGGTTGAAACGCCGAAGAAGGGACATCAGGTGTTTGTCCTTGGGATGATCCTTCATGATCACGTCTTCTCTATTATAATGAAAGGAGTCGCCCCCGAGGATAAGGAGACGACCGGTGTCTACGGTGTCCGTCTCCGAATCTGAGGCCTCCGCAACTATGGCCACCTGACCGTGACCCCAGTCGAGAGAATTAACATTCTCCCATGTCACCACGGCACGAGAGGAAGAGCTGGATGCCATAACAGCTGCGAAAAGAGCATATCAAACAAAAACAACATCAGAAAATGGCTAATCAAAGGCAAACTTCTGACAAAATTTCGACAGAATCTCCCCAGCACGGGGAATTGCCGAAGAAAAGTGGGAACGCGTCCACTGAGGAACGGTCCCTAAAAGACAGCCATCGGCATTACACCGAGGCCAGAGGAACACCCGGGGGAATAGCTCCGAGGGCAAGCCCTGCTAGAAGCCTCCCGAGGTCCAAAGAATGGGTTTCGAGACTCAAAGGGACAACATCTCCACTCACCCGAAGGAAAAATCACCGCTCTCGGTGCCAGAAGGGGAGAAGAAGGAGAAGAGAGAGAAAGAAGATCGTCAAATGAGAGGCGATGAAGGAAAAAAACAAGAAGAAAGAGATAAATAGGGGATTCCCCCTTTGCTTAAACCGGCGCGCTATTTAGCGCGCCGGATTAAAACCCCGCATAGCAAAAGGCGCGCCGGGAAAAGGCGCGCCGAATTAGAGCCCCACGGCGTCAAGGGCGCGTCGCGTTAGTAAGTAAAAGGAAGAATAGCGCGCCGGATTAAAGCCCAAGGGTCACATCCCGCGCCGTATTAACATCTAAACGGCGCCGGGTTACCGTCCGTGCCGAATTAAGGGCCAGCCCAGGCGCCCGACAACCAAAGGGAAGGTCAGTCCGGGTGAAATACATCCGTCTGCCCTGCTACACTCGTGCCTTGCTCGCAACACCCACGTCTGGGGGGCATTTGTTGGCACCTAAAATATGATCGTCGGTGACCAAGCCGTAAAGACGAATGACCCGGTCCACCGAAGCACGGAAGTCGAAAAATATCAACATATTGAAGACTTTTCAAGCCGCCAGAGCCTCGAGTCGCTCCGTATAGATATGGGGACTTCACCTCAGGGGAGCCGGGACAAGCTCACAACCAACCGGTAGTGCGACCAAGCCTACCCAATGAACCGGCATCAACTCTGTCATGCCGCATCCACCACACCCGTTGTCCGATCAAGGACAATGGTCTATCGGTGGTCCCCCACCACATGAAAGGGCTCTCCTAAAGATAAAGGAGTTTCCCCCTGGTTCCCCGAGGCGGAGGGCCGAAAGCTCTGATGGCAGAAGATCCCGATCACCCGACGCGGGTACGGCTTCCCGGCAAGATAGGCCCGTTAGTGGCTAAATGATCGCCCAGTTCAAGTGGAACTATCCTTGGTGTTACATCACCTCCTAAGGAGCTTCGGGCACGAGCCAGACCGAGCCAACAGCAGGGAGCGTGGAGCGAAAGGCCGTGTCAGTGGAAAGCCCGCATGGTCAAATCAATGCTATCAGGAGTCTCAAGGAGGGCCGTAAGTCAACATGGGAGCTCCTACAAGACACCTCGTCGAAGTTCCGAGAAGCATTGGCAATATTAATGTTCACGGTGATTCCCGGAATCATCCCCGGACTCATCGACGGGCTCGAGGCGCATGAGAAGCATTAGCCCGGCGCGCCTTAACCGGCGCGCCCCTCATTCAATGCCCCTTATCCCGGCGCGCCCCTTTACCATCCTACTCTTAAACCGGCGCACCCCCTACCTTCAGCCCTTATCCCGGCGCGCCCCCCTTTGCCTTCTGCCCTCATCCCGGCGCGCAAGCTACCCTATCTGATGGCGCTTTAAACCGACGCGATAAGCTCACGAAGACTCCTCTCGGCGCGCCAAAAGCTCACGCCGGATGAAGAGCCTCCAACCTGTTATATATATGGGTGAGGTTTGATTGAAAAGCGAGAGGCTAAAGAGGGGCACAGAAGAAAAAGGGAGACAGATCGAGACCTGAGAGGAGAGAAAAGAAAAAAGGGTAAGAGGAGGGTCTTTCGAGAGAGGCCTTCGGAAGGGAGAGAGAGCTTCCTGGGAAGAGAAGTTTCCACCCGAGCGTCCTTCAACGGCGGTCTTCCTCTGTTCTGATTGAGGTCCTCCGGAGCCGGAGAAGGATAAATTTCCGATACTCTGTTTTGCGAACAGGTGGGCGCCGGCGTCTATCTTCTTTGCTTTTTCGTGGATTCTTTTTCTCTTTCGGAGTCTCCGTCCACCAACTGTAAGCAGAGAGGGGAGGGATGGCAATGATATGAGCCGACCCCTCCCCTCCTCTGTGATCTCTTCTTTTTACTGCATTTTTCCCCCTGCAAAATGATGAACAGCGACTGAGCAATGATGCCGGCGCCGGATTCGTAGCGTGTAAATGAGTAGCCCATTCCTGTTTCTGGGGTGGCAATGCATATTTGAATATCTGGACCAACAGGTCGAATGATTGATTCTAACTTCTGTCTCCTCCCCTATCTACGGCGATGGGTATGTTCAGGGTCCTCCGTGCATTTTCTCCGGTCCCGGTTTCCCTGAAGCCTCGATCATGCCCCAAAGCACCGTGGGCTACAGAAACACCCCCTCCCCGGGGTTCTTTCCCCTCTTTTTTTTGACCGTGCTCGTGTATGATTTAAGGGCCCCCGCATGCCCTCCGTGGACAGAGCTGCGCTTCTGCGTATGCTTCTTTCTACCGTGTTGTCAAGGACTAGCTCCCCTCGATTCCTCTCTTCCTATTGCCCTGTGGCTCGCAAGGTGGGAATCGTACTCGGGGTTGCAAGATGCATCGGCTTGACATTGCGCCGTAACTGTTCGAGCATATGCCCCTATGTTTGGCTCGTCTCGCCTGTGAATTGATCACCCCTCCGCATTATAGTCATGTGAACTGTTACGAGGCTCCTTTGTTTCGTCTTAATCGTCCGGGGAGGGGGAAATTCCCTGCTACTTCGCATAGCTGCTGGGCGATCAGGAACTTTACCCCCCCATGGTGAAGGTTTCCCCAAGGCCATAGCAGATAGCAACAGGGGTCCTAGCCTAACATGCTTCGCCTCGACAATCCGAGACCCAATCGAGGCCAAGAGATGTGTGCTCCTCGTAGGCCAGCCCTCGGAGCTTAACCCTCTTGGTGGTCGGTCCCTCTATGGGATGAGTCATCTGTGGGCTGTCCACCCCTCGCAGGCTAGCCCTCGGGGTGATGCTCCCATCATCAATGACCTCGTCTCTCTATCCTTCCCCTTGCGGAGCCTTGGTGCCCCTCGTAGGCTAGTCCTCGGGGTATCCTATCCGATGGGGTTTGCTGGGTGCCTCCGTGTACACCGGCGGTTTAGGGGCTTGTTCCACAAGTGAACATGACCCCGCTTCTCCCCTGCAACTCTTCAGGTCCAGGGGAGATGCTGTCCGATTTTGGACAGATTAAGAATAAATAAGCTCTAATGAAATGATCGTTCTGGACTCAATCATCTCGGTGCTCGAGTATGAACCTCGCACTGACCTCCCCCCTCATCTCCAGAGGGCCGTGGACTCCAATCGAATAATCATCTGGCCCAACAACTCAAGAAAGGGTTCCTTGAAGTCCAATAAACTTAAAAGGGTTCATAACTCAACAAAACATGTTTAATACGGCGCGGTCTTAACCGGCGCGCCCTAAACCGGCGCGGTACCCCCCCGCGCCGGATTAACCACACACTCATTTTCTAAAAATTTTTTTTTTGCGGCTTTCCGGCGCGCCCTAAACCGGCGCGCTCCAACCCTCTTGCGCGCCGTCTCAAAAGCATGAATACCGCGCCGTATTAACCACTATGCCTACGCTTTATCGCGCCGTATTAACCACTATGCCTACGTTTTATCACGCCGTATAAGTGTTTCTTGCATAGCCACGCCGGTTTTGAAGCCTCGCCCCTCGGGGGCAATGTCGACAAGTCGTAGCAGGCATCGAATTGAATAAAGAAGGGTCAAGCGAGCCCGAGTCATGTCATCATCATACTCACCATCATAATCCGTTAGCATTTCGCTTTCACTAGCATACTTGTGTTGCTCTTCCTCCTCTCGACGAGGGGTATTAAGTGCGGGTGATCGTCACCGTCTTCATAACGCTATCTTCATGTTCAAATATAATCATGAATGTCTTGTGTGCATGCATGCATAGATCCCCGGGTATATTAAATGGCGTCGACGGAAAAGCCGGATTATGTCTGGACGGAAGTTTTCGCTATGCGCGACGGCGGTCTTCGGACCCACGTCCTCCGCCATGTACCGAGGATCCATAATTCCATAAACATATACATCCGGCATGCCTTCGTCGTGATCATCATGTAGCTCTTTTCAATCCGGCTTCGACAGCCCGCTATCTCGGCAATTAATCAAAGGTGTTCCCTCCTCGTGGGGGATGTAATTAACGCCATAACCTTTATGGTATGGCGGACTGCTGGTCCCGACCGAACCTCACATTCGCCCTACATGGGTCAGAATGAGCGCACAATAAAATCGTCACTCATGTGACTGGCACGCCCGCGTCGTCAATCAGTCAGTTGACTACAAGTTAGTTAATTAGTTGATCGATACGCGAACGAAAAGGTAAAATGAAAGGAGAAGAAAAAGATGCGCGAAATAGGTTGGTGCATTATGTTGTCAGGGGGAGTTCTGTAAAGTCTGATCTGAATACAACTCATTCTACTCTTTCTTCATTCTCATAAATTCTCATCACATGGTATCAATTGCATCAATTGTCCTTTGTTTAAACTACTCCCATTACGTTGTGGCATTGTCACTCCTCTTGAAACTTCTTATGAGCTGCTTTTGTGGTTCACTATCTATTCCCTCATTCTGAATGGCAGACTGTTCTGAAATTGATTCATTATTTTGAGCAGCAATTATTACAACTCCTCTTTTATAAGAATCACATTGACTCCTTGAATGAACCGAAGGTTTAATTTTAATAGATTGTAGAGTTTAAAGACTGTTGTCAGAAAATAAGGTGGTAGAAAACCTGTTATAGCTCTGAACCTTTCTTTCATGATTATGACAGATAAGATCCTCACAGAATCTGAAAATGACAGACTTAGTGTGGACTAGGCTGAGAAACTCAGATAGTGTATTGTCTTTAAACAAGTCACTTTGAAAGTCAAAAGGGCAGCAACAATAAAATCATTAGTAAAAGCAAATGTAAAAAGTTGCAGAGCAATGACTGCATTGCACTGAGAAACTGAACCCTCCATCAAATCAGTGGAGAGGATCTCATGTCATGAAGTGCCTCATGTTACCTTTGTTCATATGGTCAAATCTATAGGGCTGGTTTCATTGAGTAACTGAGGGTACTGGCGTCTGATAAACGTGTACCCTTAATGTCCAAGGTGTAAATCATCTGTGTAGTTTTTGATCAGAGGTAGATATGGTAGTTTATGCTTAGTAACTGGGGGTATTGGCGTCTCACCAACGTGTACCCTTAATGTCAACGGTATAAATGACACTTGTCTGTTCACTAAGTTCAAATTCAAAATCAGACGTGAAAAAGAATTGTTGTAACCCTTGAAATTCAAAATTCACTAAGTGTCAATTGTTTAACCTCAATACATTTTTAGGTCACTCTTTTTGATATTCATTAAATCAAAAATCAGTAGGATATAGTCTTGACCTAGTCAATCATGATCATGTGACTTAGGTTCATTGCAATAAATGGATACGATACCCTATTTCAGAAAGTCAGTAAATCTACTCTACCTTCTATAACTGTTAAACTTGATATTTGTCAAGCATGCACAATGATTGATTCTTATATCTAAAGGATTATCCAATAATTTGCTTATATTCTGAACCATTGCACCGGGTGTTATTCTGTCTCCTACTTCTTCCTGCATCCCTTCTTATCTTTCTCTGTCTCCCTCACTCCTTGTTTGCTGATGGGAAAGGGGGAGAGACTATTCAGGCGTATCCTTCTCTATCTCTATCCTTCTCTATTTTGGAACGAAGGGGGAGAGATTGAGATCATAGGAAAGACTATGCGTATAGGGGGAGAGATTCTGATGGCTAAAGGGAGAGAGAAGTCTTTCATTCAGGGGGAGTTTGGTTTTTTTTTTGTCAATAATATCTGACTGTGCTTAATGTCTTATCAAAATACATCATTTCTCCTACATTTCTTTTTGGGAGTTGCCAGCAACTTTTTAGGTGTTGCCATTATCAAAAAGGGGGAGAATGTTGGGCCTCCTCTGGGATTGATCAGTAGTGTGTGTTCTGCTGCATGTGTTGAATGCATTTTGATTAATTGGCAACATCAGAGTTGACTTTAACTACTTTTCCTTGACCATGAGGATGCTGTGTATTTTGATGAATCTTTCATAAATGTCAGATAATTATCAGTCACTTGCATTAAAACTCCTCTACACTATCATGTTGTATTCTCTATGAGTCGGTGCAAGTTTCTGATGAACTGCACTCATACTCGGTGCATATCGTGCTTTGGGGTCAATAAGTCGGTGCAACTTGGTGTTGTACCTCGAACAAGGTCGATGCATTACTTGCTTCACTCATGCAACCTCTGTGCAAGTTCTGCATCGTACACGATCTAACTCGGTGTAATCACTGGAGGTCAGTGCAAGTTTTAGTCTAGCTATGTACATTAAGTCTAAGCATGTTACGTTCTTAGCATATAGAGTCAGTGCAACTCTTGCACTGTTCACATCAGGTTCGTGCATAGAAGTTGATGCATCTTTCGTGTTTTTTTAAGTCTGTGTCAGTGCATTGGCTTCATTCTGAAAGTCTGCGTTAGTGGCTTGTTCATACTCTGTAAGTCTGCATTAGACTAAGCTAAGTCTAAGTTAGTGTGAGTTAGTTTGCGTGAGTCAGTGTTGCCACACACATGGAGTTTAAATGTCAGGTCTACTTTAGCATGAAGTGAGGTCTGAGCTAGCGTGCATATAGGTCTGTGTATTCATGTCCGTGCACATTGCCTTAGCAGATCCAAGTCGGTGCAATGCTCAGGTTGCATGCTTAAGTCTGTGCACTTCACTACGCAAGGTCAGTGTAATTCTTGCATCAGGCTGGCATAAGGTCGGTGCAACCTTTGTTGAAGTTGGTGCACGCAGCACCTCATGCATACACGGTCGGTGCAAGTCTTGACTTGTGCTAACCAAGTCGATGCACATCCTATGCTACCACGCATACCGTCAGTTCATATTTTGCCGATCAGCGTCAAAGGTCTATGCAACATTTCCTGGCTTACATTTTGGGTCGGTGCACATTTCTTGTATGTGCACAAAAGGTCTATGCAATCCTTTTTCCCTTGCAAGCGCAAGGTCTGTGCACGATTGGTTTATAGCTTGGTGGCTCGGTGCAATCGTTGATTCTTGCACACATAATATCTGTGCATAATTATCTTACAGCCTAATAAGGTCGGTGCACGTTATAACTCATGCATATTTGAGTCCGTGCACTTTTGCTCTCATGCTCTATTAAGCCTGTGCAATTCCTATGATTATCTAATTGTCTGATGCTGACTGAGTGTCTAACGTTTTGATATGACACTTGTTCGTAAAGTTTAAGGAAGGCACGTGATCCAAGACTGAAGGCTAACCTATGCTCGTGCCACGTGGACTTAGATCTCAGATCTGGATGAAAAGCTTGGGCTGGAAATATGGTTTCCACACGCCCTCTTTCTGCTGCACATATAAATAAGAAACTGTTCGCACAGAAGAAGAAAAAGAAGAAAAATCTGTGATCGAGAGATTGAAGAAAAAGAAGCTGAGAGAAGAAGAGCTAACGTGATCCGGGAGAGCTAGTGTCTGCAACTTCAGAGACAGAGCTGAGAGAGAGATTGGAGAGAATAAGCAATTGAGAGTCATTATCATCGGTCTCTTGGTTCAGAACCAGAGCCGATTTGCTCATTGTCTAGAGCTACATTCTCGTTGTGTTTTTGGTTTTCTATCTTTCCTTCGTTTTATTTTTGAAACACTGTTCTTCAAGCTGTGTGTCAGCGGAAAGGTTAAGGTGTAAACCACAGCGGTAGAGGAGGATTCCTCTGGTAGCAACCTGTTAAGCTCAGCGGGTGTAGGGATATAATCCCCGAAGTTGTGGATTAGCCATGAGAAGTTGTGAATCAGTAGTAAGCCACACTTGGTTTGAGTGTGGGGTGGATGTAGGCTTGTGTCGAACCACCTAAATTCTCCTGAGTTCGGTGTGATTGGTGTGTGATCTCTGCTTATAGCTTGCATGCATTGTGCTTGTGTTTTGGTTCCAACAACGTGCAGTTGATTATACTAAACCTGATCATTTTCCTTCGCATACATATTCTTTCATTAAGTTGAACTTATTCAGCAGTAGTAATTTTTTCTATTCCCCATCTGTTTACTTACTGCAGTTAATTTTAGAGGGTAGATCTATTCACCCCCCCCCCTTTAGATCTTAGAGTCCATCCATTCCCAACAAACATGCAGAAGAGTTTAATCAAGTCCTTAAAAGAAGAAAATGTGCTACTAATTGAAAAGAAAAAGGAAGATGATACATATGAAGATAATCTGTTGGAAGAGATTGACCATCAGAAAGAACAAAATAAGAAGTTAATTATCTTGAACACTGTTATGTTAGAGAAATGGTTAACAATTGAAAAGGGAAAAACTATCTTAAAAGAAGATGAAGTTAATTGTGAAACCAAGTTAAGACAAGAGAATGAAAATTTGAAAAGTCTAAATGATGGTCTGCATCAACAGGTTATCATCTGTGATAATGATATTGTCTCCTTGCAAGCTGAAATTGAAGATCTAAAAAATTCCCTCTCAAAATTTATTAAGGGAAAAGATAATTTGAATAGACTGCTTGGTTCTAATATGAACTTTTAGAAAGATGGGTTGGGCTATATTCCATCTAATAAGACAGCTAATGGAAAGAAGGAATCAACTGTTTTTGTGAAAAGCTCAGAACAGACTAATCCCTCTAGTTCATCTATCTTTCAATTCACTGCTAAGAAAACTGAAAATCCTTTAAAAAATCTGTAAAAGACTGAAAAGAAGAAAAAGAATCTGAATAAGGCAAAAGTTCATTCTGCTGATTTTGTAAATGTTGTCCATGATAAGAACTTTTCTATCTTTGAGAAATCTAGTAGCTCAGTGCATGTCGTTAAGAATTTCCCCACTCATTCACATGCATACATTAAAAAACATTCATGTCATTACTGTGGTAAGGCATGTCATGTGATGGATGACTGCCAAGTAATGATATCTGATGACATGAAGGCTTTCAAGAAGATACATGCATCTCAGAATAGGAACCAGCATGCTCAGAAGAATGTCAGACATATTTCCAGAAATAGTGCTAATTTGTATGCTAAGTCTTATTCCATTTCTCACATGCATGCAAATAAGAACAAAAATATAAATTCATGTTTTAACTGTGGTAGATATGGTCACCACATGCATGATTGTTATTATCCATGACATTATGATAAACACACTCAAGTGCCCATAATTGGAAACATTCATGGAAGGAACATGTATATGCATAAACATCTTGTTTGTAATCAGTGTGGAAAATTAGGGTACACTATTACTCAATGCTATTGGATAAGTGGCTGGAATAATCATGCCGGACCCAAGAACTCTTGGGCTCCAAGAAATTTCAGATAACTATTTCGATGCAGGTGTGCTCTTGTGGAAGAAATAAATTTGGGGTTCAATAAAATCAGGGCACACAGGTTAGTTAAACCCCTCTTCTCAATTTTCTTCATTAAAATTTGCATAAATAATGTTCTCTGTGGAATGCTGCATGTCTGACTGTAATAAATTGATGATTGATGATTATTTTGTTATGGGTTATACATGCTGGCAATGTGATTCATGCAAATTCCATGTGAGACTTTTAGTTATCCATTCATGTTCATAAGTAGATGCATAAATCTGCATAACTTCTTGGTATATCAAATGGAAGTTGGGAGAAGGGCAGATGTTTTCTATCTGGAAACCCATGCGATGTGTAGAGGTTAGACCTCCGCCTAGTACCAAGAGTCAAAACAGTGCATATAGTCTAAATCAAAAATTTGCATCTAGTTGATACATATCTGTGTACTTTAAGAAAATTAATGTTTGTTTGAGATCTCTGCAAATTCTGAGGGGGAGCTAAGCTGATCAGAGTTTGTATGTGTAATTCTTTGCGGTTGATCTGTCTAGTGATTATTGTTGAATTGCTGCCTGGATATTGAGCTAAGTATGGCTTATGAGAAGTGAAGTGAGTTTGGATATCTGGTTGATTCTGCAAGCTGAAGACTGAGGGTTGTGGAATCTTATTGTGAGCTGTTGGCTAGTTGGGTCCTCATACTTAGTCCCTGATAGTATGCAATTTGGCCATTAGTCTCAACTATTCCTCTTGTGCGGCCTTCACCCATATCTCATTGCTTATTCTCTCTTTGGCTGATCCACTTCCTAATTCTCATCTATTCTTCACAATAAATTCGTGGACTGTGTTAGTCAGGGTGAGTAAAATTTGAAATATGTCACCTTTATTAATCTTCAACAATTAATTACTAAGATCACTCTAAACTAAGAACAAAATTGCTGATCTTAACTGAAGTGTGATCTTCTATGTATAAAGATTAAATCTTATCTGAAAATCCTCACAATTGACCTTGAATGACTCTTCAATGGTCTTAAAATAGTCCAAATTGAAATTTGTCAGTAGAGTGTCTAAACATCTGAAAGTCTTTAGTAATAAGTCAATCTGATAGGATATCTGACGTTTATATGGTCCTGAAGTCATGTTTTAAGAAAATTCTGATTAAAAGTCCAAAGAATACGTCATTAAATAAAAATTGAAAATGACAGAGTAATGGCAAATTATTTGAGAAACTGACCATCTGTTTCAAAGAAATTCAGAGGTCAAGTCATTATAATAAATGTTCTCTTTGTTCAAAATGTGAGGCATAAAGGTAAACTGCACTGAGTAACCAGGGATTCTGATGTTTGATCAACATGTTTCCTTGAGTAAAAAGATGTAGTAATACTGAAATATTCAATCAAGAATTTATAAAAAATAAATGAAAAATATGGTTGACTCTGGGTTTCTTTAGTAATCTAAAACTATCTTAAGTTCTATACAAAATGGATTTTCCAATCAGTATTGGCTAATGAAAAAGACTAGTAAGATTAATGATTTCTTTTTCTGGGCTGTTTCCTTGATAAAATTGTTTCATTTCCATTGACTTCGTTTCATAGGAAAATGTTGTGAAGGTTCATAGTTTAAGATATAATCCTATATGTCGAAAATCACATAAAGTCGTAGAGAGGCATTTTCTTTTAAGTAAAAGGGTATTCTGGGTATTAAATGTTGAATTTGGTAAAGTCGACAGTATCTCTTTATAATACTTAACCCTACTCACATTGTCCTTCATACCCTTCTTGTTCAAGCCAAAACTCCTTCCCGCACTTGCGATTCCCTCACTCGTGCCCTTACCACAAACTTGGCCTCTCCAGCTTCCTTCTCCATATTTCCTCTATTGTTTCTTCTATGATCCATCCTCCACCCTTATCGCCTCCACCATTGGCATCCCATCATGTCGTCTCCAGTCGCAGAGAGCAAAGGGAAGAGGAAGGCCATAGAGGAGCGACATTTGGCTAATTCTATGGAAGAGCAACGGCCAGCGGATATGCCCAGTGAGGTCTCACAACTAAAGAAAGAAAAAGGGAAGGAAAAGGAAGAGGAAACATCCTCCAAGCGACGTAAGACCGTTGCTATAGAAGCCACACTATGAAACTGAGGAAAAAGATTTTTCTGCCAAGTCTTCAGCACAGGTTGAGATGATTTTGGAAGCGGGCAAGATTATGCTTCCTCAATATGTAGATTTTGCTGACCAACCCATTATTTCAGCATTTCCTAAACTATTGGAGATATTTAAGTTTTAAAAATGGAAGACAATTTTGGGTAAGCATAGGATATACTACCCAAGACTGGTTGCGGAATTTTACTGTAATCTGAAATATGATTATGAAAAGTCAGAAATCCAGTCTATTGTTAAAGGGATCAAGATTGACTTATCTAGGCACTCTCTACATAAAATTTTTAGAATTCCAAAAGGAGGGGAAGTAGAAGGTGAATTTGATTACAATATGCATGAGGCCTACTCCCTCATCACAGAATTGCCTAGAGATCCCAGAGACCCAAAGAAACAAGCAAATCTAGCTCAATTCAATGCATATAACTTTTCCCATTTAAGGAGATTATTGCATCATATTCTTACCACAATGATAACTCCACAAGTTGGAGGTAGAGGGAGAGTGACTGAGTCACATAGATTTATTCTCTTTTGCTTACTTAAAGGAATCAGGATCAACCTACCATGATGTGGCACAGCCCAAAGACCACTAAATATGATGAGATGACCCTAGGACTTAGACCCGCAAGCATACAAGCGCTCAATGATTCTCACGATGATGATTTTTGCTCACCCGATTCACACGTTCACCCGGTGGGTCCGGGAGATAATGATGAAGGTCCGGGGCGGGACCCAATTGTTCTAATGGACTTACAATGCTAGGGCTGACCCCAAATGAGTCTAGGATACCCAACTTTGTGGGCGGCTGGCCGGCAAGGCGGGGGCTTGGTGGCACTCACTCATGGTCCGCGGTGGACACTAACAAACTAGCATGCAAGTTCGAGCCCTCTTCTCACCGCCGACGAGCAATCAAAGCAATACTAAACTAGCAGGAATAAGGCTACTAAGGATAGTATCAGAAGCTCACCTGATCGGTGTGAAGACACCGATCCCGATCGGAGACGAGGGCGCGCCGGGAGGCGAGGGTATGCACCCGATCGCCGCGGCGATGTAGCTTGACCTGAAATTGCAAACGGTACAGCACTACTCCTCACGCAGGAGGGGTGATCTTGGGGTGGGGGTTATACTTAATACATTCAAAACTACCTCCACACAGGGAGGGGCCTTCAGCCGGCCAAGCGGGGTGGGGAGAGATGCAAAGGAAACCGAGTTTCCGAGCTTCGCCGATTCTATCTAGCTTCTGTAATTCTGGACAGGGAGTCGATGTTGATGCAGCCAATAAATCCACCGAGCTCAGAATCTGATGAGACTTGCGCCAAAAGATTGCTAACTGGAGAGGGGTGGGGCTAGAATTTTTGGTTGACGTTCTAATCTGGGGGCTGACTGCTCCGGCGACTGGAAGATGGATGCAGCTCTGGTCTCTGGCCGAGCTCAGTCTGAAACAGCAGGTTGTAGAAGCGGCCACGGTCGCTCCTGAGCTCCAAATCTGGCACCGCTGGACTCGTTGGAATCGTATACAAGTCTACTTTGCAGAAAAACAAACGGGGAAGTCTTATGATATCGGAGATGAGCTGGATGTCCAGAGAAGTGGACGGTGGTCGGGACAGACTGTGAGGAGGCAGAACGGCGTGGTTGTGGTAGAAAATTGGTATCTCTGGTTGTCGGATGCCGAACGGGATTCTGCCTTCTGTTCCTGGACGCCGATAGGGGGAGGAAGAACTTTTTAGAAGACCCTAAAGGCTGGTTCCTTCAAGGTTCGTCGTGGGAGAGTCTTCTCTGCCGCTCTGGCTTCTGGTCTGAGAAGTTCTGCACAGTCGGAGAAGAATGGTGATTGCGGACAGCACCGAGCTCGGATGCCGACGAAACCGCCTCACCTTGAAAGCTGACTTGCAGACAAATCTAGAAATGTAGGCCTCGCCTCCTGAGTCGTTGAGGGATGGTCGTGGCCTCCTCTGCAAGTTGTTGTAGCTCTGCTTCCTGAAATAGGGTGAGAATGAGGAGACGAAGAAGAGGTGGGAAAGGGAATGGTCAAGAGAGGAAGAGGTGTAAGGTAGTTCTAATGGCTATGGGAGGGAGATGAGAGGTGTTTGAGGGGCTGTGGGGGCTAGGGAGATGGAGGTGGGGAGGGCGAAGTGGGGCTGGAGATGGGAGTGGTCTGCTAGGGATGGTGGTGGGGAGGGGAGTGGGCACAAGGGGAGGGTGAGTGATAGGGAAGGTGGGGGCAAACTTGGCCAAGGGGAGAGGTCTAGGGCGACCAAGGGCAGGGGGGGGGAGGTTGAAATTCGAATTTGGCCTAGGGAGGGGTGGGGTTTGTGTGGGGAAGTGGTGGATTGTGTTGGGAGGTGGATGATTTGCTTTGGGACAAAGAGAGGGGAGTAAATGAGGGGCTTGGGGAAGTGGAGGGTCTTAATGGAGGTGGGTGAGGTAGTGGAGGTGGTTGGGGGTTGGAGTAAGTGAGGGGGGGGAGGAGGAGAGAGGGTGGGGGCGAACTCTCCTTGGGAGAGAGAGAGAGTGAGAGAGAGAGTGAGGGAAAGAGAGTAAAAGAGAAAGATTTAAGAGGTAAAAGGAAGTGGTTTTTTTTTTCAATATCCAAAAAGTGAGTACAAGTGGAGAGATGGGGCCTATATATAGGTAACCACTCTTTACATGACCAAAATATCCCTGACAATAGGACAAAAGACCGAGCATAACCTAGACTCAATCCTATGGGCCCATAACTAAGGAAATAAGGCCCAATTAAGCAAAATAAGGGAAATGGACTAGAACCACATGACTCAATAAAGGAAAATACATAAGATATGACTCAATAAAAGGAAAATACATAAAATGAACCTGGGAAAATGAAGATAACAAGTGGAGACCATGATCAATCCATATCAAGATTGTGTAGACGACCAAAGCTAGAGGGAGTGTCGTGAGATGCCCTCATCAAATCCCCCGGGGTGGGGAGAACTCGACCCTGTCGAGTATGGGTCTGCCTGACTGTCGTACTGCTCCATCATGTCGGGGTCTAGGCGCATCAAATCCTCCCGACTCACCCATGCATCCTCGGTCGGGGGACGGTTCTTCCACTTAACCAGATAGCGCTGATACACCTTGTGCCTTGTAATGATACTCTGCTCATCTAGTATTGCCTCTACCTGCTCTTGTCGGTCCCTCAAGCTAGAAAGTGGAGTCCCTCCGGGGGTGTCTCTCATAAGGGGGGGTAAAGGCTCAAGCTCCTCACTAGGTTCCACCGCGGGGCCTTTGTAGGGTACCAGGTCCGCCACGTTGAAGGTAGGGTGTACCCCATAGCTCTCTGGTAGGTCAAGCTCATAAGTATTGCTGCCAAGTCGTCGTAGAACTCGAAAGGGTCCCGACCCTCGTGCCCTCAACTTGGAGGCAGGCCCGGGAAGGAGCCGCTCCGTCCTCACCATCACCGGGTCCCCCACTTGGAATTCACAGTGGCGCCGGTGAGCATCAGCCCGTCTTATGTAAGCCTCATTGCTTTTACCTATATGCTTGCAGATGTCATCATGCAACTCTTTGATATGCTGTGCAAAGGACTCAGCTGAGACTGACACTCTAGCATGTGGGGGAAGGGGAATGAGATCCGAGGGCTTTCTAGGCCTAAAACCATGTACTACCTCAAATGGACTCTTGCCTATGGACCTATTGACAGAATCATTGTAGGCAAACTCGACTTGAGATAAGAGGAGATCCCAATTCCCAGGGTGATCCCCTACAAGGCATCGGAGCAAGTTCCCAAGGCTTCGGTTGACGACCTCAGTTTGGCCATCATTTTGAGGATGATAGGCAGTGGAGAATTTGAGGAGGGTCCCCATCAAGTGCCATAAAGTCTTCCAAAAATAACTAGTGAACTTCACATCTCTATCGGACACAATAGTCTTAGGTAACCCATGGAGTCAGACTACCTCATCAAAGAATAACTGGGCGATCCTAGAGGCATCAGAGGTCTTGGAGCAGGAGATAAAGTGGGCCATCTTTGAGAACCTGTCAACCACTACAAAGATGGAATCATGTTTGCGCAAGGTCTTTGGTAGGCCAAGAATGAAATCCATGCTCAAATCCTCCCATGGTTGGTCGGGTATGGGTAGTGGTGTGTAAAGCCCAGTGTTTTGTCTTACTTGCTTGGCGGATGCACATATGCGGCATTGTCCCACAATGTGGGCCGCATCCTTCTTGAGACTGGGCCAGTGGAATTGCCTCTCAACCAACTCTATGGTTTTGTGGACCCCAAAGTGACCAGCTAGGCCACCACTATGTAACTCCCAAACTAGGAAGTCCCTAAGTGAAGTCCTAGGTTTGCAAAGCCTATCCCCTTTGAACAGATATCCATCTTGAAGTATGAACCCCTTATACTCCTTGAGTGGCTGGGTGGAAAGGGTGTTGTAGTGAGTCCCAAAGTCGGGGCAATGTGGGTATTCCCCTTTGATTCTCTCAAATCCGGTTACCTCCACTTGGACGGTGGAGAGTAAGGCTACCCGCCTACTTAGTGCATCGGCGGCGCGGTTCTCACTACCCATCTTATACTTGAGGACAAAGGTGTAGGCTTGAATGTATTCTACCCATCGGGCATGGCGGGCATTGAGCTTTTGTTGAGTGTTGAGATATTTCAAAGCCTCATGGTCCGAGAAGATCACAAATTCTTTGGGTAGGAGATAGTGCCTCCAATACCGGAGGGATTCAACCACGGCATAAAGCTCTTTGTCATATGTGGAGTATCTCGTCCTAGCCTCACAAAGTTTTTCACTAAAGTAGGCTACCGGGTGACCCTCTTGGCTAAGGATACCTCCAATCCCTACCCCGGAAGCATCACATGTGACCTCAAAGACCTTTGAAAAGTCGGGTAGGCAAAGGACCGGGGCTTGGGTCATTTTCTCTTTAAGCTCTAGGAAGGCTTTGGAGGCTGCCCTAGTCCAAACAAATGTGCCTTTCTTGAGGCAATCCGTGATAGGAGTGGTGATAGTGCTAAACCCCCGGATGAATCTCCTATAGAAGGTGGCTAGCCCATGGAAGCTTCGGGCGTCATGAATGGTTTTGGGCTCGGGCCACTCAAGAATAGCTTGGACCTTTTCAGGTTCCATGGATACTCCTTGGGATGAGACAATAAATCCTAGGAAGGCTAGTTGATTGGTCAAGAAATGACACTTCCCGGGATTGGCAAAGAGACTCTCTTTCCTAAGGATGGTGCCCACTTGTTTGAGGTGATCGAGGTGGGCTTCCTTGGATTGGCTATATATGAGGATGTCATCAAAGTAGACAACTAGAAAGATGCCAATGAAGGGCCGGAGGACCTCGGTCATGAGACGCATGAAGGTACTTGGTGCATTAGAAAGGCCGAAAGGCATAACAAGCCGTTCATAGAGACCGTCCTTAGTTTTAAAGGCGGTTTTCCACTCGTCCCCGGGCCTAATGCGGACTTGGTGGTAGCCACTTTTGAGATCAATTTTGGAGAAGATGGTGGCTCCCGCTAGCATGTCTAGCATGTCATCAAGCCGAGGGATGGGGAACCTATATTTGACCGTTATCTTGTTGACGGCTCGGCTATCTACACACATGCGCCAAGTCCCATCCTTTTTGGGTGTAAGAAGAGCCGGGACGGCACAAGGGCTTTTGCTAATTCGGAGGAAGCCCTTCTTGATGAGTTCTTCAATTTGCCTCCGAAGCTCGGCATGCTCGGTGGGGTTGAGTCGGTAGTGTGGGAGGTTGGGCAAGGTAGCCCCGGGCACGAGGTCGATGGCATGTTGCACATCTCTCATAGGTGGTAGTTTGTCCGGAAGCTCCTCGGAAAATACATCATGGAAGTCCTTAAGGAGTTGATGAATTTCTAGGGGGTGTGGATCGGTTGGGGTGGATTCCCCTAGACAAATGACAATGGCACATACTTGATCCCCTTGGTTGACTTCTTCCTCAAACTCTTTCCTAGTGACAAGGTGTAGGCTCCTAGGAGGCTCTTTGATGTTACTAGGACTAGGACTTGATGGGGTGGGGTTTGTTGGTGTTGGGATGGGGGGAAAGGTAGTGGGTCCCTCAAGGGAGGGAGAGGCCTTCTTAGGTAGAGTGTGGGGTGGAGATGGGTTGAGTTAGATCTTCTTCCCCTCATGAATGAAGATGCAAGCGTTGGTTCTTCCTAAGAAGGTGGCATCTACATCGTAGATCCAAGGCCGTCCTAAAAGGATACTCCCAACTTCCATTGGAAGGATATCACACCACACTTGGCCTTGATAGGATTGGAATGTAATTGGGACAAGGCAACGGGCACTAACGGGCATGGAGGTGGTATTAATCCATGCTACCCTATATGGGTGGGGATGTGGGGAGGTGATAAGGCCCAAAAGTTTAACGGTGTCGGGTGACACCACATTCACACTACTTCCATTGTCCAATATGACCTTCCTAATATGGCTCCCTATTCTTATATAGGTGTGGAATATGGTGTTTCTTCTCCAATCATGCTCTTGGTTTTGAGTGAGGGTGCATCTAACCACCCCGAGGTGGGATTCGGTGGGTGGAGGAGGTTGTTCTTGGTTGCTCTCTATGTAGTGGTTCTCATACTCCTCCCATTCAAGAGAGGGTTCATATACCTCAATCTCTCCTTCAAATTCAGCTTGGGGTTGGGGGTTGGTCTCCTCTATGAGTAAGTTTGATGCTCCCTTGGTGGGGCATTGATTGGCAAAGTGTCCATACCCATAACACCTAAAGCATTGCTGCCCACTTTGATGGTTTGGGTCACCTTAGTGTGAGGGAGAGTGGGTGTCGAATTGGGCCTATTGGGAGTTGTGTTTAGGGGCCCACTTGCGGGGCGGAATGGTGGATTGGCATTAGGAGGGGTGACCCGTGTGGGAGGAGTTCCCATGGCTGTAGGAAGGAGACCTCTTTGGGGTGGGGGGGGGGGGGTTGGCCCGAGGTGCCATGGCTCTAGGGTCCATTCCCCGAGGGGGAACCATTCGCGTGTACCGAGAGAATTTCTCGGCATCCCGAGCTACTTGGTAGGCTTGCTCTAAAGTTGTTACTTGAAGCATGAATAGATCCTTTTTGATATGGAATTGAAGCCCATTCCTAAAGCGGGAGAGTGTGACGGAGGGGTCCTCTTGGACTCCACATTTGAGGAGGTAGTAGTCAAACTTTTCAATGTATTCCATAACGGTCTTTCCTTCTTGAGTCAAGGCTTGCCATTCATCTAGGAGGTTTTGATGGTAGGAGGGTGGGACATATTTGAGTTTGAGTTGGTCTTTCATGGCCCCCCATGTGGTGATTGGAACTTCCCTCCTAACTATCCTTAAGGCTTCAACATTCATCCAATGAGTCTTGGCAAGTTTGGTTAATTGCATCTTTGCAAGTCGGACTTTCCTATCCTCGGTCATTGGGTACCAATCAAAATATTGATCCATGGCTGCCTCCCAATCTAAGTAGATGCTCGGATGATGAGATCCATCAAAAGTGGGAGCATCGACTTTCACAAGTCTCATTAGTTGGTCATCCGGGTTGTCCCGGGGAGGCCTCTCATTCCTTCTAGGGGGTGGGTCCCTTTCCAGTTCGGGAGGGGGGTCAAGGTTGAGTCCTCCTATGGCTGGCTCCACATGTGGAGGGGGGTCTCTCCTATCTCCTTCCCTTGGAATAGGTCTATTTTCCTCAAGTTGTTCAAGCCGGGCCGTAATACCGTCAAGCCTTCCCATAATTTCGGTCATGTAGTCCACAAGAAACCTCATTTGGTCGGGAAGCTCATGCTCATTGTGAGGGGGATTTCCTTGGGGTTTGGGATTCATGGTGTTATTGGAAGAAGATGGATTGCCTTGATAATGAGTTCCACTACGGGTGGTCATGCAAGGTTGGGTGGGCTATGCAAGGGTGTGCGAATGCACCTAAGAAAGACTTAGTGTGACCCAAGACTAGACTTGTAAGGACAAGCCTATGACCGCTCTGATACCACTTGATGTGGCACAGCCCAAAGACCACTAAATATGATGAGATGACCCTAGGACTTAGACCCGCAAGCATACAAGCGCTCAATGATTCTCACGATGACGATTTTTGCTCACCCGATTCACACGTTCACCCGGTGGGTCCAGGAGATAATGATGAAGGTCCGGGGCGGGACCCAATTGTTCTAATGGACTTACAATGCTAGGGCTGACCCCGAATGAGTCTAGGATACCCAACTTTGTGGGTGGCTGGCCCGCAAGGCGGGGGCTTGGTGGCACTCACTCACGGTCTGCGGTGGACACTAACAAACTAGCATGCAAGTTCGAGCCCTCTTCTCACCGCCGACGAGCAATCAAAGCAATACTAAACTAGCAGGAATAAGGCTACTAAGGATAGTATCAGAAGCTCACCTGATTGGTGTGAAGACACCGATCCCGATCGGAGACGAGGGCACGCCGGGAGGCGAGGGTATGCACCCGATCGCCGCGGCGATGTAGCTTGACCTGAAATTGCAAACGGTACAGCACTACTCCTCACGCAGGAGGGGTGATCTTGGGGTGGGGGTTATACTTAATACATTCAAAACTACCTCCACGCAGGGAGGGGCCTTCAGCCGGCCAAGCGGGGTGGGGAGAGATGCAAAGGAAACCGAGTTTCCGAGCTTCGCCGATTCTATCTTGCTTCTGTAATTCTGGACAGGGAGTTGATGTTGATGCAGCCAATAAATCCACCGAGCTCAGAATCTGATGAGACTTGCGCCAAAAGATTTCTAACCGGAGAGGGGTGCGGCTTGAATTTTTGGTTGACGTTCTAATCTGGGGGCTGACTGCTCTGGCGACTGGAAGATGGATGCAGATCTGGTCTCTAGCCGAGCTTAGTCTGAAACAGAAGGTTGCAGAAGCGGCCACGGTCGCTCCTGAGCTCGAAATCTGGCACCTCTAGACTCGTTGGAATTGTATACAAGTCTACTTTGTAGAAAAACAAACGGGGAAGTCTTCTGATGTCGGAGATGAGCTGGATGTCCAGAGAAGTGGACAGTGGTCGGGACAGACTGTGAGGAGGCAGACCGGCGTGGTTGTGGTAGAAAATTGGTATCTCTGGTTGTCGGATGCCGAACGGGATTCTGCCTTCTGTTCTTGGACGCGGATAGGGGGAGGAAGAACTTTTTAGAAGACCCTGAAGGCTGGTTCCTTCAAGGTTCGTCGCGGGAGAGTCTTCTCTGCCGCTCTGGCTTCTGGTCTGAGAAGTTCTGCACATTCGGAGAAGAATGGTGATTGCGGACAGCACCGAGCTCGGATGCCGACGAAACCACCTCGCCTTGAAAGCTGACTTGCAGACGAATCCAGAAATGTAGGCCTCACCTCCTGAGTCGTTGAGGGATGGTCGTGGCCTCCTCTGCAAGTTGTTGTAGTTCTGCTTCCTGAAACAGGGTGAGAATGAGGAGACGAAGAAGAGGTGGGAAAGGGAATGGTCAAGAGAGGAAGAGGTGTAAGGTAGTTCTAATGGCTATGGGAGGGAGATGAGAGGTGTTTGAGGGGCTGTGGGGGCTAGGGAGATGGAGGTGGGGAGGGCGAAGTGGGGCTGGAGATGGGGGTGGTCTGCTAGAGATGGTGGTGGGGAGGGGAGTGGGCACAAGGGGAGGGTGAGTGATAGGGAAGGTGGGGGCGAACTTGGCCAAGGGGAGAGGTCTAGGGCGACCAAGGGCAGGGGGGGGAAGGTTGAAATTCGAATTTGGCCTAGGGAGGGGTGGGGTTTGTGTGGGGAAGTGGTGGATTGTGTTGGGAGGTGGAGGATTTGCTTTGGGACAAAGAGAGGGGAGTAAATGAGGGGCTTGGGGAAGTGGAGGGTCTTAATGGAGGTGGGTGAGGTAGTGGAGGTGGTTGGGGGTTGGAGTAAGTGAGGGGGGGGAGGAGGAGAGAGGGTGGGGGCGAACTCCCTTTGGGAGAGAGAGAGAGTGAGAGAGAGAGTGAGGGAAAGAGAGTAAGAGAGAGAGATTTAAGAGGTAAAAGGAAGTGGTTTTTTATTTCAATATCCAAAAAGTGAGTACAAGTGGAGAGATGGGTCCTATATATAGGCAACCACTCTTTACATGACCAAAATGTCCCTGACAATGGGATAAAAGACCGAGCATAACCTAGACTCAATCCTATGGGCCCATAACTAAGGAAATAAGGCCCAATTAAGCAAAATAAGGGAAATGGACTAGAACCACATGACTCAATAAAGGAAAATACATAAGATATGACTCAATAAAAGGAAAATACATAAAATGAACCTGGGAAAATGAAGATAACAAGTGGAGACCACGATCAATCCATATCAAGAGTGTGTAGACGACCAAAGCTAGAGGGAGTGTCGTGAGATGCCCTCATCATACCAGCTATAATAATCCAGATTATGGGTACTTGCAAGGAATCAAGAAGAAATTTACCCTATGCAGCCCATTTGACTGCAATTTTTAGGAAATTGGACATTCCATTAGAAGAGGAAACTTGAAAAGAAATTCTCAAAGTTAATATCTACAACATAGATTTCATTGATAAATTCTTGAAATTGAAGTCATCCTCAGTCAGTAAGGTGAAAGATCCAGCTTAAGAGAAAATTCCCATAGCTACATTAGATATTATTGAACAGTCCCAGCCATCTCATACCAGAGATCACATTGAACAACTTCAGATCAGTCAGGGGGAGGATCTACAGCCTGCAGTTGAGCAAATAGAATCATTAGAGCAACCTCCCATGTTGCCTCAAAAAGAAACAGAAGACTAGCATATTGATAACTTGCAATTGGAACAAGAGGTTCATGAATTGAACCTAACTGAAGAGCACGTATCAAATCAACTAGATCAGCATATTGATGAACTATTTAATCATTTTGGATAGCAGACTCAGCAGCAAAAAGAAACTGCTCAGTCTGAATAGATAACTATACAGCAGATAGAAGAAAATCTTCAGGAAAAGCAACAAGTAGAAGAAACACAAGAAGAGTCTCACACAGAAATAGCTGAAGATCATCAGATGCTTGATGAAACTATTCCTACAGAAGAACAGGTAAATGGTTCATAAATGTTGGAAGAAACTGATCTAGTTATACATTCTTTAGCTGATATGATTGTTGATATAATGAAAGAAGTAGCTGATAAAGCCTTTAAAGAAATCGCTGACATTGTCGTTGAAGAAGAAGGAGTTGAACAACAAAGATCAGAAAAGGTTCAGGATGAGCAACCACAGGGAGTTCAAGAGGCTGTTGAAGTAGCTCCACGTGATCAATTTCTAGGTCCTGCTCCTTTGTATGGACCCTATCAAGGGTCATTAACTGAATTTGGGATACAGCCTCCTCTATCCCCTGAACAACCATTTATTCCTCCAGGTGGTCAAGCATCTAGCACCACTAGACCAAGCTCAGAACCACAGATTGTTGAAATGCTCACTTCTCTAACAAATCTTGTGTTGAATCAACATACTATGATGAATAGACAATTCCTTTACATAAATGGTACTTATGATCGACTGGATGCTAGAATGCGCCATTTAGAACAGACTGTAAATAGTCAGTGCATAAAGTTTGTATATGATAAGCATATGTCTGACAAAAAATTAAATGGTGTTTTGGACTCCCTAGTAGTAGTGTGCCAGGAAGCAGGAGAAATATTGAATAATGTGCAAGACACACAGGCTACGTCTTTTACTAGTCTGTCTAAAGTTCTTGATCACACTTATGACCTCAAGATACAAGTTGAACTGCTGAAGATTCAGATGAACATATTCAAGCAAGATCAGCAGGAGATCAATCATAAAATTGATATTGTTCAGACTCAAGTGGAAAACTTAGTCAACAGATTCCAAGATATTGTCACTGAACAGGCCGCCAGTTCATCCACGTTTATGGCTGACATACACAACCAGCAATCTTCTCGATTAGATAATCTGGGTGGCACGATGCAAAGTTGGTTTGTGGGTATGACAACTACTGTCAAAGAACTTCATGACTTGGTCAAGCAAAATGACCAGAAAGTGATGACCAAGTTTGTAGCTCTCAGAACAAAAGTTGACAGAATTCCTTTTCCAAGGGCAATGCCTCTTAGAGGCTCTAGCAGTACACCACCACCACCTAGAGGAAGAGGAAGCTCCAGAGGTACAAGTTCTGGTCACTCAAGTTGCTGATGTCTAAGGATCCTCCATTTTTTTTGATAATGACAAAGGGGGAGAATTAGTGGACAGTGGTCATGTATGAAAGGACAGTTGTCATGTATGAAAGCTTTTGGTGGACAAAGTTTACAGTCTGATGCTAACATATACGTATGAAAGGACAGTGCTCATGTATGAAAGCTTTTGGTGGACAAAGTTTATAGTCCGATGCTAACAGATACTACGATGCTGAGTAGATGAAATTCTGATAGATGCTGACTGTTCTTAGTGGATTGATTTTTCTGATGTAAAAATGGTGAATGAGAATTTATCTTTTGTGCAATGAGATACCTCACCCAAACATTAATTTGTCTTTTCTTACTATACACAGAAATGTAATCACTACATATTGTATATTTGTGTTGAATGCATTTTTTTGTTGAATGTCACTATTACTATGCATGTTAGCAAATAAATTTTGTGAATGATTAACAACTGGTAACTTGTTGAAATTGAAAGAGAGTGTGAAGAATGGTTGTTAGTTATTTAATTCATTGTTAGTTTCAATCATATATGACTTATAGTTGTCATCATCAAAAAGGGAGAGAATGTTGGAACCCTGGTTTTGATAATGACAATCTATGAGTCATGTGAGACTGTAGTCTAAGTTAGCATGAATTAAAGTCTGTGTTAGTTTGCATGGAAGTATGTGTTAGTATGAACAGAGTCTATATTAGTTTGCACAGAGTCTGTGTTAGCATGTAACACGTTACATTAGTATGTGCATGTTTCTGTACAACCTCGCACAAAGTCTGCGCAGGTTTCGGTCTTACTTCATTAGGCTTAAAAGAGTATGTGCATGTTTATCTTCAATGCATGTGAAGTCTGTGCATAGTTGCGTCATTCAGCATACAAGGTCTGTGCACCTTGTGCATCTAGTATACGAGTTCTATGCATATTCTGATGAAGTCAGTGCAGGTTCATATAAGCAAGTATGTGCATGCATGTCTATGTACAAGGGCTCGGTGCTAATTGCACTTGCTAAAAACCCAAGGTCAGTGCATGCATATCTAATAAGTGCACTTGAAGGTCGGTGCATGTCTTCATCCTTCACACGAAGTCTGTGCACATAAGTCTTCACGGTCGGTGCATATTTTCCTTACGCATATTATAATGTCTGTGCATGTCTATCCTCAATGCATAAGTAAGTCCGTGCACATCACTGTTTAGAGTTTGTGCAAGTTTCTGCCTTCGAAAAGTAAGGTCAGTGCATGTTCATAGTCTGTGCATAGTATGCGTAGTACGGTCTGTGCTTATATCCCTTATGCATCATAAGGTCTGTGCATGTTTTTGCATACAGACTTAGTAAGGTCCGTGCATACTTTAACATGTGTAATGTAGGTCCGTGCATGCTTCATTTTAATGGTATAACAGTCGGTGCAACTTTTGCATCAGGGTTGTGTAAGTCGGTGCAACTTTTGTATCGAGCTTGTATAGGTCGGTGCAATCTGTGTTGTTGCACGCATACAAGAGTCGGTGCATGTTTGTGTCTCACGCATACAAATGTCAGTGCACGTTCTACATCCTTCATATTAAGGTCTGTGCAAGTCTTACCTTCACATGAAAATGTCTGTGCACATACTTGTTTTATACATGCAAGGGTCTGTGCACATTTGTTTAATGCATGAACATGGTCCAAGCATTCATGTGTATATATGTACCTAGTCGGTGCATGTTTTTCTCATTCATATAATGAGTCTGTGCATGCGAATGGTTATAAAAACTCCAGCTCACCAAGTGTTTAACAAAAATGTATATGCTTTAATTGACAAGATAAATATGACACATGGGCTTCGATAAGCTCTCTCTTTGTGAAATCTCTGGGCGGGAAATGTGATTTCCACGTGCCTCTTTTTCGCGAGATATATATAGAAGACCTGGTCGTGTCTTCTAAAGATGATGGAATTTTGAAGAGAAGATTTGAGATAGAAAAAAAGAAGAAGATATCTGAGAGAAGCAAGAGAGTGAAGAAGAAGGATCTTGAGTGAAGAAATCATGAAGCAAAGAAGCAAGTCTTGAAGATCTATTGTCTTATGTGTCCTCTGGATCATATACAAGGCACATCGCTGCTACGTGAGCATTTCAGTTTGTTTTTAGTGTCAGTCTTCCGATGCTAAACATTGTGATTTTCTGTTTTCATTTTTCATATTTCTTCTAAGCTGTGTATCGGCGGTGGCAGAAGCTGTAAGGCCCAGCGGCAGAGGTGGTTTCCTCTGAATAGCTAAGTTGTAATGCTCAGCGGTCGGCGAAGCTGTAATGCCCAGCGGTTTGAAGGCAAGCTGTGAGGCCCAGCGGTTTCAAGCTGTGAGTGAATAGTAATCCACACTCTGGATTGAGTGTGGGGTGGATGTAGGTCTGGAGGATCGAACCACCTAAAAGATTCATGTGTACTGTGGCTTGTTTTCTAATGTGTCAACCGTTAGATGAATGATAGGCACATTTCTACCTAAGTTCCTGGTTGGTTTTAAATTCGCATTAGTCTATAGGTTTCAAGATAAATTTTAATTTGATCAAGTTTTTAGAGGGAGATTCATTCATCCCCCCTCTGAATCTGGGTTTGCACCACCTCACAGTTATAACATCTCTCTCGTGTCAATGTATGCATGTTACATAATATTGTGCTTCTGCGATACGTACGAAGTGATTGCTTCAGGGTTCGATAAAAAGAAAAATAATAATCCCCAAAAAAATTGGGGATCGGATCCCGGGGCATTACAAACCTGCTCAAAAAGAAAGAAACCAAAAGAATGAAGCTAATTGATGGCAATCATTAAGTTAATCAAACAGGCATGGTATTGCATGATCATGTAGGAAGCATGTATTCCTCCATTTGAATTCCCATGCTTTCTGAAGGTCAAGGCCCCTTGAGATTTTTTGTGAGCGGAGCCGAATCCCATAGTTGACCCCCATTTTTCTACACTCTGCCTGCCATCTGCTCCATCAGGGGTCGACCCCAGGGGTCGACTCCCCTAGCTCGGCTGCTGCCTATTCATTGTGTCTTGTAGGGAATGAAACCCAGCATCTGATATGCATCCTATGATCCATACTAACCTTTGCTGAAACCACATCAACACGATTAAACTTGCTCCCTCATGCATTCCCTGAGGACTGAGCAATTCATTGATATCCACGTTAGCATTGGACCATCTGTGCATCGTGCGAATAAACCACCCATGAATGCTTGCATATCCTGGTCATCTAGCCAATTTCGGTCGACCATTTTCAAATTTGGGTCGACTGATCTCAAATTTCGGTCGACCAAACACTCATTGCGTCGACGCATCCCCTTGCTGCGTCGATGCACCGGTTTGTTGGCCTGCTAGACTGCCTCTTGGGGATGCGTCGACGCACTAGCTCATCGGCCTGCTAGACTGCCTCTTGATAGCTCCCCTTTGATCTCCTAGAGTCAAAACTTCTTGAGCCCAGCTATTGCCTGGCAACCAACCAGCTAAAACCAATTGTATGCCATCAATGCATCTGCATCCACACTAGCATTTGCTCAGCATCCATGAGTTGAATTAAATCATCATTCCCTGCATTATGCATGCCTCATGTAATAAACTCTATGCATCTCCATATGCATGTTTGAATGCCACAATCCATGTTGAGGACAAGGACATATGAAGACTAATGCTTCACTAGTAGTAATAATGAAAAGGAACTAGTAAAAAAAATGATGAAGCCAAAATGATGAAAGGAATAAAAAGAAAGAATGAAATAATGTTGATGGCAACCAATAAATTAACAAAATGAACATGACATGGGATAATTATGGTGTAAATCTACAATTTTGCATTCATAACAGGACATAGTCATACAGCAAATGTGCATGTTTTGCATCTACACCCACATGCTTTTGAATGAAAAAACCAATTGATTTCTATTCTGAACGAGTCAACCCCCTGGGTCGACCCCTTTCTGTCAAAGTTCTGCCTTGCCAAGCTACCTTTGCGTCGACGCCAAGACCATGTTGCGTGGCATTACTACTGGCCTGCCATGGAGGTGGACTATTCCCACTTTGTCTGTCATTGCGCTAAATGCCAACTTCATGCGGACAAGGTGCGCGCTCCTTCATCTTCACTCCACCCACTCATAGCTCCTTGGCCTTTCACCTTGTGGGCATTCGACGTAGTTGGCCCTTTGGAAGATATAATTGGAGAAATCCAGAGGAAATCCTTCAAGCTTACTGCTACGGAATACTTCACAAAATGGGCTGAAGTCGAAGCTTTCACGGAAGTCAAGGCATCAATGGTGGTCAAGTTCATCAAGCGCAACATCCTCGCTAGGTTTGGCGTCCCACGTGACATCATCATCGACAATGGACCCCAGTTCAAATCACAGGAGCTTCGTGACATGTGTGATAAATATGGCATCAACCTGCATCATTCATCCCCATATTATCTACAAGGAAATGGTCAAGCTGAAGCTACAAATAAAACTATCATAAGGATAATCAAGAAAACATGCAAATCTCATCATTACTCTGACTGGCCAGACCGCCTCGTCGAGGTTCTCTGGGCTTATCGTACTTTTGTCCACACTCCTATGAGTCAAACCCCATACGCACTAACTTTCGGGACAGAAGCGGTACTCCCATACGAGATCTTTGTTCCCTCACTCAGAGTGCAACTATACCCGGAGCTCGATCCTTAGCAGCGCCGAGAAAACCTTTTGGCCTAGTTGGAGCTGTGAGATGAGAAACGAATGATCGTGGCTAATCACACACAAGTTTATCATCAGAGGATTGCAGGTTTCTTTGCAAAAAAGGTCATCGAGAGAAGATTTAAAGAAGGTGAACTGGTCTTAAAGAGGAAACTCACTAAAACCACCGGTCCTAAAGGGAAATTGCAAGAGAATTGGGAAGGTCCATACGTCATCAAAAAGGTCTTTTCTGGAAACACATATCAGCTAGTGGATGTCGATGGGGTGGAGCTCACATACCCCTAGAATGGAATCTACTTAAATAAGTTCTATCCGTGAGACCTTGTACATAGTCAAAGAAAAATAAAAAGAAATAAAAAATATTTATGGAAAAACTATGCCAACCGCTGGTGTTCGTTACATAGTTTCAAGTTTCACATCTATCCTTTATGTTAGAATAGGGTGCATTAAGGTCTCGGTAGGTCACGGGTCTTGGTCTACCAGAACCGGGGAGAGCCCTGTCTAGCCATGTCGGCCTATGCTCATTAAAAAAATACAACATACACACATGCACATATTTTTCTTGAAATCGGTAGCATCGTCCAAGACGGGTCTTCGCCCCAAAGGCTTCTAAAGGGCCCAAGTCTTCTTTCATCGACCGACCAAGATAGTCGGTGCCCTTAAAGCACTGAGGAAGGTAGCTGAAACATGCCACCCTCAAGGTAAGAGTAGGATTCATCCTTTGAGTCATGTCAGAGCACGTGAAGAGGCGCAGGCATACAAAAGGGATCCAAAAAGTAAAGAAAGTCAAATATGATATCTTCAAAAAAAAGGAAAAACAAAGAAAAAAGAGCCTGGTCATGATCGTGCCGGACACAATAAGTGAACCCCTGTTAATGCCACATGCAAAACTTGAAAAGGGGCAAATGTACAAGCACTCGAGGAGTGATCTGAAGTCACCCAAAAGGGAGGAGTTGAGTAGGCATACCTGTTGGCTCACCGAGTTAACTGCTTTGCCGGTCCTCTTGGAAGGTCTATCCCCCATATTCTTTTGTCTTACCCCTGAGGACAAAGGCTTAACATAAGCTCGGAGGGGTGAATCTTGTCTCAACACACAACCCTATTTTATGAAAAATGCATTGATGGTTGTCTAATGTTGGAAGGCAGAAGCCCATGCTGCGAAGGAGTCTCGGCGTTTCTGGTAGGCCAAGACCCTCATCTACCAACTTAATACTTTTTCCTACTAACCTCGGGCTTAGGTCAATGTAAGCGAGTCACCTATAGGTGCGACGGCGTTTGATTCCGGGTCAGCGTCGCACGGTTGACTGTTAGGGTTCCAAGGTGTTCCATCAAATACCATCTAAGGTTGTGAGGAAATAGACCCGGGTCGGGTAAATCTTTTACCTCGATCGCTTTGTGGGTGTATCCCTGTGGTCGGAAGCAACTGGGAGCCTAAGTGTGGCATGACAGTATTTTCATCAGGATAAGTCTTAACCGGTGGGACTATCATTCGAGGAGTCTAGAGGCCCAAATCAACCTATATTTGTGCTCAAGATACCTGGGAGATTATTAGGGTATCCCCACCCTCATATAGGTCAGGTGTCATATGGGCGGACGCCAGGCATTGGCAAAAAAAAAACAAAACAAAAAAAGAACAAACAGCAAAACAAAACAAAACAAACAAAAGAGAAAACCAACAAAACCATAAAAAAATCAAAAATCACCAAAAGAAACAAAACAAAAAAAAACATACAAAACCAAACCAAAAATGCATGGCATCCATTTGTGCATCGCATGATCATATTTTATCTCAAGTTTACATTTTGCTTGGTTGCATGTGCATTTCACGTTTATTTTCCATGACAATCTCGTTAATAAGATTTAGCCCCCTGACCATGCATTGAGGAAGGTATGATTTCTTTCAGGCAAGGGGCTAAAATCAAAACTACACTAACCTTTTTCCCTTTTAAGTGTGGTTGAAACATGCGAAAAGGGGATCACGACGACGTCAATCAAGCCAGGAATGTACATTGAAGAAAATGAGCTTCATTTCATGTCCATTACATTCCATCAGTTACAAAATTCTAGGGGCATACCCCCAGTGTACAAACAGTCACCTATCTACTTTCCTCTCTCTCTCTGTTCCTCATCAGTGCGGGGCCGACTATGCCGGCTGCACTCCTCGTCCTAGTCCCGGTCACATCTCTCTCCTGACCTCGGAGGGTGGGAAGCCCCCGATGCCGCTGGTTGAGATGGTTGTGGCGCCTCAGGAGGAGAAGCACCCAGCACTAGGAACTCCCCCAGGGAGAAGCCCAAGGATCTTCCAATTTGCACTGACTCGGAAGGGGTAGCGCGACCACCTGCAGCCTCTCCTGGAGCACCCTTGCTCTGGTACTTTCACAGCACTCGTCGACGCAGGGCCTCCAGCTGATCGAGAGCCCACCGTGAAGTGTGAATGGAGTGAACAGGTGATCTAGAGGGGGGTGAATAGATCAACTCCAAATTTTAGGCACACAGTAGAAATTAAAAGATTACAGAATAAGAAAAATACTGTAAGCTAAATTTCAATGAGATCAAATTCAACGACTAGAGAATCTAGCAGAAATTAAAATTAACTGCACATAACTTCAAAGGAAAACAATCAAATCAATACGTAGATGAATCTCTTCACACAAAATCTTGAGTTAGTCAACCATATTTTGTACTTGACGGAGGTTCGATGAATGATCCCCTCACGCAAGGGTTAGTTTTACAGATAGGCTTAACCTATCTTTCTGACTAAGCCTTTTGATATACTCCAATGGTTGATGACTCAAGCATAAACGAGGAGTATCAATGATTTCAGAAGATTATCATAATCAGTTAAAAGATGAGCAATCACACACACACAAGATAGATCAATTTTTAGGTGGTTCGATCTTGAGCTTGAGATCAACTTCCACCCCTTACTCAACTGAGTAAGGCTTATGCTGCCAAACAGCTTAAATCTGCTGATCCACAATATCAGGGATGAAATATCTAAAACCAACTGAGCCTCACATCTTGCTATCTCATTGAGTAACACAGCTTGCTATCCGAGGATCACACCTCGCCGCTGAGCACCACAACTTGCTCTGCTGACACACAGCTTGCAGTAATTTCAGAAAGGAAAAATGAAAGAGACAATGAAAAAATAATATCAGAAATAAAACTGTAGCTCCACTGGAGCGATCTGACTCTGGATCTGATCCAGAAGTCAGGACAATTCTTTAGCTCAAGCCCACTTCTCTCTCTCACAAATACGACACTCTATTTTTTCTTCTTTCTCTGTAACTGACTCTTTTCTCTCAAATTCCTCTCAGACTTTTCTCTCTCGACCTTTGGATCTCTCTTGCTCTCTTCTCTACTTATGATCATCATCTCTCATCTTGTGTTGCTTCTTTTTCTAATCTTGACATTCGCTCGCCCCCTTTTTTTATACAGAAGAGAGCGAGTCAATGGTCTCGCTAACTTTTCAGATTATGGGCGTGTGGAAGACACACTCCCGCCCAATAATTTTATTTAGAATGCACATTGTGAGGTCCCACATGTCAAGAGTAGAAGATAAGATGATCTACATGGCAGGATGTTAGTTGAGCTTCCCACCTTGGATCACGTGCCCTTAATGCGCTTCACTTTAAACTCCACGTGAGAGTAAGGTAGTCTGCCTTTATGTAACCCAGGTGTTCAAGCATGGGTCAGGGTTACAGCTTGATGACCTAGTTTCACCTGTTAAAATAAAAGTATATGTTCAGAGATTTATTGACTTAATCATGTCATGAGCACAGAGTGAATTATGTAAGTAAATGCACAAAGTTTAACATATGCATTGGTGCACAGACAAGATGCATCAACCTGTTTGATCCATCATGTCTAACACATGCATCAAGATTAGAGTAATAATATTGATTTTCAAATCACACAGGCATACCTTTTTCCGTTAGAAATGCTAAATCTGTTATGAAGGTGCATAAAGCATCGACGCAGTACCTTACTGCACCGACCTGTCTTTACAGCAGATGCTCAAGGTGCATCGACCTTGAGAAATGTAACCTTAGTTGCACCGACCTTATGCTATGAGCACCAACATACTAGCATCGACCTGCCTATGATGTGCACTATCCTTATGAACCATCATCTAGCATGTAGTACATAGCAACATCGACCTTTGTATAAGGTGCACCGACCTTAAGAATGATAACCCAAGGTTGCACCGAGTTTCTCGGCTAAAATGCTCATGTGCATCGACCTGACATTTTCAAAGAAGTGGGTGATGCATCGACCTTTCAACGTACTACTTCTGTCTATGCACTGACCTTCTAGACTCGAAGTGAATATGTGCACAGACCTGACCTTCTTAATGCATGAACATCGACCTCATAAAGCAACAATATGAGTATACATCTACCTATCTAGCCATTGTACTAGGAGATGCATCAACCTGACTATCATGAAGAACAATGATGCACCGACTTGATAGACAAAGAGTTTGTATGTGCATCGACCTTCAGGACTGAAATGAATGTATGCACCGACCTTACTTTCTCAAATGCATGAATATGCATCAACCTTAATATGTAGCAGTATGAATATGCTTTGACCTTATTATGCAACACTTTATTCTGACTAAAGTAAAGACTTTAAAATAACAGTGTTGCTAGAGTCACATTAAGGTCAAACACACAATTGCCAGCATCAAAACAAGACATCAAATTCAGAGGAGACACAACATTCTCCCCCTTTCTGATGATGGCAACACTACTATACTTTGATGGCAATACATAATACATAATGAGTCAGAATATGCAAAGATCACAGTCAAGTGCAGTAGAGGATAGACATATAAAGACATAGGTAGACAAGGAAGGCCATCTCTCTCCCTTTGAGGCATCAATCAAGAATCAAGAGACACTTCCCCTTTGCCAAACAGATACACAGACAGGTAATCTGGGCAATCATCCATCAAATTCTCTCCCCCCTTTACCATCAGCAAACAAAAAGTTTGATAGAGACAATTGGATCTGATCAGTGAAATTGCAGGAGAGATCTGATTGACAAAATGATTTATCTTCCACTAATCAAGCATACATAGCTCAGATTCTTCAGGGATATGAGTCGATATAATGCATTCTTGATAGAATTCTGGTTTAAAAATAATAAAGGTTGGAGTTTATCAACTTCACTCTCTGAATAAGTTTGCATTAACCCTTAATAGCAATAAACCAGAACCATATGAATCATGACGAATGCAGTCTTACTTTATCCTACTCATCCAAAAGTCAATGAATTTCTTTAGGAGTGACTAGAATATGTATTGAGATTAAATAATTTGACATTTCTGATTTTTCACCTTAGGGTTACAACAAGATTTTTGATTTCCTTTTTGTTTAACAATTCAGAATAGTTGGGTATAATCCGTGCCTTTTGAAATAAGGGTACATGTTTATTAGACGCCAGTACCTCTAGCTACTTAGCAGAATTTACCATTCTATTTCATGTATCAGAACATTAGGAGTAGTTTGCACCTTTTTACATAAGGGTACACGTTGATTAGACTCCAATACCCCAAGTTACTTAGTGAAACTCCCCATTATGTTTTGACTTTTGAACAGAGATAACTTGAAGTACTTCATGACTTTGATGAAGGACCGAGTTTTCTCAGTGCATTCAGTCATTGCTCTGCCTACAATCATGTTGGCTCATTATTTTGACATTACTGCCCTTAGGTTTTATAGAAAGACTTGTTTAAAAACAATACACACTCCAAGTTTCTCGACCAATAAGTCATTAATTCAAGAGCTTTCAGACCCTGGAAGACTTTATTAGTCATTACATGTAAGAAATGGTTGAGAGCTATTAATTGTGATCAACATTCTAGTTCATTGAGTTCAGTCTTTAGACTCTAAAATTTATTAAGCTTCAACCATTAGTTCATTCATGGAGCATTACAGATTCTTATAAGAGAAGATTTCTGATTTTAGTAGCTTAGAGTAATGAACTTATTATCAGATTGTCAGTATCTCAGAATCATAGGAAGTGCAAGGACTATACCAAGATTTTATCATGAGATGAGTAAAACTGTTGATCAGAAAGATAGAGTCAAGTTTGACAGAAAGTATGCAAGAAGGTGCCGACTTTGGGTGTCAACATTTTAGAGACATTTACAGCTGCCTAGATATAGCAACCAAGGCCAGACCTGACTTAAAGATAGAGCATTTTATTCTGAACTCCCCCTATCGATATGCATGAGAGAATAGACTTGAAATGTTGTTGAACACTGACCCCCCCTTGTCTATGTGCATTATTATTAGAGACAACATTTTGACATATGAACTAATACTGAAATGCAAGACTCAGATAAAATCTTGACTCATAGTACTAGGCGGAGGACAAGCCTCTACACATAGTGTGAGTTTCTAGATTGAAGAAATCTATCTTTTTCCCATCACACCATTTGATATACCCTTATGATCAAGATAGACAAAGTGCATAATGCAATGACAATTACTGACAGACTAATACCATGTCACAATCTGAGTTATGTGCAAAATAACAGTCATGAAACAGACATTTATTTCAAGCAAGAATGAACTTAAGCAATCAATCATCATGCTAAAATTTACATAAACCTAGTTCTCTTCTTAAGAATTTGAATATTTCATTTCCCAAAAGTTTAGTGAATATATTGGCAATTTGTTTTTCTGATTCAACAAAGTTCAGCTCAATTTCATTCTTACTTACTTCATCTCTCAATAAGTGGTGTTTTATTTCAATATGCTTAGTCTTGGAATGATGAACATGATTTTTAGTCAAGGAAATAGCACTTGTGTTATCACACAAAATAGGAATGCATCCTAATTTTATGTGATAGTCAATTAGCTGGTGTTTTATCCAGAGCACTTGGGCTGTACAATTCCCTGCTGCAACATAGTCAGTCTCAGTAGTGGAGAGAGCAATTGTGTATTGCTTCTTAGATGCCCAAGACACTAGACTACCACCTAGATATTGACAGTATCCACTAGTGCTCTTTCTATCTATCCTACACCTTGCATTGTCTACATCAGTGTAAGCTACAAGTTCAAGCTCACACCTAGCAGGATACCACAGTCCTAAGTCAGGGGTGCCTGATAGAGACCTAAAAATCCTTTTCACAGCACTCATATGAGACTCCTTAGGACTAGCCTGAAATCTAGCACATAAACACACTGAAAATTATATATCTAGGCGAGATGCAGTGAGACACAAAAGGGATCCGATCATACCTCTGTATAGTTTGGTATCAACCAATTTACCTTTTGGGTTAACATCAGGACTAGTTGGTGTGCCCATAGGTGCAGTGATTTCTTTGTGGTTTTCCAGGTTGTATTTCTTCAGCATATCTCTGATGTATTTGGACTGGGTGATGAAGCTTCCCTCTGAAGTTTGATTGACCTGCAATCCAAGGAAAAATTTTAGTTCTCCCATTAAGCTCATTTCAAATTCATCAATCATTAACTTAGAAAATTCCTTACACATAGAGGGTTTAGTTGACCCAAACACTATATCATCAACATAGATTTGAACAACAATGATATCTTTGTTGTTTACATTGGTGAATAGAGTCTGGTCAACCTCACCTCTTGAAAATCCTTTACCTGTGAGGAAGGAGCTCAGCCTGTCATACCAGGCCCCAGGAGCTTGCTTCAGCCCATATAATGCCTTATCAAGTTTATAGACATAATGTAACGCCCGAGAAAATTCTAGGGTTTAAAAATATAATTATTAAGCCTTTAATGAGCTGATAATTGAATTGTGGTAAACTAAAAACAAATTATGTAGGCCCTACACTAATCCCAGAAGATTGGGCCTAAATAATAAACTCAATTGGCCCAAAAGATTGTTTTGGATCTTATCCCATAGTCTAGAAGCTTAAAGAAGATGTAATCTCGAAATTTAAAGAAATAATTACTCTTTAAGAAATAAATAGATGGATAATAACTTGGATAATATTAAAAGAGTTTGAACTAGCTTCAAATTTGGCGCTCATGAAGGAAAATGGTCTATCGCGAGATTGCAAAGGGACAAGAAACGGTCTAGACCTAGACCGCTAAGCTCTGTCAGTTCCGTGAGTATGAGAAAATGTTAAAAGATTAGATTTTTGGCATCCAAATCACATAGAATGGACTCTATCTACTAATTAGATAAGTCTAGAAGACTATTTGATCGAATAGAAAGCCTAATTGGGACTCTAGAATCATTCTAATCCTCAAAACCCTAGCTAACCCTATAAATAGACCGTGAAACCAACATGTGCGACCCTTACTTTTGTCTCACGTAGAACTAAGGTGAGGAGGCAGAATTAGAGGTAAGCTCTTTAGAATATTTTGCTCATAATACTAAGGTCTAACTGCCCTTCAAATTTTATTATAGGAGACCAAGTCTACACGGAGTTAGAGGCTTCCAAAGTTGTTGATCCTACACTAATAACTTAGGAAACTGTGCGGCCGACGCAAGAAGATTAGGGAATTAAAAGCCCCAAACGAGGTAATTAGATATAGGTTCTTTAGAACAATTTGTACCTTACTGTACCATCTTCTTATCCTCAAAATTTCACATCCTTAGGTCAAGGGAATAAGGAGATACATAAGGGTGAGGTTGCTGGTTCGGTTCAGGACGAGCAGAGAACTAGGGTTGACTTTCAGCCTTAAATTCGAAATTTAAAGCCGAAGACAGAGGTAGGTTATCTCATGAATGACTTAAACTCGAAGTCAGGAATAAAAGCCCTCTGATTTCATGTGATTTCATGCATTGTACCTTGAGTATTTTATGTTTTTCATTAGGACTATGCATCTAGTAAAATCTTCATACATGAACCTAGCCCTAATGGAGTGAAAATGAAATTTCTTATTTTTGACATAAACTTATGCATATTGTTGGCCTATCTTCGTTCTATCAGGATGATAGAAGTTTATATATGTTGATTTACATGCATGATATGCCTTAGTTTTGCATTTTGTTTTATCAGCATTTGAACTCGGATTATACAGGAGGAAACGGTCTTCCTGTAGACCACCTGAAACTCTAGCGGTCGCCTGATAGACCGCTAGCCACAGTGAAACTGTCATATACTAGACCGTTTTATTTTTTGATTTTCTGTAATATTGTAAATCCGACACATATTGCAGATTAGCCTTAATTAATATATGATAAGCCTAGTTAACTAAGTTTTATTCCTGGTTTGAGTACTGGTTTCATATACTTAGTTAATTGTATTGTTCATCATAGTGGATTTCATGTTTTTATACACATTGGTATTATTTTTAACTTATGTTAATTTATGACCAAAATCATATACTCTTGTAATGATTATATGTTTCAAATGATAAAGGATTCATGATTTAACATGATCACGGTTTTTACATGATTCTCTCTCTTCAAGAGTCATATTCTTAAGTACATGACACATACCCCGGTATGTTGTCATTAGTTATACTTTTTGCACATTAAGTACACAATCTTGGACTTGATAACCTCTCCATTGGATATTCCTTCCAACGGACTAGAAAATCTTATTTCAAGGCCTCCATAAGACTCTATGAGCCTGGGATTCCCACTAGGACGCCGAGCTGGTTGTACCCTTAAAGCCCATTATCTAGAAAGCACTTTTACCGGTGATTTATATACTCTAGAGCTTAGCGGCCATATGAACGACCGTCTGACTTCTACTAGAGGCCATGCACTAGACCACTAATGGATACCTAACGGCCATCCGCTAGACCACTAATGCTCCATATGGTTTTACTGCATCGATGTCGTTAATCTATGAAACGGTCCATGTCTAGACCGCCAAGCATGCTAAATGGCCCAGTAATAGATCGCTTGGATCCTGATAATGTCTAACCTGAGGTTTGACTTTGGGGTTGGTTTTCTTGAGTTCTTAGATGATCTTAGGATTATCTTGAGCCTAAATTATGTTTAACCAAGTTAAACTTGAAATATGAAACTTAAAGAATGTACCGTTATTCTGCTAAATTTCTCTATAGCATAACCTAGTTATAAATGCATTTCTTGAATTCTCATGATCAACTATTGGTACGTTCTATATCTTGGCTACCTTATAATGGAATTATTATTGAACTTGTACATTATTGACCGTATTATTGTTATAAACATGGAAGTAGCTTTATTTATACTTGAAGATGTAGTTCGAGCACTGATTGTGTTCAAGGGCTCTATGCTAGTCCCCTCGACTGATTGTCAGAAACATACTGTAAACCATGGGGTATGATGCTACTAGCGTTGTATTGCACTGGGAGTACTTTCTCTATAAATAAGTGAAATATCCACGAGATCCATATGAATTCACGAAGTACTTGCTACTAAGTGAAGAGTACTTTCTTGCTTGTTACATGACTTTCTAGTGCATAGACTTCATGGTTATGAAAAGTACATTCTAGTTACATTCTTGGTCATGGAAAGGCCAAATTTACATTCTTGATATATACTTGATTAATCATATTCCCTTATCTCAAGCTTGATCATATCTGCTTACATTGGCTTTATTCGCGTGCTTTGTCGTATTTGTATGATTTATCTTATTCTCTAGAGCTAAAATGCTAATCACTTAAACTTGCTACCATGTTGATACGAAGATACCTACTGGGCATGTGTACTCATTACCCTACTTTTTAATCTTTTTCAGGAAAATTCTAGCGGGTCGGATTCGGATTACTCAAGTGATGGTTCCGAGAGTGATTGATGGTGCAAGAGAAGCGATAGTCATTAAGTCTAGTCGAGTCATGATGTAATTTTTATTTTATTGAGTCTCGTAAGGAGTCAAAGATCTATTGTACTTTGAGATTATTATTGTTATGAAATAAGGTGATGTTTGAAAAAATTACTTGTGTAATTACTTTTATGTGATTGTCTTGCGCTCTGATTATATTGCTTGCTCGAGGCGTACTAGCCGACTGTTCACGTTCCCGATTGTTTCTGCTACATAATCTCAGGGCGTGACACATAATCAGGAAAGTCAATGCATTCAAATCCAGGAGGTTGTTTAACAAATACATCCTCTTTTATTAAACCATTTAAGAAAGCAAATTTTACATCCATTTGCTAAAGTTTTATTCCTAGGCTACACCTAAAAGCCAGAAGAATCCTAATGGCTTCTTGTCTAGCTACAGGAGCAAAAGATTTCTCAAAGTCTATCCCAAATTCCTGATTGTACCCATGTGCTACAAGCACAGCCTTATTTCTGACTATCTTTCCCTGCTCATCAGTTTTATTTCTAAAGACCCATCTAGTGCCTATCACTAAGCCATGTGAGGGTTTAGGAACTAGGTGCCATACCTTATTCCTTTCAAATTGATTCAATTCATCATGCATGGCATTTCTCCAATGCTCATCCTTTAAGGCACATTCAATGTTCTTGGGTTCTACTTGTGAGACAAGTGCAAAAGAATTTCATTTTCTATCCTGAAATGTGATCTAGTCCTAAGAGATTCATTCAAATTACCAATCACATTTTCTAGAGGATGATCTCTAAGAATTCTAATGTTGGTAAGTTGATTACCTGTATTTTCACTTACCTCCCCCTGAACTCCAGATCCTTCAGTCTCACCTTCTCTTGCTGATTCTACATCATGCTCTTCTTTATTTTTTAGGATTTCTCCATCGACTTTGTTCCTGCAGAAGCCAGTTTTAGTTTTAGAAGATTCATCAAAGACAATATGTGGTGATTTCTTAATAGTTTGAGAATTAGTGTTGTAGATCCTATAAGTTATAGACTTTTCAGATTAACCTAGAAAAATTCTAGTTTCACTTTTAGGTTCAAATTTATCAAGGTCTCTTTTAGAGTTAACATGTATAAAGTATTTACAACCAAAAACTTTGAAATGTGCTAGTGAAGGTTTCTCACCTTTAAGTATCTCATAGGGAGTCTTTTGAGTAGAAGGTCTTACCATAGCTCTGTTGATAATGTAACAGGAGGTGTTTACAGTCTCAGCCCAAAACCTTCTAGGCAGGTTGCCTTCGACTAGCATAGTCCGAGCCATTTCCACCAGAGTTCTGTTTCTCCTTTCAACCACTCCATTCTACTCTGGAGTTCTTGGTGAAGAGAATCAATGGTTAATCCCATTTTCCCTACAAAATTCATCAAACTGTGAGTTTTCAAACTCACCACCATGGTCAGACAAAATGTTAGAGATATACTGCTCACCAGTCTATTTTATTCTGTGGTAAAATTTCTGAAATTTTTCAAATGCATCATTTTTGTGAGTCAGAAAGAATACCCATGTAAATCTAGAAAAGTCATCTACTAGGACATATCCATATCTTCTACCATATAAGCTAGCTGATCTAGTAGGTCTAAATAAGTCCATGTGGATCAGCTCAAAGGGTTTAGGAGACATATTTTCAGTTCTAGATTTAAATGACCTTCTAGTTTGTTTACACTGGGTACATGCCTCACATATTTTATTATCCATTTTAAAAGATATTTCAGGGAGACCGCTCACCATGCTATGTTTATTCAGTTTATGCAACACATTATAATTGGCATGACCTAACCTACGATGCCAAAGGCAAGCTAAGTCAACCTTATTAACAATGAGACACAAGTTAGTATGCACTGCATCATCTAAGTCTACCATATAGATGTTATTGACTCTTTTACCAGTGAATTTCATAGTTTTAGAGTTGGGTTCAAAGATAGTGCATTCAAGAGAGGCAAAAACAACCTGATGGCCTTTATCACACAACTTACTAATACTAAGCAAATTGTAAGCAAGCCCTTCAACTAGTAAAACTTCTTCTATACAGCAGGAATAGCACTTACCAACCTTACATGTTCCTATGATTTTTCCTTTTGAATTACCTCCGAAGGTAACATGACCAACATCCTTTTCTACCAGCATGCAAAACTTTCCTTTATCCCCGGTCATGTGCCTGGAATAGCCACTATCAAGATACCACTTGTTGTGATTGTCTGCCAGGCATACCTGTAAACAGAATCAAGTGGAAAATTTCGGAACCCAAGATTGTTTGGGCCCCATAAAAGTAGTTAAATCATGCAGACATGACAACAACTATTTTGGTATCCACATTTGTTTTTGTGCTTTTACTTGAGTTGTGGATTTCTTATTTTTCTATTTGTTCTGTCTCCCACTAACATTCAGAATTTTGGTTGGCCTTTTCTATGGTGTGACATTCTCATTCTTAAGAGTCTAAGAGTTTTTGCGCCAGTGATTAGTCCAATGGGCATTTGGAGGAACGTGTGCACTGTAGATCCTAGGCTGAATAGTCATAGAATGGACAAACCCATGTGGGTTCTGGTTTCTAAAATTTCTAAGCCTAGATTTCACAGAGGCATTCCAAGGGTAAGGTCGATGCACCTGACTGGGGTGTGAGTTCTAGATGTTATGCTGCATCGACCTCATGTTAAGGCTGCCTCGACCTTTCCTACTGGAGTGGTAATGATAGGAGTTTTGGAATGATGGATAGTTCAGTGTACTATGATAGGAATGTCGACTTGAGGTGCCCCTGCTCTGACCTTGATTTCTAAAGGACCTAAACCCAGAATGAGTATGCGTTGATGCAGGTTGATGGTTGTATCGACCTTTTTGTTGACACTGGGTTACCTTGGTTTTGGGGTTTCCTTGGACTTGAGCTTTGACTGCTTGACCCCTAATCTGTCCCTTAGCCAAAGGTGTAGTAGTGTGTGTACAGGATCCACTAGACACCTCTACCTTCTCTTTGCCCTTGTTCTTGGCACTGGACTTGTTATGATCATTAGAATTTTTGTTGCTATTTTCTTCAGAGTTCATGTTTATTAAAGGTTTGGATTTAGATGTTCCTTTTTCAACGACAAAAGAAATAGTCTTCACATCAAACCTTTTCTTATTTGTTGGGTTAAAACCCAATCCTTCCCTTCTGAAGTTCACCTTTGTTCCCAAAATGGCATTTCGATTTTCAATTCCCTATGTCATGCCTTCAAGGGAATGTTGTTGATGGGGCATCAAAGGCGATTTCCATACATGGGTGAAGTGTATTTGTGTGTTATGGCTTGTATAAGATTGTAATTGTGTAATTTCTTTCTTTTGGGCTCCTTGTAAGGCTTATATCAAGCCAATGGGCCATTTGTTATGTCAAGTCCAAGGCTAGGTTGCCATTAGTAGAGTCCATTAGGGAGCTTATGCCATATTGGGTCATTAGGTTGTTAATGGGTCATTAATGCACTTAAGGCCCAAATTGGGTTACACTCCTTCATGGGCCAACTAAATTGGAAGGGTCTAGCATGGTTGGTGGGCTGGTTACATGGCCTTTAACCACACTTGGCCCAAGAAGAGGCCCATGAATGGGGCGCCCCCTTCTTTGGCTCTATTAGGCTAGTTAGGTGTGTATTAGGTGGTGTTTGAATGGATCTAGTCCAAGGTTGAATAAGTATGGTCAAATTAGATTAAAACCAATGTATTAAATGTGTGATTCACATTGTATCCCAGCCATTCAATCCAAACCCCTAGATCCAAGGGTTGAGGTTGAGTTTGGTTGGGATCCTATATAAGGTTGTATTTTTCATATTGAAGGAATTAATGAAAAGAAAATTGGCATTTGCCCCCAAGTGAGATTTGCACCCCTCCCCTCTCTCTCCCTGGTTCCTCCACCTCCAGCCCCCTTTATAGAGTGTAATCCCTTCCCCCTTGAACCCCTCCAGCATCTGAAGCAACTCCGGTGATCGCCGCCGCCATCGTCTCGCCGCCGACGCGTCGTCGCCAACGGTTTCGGTGTTCTATCCACTCAGGATAGACCCTTCTTCTCCGAATTCTTGCTATCACTCCCTTCATCTTCTGAAGCTCAAAATTTCAGGGTTGGTTCCCCTCTAGAACCCTTATCCCAAAAAAAAAAATCAAGTCAAAATTCATCCTTTCGCTATTTTTTGATTTTCGTCCAAGCCCAAGTTCCAGATCTGTCCTCGTTCTATTTACTGTTCACCAGCTCTGTGTTTACCCCATTCAAACCATCTTTTGATTTCTGTTGGGTCGACCAAATTTACTGGGATCTCTGTCCACATCCCTCTACCACCATGAATTTTATTAATTTTTGGTTCACCCTCCAAGTATTTTTCAAATTTCGTCCAAGTTCCCAAGAACAGTCTGCCCACAGTTTCCCAGATCCGACCCAGGTCTAGTAAAAAAATCCCAGAAATTCCATTTCGTCTCCAATCACAAAACCAAAAATAGTCCCGGATTCCTCTCTCAGAGATCTTCAACTTTTCTGAAAAAATTATTTCCATATTCAGAGGTCTTCTCCCCGGTCAACGTCGATCTTCAGAGAAGTCAGAACCTGCCCCTGCAGTTCTGGCCAGATTCCAGCAAGCTTGTAAAATACATGATCAGAAATACAGATCTGATTTTTTTTTTGAAGACCCCTACGTCGAAGTATTCTGAGTCAGCTTTCCAACGGCGCTAACCTCGTCGCATTCCGACGACGGGGCTGATCGCAGCAGCAGTTTTCTCCGAGTCGCGCGCCTGCAAACAGAATTTTCAGGTTCGTGGCCGAGTTCCCGGCGAGCGTCGTCCGAGGGCCGCCCGGCGTCCGGCGGTCGTTCCAGCAGCTCGCCATCCCAGGGGAACGCTTTCCAGGTGTCTCCACAGCAGAGGAGTCATCAGGCCCCACACGACCCCTCCGGTCAACACGTGGGCCCCCACTAGGACGAGTACACGTGAAGCCGAAGCATTGCCCGAAACCGCCCGTCAACCCGAACTTGGTCCTCCCGGGCCCACTTGTGTCGCCCTTTACCTCCCTGCGTGGAGTGGGATTATTTGTACTGCTGTAAACATAATGTACTAAGTTCCCGGGAGTACGAGCTTCGGCCGGGTGCCGTCTTCGCCACGCCGAGAGTGTGGAGGTATCGCCTTCACCCTTACACTTGGCATTAGCTTAATTCTTTATATGCTTTATATGCCGCTGCTAGAGAGCATGTGTAGGGATACCTAGCTCGCCTTCAATTTATAATATCACTGCTGTGAGAGAGAGCGAAGCCGTCCCGTGACCCGATCCGGGCGCAAAAGAGAGCCGACCACCCTAGCTCACAGCCGGTTTCTCAACCGCGCACATCCGACGCTTCCCTCGTCAAGGGACGATCGCGAGCTTGTCGTGTCCGTGGTCCCGTCCCGCATCAATTTGGTATCAGAGCAAGTTGAGTCTAGGGTGTTTGCATTCAAAAAAAAAAAAGAGTGTCATGTAGTCATTAGTCAGTCTAAGTCGTGTTTAGGATCATCACATTTTTAAAACAACAAAAAGAGTCATTTTTGGGTCGCATACATCCCTTTACTCGGTATATAAAAAGGTGTTGTCCGACCGTTAGGTTACGCCTATCGGGAAGGCCGCACACTTGTGCGAGTGACCTTCGGGTCAATTATCTCCGCCACGTACCGAGTCTTGGTTTACGTCTAGGGTCCTTAGTGTGCATTGGTTAGTGCATTCCAACTTTGCATTACTTAGTGTCGTGTCTAGTGTTTTGGTCCGAGTGTCGGCATGGCCATCCACTAGTTTCCCCGTGTCCCATGGAGTCCCAAACTCCCGGATGGTGGCGATACTATCTCAAATGGAAGGACCACCCGAACCACCCCACGAGGCCCGAAACCCGGGATTTCTACGGGTCCGATGACCCGAGTGTCTATCTAGAATGGGAAGCCATTATGGATGATTACTTCGAGGTGTACATCATGTACGGGCCCATGCAAGTCGATGTTGCCAAAAGGCGACTTTTTGGTGAAGCCGCTGCAACTTGGAGGGACATCAAATATTGGAGGGAGGATAGGAATCTAAGGCCCATCGAGTCATGGTGGGAAATGAAGAGAGTGCTTAGGAGGGCCTACGTTCCCCGCCCACCTACCTCCAACCACGGAGGTCATTCCACTCACCAACCCCACCAACTCACCCACAATCAAGTGGGCCACACCTCTACCCAATCCCACCCCTTCACCGCCGTCCAAGCCCACCAAAGTGACCCCAATCTAGTGGCCCGCCCATGCACCACCAACCAACCTCCCCTTGGCACTCCCATCCCAACCCACTCAAGCACCTCCAACCGAGTGGAAGTCCCGCTTATAACCGAGCCGAGGCCCACACCCGAGCCGAGAGTTAAGGAGCTAGTCCACCCCAAGGTCCCTCCTCCAACACGCTCCTTAGAGGAAATAAAGAAAATGATTTCGGATTGGTGGGAAAGGACACAAGCTACTCCACCACCCATGGATGCTCCATTGTTATCTACCTCCGGTCTTCGTTCGAAACCATCAAAGTGGGAACTACCAAAGCCCGAGCCACCCGTGTTTCTTACGGGAACACTTTACATAGCCGAGCCACTTCTTAGATGGCTCAAGGATGGCTTGGTCCCACATCCCTTCCCATCAATGGACCCCACACTACCACTAGTGCCGGTCAACTCGTTCCATACCACATTTCGATCTCGTCACCATGTTGATACGTTGGATGATCTTGTCATGGGATTAGATTCACAATGGGAGTTGACACATCTTTTGGCCCGAGACTTTGACCAACCCGCTAGTCTTAGCTTCACCCATCCGGCCATAGGGTCCATTACCTCCGAGTGCACCGTGGGTTGTGTCACCACGGAGGTTCTTCTACTTCTCCCGCTACCGGATGAGCCCGACTTCATGACTTTGCTTCCGAGGGAGGAGTCATATTTCCTATACACGGTCCCATCTACCATGACGGAGGAAGGTGACCACCCGCACCTTCAAGAATTTCACGATTGGGACCATGTCATGTTGGAACCCACTTCATGGGGTCACACCTTCTTCGACCCTTTTGACCCCTTCACTAGTGACCCTCCCGAGTTTTCATACTCGTTACCCTTCTTCCGCGGAGTTCACTATCCCACCTTTTCCATTCGGGCCAAGCAAACTCCACATAGCCATAGGTCCGAACCATCCCTCGGGGGTAAGGAAGACTTTGGTTTCCCCGATCCCTCTAAACCACCCGCACCTCCCGGACTTCCCGCATCCAAGCCCAATGTCCATGATTGGTGCATCGTAGTATGTCTAGGAGTTTCCCATGACGTCAACCTCCAGTTACGTCAAATGCATGTATGGCACACATTCGGGTGTCCTGGTCCGCCGTCACCCATGTACGGGTCGGACTAACATTAGGTATGTCTAGGGTCATATGTGAGTCGGTGTGTTTTATTTGTGTGGTTTGTTTGTGTGGTGATTTTGAGTCGATTGTTTGTGTGATTTTCATTCATGTGTCAGTGCATGGTGAGTCTGCATGTGTCTTGTGCAAGCTCGTTGTCGTTCTCTTACGAGTAAGAGGCGAGTGGACTCACTTGATGAGTATGGGATCGGTTTTACTTCTATATCCGGATCAGTCACCTATAGGGACTCAGCGGTGATTCCTAGTGAGTCTTCGAGCTGTTTCCTTCCTTTGAGAGTGCCCCTTCGGAGTGACCACCTTTAGCCATAGCAGTGCGCATATCGAGTATATATGGAATGAGCAGGTGCCGATCACTTGGAGTGGAGCATACCCGCACTGCTTAGCACGGTGACGGATCCGCCGGAGTACCAGAGCAGCCATACCCCTACTCGACGGGGTCGAGTTCCTCCCACCCGGGGAGAATTGATGGGGCATCAAAGGCGATTTCCATACATGCGTGAAGTGTATTTGTGTGTTATGGCTTGTATAAGATTGTAATTGTGTAATTTCTTTCTTTTGGGCTCCTTGTAAGGCTTATATCAAGCCAATGGGCCATTTGTTATGTCAAGTCCAAGGCTAGGTTGCCATTAGTAGAGTCCATTAGGGAGCTTATGCCATATTGGGTCATTAGGTTGTTAATGGGTCATTAATGCACTTAAGGCCCAAATTGGGTTACACTCCTTCATGGGCCAACTAAGTTGGAAGGGTCTAGCATGGTTGGTGGGCTGGTTACATGGCCTTTAACCACACTTGGCCCAAGAAGAGGCCCATGAATGGGGCGCCCCCTTCTTTGGCTCTATTAGGCTAGTTAGGTGTGTATTAGGTGGTGTTTGAATGGATCTAGTCCAAGGTTGAATAAGTATGGTCAAATTAGATTAAAACTAATGTATTAAATGTGTGATTCACATTGTATCCCAGCCATTCAATCCAAACCCCTAGATCCAAGGGTTGAGGTTGAGTTTGGTTGGCATCCTATATAAGGTTGTATTTTTCATATTGAAGGAATTAATGAAGAGAAAATTGGCATTTGCCCCCAAGTGAGATTTGCACCCCTCCCCTCTCTCTCCCTGGTTCCTCCACCTCCAGCCCCCTTTCTAGAGTGTAATCCCTTCCCCCTTGATCCCCTCCAACATCTGAAGCAACTCCGGTGATCGCCGCCGCCATCGTCTCGCCGCCGACGCGTCGTCGCCAACGGTTTCGGTGTTCTGTCCACTCAGGACAGACCCTTCTTCTCCGAATTCCTGCTATCACTCCCTTTGTCTTCTGAAGTTAAAAATTTCAGGGTTGGTTCCCCTCTAGAACCCTTATCCCCACAAAAAAAATCAAGTCAAAATTCATCCTTTAGCTATTTTTTGATTTTCGTCCAAGTCCAAGTTCCAGATCTGTCCTGGTTCTATTTACTGTTCATCAACTCTGAGTTTACCCCATTCGAACCATCTTTTGATTTCTGTTGGGTCGCCCAAATTTACTGGGATCTCTGTCCACATCCCTCTACCACCAGGAATTTTATTAATTTTTGGTTCACCATCCAAGTATTTTTTAAATTTCATCCAAGTTCCCAAGAACAGTCTGCCCACAGTTTCCCATATCCGACCCAGGTCTAGTAACAAAATCCCAGAAAATCCATTTCGTCTCCAATCACAAAAACAAAAATAGTCCCGGATTCCTCTCTCAGAGATCTTCAACTTTTCTGAAGAAATTATTTCCATATTCAGAGGTCTTCTCCCCAGTCAACATCGATCTTCAGAGAAGTCAGAACCTGCCCCTGCAGTTCTAGCCAGATTCCAGAAAGCTTGTAAAATACATGATCAGAAATACAGATCTGATTTTTTTTTTTGAAGACACCTACGTCGAAGTATTCTGATTTAGCTTTCCAACGGCGCTAACCTCGTCGCATTCCGACGACGGGGCTGATCGCAGCAGCAGTTTTCTCCGAGTCGCGCGCCTGCAAACAGAATTTTCAGGTTCGTGGCCGAGTTCCCGGCGAGCGTCGTCCGAGGGCCGCCCGGCGTCCGGCGGTCGTTCCAGCAGCTCGCCATCCCAGGGGAACGCTTTCCAGGTGTCTCCACAGCAAAGGAGTCATCAGGCCCCACACGACCCCTCCGGTCAACACGTGGGCCCCCACTAGCACGAGTACGCGTGAAGCCGAAGCATTGCCCAAAACCGCCCGTCAACCCGAACTTGGTCCTCCCGGGCCCACTTGTGTCACCCTTTACCTCCCTGCGTGGAGTGAGCTTATTTGTACTGCTGTAAACATAATGTACTAAGTTCCCGGGAGTACGAGCTTCGGCCGGGTGCCGTCTTCGCCACGCCGAGAGCGTGGAGGTATCGCCTTCACCCTTACACTTGGCATTAGCTTAATTCTTTATATGCTTTATATGCCGCTGCTAGAGAGCATGTGTAAGGATACCTAGCTCGCCTTCAATTTATAATATCACTGCTGCGAGAGAGAGCGAAGCCGTCCCGTGACCGGATCCGGGCGCAAAAGAGAGCCGACCACCCTAGCTCACAGCCGGTTTCTCAACCGCGCACATCCGACGCTTCCCTCGTCAAGGGACGATCGCGAGCTTGTCGTGTCCGTGGTCCCGTCCCGCATCAGTTGTTTATCCTCATTTTCTTATTCTAAGTTCTCAATTGTCCTTTTCAATTCTTTATTCACACCTTTAATAGCATCATGTTTTTCATTTGCAATTTAGGTTTTTTCCTCAAATTTTTGCATTCTGATTTTTAATTTATCAATGGTGTTTTTCAAGTGATCATTTTCATACCTTAGTTCTTTCAAAACAGTCTTGTATTCATCTATTTCAGCAAGAGTGTTTTTTAAATCAGAATTTTCTTTCTCTAAACATGCAATCCTGTCATTTAACGAAGTATCATGAACAAGGGAGTTAATTTTCTTTTTGAGATGTTTGTTCACCCCATGTATATCATCATATTTATCTAAGATTTCAGCATATGCATCTTCCCAATCACTATGAGTGTAATTTTCAGAAGGAGAACTTACATCATCATCTGTTTTCTCTTCCTCCTCTCTTTTGGCCATCAGACATAGCTTGTCTTCTTCCTCGCCATTAGATGTACTGCTTTGACTACTGTCATCTTCATCGCTCCAGGTGCTTACCATAGCTTTTCCTTTCTTGTTTTTCCTCCTGGGCTATTTCTCCTTCAGCTTAGGGCAGTCTGCCTTTAGGTGCTCTACTTTCCTACAATTATAGCAAACAATACCATCAGATTTCTTGGCAGTATCACACTTATATTTTGACTACTTTTTCCCTGAGAAATACTTTCTTCTGAACCCCTTTCCTTCCTTTCTCAGGAACTGCTTAACTTTTCTAGTAAACATTGTAAATTCATCTGGGATTTCGTCTGAACTGGAGGAACTGTGCTCACTTGACGACCCTTTGCTACTAGAAGTCATCTTAAGTGCTAGGGGCTTTTTCTTCTTCTCAGACTCATCGACCCTCTTGAGATTCTGCTCATATGTCATGAGAAAACCAATGAGTTCGTCTACAGTGATAGTTGCTAGGTTCCTAGACTCTTCCATAACCGTGGCCTTGGTGTGCCAAATAGGTGTCAGGGACCTAAGGATTTTTCTAACAATTTCATACTCACTATAAATCTTGCCTAGACTTCTCAAGCCATTTGTAAGAACCATCAGTCTGGTGTACATCTCAGATATGGACTCGTCATGTTTCATCTTAAAAGCTTCATATTCTGAGACTAACATATTAGCCTTGGTCTCTCTAACCTGAGACATTCCCTCATAGATTACCTCTAGCTTGTCCCACATTTCCTTGGCTATGGAACAAGAGGAGACTCTCAAAAATTCAGTAGGGTGAAGAGCACACTATATAGCATTTATAGTGCTCCAGTTCAATGTAGACTTACAGATCTGCTCCCTGGTCCAGACTTCCTCATCCTTAGGGAGCTCAAACGGGCCTTTACTAACAACCTTCCAAATCTCATAATCCTTCGCTCGAACGAAGACCTGCATACGATTCTTCCAGTAAGCATAATTGTTTCCATCAAGGAATGGCGGCTTACTGGTGGAATGACCCTCAGCAGTTAGACCTCTAGCATCCATTACAACAAATCTCTGTAGGATGTTAAGGCCTTAGGGAGAGTTAGGCTCTGATACCACGTGAAGTGTGAATGGAGTGAACAGGTGATCTAGAGGGGGGTGAATAGATCAACCCCAAATTTTAGACACACAGTAGAAATTAAAAGATTACAGAATAAGAGAAATACTGTAAGCTAAATTTCAACGAGATCAAATTCAATGACTAGAGAATCTAGAAAAAATTAATAGTTAACTGCACATAACTTCAAAGGAAAACAATCAGATCAATACGTAGATGAATCTCTTCACATAAAATCCTGAGTTAGTCAACCAGATTCTGTACTTGACAGAGGTTTGATGAATGATCCCCTCACGCAAGGGTTAGTTTTACAAATAGGCTTAACCTATCCTTCTGACTAAGCCTTTTGATATACTCCCATGGTTGATGACTCAAGCATAAACAAGGAGTATCAATGATTTGAGAAGATTATCACAAGCAGTTAAAAGATGAGCAACCACACACACACAAGACAGATCAGTTTTTAGGTGGTTCGATCTCGAGCTTGAGATCTACTTCCATCCCTTACTCAACTGAGTAAGGCTTCTGCTGCCAAACAGCTTGAATCTGTTGATCCACAGCTTCAGTGATGAAATCCCTACAACCAGCTGAGCCTCACAGCTTGCTATCCCGCTGAGCAACACAGCTTGCTGTCCGAGGATCACACCTCGCCGCTGAGCACCACAGCTTGCTCCGCTGACACACACAGCTTGCAGTAATTTCAAAAAGGAAAAATGAAAGAGACAATGAAAAAGCAATATCAGAAATAAAACTGTATCTCCACTGGAGCGATCTAACTCTGGATCTGATCCAGAAGTCAGGAAAATTCTTCTGCTCAAGCCCACTTCTCTCTCACACAAATACGGCACTCTATTTTTTCTTCTTTATCTACAACAGACTCTTTTCTCTCAAATTCCTCTCAAACTTTTCTCTCTCGACCTCTAGATCTCTCTTGCTCTCTTCTCTACTTTTGATAAGCTTCTCTCGTCTTCTCTTGCTTCTTTTTCTAATCTTGACGTTCGCTCAGCCCCTTTGTTTATATAGGAGAGTGCGAGTCAGTGGTCCCACTAGCTTTTCAGATTTGGGGCGCGTGAAAGACACACTCCCGCCCAATAATTTTATCCATAATGTGCATTTTGAGGTCCCACATGTCAGGAGTAGAAGATAAGATGATCTATGTGGCAAGATTTTAGTTGAGCTTCCTGCCTTGGATCACATGCCCTTAATCCGCTTCACTTTAAGCTCCACGTGAGAGTAAGGTAGTCTACCTTTCTGTAACCCAGACGTTCGAGCATGGGTCAGGGTTATAGCTTGATGACCTGGTTTCACCTGTTAAAACAAAAGTATATGTTCAAAGATTTTTTGACTTAATCATGTCATGAGCACAGAGTGAATTATGTGAGTAAATGCACAAAGTTTAACATATGCATGGGTGCACAGACAAGATGCATCAACCTGTTTGATCCATCATGTCTAACACATGCAGCAAGATTAGAGTAATAACATTGACCTTTAAATCACAGAGGTAGATCTTATTCCGTCAGAAATGCTAAATCTATAATGAAGGTTCATAAAGCATCGACGCAGTACCTTACTGGATCGACCTGTCTTTACAGCAGATGCTCAAGGTGCATCGACCTTGAGAAATGTAACCTTAGTTGCACCGACCTTATGCTATGAGCACCAACATACTAGCATCGACCTGCCTATGATGTGCACTATCCTTATGAACCATCATCTAGCATGTAGTACATAGCAACATCGACCTTAGTATAAGGTGCACCGACCTTAAGAATGATAACCCAAGGTTGCACCGAGTTTCTCAGCTAAAATGCTCTTGTGCATCGACCTGACAGTTTCAAAGAAGTGGGTGATGCATCAACCTTTTAACGTACTACTTCTGTCTATGCACTGACCTTCTAGACTCGAAGTGAATATGTGCACAGACCTGACCTTCTTAATGCATGAATGTACATCAACCTCATAAAGCAATAGTATGAGTATACATCTACCTGTCTAGCCATTGTACTAGGAGATGCATCAGCCTGACTGTCATGAAGAACAATGATGCATCGACTTGATAGACAAAGAGTTTGTATGTCCATCGTGCTTCAGGACTGAAATGAATGTATGCACCGACCCTACTTTCTCAAATGCATGAATATGCATCGACCTTATTATGCATCAGTATGAATATGCTTTGACCTTATTATGCAACACTTTATTCTGACTAAAGTAAAGACTTTGAAATAACAGTGCTGCTAGAGTCACATTAAGGTCAAACACACTGTTGCCGGCATCAAAATAAGACATCAAATCTAGAGGAGACACAACACGTCGCTCTCGGATTGCTGCCTCCATCTCTCTAGCTCGGTCCTCGACCTCCCTCTCCTTCACCTTGGCAAGGCGACACCGTAGCATCACGTCAGTCTCCACCTCATCGAGGCGACGTGTCAAGTCCTCAACGCATCCCTCTAGCTCACGTCGAAAGGCCAGGCTAGCCTCTAGTTCCTTCCGCTGTAGGGATTAGCCCACAAATACACAAATCATGGGAAGACGAATCAAAGAAGAGAAGAGTTTTCCAAATAAAAGGGCCCAGACCATACCGTGTCAGCCAGCTCTGCCTCTCTCTCTTCGGCCCGCTCGAGAGCTGCCTCTAGACGGCCCTCTAGCTCCTCCACTCCATTCGCCTGGGTTGAGGGCCCAACCTCTCCGGTCATGCCAGCCCTTGTACAGACGTATGCCAGCTCACCTCGCTGCAAAAGAAGGGGCAAGTGGTCAGTCAAACCTCACAATAAATTGCAATCATTTTGGCTCACCAATTCGCGGATCTCGTGCCTCATGTTCACAACCGTCTAGTCTAGAACGGCAATCCGATCTTTGAGAATGCGAACGGCCTCACTCTCTGGCATCTGCATAAAGTTCCATTTGGAAGATTAGATGTTGTGCTCTATAATGTTAACACCATGCTAAAGAATTGAGGACACTCATCGCCTATGTGTCGAGATGAAGTCGCCCGGCATACTGATCTCTGTAGTTGACCAAGTACGTCTCGCTATCCCTCTAATCCAGATCTTGCTCTATGCAGGGTCCATCCTATAGCACCTCTGCCTCGACGCGATAGAGTGACGCCCAGTCCTGGTCGCTCGTTGAAGTCCATCAGCACCCATGATCCGACCCATGCTGAGCTGGGATCGCCACGGGAGGGTGATGCCATCCCAAGGTCCGCTAGGCCAACCTCAAGTAGAGTGGCTCCCTCAGGTTCACGCATAACAACATTGTGTCCCTGTGGAACCAGGCTCGCCCGTCTGCCACCCAAGACTGGAGTGTGTCATTCTCACCTGCATACAATGTCTACACCACCTACAAAACACAAATTAAAAGGTCTTGTTAAAATAAGCTCACATAACAAATTCATATGATAACACAAGAGTTAATTTTAACAAAACACTCACCCGGTGGTAAGGGAACTCATCTAATGTTGATCATAGGTCGGAGAGTCGAGCAACTACAAGGCGACGATCTCGACGTACTTCCCACCGAGTCATAAGTTGGACCGCCCGGGTCCTGTCCCGAGGGATAGCGCCGTAGGCCAATGGAAAGTGAGTATATCCCCAAATCTGATAACACAAAAGAACAAAGAAATCATGAACAAACAGATAGCTAATAATAGCATATTTGGTTTTAGGGTAGGCTCATGCTTGCAAGAAGGGAGTGAAGCCACCCAAGTTACCCGAACCTAGTCTGAAGGGGTCCATGTGGGTGAAGAGGTGCGCCAACGTCGCTCTTCCCCATGCTAGTGGGGTCTCCCGCTCAAGGTCGCGTATCAATGATAGGTACTTTAAGTTCACGTTGTTCGAGGAGGTTGCAAATAGTAGTCGACCAAACAAGTAAAGGAGGAAGAGCTGAACATCCTGGGGCTCGCCCCTCTCCCTCGACCTAATCCCATTCCGCACTCACTGCAGATATGCTCTCAAGTCCTCTAGTGGTCCTCGAACCACGCCAGCCAATCCCATCGCAGCGCTGATCCTGCCAAGCGGAAGGGTAGTCACCGGCCTCTTGGTGCGAAACAACCGCGCACCCAGTAGTCATCCACCTTCTATTGATAGTCTCTCAGCTCCTGGCCCAGTGCTGGGGCCCTAGCCACTGGAAGACCTATCAGGTAGGCCACGTTGGTGCAGACACACGCCGTAGTACACGCCGGTGGACGAGGACACGCCAGAGCCCCTTTTTTGCTCGAGGAGGACGTGGATGCATCGACCTTCATTCCACATTTTTTTAGCCTTGTTTGGGCTCTATTTAGTCCATGTACTATTGTAATAGCTAAATGGGCTAGGTTAGAGTTAATGGGCTAGAATAGAATTGGGCTTCAAATTGGGCTTTTTGAATGGGTCAAATGGGCCAAGAGGGATCAAGTGTGAAAGGGGCATAGTGTGAAAGGGTTACTAGTGTGAATGGGTCTAAGGTGTGAATGGGCCATGGAGCTTGAAAGGGACACATGGAGAGGGGAGCCCCCTTCCATGGTCAAATGGGGAGGCTGCCCCCTTTTTTGACTTCCCTCCTTCCCTCCCATTCAAACTAGGAAGCTTCCCCCCCCCCCATTTTCTTGGTCCAAGGTGGTGGCTGCCCCCCTTCCTTGACCTCATCCTTGATTCAAGGAGGAGGAAGGCTCCCCCTCCCATACATGCTCGACCTCCCCTCCCCTCTAGCCTATATAATGGTATGTAATGAGAGCTTTGAAGTCTAATGAAGAATTTTGAGAGAAAATTGTGTAAGAGAGTGATTCTCTTTCCTTCCCTTGGGTGTGATGCCCTAGACCCCAATCCTGTGATGGGATTTTCTTAGTGTGTGACTTGCACCCCTTATCATCCCCTTCCTCTCCGTATCTGGTTCTGGGAATTTTATCAGTGAAGCTTCTACAAGTCGGGAAGAAGTTGGCGCTGGTTTTGTCTCGATCAGAGCTCCGGATCGTCGGGAACAATTCAGCTCATGAAGTCGCGCAAGTCTGTCCGAGCCTTCTGTCCAGATCCTCAACTTCCTGATACGAAATTTCTACGGATCTACTCCCAAGCCGTGTGGATATGAGATTCTAAGTGGTCGTAGGATTTTCTGTCCTCTTCGTGTTGCCACCAAGATCGTGTACTTCTGAGGTCTGTGCTGGTCGTGGTGAGGATTTTTGTGGGGCTGCGCCGACCACCCTATGCAGATCTGACCCAGCATCAAAGGCACATTATAGAAGCTTCCCCGTCTCCCTCCTCTCAGATCTGCTCGAGCCCTTTGGCCTGATTCTTCCTCTAGACGTCACCAACGGTCTCCAACAAGCAGTCGTCCATTCCGACGCCAGAGCTAATTTTCCAGTAATTTTTAGCTTACCTATGTAGCTCTGTGCAAGCAAGAACTTGAGGCTGAGTACAGTTGCTGCCACACCCAGATCTGATCAGATCTGATCGCATCAGTCGGATCACACATTTTTCATCTTGTCACCAATATTCTCCAACAAACAGCACCCCGATCAGACGTAAGATCTTTGCGTATCGGGCTCCACAAGTCCGTTGCGCCTGGTGACCTACGCGGGCAGAACCCAGTCGGCTTCCAATCGGCTCACCCGATCGGCCCCGACTCACCTCCTGCGAGTGCAGCCCATCAACCCAAGTCCCAGCAACCCCAAATTTGTGTTTGTAACCCTTTACTTCCCTGCATGGAGTGGGCATCATGTGCTGAAATTGTATGGTTAATAATTATGTGTATTGGGGTTGTCAGATTCGGCCAGGATTTCTTCCCCATGCGCTAGTCGTGGAGGTATGCACTTCGTTCCTACACTCACATTGCTTATTTAGTATATTTTCTATCATGCTACATTTGTGAGAATAGGGCCGATAGCTAGCTTCAAATCATCTTGGTTGTGAGTTGTGAGTGCCCGTTCCATAGGCCCAGTTGAGCACCGAGACCGAACTGGAAACCCCTAGGCGATAATGGTTCCTTAACCACAGCGATCCCACGTTTCCCTTGCAAGGGATGATCGTCGGGCTAGTTAGAGTTCTTGTTGAGAGACGTCTCCACCCGGAGAATGCCACGGTAGTCAGCCGCTCGGCTTACCTTAGTGTGCTAGTGCTGGCCGCACTATGAGTCGGCCGTACGTCTTAGCCCGGTCGTGTCACCCATCCCGCATCAAATTGGTATCAGAGCGAAGTTTAAGTCTAGGGTGATCTTTGTCTAGGTCATCTTGTCCTAGGTTTTATTTCATCCCAATACCCGATATATCAAAAGGTGTTCCCAGAATGATAGGTCACGCCTATTGGGACGGTAGCACACTTGCGTGAGTGCGATCTTCGGATCAAACCTCTGCCTAGTACTGTATATTGGTTGAGTCTAGGTTCCTCAGTTTGCATTAGTTAGTGCATTCCAACCTTTGTGTCATTGCATGCCCACCCGGCGAGGTACCCAATACCATCACCCCGCGTCTATGCCAAACCCACGGGATGCCGCCTCGGGAGACTTTCACTCCTTACATGAGGTGACGATGGCCATCATGGCTGGGTTGGACCAGTCCGAGGCTACCTTTTGGAGCTTCTCCGACAATATAGATGGTCACCTTAGGGCCACGGAGGAACGCATGGAGTCATCCGACAAATCTGTCCAAGGTCTGGTTGGACGGTTGGATAGATTGTCACACAGGGACCCTCCTGGAGCGGCCCAGGGCCTACCCGCACCTGCTCTGGCAGTGGCCCAAGTCCAAATCACTCCCAAGGCCCAGGTCCAACTCGCTCCCTCAGCACAGGAGTAGCCTGCACATGCTCCTCAGCCCGCCCCTCACCAAGCCATTGAACCACAGCATCGTGACCTTGGTCACGAAGACTATGGGTCTGATAATGCTTACAAGGGGTATGGTCGACGCCATCGTGGCTTTCAACAGTCGAGGGATGAAGAGGATGATAGAGTCCTCAGGACCGTGCGAGCAGACCCTCCCACTTTTGATGGGTCTTTGGACCCAAAAGTCTATCTTCATTGGGAGGCCGATATGGACCGGTACTTCAAGTGGTTCGAGATGACAGACCACCGAAGAGTCAAGTTTGCTAAAATGAAGCTATTAGGGCAAGCGCAAACTTATTGGCGCAATGTGGAGAGCTTGCTATTTCAACTTCAAGAGCCCCAGGGTGACTATTGGGATGAGATGAAGGATAGACATAGAACTAAGTATCATCCTGCCACGTAGCGTCAGAGGCTGATTGATAGGTGACAGAATCTCAACCAAGGGGACCGGTCCGTGTCCGAGTACATCACAGAGTTTGATGAATATTTTTTACAATGTGACGTCTCAGAGAGAGCACGATGCATGTTTCCCGCTTCTGTCATGGTCTGCGGCCCCACTTTCAGTGTGAACTCTTTCACCGCAATGTGACCATCCTAGAGGCCGCATATCAGGTTGCTCTTGAGTTAGAGCAGTTTGAGTCGGAGTTCGCTCCTGTCCAGCGACCGGGGACTATCCATCAGCGTGGATCTGACTCTCGTACCACGCCCAGTTCCTATAGTCAATTTCTGGTAGTTCATCCTCCGGAACCCCCTCGCCAGGACCATACTGCTCTCGGACCTCGCTCTCTCCCTCCAAGGGACCCTCCCCCTCGCCAGCAATCATTCCCCACCCCCACCCCCGGCCCGTCGAGAAGACAAGGGAAAGGGGCCGATGACTGGTGGAGCATCTTCTAGCACAGGGCCGCGTGACCAGTGTTATAGGTGTGGTGGGATTGGCCACTTTGCGGCCAAGTGTCCCACTCGAGAATCATTGGTTATTTCGGACACTCCAGCCCGTGACCCCACACCCGATCTAGTGCCGGTCAGCTATGAGCCGGATCCAGAACTCGCGGAGGAGTTCTTTGATGAGCTTTTAGAAGAGCATGATGCCGTCCCAGGTACTCAATCCTAGGACAATATGTAATTGGGTGTGATCCTCCCAAACCTCTAAACCCCATTAAGAAGTCAGTAGGTACATGTTAGATGTCTAGGAGTCCCAAACTTTGTGTTGCGTCGTTTGTATGCGAGTATTACTTATGGTTGTCTAGGTTTATCTAGGGTCATGTATGAGTCAGTTTTGCTTATACAGTTTGTTTGTCATGCATATGGAGTTTGCATAAAGTCGTCCCAACAAAAGGCCAGCAATGCACGTATAAGGAGTTAGCTGATGCACGTCGACGTACACGTGAGTCCAAAAGGGAAAGTATGTCATGATCAGGGTCATACATGAACGGTTTCCCCTCGAGGACCGTAAAGAAACTCCAAGGCCCACGATGCCAGATGTGACGAGCCAAGATCCGGATACCGGGAAGAACCCAATACCATTCGAATCCTGGCCCGCCGCCCACGACCCGGGAGGGCTCGGAAGGGCTAAAAGGAGTGTAGAGGTATAAAGAAATAGGAAATAAAGCAGGACAATCCAACAATTAACAGAAATAAATAACAACTACAACAATGGAGTCCAGTCCAACAGAAAGTACAGTCTAAAGTAGTAAAACGTACCACATGCCAAGTGAACACTCGGCTCGGTGAGTTGGCAAATAAGAACTTCCGCACAGCACCCTTGAACCTCGCGGAAGAACCACCGCACCTGAAACACAGGGGTGAGCCTCTTGTCACTGGCTCAGTAGGGATCCCGCGGAACCCCAACTGAGAACAACGGCGACACGGAAAGTAGTAACTATAAGAACAACAGCAGCAGCAGGAACAGTAACTCGGTGGCCGGTCAAAACTCGGCACTACAACTACTCCTACTGTACCGGTCAAGCAGAAAGAGAAATCTCGATCTCACCATTGGGAACCAGACCACACTAACACCACTCACTGAGGTAAAACCCCACGGCAACCCCGCCGTAGAAGCCTGTCTCCTAGGACAAGGCCAACCTGGACACGCTGTCCATGGTGAAACCCCGACCACTTGGTTGTGGGAACCGCACAACAAGACGCAACCTCGGTAAAGCAACTAGCACCCTGGCCACTACCTCGAAAACACCGGTCGGTCCAGTAAACCTCGTCTCACAGACGGGAAACGGAACCTAGAAATAGGAGAGTCACGGCTCACGTGACAGGAGTACTTACCCACCAGAAGCAAGGCCGGAAGCGTTCACTGACGTCTTAGTCCCGGCCTCAGGTGTCCCCCTCGACCCCTGGTGGAACGGGGACACCGTACTAGTAACCACAAAACAAGTGACTAGCTGGGGTCGCGCTCGTCAGCGTGGGTCCAACCGCCCCCAACCACGTGTGCACACACAGACCGTGCGTCTCTGGTCTGGCCCTCTGACTGGTTTTTCCCTTAGCTAGACTCTGGCGTCAAACGTGGGGCCCGACAGTAACCAGCCTAAAATTCATCTCTCGGGGTAGCCTCGCCACCACTCCCTAGTTGGACCACTCGCGTGTCGGAAGGCTACGACTAGTGGGGAGTCACTGATGTGACCACTCACCGAAGAGAAACTATGAGAACCACACACACACCCTACGTGAAAGTCATGAAGGACCAAGTGGCACCAAGCCACTGGACTCTAGACAGTCTTCTTGACTCACTAAATCCAACGGTCCTCGAGTCACAAGACTCGGGGTCAAGACCGTCATACGCAACAGCACAAGGCCGTCAATCTAGCCTAATCCCTAGGTCTAAAACCATGAAGCGATGACTCACAAGGCCAACCACAACTCACGGGAACCCCAGTCGAAGAGAAACGGGACTGCAAACCACTCGGTGTAGCCCAGAGCCTGGCGGTCCAATCTTGGGCCACTACAATCTCTAGTGGTCCAACTCTGGTCTGCCACAGGGACTCTGGCGGTCCACCCTTGGCCCGCCAGAAGATGAATCACACAGGGCCTGGCGGTCCTACTCAGACCGCCACACGGCTTCTAGTGGCCCAACTCTGGTCCACCATAATCCCTCTGGCGGTTGAACCTACGGCTGCCAGGGGCGCAAGACTCCGAATCGGTCAAAAAGCACGTGCTCCGAGGCACAACGATCAAAACGGAGTAGCGGTCGAAGTCTCAGCCGCCACCTAGTCTGGCAGTTTATCGTGCGGCCGCCAAAAGATAGAAACCCCTACCGCCAAAATAGTAACAAGTGGCGCACCCAGCTTAGGCCACTAGGGTCTCTGGCGTGCCTACCTTGGGCCGCTAGTGAGTGTGGCGGTCTCTGGAAGGACCGCTACACTCACCCGAGAACGGGACGGCGGGAACATTCCCAAAAACCCGTTCCACGCCCCGATCACCCATGGATGATGGGGAAAACAAGCGGGACGCTCCCCCGACACCCCTAGCATGCATTTATGATCCCAAATCGGTCAAAAATGTGATGAAACGGCGGATCGACGCACAAGCCCTAAAAATATGATTTTTCTCAAAATGCCCCAAATAGCCCGCTTGGCTCACCATGGGCTACAAAACTTGTGGGAAAGGAAATGCATGAACTAGGGGTCCATCTCCCTACCTCCACTGAAGATTTCACGCCCCAAGGTCGCCAATCCGCGAAGAGACGCCGATTAAACCCTCGCCGGCTCGCGATCCCACGAACCGCCTCCACCAGCGATATCCTCGTCCCGTGCCTGTCGCTCCACGACCCACGAGCCACGCTGCCCCACCCTCGCCACCTCCGTCGGCCGCCCGGAGTCAGAGGGGGAGAGGAGAGAACGTGAGAGAAGAGAGAGGGAGGGAAGAGAGAAATGAGAGATGGGGAGAGAGAGAAAAAAGGGGGGTTATATAGAAAATCCAGAAATTACAAAAAATATGAAAAATGAGAAAAATCACCTCCCTGATCCTTGGAAGACGCACAACGTAGTGGTAACGTCCCGAAGTCGGAGAACGCAACGGTCCACCCTGTACGGGGTTCCAAAGGTCTGACAGACGAAAAACACGCGTAAAACCCAGAACACAACCCGGGACCCACAAAGGCACTCCGAAAATTCCAAAAAAATACCGGAGTGCTCCTCACAACACCACGGACCCAAGGAAACTCATGGGCACACCCCCAATGGGTCCGACAATCCGGTAAAAATAGTCCGAAGCTCAATCGGATAGGATCTACAACCCGCGAAAAGACGATCCGAAACCCACAGATCCAGATCTGAAAAACCCGGGGCATTACAGCCCTCCCCCCTTAAAGGAATTTCATCATCGAAATTCAGGACTAGCACCAAGACACAGGGGAAGAACACCTTAACCAACTCACAACGCTGTCAGAGCCCCAGCACGAAAAACCTCAATTCTCATGAAAACACCGATCCTGAGGGACCCAGCCAGACTAACACCATGAATGACACCTCGGTCCACATGCCGCACACACTGGCCATTAGAGCAGGCACAACACAAAAGCACAAGTCTAGTATCACCTCAGTCACAATGAAAACCAATCATGGCACCGCTGCCACCATCTCGCTCACCGAGGAAACGCAGTCCTCGTCACGAGAAACAACTACCGATCCATCCCATGGTCGACAGACAAAACACACCAGCTGACCAGTCGCACACCCTTCTCAAGGGAACAACGAATACAGAGCCTCCACCGGCTCATGCAGTCATCTCAACAGAGCGCAACCAAAATATCAGCTTAGCACCAAGAATCACCTCACACATGGCAAGCTGAAAGCCAGACATATCACTGTGCCAACTCTATCAAAAGATAAATTCTGACAAAGCCCAGATCCCATCCGGAAAGGCACATCACAGAGACGACCACCAAAGGCCTCACCTGCACATGGCTCTCACCGTTCACGATGCACAACCAACAGTATCTTCTATCTGTGAAAAGACTATCCACTGGTCGCCAGATACACGTTAACGGGAAACCTCCACCAGCCCCACGGGCACGATCCAACTCACGACAGGCCATCCGCTGACTCACACACAGACCAATACCACATCTCAAGCTGCACTCCTCTCGGACTCCGCATCCGAACTCAATCATCACGCCAACTCGACCCTCTCAGGGAGCACGACGAAACCAAATGACAACATCCTGGTGTCTTCGGTCATCACCTCACTCGACTCAGACTTACAGGGGAACCATCCCATGCTGGTCACCAAACCAGGGATAACCATTGCGACACCAACGTCCCATCACAGATCTCCACGCATAGGCGTCACTCTTCCATCCTGTCTCATCGAAACCTTCATCTTAATTAATCCAAGTGGACACCTGCCAATCCCGATTCTGCCCTCATCACAGAGCCACGAGACACCACCGGAACAATTCATGGCATACGACTCTAGGGGAGGAAAGTGACATCCAATATTATGGCAACCTAGTCGCCAACACCATGACCAAAGAGCACAGGTCCCCAACAATACACATCTTAACGTGGTCGACTACGAGACTAGCCTTACCAGTCACTCACAACTACCAACTGGAACCCAAAACCTCTCAGAGATCACTTCTCCAAAAATGATCTCACCCTGGGACACAACCTCCAATACAAGTCAGGTACCAAGCCACCGACTCTGACCAACACGTCCTCGATCACCGTCAGGCGACAACCTCGACAACCCCATCCAGGTCTAACACTGACGCCTGACCCGGCTTTCATCACAGGAATAGGGTACTCATGCGGCACACTTGCCAACATTCCCCAACACTCCATCCTGCCAGTGCCAAGAACCATAACACCTTGAGCAACGGCACGGCAACAACACGTCTCACACAAAGGAACCAATCCTCCAATGCTCAACGCAAACTCAGGAATCCGCCCGTAGCAACCAACGCTACGATCCTGAACCAGTGGGTCACAAGCCCACCAGGCTTCCGTTGCACACTCTGATCCACACGTACAGCCAACACGGCAACTCGGGACTCGCCATCCTAACAATCCACAACTCGGTCGGTCAACCTCAAGAAATAGGGTAAGGAAAACTCCATTACCTAGAACCCAAAGCACAGATTCACTCCCAAATCTGGCAATCCTCTGCAACTTTGCAGGCTCCGATCCGCCACGCATCAGAAAATTCCAACACCGGCCAAGAATTTGAACACCGCCCAACCAGCACTCGTCATTCCGGAACAGCGCCAGCACCCTCACATAGCAAGGGAATCGGGCATGACTTCTCACAGGCAACCACCTTGCCAAAATCGAAAACACGTCTCGCACGGACTTCATGGCACCTAGAGGCCAACCAAATCCGGTAACATAATGTAAGACGACAAACCTTAGCCAAACATAATCTCTCCAACTAAAGGAGAAACCAACATACCTCCGACCAACGGAAGAACTCCACGCCCGACCTGACCTTAAACCTCGCACCTGTTGGGAACAACACCTTCCAGCACCGAGAAAACCATCGCTTCCATCAGGTCAGCGCCTCCGACACACTTGGCGAATGTCACGTCAGACCACAATCACAGCATCTCTCGATGCACCACCGCTGCAATTCCTCAAACTGCAACACACCACGCCAAGAGCCACAACATGAGCCATTACCGACAACCGTCAATGCTCACCCCCGAGTCCCAAAACTCACCGTGGAACTTCCACAACTTAAACCAAAACCAGGCCGAACATGACCCATTTGCACACAAGAGCGCATGAGCAAAGCTTACAGGGACACCACAGCCCAATCCTGCCACGACATCCGTAAAAATAATTGAGATCGACAAGTCATTTTTGACGCCACAGAGCACGACAAGAACATCAGGCTCGACAAAATAGCAGCTCACGGAGAAGATTCTCAGCTCATCCGAGCGCACTTCTCAATCAGAGCACCCGCTCTGCCACCTTAAACCACAACCTCAGCACATCAGGGGCTGAAAAATCCTCAAGCTGGAGTGGCCAGACTCAACGATAGCTCCCTCAGAGCACGCTCACGGCCACTTACCCACAAACAGTCCTCACCAGCCACCTGACCTCGCTACAAATTCCTCGAACGTAGCATCGCAGCAACGCACCTGCCGGCAACCTCTGCCCAATGCATCACAACCGGGATCACCACCGATGAGGGAGAAGCCCGTAACCTAGATCCTTAGATCCCACGCTGGCATGAAAGCTGCCAACAGCAACCGCCTTCACAGCACCGCGCGACGCACTCAAGCCCTCAAGTGAGAAACCAAGCGGAAAACAACCACAAAACCCTATGCCAACTACCGACTGTACTAGACCTTATGGACTCTGATCACTGCAATGTTTCAAAATCCTATGTACGTCCATAACCACTACTCTGAGACTAGCTGTGACGACCCAAGATCCGGATACCGGGAAGAACCCGATACCATTCGAATCCTGGCCCGTCGCCCACGAGCCGGGAGGGCTCGGAAGGGCTAAAAGGAGTGTGGAGGTACAAAGAAATAGGAAATAAAGTAGGATAATTCAACAATTAACAGAAATAAATAATAACTACTACAACAGAGTCCAATCCAATAGAAAGTACAGTGTAAAGCAGTAAAACGTACCACATGCCAAGTGAACACTCGGCCCGGCGAGCTTGCAACTAAGAACCTCCGCATAGCACCATCGAACCTCGAGGAAGAACCACCGCACCTGAAATGCAAGGGTGAGCCTCCTGTCACTGGCTCAGTAGGGATCCCGCGGAACCCCAACTAAGAACAACGGTGGCACGGAAAGCAGTAACTACAAGAACAAGAGTAGCAGCAGGAAGAGTAACTCGGTGGCCGGTCAAAACCCGACACTACAACTACTCCTACTGTACTGGTCAAGCAAAAAGAGAAATCCCGATCTCACCATCAGGAACCGGACCACACTAACACCACTCACCGAGGTAAAACCCCACGGCAACCCCGCCGTTGAGGCCTGTCTCCAAGGACAAGGCCAACCTGGACATGCTGTCCAAGGTGCAACCCCGACCACTTGGTCGCGGGCACCGCACAACAAAATGCAACCTCTGTAAAGCTACTAGCACCCTGGCTACTACCTCAAAAACACCAGTCAATCCAGAAAACCTCGTCTCGCAGACGGGAAATGGAACCCGGAAATAGGAGAGTCATGTCTCACGTGACAGGAGTACCTGCCCACCAGAAGCAAGGCCGGAAGCGTCCACTGACGTCTTAGTCTGGGCCTCAGGTGTCCCCCTCGACCCATGGTGGAACAGGGACACCGTACTAGTAACCACAAAACAAGTGACTAGCTGGGGTTGCGCTCGCCAGCGCGGGTCCAATCGCCCCCAACCACGTGTGCACACACAGACCGTGCGTCTCTGGTCTAGCCCTCTGACTGGTTTTCCCCTCAGCCAGACTTTGGTGTCAAACGTGGGGCCCGACGGTAACCAGCCTAAAAATCATTTCTCGGGGTAGCCTCGCCACCACTCCCTGGTGGGACCACTCGCGTGTCAGAAGGCTACGACTAGTGGGGAGTCACTGATGTGACCACTCTCCGAAGAGAAACTCCGAGAACCACACACGCACCCTGTGCGAAAGTCACGAAGGACCAAGTGGCACCGAGCCACTGGACTCTGGACAGTCCTCTAGACTCACTAAATCCAACGGTCCTCGAGTCACAAGACTCGCGGTCAAGATCGTCCTACGCAATAGCACAAGGCCTTCAATCTAGCCTAATCGCTAGGTCTAAAACCACGAAGCGATGACTCACGAGGCCGACCGCAACTCACGGGAACCCCGGTCGAAGAGAAACGGGACTGCAAACCACTCGGTGCAGCCTAGAGCCTGGCGGTCCAACCTTGGGCCGCTACAGTCTCTTGTGGTCCAACTCTAGTCTGCCACAGGGACTCTGGCGGTCCACCCTTGGCCCGCTATAAGACAAATCACACAGGGCCTGGCGGTCCATCCCAGGCCGCCGCACGGCTTCTAGCGGCCCAACTCTGGTCCGCCACAATCCCCCTGGCAGTCGAACTTACGACCACCAGGGGCGCAAGACTCAGAATCGGTCAAAAAATACGTGCTCCGAGGCACAGCGATCAAAATGTTATAGCGGTCGAAGTCTCGGCCGCCACCCAGTCTGGCGATTTATCGTATGGCCGCCAAAAGATAGAAACCCATGTCGATAAAACAGTAACAAATGGCACACCCATCTTAGGCCGCCAGGGTCTCTGGAGCGCCTACCTTAGGCCACCAGTGAGTGTGGCAATCTCTGGAAGGACCGCTACACTCACCCGAAAATGGGACGGCGGGAACATTCCCAAAAACCCGTTCCATACCCCGATCACCCACGGATGATGGGGAAAACAAGGGGGAAGCTCCCCCAACACCCCTAGCATGCATCTATGACCCCAAATTGGTCTGAAACGTGATGAAAGAGCGGATCGATGCACAAGCACTAAAAACAAGATTTTTCCCAAAATGCCCCAAATAGCCCGCTCGGCTCACCACGGCCTACAAAACTCGCGGGAAAGGAAATGCATGAGCTGGGGGTCAATCTCCCTACCTCCACCGAAGATTTCACGCCCCGAGGTCGCCGATCTGCGAAGAAACGCCGATTAAACCCTTGCCGGCTCACGATCCCACGAACCGCCTCCACCATCGCGATCCTTGTCCCGTGCCCATCGCTCCACGCCCCACGAGTCACGCCGCCCCGCCCTCGCTGCCTCCGTCGGCCGCCCGGAGTGAGAGGGGGAGAGGAGAGAACGTGAGAGAAGAGAGAGGGAGGGAAGAGAGAAATGAGTGATGGGGAGAGAGAGAAAATGGGGGGTTATATAGAAAATTTGGAAATTACCAAAAATACGGAAAATATGAAAAAATCACCTCCCTGATCCTCGAAAGATGCACAACGTAGTGGTAACATCCCAGAGTCGGAGAACGCAACAGTCCACCCTGTACGGGGTTCCGAAGGTCCGACAGACGGAAAACATGCATAAAACCCAAAACGCAACTCGAGACCCACAAAGGCGCTCCGAAAATTCCAGAAAAATACCGCCGTGCTCCTCACAACACCACGGACCCAAGGAAACTCACGGGCACACCGCCAATGGGTCCGACAGTCTGGTAAAAGTAGTCCGAAGCTCAATCTGACAGGATCCGCAACCCACGAACAGACGATCCGAAACCCACAGATCGAAATCCAAAAAATCCGGGGCATTACACCAGCCCTTTACGAGTCATGAAACAAGTGGGTTCAAATGCGTATGTTATTGAACTACCAGACGGCTATGGTGTCAGTTCGACGTTCAATGTTTCAGATCTTGTAGCATATCGGAACCCTGCGGTGATCCCTAGTGAGTTTTTGGGCTTTCTCCTGCCGTTGTGAGTGACACACCACCCAAGAGTCCACCTCTTTCAGCCTCAACGCAAGCATATAGATTGTATACTGTATGAGCAGGTGAACACCACTAGGAACGGAGCCTACCGACTCTTCTTATTGCGTTGGAGAGGACGCCCCGCGCCAGACGATGCCTAGATCACACGGAGAGCTCAAGCCTCGAGACCCTTACTCGACGGGGTCGAGTTCCTCCCACCCAGGGAGAATTGGTGCAGACACACACCACAGTACATGCCGGTGGACGAGGACACGCCGGAGCCCCTTTTTTACTTGAGGAGGACGTGGACGCATCGACCTTCATTCCAATTTTTTTTAGCCTTGTTTGGGCTCTATTTAGTCCATGTAGTATTGTAATAGCTAAATGGTCTAGGTTAGAGTTAATGGGCGAGAATAGTATTGGGCTTCAAATTGGGCTTTTTTAATGGGTCAAATGTGCCAAGAGGGATAAAGTGTGAAAAGGGCATAGTGTGAAAGGGTTACTAGTGTGAATGGGTCTAAGGTGTGAATGGGCCTTGGGACTTGAAATGGACACATGGAGACGGGAACCCCTTCCATGGTCAAATGGGGAGGCTGCCCCCTTCCTTGACTTCCCTCCTCCCCTCCCATTCAATCTAGGAAGCTCCCCCCCTATTTTCTTGGTCCAAGGTGGTGGCTTCCCCCCTCCCTTGACCTCATCCTTGATTCAAGGAGGAGGAAGGCTCCCCCTCCCATTCATGTTCGACCTCCCCTCCCCTCTAGCCTATATAATTGTATGTAATGATAGCTTTGAAAGCTAATGAAGAACTTTTGAGAAAAAATTGTGTAAGAGAGTGATTCTCTTTCCCCCTCTTGGGTGTGATGCCCTAGACCCCAATCCTGTGAAGGGATTTTCTTAGCATGTAACTCACCCCCCTTATTATCCCCTTCCTCTCCATATCTGCTTCTGGGAATTTTAGTTGTGAAGCTTCTACAAGTCGGGAAGAAGTTGGCGCTGGTTTTGTCTCGATCAGAGCTCCGGATCGCCGGGAACAATTCAGCTCGTGAAGTCGCGCAAGTCTGTCCGAGCCTTCTGTCCAGATCCTCAACTTCCTGATACGAAATTTCTACGGATCTACTCCCAAGCCGTGTGGATATGAGATTCTGAGTGGTCGTAGGATTTTTTGTCCTCTTCGCGTTGCCGCTGAGCTCGTGTCATTCTGAGGTCTGTGCTGGTCGTGGAGAGGATTTTCGTGGGGCTGCGCCGACCACCCTGTGCAGATCCGACCCAGCATCAGAGCCAACTTACAGAAGCTGCCCCGTCTCCCTCCTCTCCAATATGCTCGAGCCCTTTGGCCTGAGTCTTCCTCTGGACGTCCCCAACGGTCTCCAACAAGCAGCAGTCCATTCCGACGCCGGAGCTAATTTTCCCGTAATTTTTAGCTTACCTACGCAGTTTTGTGCGAGCAGAACTTGAGGCTATGTACAGTTGCTGCCACGCCCAGATATGATCGCGCCGTTTGGATCAGGCATTCTACATTATATCGCCAACATTCTCCAACAAATGGCACCCCGATCGGATGTTGGATCTTGCTGTACCGGCCTCCGCAAGTCTGCTGCGTCGGGTGACCTGCGCGGGCAGAACCCAGTCGGCTTCCAATCGGCTCACCTGATCGGCCCCGACTCGCCTCCCTCGCCTCCTGCGAGTGCGACCCGTCAACCCGAGTCCCAGTAACCCAAATTTTGTGTTTGTAGCCCTTTACCTCTCTAAGTGGAGTGGGCATCATGTTCTGAAATTGTACGGTTAATAATTATGTGTATCGGGGTTGTCTGATTCGGCTGGGATTTCTTCCCCACGCGCTAGTCATGGAGGTACGCACTTCGTTCCTACACTCACATTGCTTATTTAGTATATTTTCTATCATGCTGCGTTTGTGAGAATAGGACCGATAGCTAGCTTCAAATCGCCGTGGTAGTGAGTTGTGAGCGCCCGTTCCATAGGCTCAGTCGAGCACCGTGCCCAAACTGGAAACCCTAGGCGATAGTGGTTCCTTAACCGCTGCGATCCCACGTTTTCCTCGCAAGGGACGATCGTCGGGCTAGTTAGAGTTCCTGTTAAGAGACGTCTCCACCCGAAGAACGCCACGGTAGTCAGCCGCTCGGCTTACCTTAGTGTGCTAGTTCTGGCCGCACTTTGAGTCGGTCGTACGTCTTAGCCCGGTCGCATCCCCCGTCTCGCATCACACGTCCTCGAGCATGGGGATCATGTGACCCTACGGCATCATGAAAGAGTGGCAGCTGTCTACCCACCTCTCACGAAGAGCTGTCAGGAATGTAGCATCCACTAGGAGAGGTGTGATCCAGAAGAAAGGAATGAACCCCAGGCGGTCCACTCGCCACCTCTGCTCTCGGGGGAGGGAATGGTACCACGCCCACACCAGATCCCATGAAACATAGGTACGGATCCTCTATTGGCCATGCAAACACCATAAAAACACATCAATCGTCAGTCATAAGTCATTTTCCTAAAATCTCAGCCCTGAGATCAGGGTGGCCAGGTCCCTGGCCGCCTAGCCCTGCTGGGCGGTATGGACACTCAACATATGATGGCATTAATAGCCAAACAAAGTCAACTGAAGAAAAGAAGAACAAGCCCTCTGGCGATAAGCTGTGTCGACGTAGCACCCTAGTCTGCGTCGACGTGAAGGAAGACGGTGGCTGAAGACCCTTGGCCACTGAAGGCTGCGTCGATGCAATGTGAAGGCTGCACAGACGCAGTAGAAGACGATGGGCTGAAAATAGCCCCTGGCGGTAGGCTGCATCGAATCAACATGAAGGCTGCACCGACGCAACTGAAGACGAGCGGCTGAAGAATGTCCCCTGGCCAGTGCAGGCTGTGTCGATGCAACGTGAAAGCTGCACCGATGCAGCTGAAGATGATGGGATGAAGAACGGCCCTTGGCGTCTGAAGGCTGCATCGACGTAGCCCGCAACATGCATCGATGCACCCTCAAGATGCAGTAGAATTGTACGAACGTGGGGCCCACCCATGACGCGTGCTCTTCGAAGATCCGATCGAGGCTCATTCTAGAAGGCCGTACGACCGTACCAGGATGCGTGTGGCAACATTCTCCAATCATTAGAGAACATTATTGCCCCTCCTTGCCTTGAAAAATAAAAAAAGGGCCTCCCACTACCTATATATATTGTGCTCTGTCAAGGATAGACTCCTCTCCGGCGGCTCTGCTTTCCCCCTCGGTGGTGCTGTTCAAGGGTGATCCCTAGAAGCTTTCTTCTTCTTCCTGCTGTGCTCCTACGTGTGGAGGAGAAGAGAGAAAGAGAGAGAGAGGGAAGGTCTGCTGTTTGGGGAGGGAGAGGGGTCAATGCTCCACCCTTCCTCTTCCTTTTCTTTCTGCTATGCACTGCTACGATGTTCTTTCTTTTCCTTTTGCTTAAGCATTTCCCAGGTTCATTGGTCTTGGTATGTTGTTTCTCTCTTCGTCTGAAATGAATAAAAGTGAAGCTCGATTCTTGGATGTACATATTTTCATTCTCGCATATTGCCTTCCAATCTCCTTGTTGACACCTGGAAGATTGTTTTATACAGAAAAGGAAGATAAATATGAAGCCCGTGAAACCTCTACCTACGTTGCCCAGAGTTCAAAAGGGCTTAATGAAAATTAGTTCCATCAATCTCGGTATTATTGTACATCAGGTGGAGCAAGCTGAATCACAATATATCACTCGACTGCGCCTCTTCGGCAATGCTGTTGCCTGGCAAGCCATCGTCCGCCACCAGGACGATTAAAGCTGAAGAAATCATTGAATTGTCCATCAGACATCCCTGGGTAACCATCTACCTACTTAAGTTCCCCAACAACCTCCCGATCGTCAAAAATAGTTGAGATACAGTGGAATTATCTCCGAGAATATGGCTCTCGAAGAAAAGCATCGCTACGCTCCGGACAATATCGATGAATCACTCCAAAGGTGCCAAGTGCTACTAATACATGTGAAGCATGGGATGAATGAATAAGAAAAGTTATCTAGCTGAAATAGAAAGGCTCATGTGGGCCAAAAGATGCAAATAGGCCATGGTGGGTCTTCACGCACGAGGTACCCGGCGGCCCAATATCATCCGACGGTCATCCGACGGCCAAGCCTGATCCGGCGGCCATCCCAACCACCGCTCCCGTAGCGGCCGTATCTCCTCTAGCCATAGCATCAGAAGACAAGAAGTCTCTATAAAATCTCTAGTTTTGAAGACTTCGAGAGGGGGGTTCTAAGAGAGAAAAAAGATAGAAGATGAGAGGCCAGAAGAAAAAAAAAGAGAATAGAGAGCAGAGAGAGAAGCTGAGAAGAGGGGGAGGGTTTGCCAAGGTGGGTTCGGTCTCCATGCAGGGCCTCAACCTGGCTTGCAGCTTCTTCTTCCCCCATCCCTCATTCTCCTGTTTATTTACTGTATTGCCTTTTCATTGCTGTGTTTGATTGCTTCTTTCTCAGAAATTTACCGTTTGTAATACTCCATGGAGGAATAAACGTTGTGGATTGTTGAATCTGCTAATTGATCGTCTCGTTTCTTCTCCCTCTTCTGTGAGATTGGATGCTAGACCAAATATCTGGAGTCCTGTGCAAGCTTTCCCCCAAATCTATTTCCTATAATTTCTTTTCGAAGTTTTCTCAATGGCATGGCTTTCAGTAGGTTATGAAGCCTCGAAGGGATGCCAGTGACCTGTGAACCCATCACATGGCCTCTGGTCTCCCGTTGGTGAATGAGGAATAGCTCTCAGCCCGTCCCTCTGCTATGGCTTAGTCTGTAGCTCTGTGGGTGTTAGCCTCCGTTTTAGCTAGTGAGTTCGTCATATGACTGCTTCCTAAAACTACCTGGCTCGCCTGATACCCTCACAACACACCCCTAAGGAGAAACGAGGGACCTGTGAAGTCATCACATGGCCCCTCGGTCTCTTGCTCGCCAGTGTGAGGAATAAGATGGCTTCGTGTCTCTTTTGTGGCTTAGCAGGCTCTGTTCATGATCTTAGAGGGATCCCTAACCTCTGCAACCCGAAATCCAACCCATTCTCACGTTTTCCTATTCCCTGGCTTTCATATCTTGCCCTCAGGAATAATCAGACCACCTCCATGGCTGAAAACCCTTGGATGCTATCCTCTCTATCCCTTTCTGCTGCATAAAGCCTATGATACAGCAGCCAAGAACTGTAGCTACAGCCCCAGCCGCCGGCTCCCTCTCACAAGGCACTGTAGCCACAATGCTTGTGCCGCCGGAGCTCTCTCACATTTCACTCTCACCCAGCCGCCGATTGGCACCCCCTTGGCTGCCAGGTCATGCTAGCCGCCACCCCATTTCCCTTGGCTGCTGAATAGAGCCCCTTTTCCTTGGCCGCCGTATCAGAAGAACCTACGCCCTTAGCCGCTTGATCAACCCTGGCCGCCGTATGCCCCCCCTTTTTTTGTTACTCCAGCCGACGGTTGGCATGCCCCAGGCTGCCACCTCATTTCCCCGCCACCGTATACCTCCTTCTTGCTGCTTCTGCCATAGGATCAACTATGTCGTCATATCAAAACAGCCAGCAGCCAAGCCAAACATGGCACCAGAGCTACATCAATGGAATTCATACCCCTGCAGTACAAATACCATTCCAAATTACCCTTTTAAGTTGAAGAGATCTAGTACTTACTATAGTATGTTCTTCATTGATTTTGATGATGGGTGATGTCCCGCAATTGGTTCTCAGGCTTCTGTATGCCTGCATCTTATGGACTCCGTCTCGGCACTCCGTGGACGGATATCCTATGTGTTATCTTGGCATATCCCGCGATGAGGGGAGATGCTGCCGAGATTTGTCCAAGAGGCTGGTCCGTCATACCGAGTTTCTTCTTCTAAAATTACCCCTTCTAGGGCACGATGGTCCGCCAACTCTTATGGCGTGTTCTTCGATAGCTCCGTCAAGGGGGAAAGTAAATAAACTGCCTTCATGGCGAACAGTGTCTCACGGTTCTTTTCGGCCCTCCCGACCTTCGGGCTCTGGTATGCCCACGAATTACGGATTCCATCTCGGCACTCTGTGGACGGGTATCCTATATGTCTCATGGCATATCCAGCAATAAGGGGAGATGCTGCCGAAATTAAACCAGGGAGGATGCATCATGTCATGCTATTCTCGGTACTCCAACGATCCCACTAGGTCATGGGACTACATGATATATCATGATGTGAGCTCCAATGACGTCAGTGGGAATATAAAACTTTAATTGCCCCAGATACAAATAGTGCCTGCTAATCTTTTATGTCTCTTGGCCTGCGGTCGCACTAACTCCTCTCGGAGCTCTTATGTATACCCCTGTGGCGCTAATGAGTTAAGAGCAATCGGCAAAATTCACTCAGGCTATCAACTTTGATATGTCCCTTTGTTTTGGAACTCGTCTCAGCACTCCGTGGACGGGTCTCCTATACCTCTCCCCCGATATATTTCGGGGTAGGGGGAGATGCTGTCAAAATTCCATTAGGAATCTTTGGTTTGATTTCATGTCATGTTTCTCAGGTTTTTCGCTCGGTTTCTTTGCCCTATGGTGGTAACGGATTTGCAGCTACTCATGTCGAACCATAAAGACCACCAAAAGGGAATAAATAATTAATAAATGCCACCTCTTGGCATACATTCTCCCTATGACGTACGAACCCTTCAAAGTGTGGCCATGTCGGCTTTCACAAGCATGTATGCATGCGCCGTAATAATGAAGGTGGTTCAACAAATAAAATGGCAAATATTGATCGACAACCTTGTAGGTAGTGGGGATAATTCAGAAGACTAGTCCTCAGCTTTCCCCATTCGTCGCACGGTGCATGATTGCCTTCTGGGCATAACCATCTCTCGGAGTTCATCTCGACTCTTCGTAGATGAACCTCCTATCGACTCCCCAATATTCTTCGGGACAAGGGAGGTGCTGCCAAAATATCCTTTAAATGTGTTTTCATCATAAATATATGCAAATGAACGTTCGAATAAAGCAATGAATAATTAGAGCAACGTCGAAAACCAAATTTTACACTTAATACTTGAATAAGAGGAATAAATCGCTTATCGCTCCGTACTCATTTATATGAACCTGTGCATGAGCATCCGCACCTGCTCGGCTCTCCGGTATATCAAATGGTGATTAGTCGAAAGTCGGGTTAGGCCCGGCTGGAAGCCATCACCAAGTGTGAGGTGGTCTTATGACCTAAGTTCTCCGCCATGTACTGAAGCTGATCTAAACCCTACCACACTGCCTGCTTGCGTGTGCTATGTCTTGATTTATGAATGAACATTACTTTACGTATTTCTTCTCGTCCCCAAGGGCTCTTCTACTTGGCGATTAATCAGGGGTTTTCCTTCTTTCGATAGGATGTAATTAACGCCATAGCCTTTATGGTATGGCGGACTTCTTGTCCTGACACGATCACCAAAAATTATCTTATTAGTCAGACAAGCGCATAATAAAAACTTTTGTCACACATGTGACTGGCACGCCTCGTGTTAATAAAATAAATCAATAAAAAATAAAATAATTCAGAAGTGACCATTTTTCGTCCCCACAAAGTTCTCACGCTCGTTGGGACAAAGTCTCCCTTCATCTTTTGGCCAAAGCAGAAGGCCCTACGGCCTTCCCCAAAAATACTGATTGTTTGTTCGTTCTATTTTGCAAAAATTGTAATGGCTTCTGGATTTTTCTGTCCGACCTTCGGCCCTCAAGTGGTCGCGTCGCATGCTGCACATGGGTACTTGGTGGTACCAACAACCTTCGGGACTCTGCCCCCTGTGGTAGGGTTCCCAAACTTCCTCGGAGTTGCCTTCATCGGCCTGCTGCGGGTCGAGAAGGCGAGCGATGAAGCTGTCACGGTCAAAGCCGTGACCCCTCTGAAGATCAGCGCATAAAGTAGGGCTGCCTCACCTCGTTCCACTGCTACCTGCTTCGTCCACCATGTGGGCTACCGAGCTGCTCTTGCTTGCAACAAGGCGGCTAGAGGAAGGAAGAAGAATTACAGAAGAGGAAGAGTGGCTGCTCCCCAGGGCCGGCTTTCCGTTTCTGGGAAGTCTGTGATGATCAACGGCGTTCAGGTGTACCTAAATGGTCGCACTGTCGAAGCCCTACCAGATCGCATTATCCCAGCGATTCCTACCCGTAACACTTTCCAAGTGCTGGGAAGCCAGAAGGAGAACCCAGAACAAAACAATCGGGGGAAGCTGGCCCCTATGCCATCAAGGGTCAAGCAGATTTGGGTTCCCAAGAGAACCCGAGGTCCGGCTCCGGCCCCGTAAGATACCGGACTTACTGTCAAGGGCCCTAGGAGAAGGGGCAAGATGATTATTACCAAAAGAAGAAGAGGTTATGCCAGTGGCTCCACCGCCTGCCCATAGGGCCTGTGCCAGACAGGGTGATATTTATCGACACTCAAGAAAGTTGAATGAAGCTGCCAACTTATCATAGATAGCCTATATCCCGGTGACACAAGATCGATTGTTGCCCCGCTTTCTGTCTCCGGGGCGCAGTCGGGAAGAAATGACCAAAGTGGTCCAGGACTACTTCCACAGCTTGGGGAGTTCATCCTTAGGCCAACAAAGACTACTCTGTGTCATGGGCGCTGAAGAAGAAAAAGAAAGAGGAGAAGAAGCAAGAGAGGGGGTCTCCTCCATAGATTCCAATGAATATGAAGACGGCTAATAGGTCAAATGTCTCGAAGACTCCCCGCAATGGAGAAAAGAAAAAAGAACATCCATATTTGATCGGCTAACCTTCCCTAGCCAAGCCAAGAGGCTGATCTGGAAGCAGAGAGGCAAGTGTTGACACCCGTTTTCACCCCGCAAGTTGCATCATTTCTCTTATTCATCATTTTTGATGTCCCGAATTACCCATTATTTTGGAGCCTTAGATAGATTTCGAGCCCATTTCATTGTTCCCTAGCATTTGAACTTCAGAGATCATGATTTCTTGGAGCCCTAGAGCTTACTCTATCAGCTTTCGGCCTTCCAAGTCGACTTAGGGCCCATTTAGGTCAACTTCCATCAGGCATTCGGCCCCTTTCGTTGCGCAGACCTACACGCGGCCCTTTTTCATCCCCTTATGTTCCTCTATTCATTAGGTTCCTTTCATAAAAGTTGTTCATTTTTTAATGTCCTAGATTTTATTCTTCTATGCCATTAGCCAGTTCTCCACTTATTTCACGTTATTTGCATTTTTCTGGCAGACTGCATTGTTCACACGGGAACCCAATTTTTTTCTCTATTCTCGCCATATTTTCTCCCTCTTCTCCTCATCTTCTCATCTTGCTCCCTTCATAAAAGTTGTTTAATTTTTTTTCTACAAATTCTTCTTCTACGCCTTTCACTAGTTGTACATTATTTTCGAGATATTCTCCAATTTCTAAAATCTACCGCGTTCTACCCAAAAATATTCTTCCATCAACCTAGCGATCCTGGGAAGACCGTTTGATGGGAATCAAGCAAGCTGCCAGGCCAAAGCTGATCGTGGAAGCTACTGGGCCGAAGATGAACGCGCTACCTTTGGGTAGCATGACCTAGAAGAAGGCGCTAGGTGTCCCTAGCGCGATCTCAGCCAGAAACGCAGTTGCTGACGGTCCAACTTTTTGGAGCTTGGAACTCTAAAAGTCTTCAATGTGCACTATTTTCCATGGTTGTAATCGATGTTTTAGCATCGTTTTGTATTCCCCTTCCCCTATATATGTATCCCATCTCGTTTGATTAGAAAATGAAGCAATGAATCTATGAAAGTTTTATGAGTGTAGCCATGGCTATCTCCCCCAATCTTTGGAAACTTCCTTCATCCTCCCCTCTCCGGGTGCGAGGCCCAATTCTGTCTCCCTAATCCTCTCCCTTTCCCCTTCAATGGAGGATGATCGAAGCCCCGGATGCATCGGCTCTGAGATGGGGTCGAGTGTGAGGCTCCATTCGGAGCTTCGTTCTTCTTCCAACCAACGATTCCACCGCCCTCCACCACTGCCAAAGATGCTGCTAAGGTCAGGATGGAGCTCGGTTGCACCGATCCTGCGATGGGTCCGGGCGAGAGGCCCCAGTCAAGCTTCCTTACGGCCCTAACATCATCTACATCCACCTTCCTTCCCTCGCCGCTCACCCCACATCCACCTTCACCAAGTAATCCTAGCTAGTATTAGGTTAGTTTAATCCCGGTTTAGGGTCCCCCATGTGTTTGTTTAGGACCCCTCGTGTATTACCCACCCTCCTATGTGTTCTCCCCTTGTGATTCATTCCCCCGAAGACATCCACGGGCGCCCCAACGTCAAGGTTCGTCGTTCTGCTTGCTATCTGAGAACGCGCTAGGACGATATAGCGCGTTCTTCAAGAAGGTGCTAGGAGGCTATAGTGCGACTATGGGAAGAAAGAAGAGGACCCCCCACTTTCGTTCCGCATCAAATGGTATCAGAGCTTAGGGAACCAAGCTATTCTCACAGACTGGGATCTTGAGCTACAAGGTTCGAGGATGAACCTTCCAAAGTGGAGGGGTTTGATGGGAATCAAGCAAGCTGCCAGGCCAAAGCTGATCGTGGAAGCTGCTGGGCTGAAGATGAATGCGCTACCTTTGGGTAGCGCGACCTAGAAGAAGGCGCTAGGTGTCCCTAGCGCGATCTCAGCCAGAAACGCAGTTGCTGACGGTCCAACTTTTCGGCGCTTGGTACTCCAAAAGTCTTCAATGTGCACTATTTTCCATGGTTGTAATCGATGTTTTAGCGTCATTTTGTCTTCCCCTTCCTCTATATATGTATCCCATCTCGTTTGATTAGAAAATGAAGCAATGAATCTATGAAAGTTTTATGAGTGTAGCCATGGCTATCTCCCCCAATCTTTGGAAACTTCCTTCATCCTCTCCTCTCCAGGTGCGAGGCCCAATTCTGTCTCTCTAATCCTCTCCCTTTCCCCTTCAATGGAGGATGATCGAAGCCCCGGATGCATCGGCTCTGAGACGGGGTCGAGTGTGAGGCTCCATTCGGAGCTTCGTTCTTCTTCCAACCAACGATTCCACCGCCCTCCACCACCGCCAAAGATGCTGCTAACGTCAGGATGGAGCTCGGTTGCACCGGTCCTGCGATGGGTCAGGGCGAGAGGCCCCAGTCAAGCTTCCTCACGGCCCTAACATCATCTACATCCACCTTCCTTCCCTCACCGCTCACCCCACATCCACCTTCACCAAGTTATCCTAGCTAGTATTAGGTTAGTTTAATCCCAGTTTAGGGTCCCCCATGCGTTTTTTTATGACCCCTCGTGTATTACCCACCCTCCTATGTGTTCTCCCCTTGTGATTCATTCCCCCGAAGACATCCACCGGCGCCCCAACGTCAAGGTTCGTTGTTCTGCCTGCTGTCTGAGAACGCGCTAGGATGATTTAGCACGTTCTTCAAGAAGGCGCTAGAAAGCTATAGCGCAACTATTGGCAGAAAGAAGAAGACCCCCCACTTTCGTTCCGCATCACCGCTAGGTGATGGTGGCAGTCTTCCCAAGACCGCTAGGCTCCAAACAGTGCCCATTTTGCCCCGTTTCACCCTCTGAATCCTTGCGGTCACCCCTAGACCATTTGGCATCCCCTTGCGGTCCTTCTAGGACTGTTTTCATTCCCTAGTAGCCCTGTGATAGACAGTTTTCTGAACAGAGAGTCCAGAACCTCCTGAACTCTGATATCTTCATCGCAGGACTCCTTGTACTCCTTGTTTGATCCATTTTCGAGGGAGATAAGCCTCCACCTCGGTTTCCTTCAATCTGGGACTCTTCCCCTACTATTGTCTCGAGGTTAATGCATCTAAATCCCCAAAATTGGGTGTTTATCTCGGATCTAAACCCTATGGTTTTCCTACTCCTATAAATAGAACCCAGGTTCGCAGGTCGCGAAGGGGGGGCTCTTTCTGGACGTGGGGCGAAGCCATGATGCATCTCCAACTCAATTCTTCGACCCCATCTTGTAGAGGGAAGTATTAGCTTTCAATTTCATGCTCAAGGGCTCAGTTTCATCATCTCTTCTCTTAGTTCTCTCCTTCTCAATTTCACAAATCATCACAACTGCACTTTCTTGCACTCTGCCTACACTTTTTCTCATTTTGCCTGCACTCTCCCTACAGTTATACTGCGTGTTTTCTCCTCCTACTTGTCTTATTCTCATTACAACTCACACACCTATCTTTTACACCCTTCCACAGGGGTTAAAAACCTCCCCCAGGTGCGTTGCCCCTCAATTTCTAACCTTATTTTATCACTGCGGGATTGATGCTACACATGCATGTTTCTAATGGGTTTTTCTCTTGTGTTTTATCTTAGTTTTGCAGGAGCATGATTGAACGTGAGGCCCTCTTCCTCTAGCCGGCTGGAAGGATAGGATGTTGAATCCACAAAGTTCCCTGCACCCCGTTCCTTAAGCGCGATCAAGTCTTCATCTTTCCAAGGTACATGGCACCGTTGCACTCATCTATTCATCCTTTTGGCGTTCTTAACCCTTGGTGGTGATCACGGTACGTTTTCATATTTATTCATCACCCCTTTGTTCATTATCTTCCATGATTGTTCATGCTCATATGATATTAGCATAGTTTGGGGGCGGGGGGGGGGGGGGGGGGGTGAGAACATAAAACATCAACAACCTTAGTTTTTTGGTCATCACGGTGGGACATCTAGTGCCCATCACGTTATTCATGCTCTTTGGTAAGTTGGGTATGTGTATATGCATGTTTAGATAGAGTTTTATCCATTTTCCTACCGTTTTGGGCCTTTTCGGGTCTGTCAGGGCCTTTTCGGGTCTGTCAGGGCCTTGCGGTCCTCTCCAGGACCGCCAGACGTGCCTAGCGGTTCCCACTGGGCCGCCATGGCCTTTCTGCTAGCCTTGTGGTCTTTTGGTAGACCGCAAGGGGGGTAAAAATGGTCATCCAAGGACCACTTTCTGATTCTGACAAGTCTACGCCCGGCTCATGGGGGCGTCGTTCTTGGGTGATTTAGTTGGCCTCCCGGGGTCAGATTGCCCTGTTCTTGGGCACATTCTGTAGCCCTTTGTATTGTCTTTCCATCCGTATATCATATGCATCATTTGGGTCATGCTTGCATAGTTTAATTGTGCCCTCATTTTTGAGTTTTTTGCATAAAGTCTGCAGGCAAGTCCCCAGATAGACTCACAGGTACGTCTTTGGTTGATGATTTGATTGCCTTCCCGAGATCGGATTACTCTATTCCTAGGCCCTTCTTATAGCCCTTTGTATTATCTTTCCATCCATATATCATTTGAATTATTTGGGTCATGTTTGCATAGTTAAATCTTGTCTCCATTTTCTCATTTTGTGCATAAAATCTGCATGTAGGTCCGGGGGTAGACATAAAAGTACGTCGTTAATTCATGGTTTTTCATATCTTTTAGTGCCTGATTGTGCCTGTTTTTGGTCTTGCATTGTTTTCCTTCATATTGTCTTGGATTTCCCACTTTGTTTGCATCCATATCATTGTATTTGCATAATTAAATTACCTTGATTTTCTAATTTTAGGCTAGAAATTACATGCACTCCAGTGCACATAGGGCCATGCATCCTTCATATTGTAGTTCCATCCCCCCTTGGCAAGTGATCCTCTCACCTCCATATTCCTTGGGGTCGACTAGGTGATATTATCCGGGACCTCCATAAGTCTCCGCGAGCTGTGGATTCCCACACGGACGTCGGGCCGGTTGTACCTTTCCACCCCTTAGGCTTGCATTTGCATATGTGTGAGGGAGTAAACCTTAGTCAACCAAAAGTTTGGACCTTATTCCCATCGGATTCCTATCTTGAGGGAATTATTCTTAACTGAAATCATTAAAAGGTCTATTAAAACTTCTAAAAACTTTCTCATCATATTAACTTGTTTAACTTGGGTGAAAACTCTCACACTGCATTGTTTATGTTGTTTGGGCTTGTCCAGGCCCATTAGTGGTGTTTGTGTTGTATTCTTTCATCATCTACATGTTCTATTTTTGTGAGGCCCATTTAGCTTAGTCCATTTTGTGTGTCCATTGTCTAGTCCATTGTCCTAGGTATATTTTCTCCTTGGTCTTTGCATTAGTGGGTCAGCCCCCTCTTGTTCTCAATGCCATTAAGCCCTTGCTTCCCTCATTGTACTAAGTCTCCATTTTCCCTCATGGAGTATCATTCCAACCCCTTGTAACATTCTTCTTCCCAATGTTCTTTTTACTCCCGCGTGGAATCCTCTTCCCACACGGGCCCATCTTCACGTGGTCCCTCTGATCCATCCGAGGAACAGGCTAATCCCATGGCCCATCTATCATGCCTTGTTCGTCAAATGGACCCGACCCAGGCCCAAAGGCTCATTTCAAATCATCTTCATTGACCCTCTTCTTTTAATGGGCCCTTTCCTTCTCCTTTCCACGCTGCTGGCCCAGTTTCCAATAGCCGATCCTATACTAGTCGGCCGCATTCTTCTTCTGCTTATGCTGCCGGCCCAATGGGTCCTTATGCTCATGCTTCTTCCACGCCCGCATACCCTTCCACTCCGAGAATGGGCCATTTTTCTTCTCAGTCTGGATCCTCTCATCCGGCCCATTATCATGTTCCTGGTCTGAATTCACATTCTCTTGCTCAGGTGGCCCATATTCTTCTCGATCTCTCCCTATCAAGAGATGATTGCTCAAACCCAACACTTGCTTGATGAACTTCAACGCCGGATCGATCCTAAACCTTCCATTAGTGTCTCGTTTCCATTTCAAAATCTCTGGCTCCTGCCATCTTCGTAAATTCCCGCATATCGTCATTATAGTGGAGTCGGTGACCATTATGTGCACTTAAAGGAGTTCCTCTATGAGTCAGCCTAGTTTCGACATGACCAGTGCTTGATGGCTTATCTATTTGGTCTGTCATTGGAAGGCCCGGCTCGGAATTGGTTCTTCTCATTGCCGCAAGAGTAGATTGTGAATTTTCAGGTGGTTCAAGAGAAATTTCTTCAGCAATATCAGGATCAGGTTGGGCCCAGGTATTCTATGGTGGATGTCACGCCCCAATGCGAATATCGGAATGCGGCAGTAGAAAGAGATTAAAATATGTTGATTTCCAGACATGATGTGCCTTGGGATAACGATTAGATACATCCAACATGCACCACATCAGAGTGAAATAGAAGGAATAATACCACCATAGGCAAATACCATTAATTAGAACATAACGTAGATAATACCCAATAGTCCATCAACACTGACAATCTCAAGTTTAACTACTTAACAGAGTCTACATCACAATAGACTGAAACAAATTATAATCTTCATCAACCACAATCTCAGATTCAAACTATTTAGTAAAGACTCTTCGAGACTATCTGGCAGGTTCACTCCAAGGTCTTCACTCTTGCCCATCGCCATCAGTTTGAGAGTCCTCACCTGAGCTACCTGAAAAGGGGGGAAACAACTGGGTGAGCGAACGATCAATAGGTAATAACATGCATGTTTAAGTAATTAACCATTTTCAATAATGTGATGATAAACGAAAAGATAATCAATAATGAACTACTCAAACAAAAGAATAAGAATGTAGCATATCCAAGAATTTGGCCGATCAAGCATGTAACAAGCAAGTCATGTAGATACTTCTATGAAGGAAAGTTCAAGAGAACGAATCATGTGAACGGAACGTCATAGACATCACGCTAGTCATGCACTCGGTGCAATGCCTCACCATGTCATTACAAACTCCCATGGGCACAAGTACTTTTCGGGCGCTCTCCCCAGGACCAGACTGGGCCCTTCACGGTGCGTTGGCATTGATTTGGTGGATCCAAGATCCCAAGTTATGTCTAGTCATTCACAGGAATTCGGCCAGGAAGTTTCAAGATATAGCGAGAATAATCAAGGAATATAATAGTACAAGCCACTCCTGGCCTGACTATCGAGGCACACAAGAAATCGTGAATCATCACAAGCTGGAAGATACGCGGTCATGTTTGGGCAGCTTAATAATAGGACGGTCAACCATGGACCGTGTAGGGTAAACTGGGCCAGGGATAACCCAGCTCAGTGCCAAGGAAATAAACGGTCCTATCATGGGCCGTTCAGTACTGAACGGTCCGAAAAGGGCCGCTGGACGCAATACTGGTGTGTACACGGTCCAAGTTGGGCTGTTCAAATGATGGAAAGGTCAATAAGGGGCCGTGTACCATCCGAGGTCGGTGCACACTCCAGGTCGGTGCACACTCTAGGTCTGTGCAAGCAAGGTAGGTCGGTGCACCTCCAGTTATTAAACGGTCATACTGCCGCTTAACAATAGAACGGTCCATATATAGCCGTGTACACAACTGGAGTCGACCCACAGCAGAAGTCAGTGCACAACTCTAGAAGGTTAGTGCACCTGGCAATTGTACACGATCTCATTAGGGCCGTTCAATGACTCGCGGTTACTATAAGCCCGTTATTGAAACCATAAGGTAGAACGATAACGATCATGATAACCACCATTTAGAAAGTCAAATTCGAGAGATATACAACATGAAATTTGGGCAAAAATATACCAATAGAAAGAGTATGAAAAACTACATAAGATGGATGGATTAATTGAGTCGTTAAGCCTGTTTAACCCAACATTAATCGATGATAACAAGATAAACCCTAGTTCTAACGTGCGCCAACCAAAATGATGATTTCTCTCTAGATATGACATAACTTTTAAGGCTTTTTATATCAATGGAAAGAGGACTGAGAGATGAATCCAACCATCTATAACTCTTAGGGTTTGGTCTGCTAAAACCTACCTTAAACGAAGGAAGAAGATGACAATAGGTCGCCGGCCGGTCGCGTGAAGAATACCAAATATCTCCCACGATCTAACTCCTCGTTAGTCGCCACAGCATCCAAGCGAGTCTATGTCAGTCTAGGGTTCGGTTAAATAGAAGGTATGATAGCTAGGGCGTCGATTGGGATGGATAGAGTCCATGAACCTCCACTCGTGTGTGAATCGCGTAAGACCCGGTCAAGCCGCCGATCAATCCCCAAATTCGAAGTCTCGGGTTTAGGGTTTCGGCTGGAGGAGAAGGAAAAATGATCTCCTTATCGAGGCCATTCAATAGGGTCTGATCTGAGCTCAAACGGTCGGGTATTGCGTTTGAATCCAACGATCCAAGGTCCAACAAGCTAAAACGTGGATTATGCCATAATTCCCTAAATTCGACTGGATTAAGATTTTAATTAGGGGTAGACCCAGAAGAACAAAAGTATAGAATATTCAACCTCTATGAAATTATAATTTTTCTAGATTTTTATAAATTGGTTGAACTTGACCTATCTGAATTTCCGTTAATTTCTTCATAATTACCATTTTAATTTATTCAATTATACACTGGGGTATTACACCCTCCCCACTTTAAGGAATTTGCTCCTCCAAATTCACTGCTATTCTCGAAATGGGGAGTGAGATCACTAACCTTAAAATAAATTGGGATATTACTTCCAAATAGCATCTTCTGATTCCCAAGTAGCTTCTTCAATTCCACGTCAACTCCACTGAACTTTGACCATAGGTATAGATCGATTCCTGAGTTGATGCTGCTTGCGGTCCAAAATTTTGATAGGTTTCTCCTCATAAGTCAAATCTTCTTTCAGTTCCAAGTCTGCATGTTGAATGATATGAGTGGGGTCATAAACATACTTTCGCAACATCGATACATGGAAGACGTTGTGTACTCCCGATAACTGCGGTGGTAAAGCTAATCTGTAGGCAACTTCTCCCACACTTTCCAGAATCTTGAAAGGGCCAACATATCTTGGACTCAACTCACCACGGATGCCAAACCTTCAAATTCCTCTCATGGGTGACACCTTCAGGAATACGTGCTCGCCAACTTCGAATTCTAAAGCTCTCCTTCTACAATCAGCATAACTTTTCTATCTTGATTGGGCTATTTGCAGACGGTCTAGGATAAGGCGGATATTCTTGGTTGATTCTGAAATGTGATCTGGTCCCAACCATTGCTTCTTGCCCACGTCATCCCAACACAAAGGTGATCGGCAACTTCTTCCATAAAGAGCTTCAAACGGAGTCATCTGGATACTAGACTAGTAACTGTTATTGTAAGCAAACTCAATCAAAGCCAAATGCTCATGCCAACTGCCTCTAAAATCAATTACACATGCTCTTAACATATCCTCCACAATCTGATTTGTTCTCTCTGTCTGTCCGTCTGTCTAAGGATGAAACGCAGTGCTGAAATTCAGACGGGTTCCCAAGGACTCTTGTAGCCCTTTCCAGAAATGCGAAGTGAACCTTGGGTCTCTATCTGACACAATGCTTACTGGTATTCCATCAAGTCTCATAACTTCCTTGATATACAGAGCAGCCAAAACATCAATGGTCCATTTAGACTTAATGGACAAGAAATGAGCAGACTTAGTCAATCTATCAACAATGACCCATATTGTATTGAATCCACTGCGAGTTCTAGGTAGACCCATGATGAAATCTATACCAATACTCTCCCATTTCCATTGAGGTATGTCAAGTGGCTTCAACTTCCCAGTAGGTCTAAAGTGCTCAGCCTTTACTTGTTGGGATATTAAACATCTGCTCACAAATTCTGCAACTTCCGTCCTCATGTTTGGCCACCAGAAGGATCTTTTCAAATCCCGGTACATCTTAGTACCTCCAAGATGAATAGTATACTTGGACCTATGAGCTTCCTCAAGGATCTTGTTTTTCACTTCAGCTACATCAGGCACACAGGTCCTTCCTCGAAATAACAATCTGCTGTCATCGGCTAAGATGAAATCTAGTCTACTACTTAGACTTTCCTTTATCTCTACTAACATCGGATCATTTTCTTGCATAGACTTGATTTCCATTAATAGTTCATGATGAAGTTGCATTGCTGAAATCATGACCTGATTTTTACTAATGTTGTGGTCTAAGCTAGCCAAATGCTCCAACAGCCTCCATTCTTGCAACATGAGGCTCGATAATTTAGCTATTGGCTTGCGGCTCAAGGCATCTGCCACCACATTACCTTTCCCAGGATGGTACTCTATAGAAAAATTGAAGTCCTTTAAATACTCAAGCCATCTCCTCTGCCTCATATTAAGCTCTTTATGAGAAAATAAGTACTTCAAGCTCTTATGATATGAAAATACCGTGAATGTCCCTCCGTACAAGTAGTGCCTCCAAATCTTTAAGGCAAATACTACAGTCGCTAATTCCAAATCATGGATAGGATAATTCTCTTCGTGCTTCCTTAACTACCTTGAAGAATAGGCTATCAGCTTTCCATGCCGCATCAACACACAACCTAGGCCAATTCTTGAAGCATTAGTGTAAACTATAAAACCTCCTTCTCTAGAAGGTAAGGCCAAGATAGGTGCAATGGTCAGACATTCCTTTAAAGTCTAAAAACTCCGTTCACAATCTTCTGACCACTCAAATCAATTTTCCTTGCCGGATAATCTTGGAGAAATCCTTAATAAATCTCCGATAATAACCTTCCAAGCCTAGAAAACTTCTTACTTCAGTTACATTTGCAGGTCTATCCCAATTCTTTACGACCTCCACTTTCAAAGGATCCACAAAAATACCTTCCTTGGTGATAATGTGTCCCAGAAAAGACACTTCTTGCAACCAGAAATCACATTTACTAAACTTGGCATAGAACTGATGATCTCTTAGTAATTGCAACGCCACCTTCAAATGCTCAGCATGCTCCTTCTTACTCTTAGAATATATCAAGATATCATCAATAAACACCACAACCCACTGATCAAGGTAGGGCTGGGACACGCTATTCATCAACTGCATGAAAGCTGTAGGAGCATTCGTTAGTCCAAAAGGCATTACTACAAATTCAAAATGCCCATACCTGCTAGGGAAGGCTGTTTTAAAAATGTCCTCATCCTTAATTCACAGTTGATGGTATCTTGATCGTAGATCGATCTTAGAAAAATATTGAGCTCCTGCTATCTGGTCAAATAGTTCGTCAATCCTTGGCAATGGGTACTTGTTCTTGATGGTAAGATGGTTCAATTGTCGATAATCAATACACAGTCTCATGGAACCATCCTTCTTCCGGATGAACAACACAGGGGCTCCCCACGGGGATGTACTTGGATGAATAAACCCCTTCTCGATTAGCTCCATTAATTGTCACTTCAATTCTTTTAACTCCGCTGAGACATACGATACGGAGTCTTAGAAACAGGGGACGTGCCCAGAATCAAATCAATAGAAAAGACTACCTCCGTCTCGGGTGGAAGTCCTGGCAATTCCTCAGGAAAGACATCTTGAAAGTCTCGAACAACAGAAATATCTTTAATCTCAATCTCCTTCTCAGGAGTCAAAGAAACAAAGGCTAGAAAAGCCCGAAACCCTTTCTTCAATAACTTCTCAGCTCGAATTGTTGAAATAAGCGGTACGGATATAGAACGCCTAACCCCAGTAAAAGAAAGCTCGGGGTGTCCAGAAAAAGACACAGAGCTAGTTCTGCAATAGACATTAGCTTCGTATCTAGCCAACCAATCTGCTCCTAGGATTACATCGTAATCCTTCATGTCCATACAAACTAAATCAGCCGGCATAATCTGCCCACTCACTTCAACCTTACAAAAAGGAAAGAAATATTTAATTGTTGATCCTGACCCTATAGGGGTCAAAATTGCTAGTGGAGAACTCATTAACACAGGTTTCACAGCTAACGATTTAGCAAAATTTCGAGAAATGAAAGAATGTGTTGCTCCAGTGTCGAAAAGAACAAAAGCTGGCTTATCATGAACAACAAGTGTACCTTCAACAAGTCCACCCTCCTCGGTGGGTTTCGTCTCATCTTCCTGTAGGGCTTGAAGCTTGCCCTGGCGCTTCTGACCTCCTTGCGGTTTGGTCGATGTATCTTGGTCTGACAATGGGGGACATTCTGGAATACAATGGTCCCGACTTCCACAACGTAAACAGGCACCCAGCTTGCGCCAACACTCCTCCATCTTGTGACCTGGGCGGTCATAGTACTTGCAGAGGGCCTTAGATGGTGTAACGGGACCAAGCTTCTTCTCATCATTCTTCGACATCTTTCCCTTCCACGAGCTAGACCCGCTGTCGGGTCTCTTCTTTCCATTACTGGGTTTAAAGTTCCCGGAACTAGTTGTTGATTCTTTCTTAGAGATCTTCCCATGGATCTTCTCCGTCATCTCGAGGGTATCTTCCAGGACTTGGGTTTTCCTCACCATCTCGGCTTAAGTCTCGATCTCCATAGGTGCCAATTGATTAATATAATGTATCTTCAGGCCATTAAGAAATCTCTTAGCCTTCATCTTCTCAGTGGACACTAGATGAGTTGCATAACGAGACAACTGAGAAAACTGGGCCTCATACTCTGCAATAGAAAGATTCCTCTACTTCAAAGTAGCAAACTCCGCTGCCTTCTTCTCTTGTATTCTATCATAAAAATACTTGTTGTTGAAGAGTTCCTCAAACTCCTTCCACGTTACTTGACGGTCTCCCAGCATAACTTTCACAACATCCCACCATGTTCTGGCATCACGTTCTAGTTGGAAGGTAGTCAAGAGGACCCGCTCATGGTCACTGTACTGCATAACTTCAAAAATGCGCTCCATCTCCTTCAGCCAATGCTCGGCTTCATCTGGATCTGTCGAACTACCGAATCGGGGGGGATTCATCCCACAGAAGTTTTGATGAAGATCTCCAACTCCCGGGTGCGTCGTGCCTCCCTGGGCTACTTGCTGTAGTGCCCATGTTAATTCTTGCACCGTACGCTGCATGTCTCTCCAATGCGCACGTTCAGTCACCATTGTACGAACCCTACACGTGGACTAATTAATTTAGAACCACCTAGTAGGAATCTTCTAGAGTTATTTAATTCACATAACCCGAGTCTCTACCCAATCTCACCGGGTGAAATTCTTAAACTCATAACTAGTCAAGGTTCTATGACATCACTAGGGAACCTAGGAACATTAGAAAACCTAGGCTCTGATACCACCAAACAGTCATGCCCCGACACAGAATATCGGAATGCGGTAGCAGAAAGAGATTAAAATATGTTGATTTCCAGACATGCTGTGCCTTGGGCTAACGATTAGATACATCCACCATGCACCACATCAGAGCGAAATAGAAGGAATAATACCACCATCGGCAAATACCATTAATTAGAACACAACGTAGATAATACCCAATATTCCATCAACATTAACAATCTCAAGTTTAACAACTTAACAGAGTCTACATCACAACAGACTGAAACAAATTACAATCTTCATCAACCACAATCTCAGATTCAAACTATTTAGTAAAGACTCCTCGAGACTATCTGGAAGGTTCGCTCCAAGGTCTTCACTCTTGCCCATCCCCATCAGTTTGAGAGTCCTCACCTGAGCTACCTGAAAAGGGGGGAAACAACTAGGTGAGCGAATGCTCAATAGGTAATAACATGCATGTTTAAGTAATTAACCATTTTCAATAATGTGATGATAAATGAAAAGATAATCAATAACGAACTACTCAAACAAAAGAACAAGAATGTAGCATATCCAAGAATTTGGCCGATCAAGCATGTAACAAGCAAGTCTTGTAGATACTTCCATGAAGGAAAGTTCAAGAGAAAGAATCATGTGAACGAAACGTCATAGACATCATGCTAGTCATGCACTCGGTGCAATACCTCACCATGTCATTACAAACTCCCATGGGCATAAGTACTTTTCGGGCGCTCTCCCCAGGACCAGACCGGGCCCTTAACGGTGCATTGACATTAATTTGGTGGATCCAATATCCCAAGTTATGTCTAGAAATTCACAAGAATTCAGCCAGGAAGTTTCAAAATATAGCGAGAATAAGCAAGGAATATAATAGCACAAGCCACTCTTGGCTCGACTATCGAGGCACATAAGAAATCATGAATCATCACAAGCTGGAAGATACGCGGTCATGTTTGGGTAGCTTAATAATAGGACGGTCAACCTTGGACCGTGTAGGGTAAACTGGGCCAGGGACAACCCAGCTCGGTGCCAAGGAAATAAACGGTCCTATCATGGGCCGTTCAGTACTGAACAGTTCGAAAAGGGCCGCTGGACGCAATACTGGGGTGTACACGGTCCAAGTTGGGCCGTTCAAATGATGGAACGGTCAATAAGGGGCTGTGTACAATCCGAGGACAATTCACACTCCAGGTCGGTGCAAGCAAGGTAGGTCGGTGCACCTCCAATTATTAAACGGTCAGGGACAAGCCGATCAACAATAGAACGATCCATATATAGTCGTGTACACAACTGGAGTTGACCCACAGTAGAGGTCGGTGCATAACTCAAGAAAGTTGGTGCACCTGGCAATTGTACACGGTCTCATCAGGGCCGTTCAATGACTCAAACAGTCTGGATCCAACCGTGTACGGCTCAGACTGTCCAAAATGGGCCGTGACAAGGAACATAGCCAAATGAGCGATCCAGTCAAGATAATCAAGCGCAGGATTTGTTGTACAACATGCCCGACATCCTAGTGAGAATCCCAAGCTCGCGGGGGCTTACGGAGGTCCCATAATGGAGGTCCTAGTCCGACGGAAGGAGTATCCGACGGAGACTTCCAACCATTATAAGAAATGAGGGCTTGTAAGACATCGGAAAATGATATGTATCCGTCAGTCAGTTCCACCAGAGTGGAGTGACTGTCAAAATACTCCTAATGAGAGGCCCCTCTTTATTGAAACATGATTAAGGTTATACATTCATGAAATAACAATAAGAATGGCAAGATTGATAACAAGGATCAAAAGTAAGTTAGACAAGACTAAGCATTCTAATCTTTCATTTATTTCCAATAATTTTGTGGGTTCGCTACCTTATTTACAGACTAGATCAAAGAGAACTTGCCATGCTTAAGTCAGTGATAATCTATTCTGCGTGATAGAACGGTCCGTCCATAACCGTTCAATAGGCGTCAGCGGTCTATCGATAGGCCGTTCAGGTCCTGCAGCCCCGTAGGTTATACAAGCCCTGAGCGGTCTATCGAGGGCCACTGAGGTCATTGCACGGTCTTATTGGAACCGTCACCAAAGACCACATGGTCTATCGAGGGGCCATTCAACACAAAGCGGTTACTGTAATACCGTTATTGAAACCGTAAGGCAGAACGATAACGATCATGATCACCACCATTTAGAAAGTCAAATTTGTGAGATATACAACATGAAATTTGGGCAAAAATATACCAATAGAAAGAGTACAAAAAACTACATAAGATGGATAGATTAATTGAGTCGTTAAGCCTGTTTAACCCAACATTAATCGATGATAACAAGATAAACCCTAGTTCTAACATGCGCCAACCAAAATGATGATTTCTCTCTAGATATGACATAACTTTTAAGGCTTTTTATATCAATGGAAAGAGGACTGAGAGATGAATCCAACCATCTATAACTCTTAGGGTTTGGTCTGCTAAAACCTACCTTAAACGAAGGAAGAAGATGACAATAGGTCGCCAGCCGGTCGCGTGAAGAATACCAAATATCTCCCACGATATAACTCCTCGTCAGTCGCCATAGCATCCAAGCGAGTCTATGTCAGTCTAGGGTTCGGTTAAATAGAAGGAATGATAGCTAGGGCGTCGATTGGGATGGATAGAGTCCATGAACCTCCACTCGCATGTGAATCATGCAAGACCTAGTCAAGCCGCCACTCAATCCCCAAATTCGAAGTCTAGGGTTTAGGGTTTCGGCTGGAACAGAAGGGAAATGATCTCCTCATCGAGGCCGTTCAATAGGGTCCGATCTGAGCTCAAACGGTCAGGTATTGGGTTTGAATCCAACGATCCAAGGTCCGACAAGCTAAAACGTGGATTACGCCCTAATTCCCTGTATTCGACTAGCTTAAGATCTTAAATTAGGGGTAGACCCAGAAGAACAAAGTTTAAACTATTCATCCTCTATGCGATTTTAATTTTTCTAGATTTTTATAAATTGGTTGCAACTTGACCTATCGGAATTTCCCTTAATTTCTTTATAAATACCCTTTTAATTTATTCAATTATACACTGGGGTGTTATAGTGGATTTGGCCCATGAGAAGATGAAACCCGAAGAGGATTTCTACACCTTTGTCGACCGTTGGTGCCGCCTCGCCGTGCAAGTCCCGAGGCACATTCCGGAGCATGAGCTGATCAAGATGCTGATTTCTAACGCAACGCCTGAGTATCGATTCATCTTGGCCCTTAATGATATTACCTCTAGGCAACAACTTTATAGCCGAGCCCGCTTCATCCGCCAACAACTCCAAGATTCACTTGACCCCGAGTCTTCTCCGCCTTCCACATCTCCACACACCCCGCCATCTACATCTACCTCCACCTCCACATATCAACCTTCACCCTCCACAAGCCAACCCTACGCTTCCATGAGTCAACCTTATGCCACATCCACCTCCGCATACTAAACCTCCACATATCAACCTTCCATGAGACAGCCTCCTGTGTCCACATACCCGTCTCCATCTCCACCTCCAGTCAGGGGAATTCCACACCCCGAGTAGGTCGATGTCGTCCACTATATTCTCGCTCCTGTGCCATTGCTTAGTCCTTCCACTAGACATGCGCCCTTGACTATGCAACCGCCACAACCATCACCATCCCATACTCCTCGGCATCCGCCTTACTCAAAGCGGGCTCCTCGTCCCCCATTGCTGGAGTCTTTTACTGACATTTTCAGGGCTTTGGTGGCCACTCATGTGTTGCCACTTCCTCCAGTTGTGCCTTGCCGACCCGCGGTGGGGAATATGTTTCAGTTTTGTGACTTTCATCGCCAGCATGGGCATTTAGTTGAGGATTGCCCCGAGTTCAGGATTATGTTTACGGCTTGGAAGACAAGAAGAGGATTGATTGGCCCGTAATTCATTAGGTTGTTCTACATCTCCGCAGCAAGCAGCAGTAGCAAGTGCTGCCCAGGCAACCATCACCATTTCTGGACTAGGGGCACCCCTGTGATTCTTCATCTAGCGTTGCACCCGCTCCATCTCCTACTACTCCTCTTACCCAATTACCTTCGCCATCTCCATCTCCTACGCCGTCCCCATCGCCTCCACAAACCCAAGCCTCCGCGCAGGCTAGTGCCATCCTTCTTCCTCCATTCCTATTACCACTACTTCTATCCCCAACGCCGCCCGACGCGTTGTGTCGATACGTCGACGGTGGACCTCGCGACCCTCCTCTTCACCTGTTTCACCCCCAACACCACCTCCATTGCCCGCGTCACCGTCTTCGTCTCCACCACCAGTGCCTCCATCACCTCCACCATGTCCATCGCCTTTGCCATCTCCTTCTCCATCATTGCCCGAGCCTGAGCAAGCTCTACCGTTGCCTTTGCCTTCAACCGCATTACCTTTGCCTCCACCTAAACACACCATCCCCATTAAATCTTCCATGCCATCCAAGCCTTTTACACCCAATCTTCCATCCACTTCCACCCCACGGAGCGGGTGTGCATTATCTCTGGTGCCTCTTGGGTCTAGTCCCCAGGGAGATGATGAGCCAAGTCAGGACAGTTTGGTGCCGACCGTGTGTTTCTAGATTCAAGATTTCATCTATTGGATGTCGATCCGTGTCCTGGTTCCTGGTTATTTTGGGACTGATGAGCCTATACCTCCGAAGATAGTTGTCAAGAAGAGTTCCCTTGCATTGGTATCAATTTCTTCAAGAGTGAGACCGGTGCAATCTCTTTGCTTGCCGGAGGACTCACCGTTGAAGCTGTTATTACTTCTGGCTCCATTGCTGTTCAGTTCATTGGCCAAGAGGGGTTCTCTACGCGCATTGTGCTAACTCATACGACTGCCAAAAGTTTGATACATTCTCTATTGAAGGGGCATTTGGTTGTATCTTCTATATTTTCGAAGGACATTCTGCACATTCTATGCAATCTACCTCGATTTATCAGCAAGCCGGCCACGTCAACGCCGTGCATTACTCTCCCTCAGTTACGTCCTGCCCTTTTATCAAGGGGGTTGTACTTCAAGTCTGATTTCCGAGTAGGGTTGTCGGATCTCCACATTCTCATGCGGAGGGACAAAACTACATGGTTTCCTGGTAATCGTCACTCTGTGGAGTTACCTGGTCAAGAATGTCCACAGGGTGTTAGCATCGAGTGTCTAGGGGCAGTCACCCCAACCAAGCTACATATTCATAACCGGGCTAGGTTGTCTGCTAGGTGGGCCCAGTATTTGAGAAGATATTTCAAGCCAAGAAGACCGAAGGTCCGAACCCGCACCACGCGGGTCCATTTTGAAGAAGTTTCTGCCAAGAAGAGGGGGTGGTCAGCTGTGTACTCGAGGGGCCACCACTTCCTCTTCCCCTTCTTTCCATTCATCATTTCTTCTACTCAGCTCAAACCCTTGGGTGGTGTATTTTCCCTCTTCCAATCCTACTTCTATGATTTTCTCCTCACTTCCGGGGTCCGCAAACCCCCATTCCTTTTCTTCCCATCCGGATCCTCCAGATTTTCCCTCCTCTCACAATTCTAGGCCTCGGCCTATATCATCCTTTCATCCCGATTTCGGGACATCACCTGATTCTTCTTCCCCGGGACTCCAAGGTGTTGTGTCACGCCCCGAGCCTTTATTACAGCAGAAGACTAACTCGGGGAGCGCGAACAGCCGGTATGGTAAGTCTCTTGCAAGCAAGAATGATCAGAGTGTAAGACAATCACACATAAAGATGCAATTGCACAATATATATTCAAACTTCAACTTTATTTCATTGATAATCAAATTGAACCCTCAATTACAATCACTAATTCAACTTTCATTATGTACTAGACTCAAGAAACAGAAAAATTACATAGACTCAATTTAAACAATATAGACTTTCCTAAGTCTTCACTCTCATCTTGACAATACTTTCATTCGCTCTCGGATCCGCTACTTGTATAACCCGAATCCGAATTTGAATCACTTTCCTCTCCTGAAAAGATTGGAAATAGGTAATGAGCACACTTGCCCAGTAGGTATCTTCGCATCAACATGAAGGCACTATTAAAGTAATTAACAATTTAGCTCTAAAGAATAAGGTAAAAATCATGCGAATGCGATCAATCATGCGATTAAACCAAAGTAACAAGATGATCATGTAAGTTAGAATGAGAACAAATACGAACTAGTAAGAATGTAACAAGAACATGATATTGGCCTTTCATGAACAAGAATGTATCGAGAATGTACTAGCAAGCCACATAATCATCACTCCAGTATCTTTTGCTTATGAGCAAGTACTTCATGAATTTCTGTGGAATATCAAGCAAGAAAGTCATGTACAAGAATGTCATGTCGTGTCGTGGATTTTCACTTATTTATAGAGAAAGTACTCCCAGCGCAATGCGACGCTAGCAGCATCATACTCCATGGTTTATAAAATAGTAAGTTTCCGATAATCAGCCGAGGGGACTAGCATAGAGCCCTTGAACACAATCAGTGCTCAATCGTATCTTCAAGTATAAATCAAGCTTTTTCCACGCATGTAACAATAAAGTATGGCCAAGAATATAATGAGTTCAAATAAGCTCATGATAACAATAATTCAATGAATGAATGCTTCAATAAAAATCATGAAAAATCAAGAACGACTTAAGCAAGGTTATGCTTATGGAAATAAATCGGTAGCATAACGATACGTTCTTTATCTTCCATTCATTATATTAGGTTTCTTGATCAATGTGATATGTTCTAGATCATTAATAGTCCATCTAGAAACCATGGAATATCAACCCTTGGTCCACCTTGGGTTAAAATACTCAAGCAGTGTGACTGTCGTGTACTGGGCCGTTACATGATGTGACACTCCAGTATTGGGCAGTTACATTAGTCTGAATCCAGAACCAAGAAATCGGACTCAGTGGGATGTGACGGTCATATATTGGGCCGTTACTTGTGCCTGACGGTCCAACATAGAGCCGTTGCATTACTGATAACCAAAATCATCGATAGTGTAATCTAATCAACGGGCTTTAATGGTACAACCAACTCGGGGTCCTAGTGAGAATCACCGGCTCGCGGAGAATTACGGAGGCCTAGAAACAAGATTTCCTAGTCCATTGGAAGGAATATCCAATAGAGAGGTCCTCATGTCTAAGAATAATGTTCCTGTAGTGCAAAGTGAACAAATGGACAACATACCGAAATATGTGCCATATACTTAAAGAAATGACTCTATAGATAAGAAATAATGTGTAACATTATGAAACCAAGATAAAACTCCGTCTTTGGAAAATCATGATTTAGAATACAAAACTATAGAGTTTTAGCCAATGAAATTAGCATAACTTAAAATAACCTAAGACACATTAATCATGCAATTTGATTATGAATCAGAAACTAAACTCAAAGTCATGATAATAGGTCCAAACTTAGCTATCTAAGCTTATTTATAAGTAAACTTAACTGATTATTATTCTGCCTTGGGCTGACAGAACACAGGTGTCTGACGGTCTAGGATAGGTGCGTTACAGTGTGTGACGGTTTATCGTGGGGCCGTTACAGTGGTGTAACACTCCTGCTAGGGTGCGTCAGAGATAATAGAACAAATAAAAGCACAACAGGATGTGACGGTCCATCGTAAGGCCGTTACATTCATGTGACGGTCTTACGTTGGTGCGTAAGAGAATATGCTGGCAGTAAACTAAGAAAAGGTTTATGAAAACAGAACATGCCTGGAAATCAACATACTACCACTATCCTAGTCATGAAAACGAAGTATAGGCTTACTATATGCATAGGTTTAGTGAATGGACATGATAATATCTTTTAACTTCCATTTAGGGCTAAGAAATGCATGAATATATAGAACTAGGAAATCATGAAATTCTTAGTCTACAATGCATGAAATCAAGCACAATTAGAGGGCTTTTATTCCTAACAAGTTTTTTTTGCCAATCATGAGATAACTTACCTCTTCTAGAACCTTAAAACTTCGAATTTGATGCTAGGTGCTACCCTTAGTCCCATGTACTTAGTGTGATAAATCAGCAACTTCAATCTGCTCTATTTCCTCAGCCTCTTGACCTAAGGATGTGAAATTTTGAGGGTAAGAAGATGAAACTTTTGGGAACAAAAAGTTCTAAAGGATCGTACTCTAATTACCTCATTTAGTCGTCCTAATATCTGGATCTTCAGGGGGCTTACGTTCAGATTCCTGGGTTGCTAAGGTTGAATCAGCAACTTTGGAAGCTTGTATCTCCTTGGTTGCTTGATTTCCTAGCACGAAATTTGGAGAACCATTAGTCTAAAGTATACTAAACAAAAGATTCTAAAGAACTTACCCGAATTTATGACTCCTTACCTTGATTCTTCACGAGCCAAAAGTAAGGGTCGCTCAGTTCAGAACTAGGTCCTATTTATAGGGTTTTGACTAGGGTTTGAAGATTAGATCGATTCTAGAGTCCTTAATTTGCCATAACCTAATCCATAAGAGTCCTTAGCAATGTTATAAGCTTCCCTAAGTCGATCTCTTGTAGATAGGATTTCAAAGTTTCAATCTTTTTGCAATTTCCTCACCTTACGGAATCTGCAGGATGTAACGGTCGTGTCTAGGTGCATTACATGGCCGTGGCGGTCGCCCGATATACCGTTACATTCAACGTATATAGAGTTTTAATTTAATCAAACTATTTTATTCGTTTATCCACATAATTATCTTATATCAATAGTATTTATCCTTAAAATACGTGAATAAGCTAATTACCTTTCTAGAATATGGGCCAAACTTAATGGGCTTAGTCCTTTAACCTTTTGGATAATAATTAGATAGGCTAGGTTAACTAATTAGCCTAATTAAGCCTTATAATGACTTATTAATCTAATAATCCTTCATTAATTTATTTAGGCCTTTATAATTTCCAGAAAACTATTTTATAATAAAAAAATATATATATAAATTCTGGGGTACTACACCCTCCCCCACTTAGAAGAATTTGGTCCCCAAATTCAATATATGGATTTCGGAGAGTGTACTTACAGTTAAATAATTCTGGAAATCTTTTCCGCATGGCTGCTTCGGTTTCCCAAGTTGCTTCATATGGCCATGTTTTCTTCCATTGAATCTTGACCATAGGAATAACTTTATTTCTTAGTTGACGCACTTCTCGTTCCAGAATCTTTATTGGCGTTTGTTCGTATGTCATGTCCTTCTGAATTTCCAGATTATCATAAGTAATAATATGGTCAGGATCATATACATACTTCTTCAGCATAGAGACGTGAAATACGTCATGAACTCCTGCTAATTGTGGACGTAAAGCCAGTTTGTAAGCCACTTCACCAATCCGTTCAAGAATTTTGAACAAGCCAATGAATCTTGGAGTTAGCTTTCCTTTAATGCCAAATCTTTGAATACCACGACCTGGAGAAACCATTAAATATGCATGATCTCCTACTTGAAACTCCAAGTCACGTCTTCGACTGTCAACATAAGACTTTTGCCTATCTTGTGCCATCTTCATTCTTTCTTGAATGAGCTTGATCTTCTCGGTAGAATCCCTTATAAGGTCGGGGCCTAGAAATTACTTTTCCCCTATTTCATTCTAACATATTGGTGATCGACAGCCTTTTCCATATAAAGCTTCAAAAGGTGTCATTCGTATGCTAGCCTGATAGTTATTCTTATATGCAAACTCTACTAGAGGCAAGTGATCATGCCAACTACCTCCAAAGTCGATAGCACAAGCCCTGAGCATATCTTCTACTACCTGATTCGTTCTTTCCGTCTGACCATCTGTTTGTGGATGAAAAGTTGTGCTGAAATTCAATCTTGGCCCTAGTGAATGTTGTAGACCCTTCCAGAATCATGATGTGAATCGAGGATCTCTATCGGATATAATAGTGACGGGGACACCATGTAGTTTAACAATCTCCGTTATGTATAATGCTGCTAGGATATCCACAGACCATCGACTCTTTATTGGTATGAAGTGTGCGGATTTAGTCAATCGATCTATGATTACCCATATTCCATCATGTCCACCTCTGGTCTGCGGTAAACCCATAATAAAGTCCATCCCTATATTCTCCCATTTCCATTCGAGAATATTCAAGGGGTGTAATTTACGTGCGAGTCTAAAATACTCTGCCTTTACTTGTTGGCAGGTGAGACAGCGAGACACAAAATCAGTTATTTCTCTCTTCATATTGGGCCACCAGAAATTTCTTTTAAGATCTTGATACATCTTTGTTCCTCCTGGATGAATTGTGTATTTGGAATTATGTGCTTCATCTAGGATTAGTTTCTTCGTAGCCTCATGATCTGGTACACATATTCGGCCCTTAAATAACAATCTTCCGTCATTGGAAATAGAAAAATCTAGCCTTTGTTCCATATTGTCTTTAATTTCCAGTAATATAGGATCATCATTTTGCAGCTTGACCAGATCTTCTATCAATGTAGGTTGAGCTCGGATATTAGCTATGAAACAATCTTCTTCCTTTATATCAATATCTAAGTTCAACTGAGCAAATTGAGGAACAATGTTAGTTACACTTATCATAAGACTTGATAGCATACCCATTGGTATTCTGCTGAGCGCATCTGCTACAGCATTAGCCTTGCCAGGATGATATTGAATAGCAAAATCAAAGTCTTTGAGATATTCTAACCACCTCCTCTGCCTCATGTTAAGCTCCTTTTGAGAGAATAAATATTTCAAGATTTTGTGGTCCGAGTAGACTGTGAACTTTTCTCCATAAAGATAATGACGCCAAATTTTCAAGGAAAAAATAACCGCTGCTAATTCCAGATCATGTACGGGATAGTTTTCCTCGTGACGTTTCAATTATCTTGAAGAATAACAGATTACTTTTCCATTCTGCATGAGAATGCATCCTAAGCCAATGCCAGACGCATCCGTATACACTTCGAATCTACCACCCTCCATTGGTAGTGATAAAATAGGAGCTATTGTAAGATGATTCTTAAAAGCTTGGAAACTCTTCTCACATTCCTCTGACCAGACAAAAGGATTTTCTTTTCTTGTGAGTCTAGTTAAAGGAACCACAATGTTTGAGAAGTCTTTAATGAATCTCCTATAATAACTAGCTAGACCCAGAAAGCTTCTTACTTCTGACACAGTCGTTGGCCGACTACCATTCTTGACAGCTTCTACCTTAGAAGGATCCACAGCAATACCTTCTTTTGAAATACTGTGGCCTAGGAATGAGACTTCCTTGAGCCAGAATTCACACTTATTGAGTTTGGCATAAAGCTTGTGTTCTCTAAGTGTTTGTAATGCTATTTTCAAATGTTGTTCATGTTTCTCTTTCGTATTGGAATATATCAAGATGTCATCAATGAAGACGATGATGAACTGGTCTAGATATGGCTGGAAGACATTATTCATAAGTTGCATGAATGCTGCTGGGGTATTAGTTAACCCAAACGGCATCACTACGAATTCATAGTGGCCATAACGACTTCGAAAAGTCATTTTATAAATATCCTCTTCTTTAATTCTAAGCTGATGATTACCTGATCTGAGGTCTATCTTAGAGAAATATTCTGCTCCCGAAAGCTGATCGAAGAGCTCATCAATACGCGGCAACGGATACTTGTTTTTAATTGTGAGTTGATTCAGTCGTCGGGAATCGATACATAGCCTCAGAGAACCATCCTTCTTCTTGACAAATAGAACCGGCGCACCCCAAGGGGATGTGCTAGGTCTGATGAAACCCTTGTCCAGAAGTTCCTGCAACTGCTTCTTCAATTCCTTGAGTTCTGTGGGGGACATCCTGTAAGGGGCTATAGAAACAGGTGCTGCTACAGGAATGAGTTCAATAGTGAAGTTCACTTCCCTCTCGAGCGGTAAACTGGGTAATTCGGACGGAAACACATTGGGGAACTCATTTACAATAGGAATGTCCGCTAAGATAATCTCCTTAGACTCGGTGATAATTACGAAAGGAAGAAAAGCTTCACATCCTTGCGAGATAAGTTTGCAAGCGTGAATAGAAGATATGATAGTAGGATGCTTCTTGTACTTGATGCCAAGAAAAGAAAATCTTGGAAGATCGGACTTTCGAAAGGATATAATCCTATTTCGGCAATTGATATAAGCATCATGATCTACAAGCCAGTCTACCCTTAAAATGGCATCATAACATTTCATGTCAAGGCATACTAGGTTTGCGGGGAGATCATGACCTTCTACTATCACTTCGCTATCAGAATAATAGTTGGCAAGCTTTGTTCCAAAACCTAAGGGTGTGGAAATAGCAAAATCTGAAGGTAAGGGAACTGATGCGATTGGTAATGTTTTAGCAAAAGTAGCGGAGATAAAAGAATGAGAGGCACCAGTATCAAATAGCACAAATGCAGGACGAGAATAAATTTGAAGGGTACCTTCCATAAACCCATCATCCCTGGGCGCTTCCTCTCTGTCTAGAACAGTATTGAGGCCAGCCTGCCTCCTGCGTCCTCCACCAAATGACTGGTCCTTCATAAGGGGGCATTCCGGCATGCGATGCTCCCTGCTTCCACAATGTAAACAAGCGCTAAGACGCTTCCAACACTCAGCCGAATGGCTGGATTTTTCACAAAATGTGCAAGCCGTGGCGACCTGCTCCTTCTCCTCCTTGACTTTCTTTTGCTTATGGGAACTTCCACCATTCTCATTCCTAGATCTCTTTTTACTATCACGGATTTTGTAAGGCTCTGTGATGCTGAATTTCTCTTTCTTATAACGCCGATCTGAGCGTTGGCTTGATTCTTCTCCTTTCCCTTTCATTTTTTCGACCTTCTCTAAGGTCCTTTCACATAGGTACGCCCGTTGAACCATCTCCGCATAAGTACGGATGTTTTGGGTCCCGAGCGGCTGAATGAAATCAAGTCGTAACCCGTCCATAAACCGATTTGCCTTGAGTAGATCGGTGCTGATAAGATGCGGTGCGTAAGGTGCAAGCCTTGAGAATTGCAGTTCATATTCGGCAACCGTCATCATTCCTTGCCGAAGAGCGGCGAACTCCATAGCCTTTCGTTCCTTTACGTGCTCAGAAAAGTACTTGGCACGGAACATGGTAAGAAAACCATCCCATGTATGAGGTGCATTGGGCGAAGGTGCCGGAACCGACTTCCACCATGTGCGAGCATCTTTGTTGAGTTGAAAGGTTGCGAGACGCACCTTCTCCTGATCGGTGCATTGGATGACATCAAATATATGATTCATTTCGTCTATCCAGTTTTCTACCTCGTCGGGATTAGACGAACCATAGAATCACGGAGGATTTAAACTCTGGAAATTGCGATGTAGGTCAACAGCCCTTGCCCCTGCACCACCTTGCGCTATGGTTTGCAATGCCTGAGTAAGGCCGGCAATTGTTTGTTGCATACCATCCCAATCTATATGATGAGTCATTTGTAAAATGAGGTACCTGAGAGAAAAATAACATTTTGTTATTCCTCAGGAAATTGGGAGAAATAATCTTAAAGCTAATTAATTATCTTATCCCGGGCTCTACCCATTTCTCACATGGGTATGGAAATTTCTTCCTTAGTTTATAGGTAGGGGTCCTTAAACCTTGGACTTTTCCTATGACATGACTCTTCTTCCTAAGTCATGAGACTTAGGCTCTGATACCAACTTAACTGTCATGCCCCGAGCCTTTATTACAGCGGAAGACTAACTCGGGGAGCGTGAACAGCCGGCATGGTAAGCCACTTGCAAGCAATAACGATCAGAGCACAAGACAATCACACATAAAGATGTAATTGCATAATATATATTCAAACTTCAACTTTATTTCATTAATAATCAAATTGAACCCTCAATTACAACCACTAATTCAACTTTCATTATGTACTAGACTCAAGAAATAGGTAAATTACATAGACTCAATTTAAACAATATAGACTTTCCTAAGTCTTCACTCTTATCTTGACAATACTTTCATTCGCTCTCGGATCCGCTACTTGTATAACCCGAATCCGAATTTGAATCACTTTCCTCTCCTGAAAAGATTAGAAATAGGTAATGAGCACACTTGCCCAGTAGGTATCTTCGCATCAACATGAAGGCACTATTAAAGTAATTAACAATTTAGCTCTAAAGAATAAGGTAAAAATCATGCGAATGCGATCAATCATGCGATCAAACCAAAGTAACAAGATGATCATGTAAGGTAGAATGAGAACAAATACGAACTTGTAAGAATGTAACAAGAACATGATATTGGCCTTTCATGAACAAGAATGTATCGAGAATGTACTAGCAAGCCACATAATCATCACTCCAGTATCTTTTACTTATGAGCAAGTACTTCATGAATTTCTGTGGAATATCAAGCAAGAAAGTCATGTACAAGAATGTCATGTCGTGCCGTGGATTTTCACTTATTCATAGAGAAAGTACTCCCAGCGCAATGCGACGCCAGTAGCATCATACCCCATAGTTTATAAAATAGTATGTTTCCGACAATCAGCCGAGGGGACTAGCATTGAGCTCTTGAACACAATCAGTGCTCGATCGCATCTTCAAGTATAAATCAAGCTTTTTCCACGCATGTAACAATAAAGTATGGCCAAGAATATACTGAGTTCAAATAAGCTCATGATAACAATAATTCAATGAATGAATGCTTCAATAAGAATCATGAAAAATCAAGAATGACTTAAGCAAGGTTATGCTTATGGAAATAAATCGGCAGCATAACGATACGTTCTTTATCATCCATTCATCATATTAGGTTTCTTGATCAATATGATAAGTTCTAGATCATTAATAGTTAATCTAGAAACTTTGGAATATCAACCCTTGGTCCACCTTGGGTTAAAATACTCAAGCAGTGTGACGGTCGTGTATTGGGCCGTTACATGATGTGACGCTCCAGTATTGGGCCGTTACATTAGTCTGAATCCAGAACCAAGAAATCGGACTCAGTGGGATGTGACGGTCGTATATTGGGCCGTTACTTGTGCCTGGCGGTCCAACATAGAGCCATTACATTACTGATAACCAAAATCATCGATAGTGTAATCTAATCAATGGGCTTTAATGGTACAACCAACTCGGCGTCCTAGTGGGAATCCCAGGCTCGCGGAGATTTACGGAGGCCATGAAATAAGATTTCCTAGTCCATTGGAAGGAATATCCAATAGAGAGGTCCTCATGTCCAAGAATAATGTTCCTATAGTGCAAATTGAACTAATGGACAACATACCGGAATATGTGCCATATACTTAAAGAAATGACTCTATAGATAGAAAAGAATGTGTAATATTATGAAACCAAGATAAAACTCCGTCTTTGGAAAATCATGATTTAGAATACAAAACTATAGAGTTTTAGCTAATGAAATTAGCATAACTTAAAATAACCTATGACACATTAATCATGTAATTTGATTATGAATTAGAAACTAAACTCAAAGTCATGATAATATGTCTAAACTTAGCTATCTAAGCTCATTTATAAGTAAACTTAACTGGTTATTATTCTGCCTTGGACTGACAGAACACAAGTGTCTGACGGTCTAGGATAGGTGTGTTACAGTGTGTGACGGTTTATCAAGGGGCCATTACAGTGGTGTAACGCTCCTGCTAGGGTGCGTCAGAGACAATAGAATAAATAAAAGCACAACAGGATGTCACGGTCCATCGTAAGGCCGTTACATTCATGTGACGATCTTACGTTGCTGCGTCAGAGAATCTACTGGCAGTAAACTAAGTAAAGGTTTATGAAAACATAACATGCCTGGAAATCAACATACTATCACTATCCTAGTCATGAAAATGAAGTATAGGCCAACTATATGCATAGGTTTAGTGAAAAGATAGGATAATATCTTTTAACTTCCATTTAGGGCTAAGAAATGCATGAATATATAGAACTAGGAAATCATGAAATTCTTAGTCTATAATGCATGAAATCAAGCACAATTAGAGGGCTTTTATTCCTAACAAGTTATTTTTGCCAATCATGAGATAACCTACCTCTTCTAGAACCTTAAAACATCGAATTTGAGGCTAGGTGCTACCCTTAGTCCCTTGTACTTATTGTGATAAATCAGCAACTTCAATCTGCTCTATTTCCTCAGCCTCTTGACCTAAGGATGTGAAATTTTGAGGGTAAGAAGATGAAACTTTTGGGAACAAAAAATTCTAAAGGATTGTACTCTAATTACCTCATTTAGTCATCCTAATATCTGGATCTTCAGGGGACTTACGTTCAGATTCCTGGGTTGCTAAGGTTGAATCAGCAACTTTGGAAGCTTGTATCTCCTTGGTTGCTTGATTTCCTAGCACGAAATTTAGAGAACCATTAGTCTAAAGTATACTAAACAAAAGCTTCTAAAGAACTTACCCGAATTTATGACTCCTTACCTTGATTCTTCACGAGCCAAAAGTAAGGGTCGCTCAGTTCAGAACTAGGTCCTATTTATAGGGTTTTGACTAGGGTTTAAAGATTAGATTGATTCTAGAGTCCTTAATTTGCCAGAACCCAATTCCTAAGAGTCCTTAGCAATGTTATAAGCTTCCCTATGTCGATCTCTTGTAGATAGGATTTCAAAGTTCCAATCTTTTTGTAATTTCCTCACCTTACAGAATATGCAGGATGTAACGGTCGTGTCTAGGTGCGTTACATGGCCGTGGCAGTCGCCCGATAGACCGTTACATTCAACGTATATAGAGTTTTAATTTAATCAAACTCTTTTATTCGTTTATCAACATAATTATCTTATATCAATAGTAGTTATCCTTAAAATACGTGAATAAGTTAATTACCTTTCTAGAATATAGGCCAAACTTAATGGGCTTCGTCCATTAACCATTTGGATAATAATTAGATAGGCTAGGTTAACTAATTAGCCTAATTGAGCCTTATAATGACTTATTAATCCAATAATCCTTCATTAATTTATTTAGGCCTTTATAATTTGCAAAAAACTATTTTATAATTCAAAAATTATATATATGAATTCTCGGGTACTACATGTTGCCTTTGATCCTTCTCCGACCATGTCAGATGAACATCATTCTCCTTCTCCGACCTTGTCGGAAGACCATCATTCTCCTTCTCCGACCTGGTCGGATGACCATTATTCTTCTTTTCTGCCCTTGTCAGATGTCCACTATTCTTTTTCTCCGACCATGTCGGATGATCTCTCCTTTTCTTCCTCATCTTTGCCATGGTCTACTCATCATCTCTCTATCCCTTCTGTCTCACCCTTTCGGGGTTGTCACCCTTTTTCATGTTGTTTTCGAGGCTTTAGCCCACCTTGATCTTAATTAATCTCTATTCATTCTATATTTCATTCCTTGTTATCAGGGTCTCTGTACCTTAACGAGGGAGTTCTAGCCCTCATCTCTCTTCCTTTTTATCTTTCTTCGTCTAGTTTGGTGTCTGCCATTCCTCTGTGTCAAGGAATGCTATTTCTATCCTCTCCATTTTATCCTATCAAGAAAGGAATACAAAGCTCGCACTGCACAAAGCTCGATGATCAAGATAGCTTTAGGATGCTAATTTTTACGCCATTGATTTACACGGTATCTTTTATATTGTATAAGAACATGCCATCATTGCTATTTCTATTATTTCTGCGCATTGTTATTATAATGATGTTTCCTCAACAGGGTTTGAGTGGCTTTAGTTGAGTTTGCTTAGTTAAGTGTCAAAATGTCCAGTTTGCTTCTGCAGCATTCTTAGGCTGGTGGTAGCTCCGCGATGGGAGTCTAGTTTCTCTCCTCGATCGTTGAGGGTGACCTTTAGCATGTGTTTTCACACACTACACGACAAGCCATAGCCGATTCCTATGAGGCAACATCGTTGCTGCTTTGGCCATAGTTTGGGTATGCACGAAGGCCTTTTCTTTTCTCTACTCGACCGAGTACAGGGGCAAGAGATTGATAGATAAGATGACCAACCTAAGTGCTCCCTAATACGAGAGAGGTCTCAAATAGGGGCAGTCTTGACCCTCAAAAATGAACTTTCATGCTATATCTGTCCAATAAGGATTATAAATGAGAAAATGAATCAATATTCAAAATTATAAAATCGAAGGCATGGCAGGGGTGGCAGTACAGTTCCTCGCGGGATGTCATGAGCCCGGTCACATGCGTGCCTAATAAATATGGGTCTAAAATCAAAGACACAAAGCCCCGGCGCAACAGACTGTATTTTTGAGGGGTAGTGCCCAGGAAGGAATTCGAATCCTGATGTCTCCCATCCTGCATAAAGCTTGTCTCCAATTTTTCTTCTGCTTCTCCCTCTTAGGTTGGGTTGTATCCCGTGTATGGCCTTAGTAGGGGCACCGTTCCTTAGAGGCGATTGGTTGTGGTAAGCCACCCTCATATGCACACCTTGATTAATGGAAGCCTTTAATGAGAGGGGTAGGAACGATGATCCTTGGCCAGTAGTTTGAGCCCGTCTTGGGTGCTACTGATTGCTTTGTTAAAAAAAATAAAAAAAAATCAGATATTGTAAAAATTTTAAAAAATAGATATATCAAAAATCTAAAAAATCAAATATTACCAAAAAGTTTTAAAAAAATAAATATTGTAAAAATCCAAAAACATCAGATATTGTCAAAAAACAAAAAAATTCAGAAAATAACAAAAATCTAAAATTATGTGTCTTTTCTTACCTTTTTCAGGTGTTTTCTATCTATTTGTTGTGAGGACAGGTATGATTCGTTTGTTAAGTGTGTTGGTTGCAGGTACTCAAGCTTCCTTGTTCTTCATCATTTGCTCTGCCTCCTGTTCATATCTTCTTGTCTGTTCTCTCTTCTTCAATCTATTCTCTCAATCTGTTCTGAAGCTTATGTCCTCAGCTTTTCCATATCTCCATGAGAGGGCTTTGCCTCATGATCGTGAACCTGGCGGTTCTGCTTCATCTGATCTTGGGTTTTGATTGAAGAGTGTATTTGTCATGTCTTATGTCCCGCCGTGTCCTTGTCACACGTGTCTATGTCCCTCCGTGTCGTCTCACACATGTTGTTTTGTCCCTCCGTGTCTGTCATGTTTTCATCCCACTATGATTTCGTCCCACTGTGTGGTTGTCATCCCACACATGTGTTGTCCGTGTCTTTTATCCCCCATGGTTGTCATCCAACACATGTGTTGTCCGTGTCTTTTTTCCCCCGTGGTTGTCATCACACATATCTTTGTCCCACCATGGTCTTGTCCTACCGCGCGTGCTGTCCCACCGTGTTGTGGTGTCGTCTTATCCCACCGCGTGTGCTGTACCACCGTGTTGTGGTGTTGTCTTGTCCCATTGTGTTCCTCATTCCCATGCATGCCTCTTGTTTGTTCATGTGATGTCTTGCATATGTTGTTCATATGATTTCATCCTTCATTATGTTATGTTATATTTCGTTCGTTGTGTCATGTTATGTTATCTTTAAGCTTGCTTTGATGTGGTTGTGTCTTATACATGAAAATCCCATAAAAATCTGAAAAGTCAAAAAAATACCGTTTCGCTTGGCAGGTAAGTCAGGTATGGCTCTCTATCCCATCTCATTGTTGCATTACTATATGGTATCTACGCTGTTATAGCCTCTCAAGGACCGACTGGTTGTCCGTGTGTTCTGGGATCTGACGTTCCCGTTTAAAAAAAATGATGATGATCTAGGAACATACGGTTAATCATTGGCTAGGCCGCTCAGTTGAGTCGGGTGGGAGACGATGGACTCTGTCTCGCACGCCATGGTTGCAAGAAGACTCTTGACCCCATCCTGCTCAGTCTAGCAATATTATCCTTGAGTACTTTCTATTTTATCATTCTTTGCATTCATTTTGATGATTTCTTTATTTTAGCCCAGTATGAATCATGTCATTTTGAGCATTCACATCTCGTGATCTTTCAAGATTTCTCCTCAGTAATGGTTAATTGCACTTCAGCTCTCTTGGATAAGAGATCTTCATTCCACTCCGAATTTGAACATCTTCTCTGATCTGTCAGCTCGGTTTGGTTGGCCAGCGTGATTCTTGTCTGGATTTGATCTCAGTTTTATTTTCCTTTTCCAGCTTTTCAGTTGTGTTCTTTCGATCCCCTATTTAGACATGGATTGTGTCCCCTAATGAGGTTGGTCATGTTTTTCTTCTCTTTTCCCTTGGTTAGTTCTCCAAGCATATCTCATTCTTGTCATCCAGTCCTTGTGGTTAGTTTGGTCTTTTCGGGAGAATTCATGTCGCTTGTTAGTTATGACGGGTGTCTTTTGCCTTGATGCCCATTTTTCAGTTCTCTCCGCTTCATCTCCATTTCACGTCGATGTTGCTTTCGCTCCATCTCCTTTCCATTTCACCTTCACGCCGCTTTCGCTCATTCCCTTGCAAAGTGAACATCAAAGAGGGGCATCTGTTGACACCCATTTTCAGCCCGCAAGTTGCGCCATTTCTTTTATTCATCATTTTTTATGTCCTGAATTATCCATTATTTTGGAGCCTTCCTTAGATGGATTTCGAGTCCATTTCATTGTTCCCTAGCCTTTAGACTTCGGAGATCATGATTTCATAGAGCCCTGGAGCTTACTTTATCAGCTTCTGGCCTTCCAAGTCGACTTAGGGCCCATTTAGGTCAACTTCCATCAAGCATTTGGGCCCTTTCGTTGCCCAGACCTGAACGCGGCCCTTTTTCATCCCCTTATGTTCCTCTATTCATTAGGTGTCTTTCACCAAAGTTGTTCATTTTTTAAAGCCCTAGATTTTCTTCTTGTACGCCATTAGCCAGTTTTCCACCGATTTCAGGTTATTTGCATTTTTCTAGTAGACTGCACTGTTCACCAGTGAACCTACTTTTTTTTCTCTGTTCTCGCCCTATTTTCTCCGTCTTCTGCTCATCTTCTCATCTATCTCCCTTCATAAATGTTGTTCAATTTTTTGTTATATACAAATTCTTCTTCTATGCCTTTGTCTAGTTCTGCACAGTTTTTGAGATATTCTCCAATTTCCAAAATCTACCGCGTTCTGCCCAAAAATGTTCTTCCATCAGCCTAGCGGTCCTGGGAAGACCGCTAGGTGATGGTGGCGATCTTCCGAAGACTGCTAGGCTCTAAATAGTGCCCATTTTGCCCCGTTTCACCCCTGAAACCTTGCGGTCACCCCTAGACCGTTTGGCATCCCCTTGCGATCCTTCCATGTTCGTTTTAATTCCCTAGTGGCCTTGCGATATACCGTTTTCTTAACAGAGAGTCCAGAACCTCCTGAACTACGATATCTTCACCGCAGGACTGCTTGTACTCTTTATTTGATCCATTTTCGAGGGAGATAAGCCTCCACCTCGATTTCCTTCAATATGGGACTCTTCCCCCTACTATTATGTCGAGGTTAATGCATCGAAAGCCCCGAAATTGGGTGTTTATCTCAGATCTAAACCCTAGGATTTTCTTGCTCCAATAAATAGAACCCAGGTTCGCAGGTCGCGAAGGGGGGGCTCTTTCAGGACGTGAGGCGAAGCCTTGATGCATCTCCAACTCAACTTTTCAACCCCATCTTGCAGAGAGAAGTACTAGCTTTCAATTCCACGCTCAAGGGCTCAATTTCATCATCTCTTCTCTTAGTTCTCTCCTTCTCAATTTCACAAATCATCACAACTGCACTTTCCTGCACTCTGCCTGCGCTTTTTCTCATTTTGCATGCACTCTCCCTGTGGTTATACTGCGTGTTTTCTCCTCCTACTTGTTTTATTCTCATCACAACACACACACCTATCTTTTGCACCCTTCCAAAGGGGTTAAAAACCTCCCCCCGGTGCGTTCTCTCTCAATTTCTAACCTTATTTTATCACTGCGGGATTGATGCTACACATGCATGTTTCTAATGGGTTTTTCTCTCGTGTTTTATCTTTCTTTTGTAGGAGAGCATGATTGAACGTGAGGCCCTCTTCCTCTATCTGACTGGAAGGAGAGGAGGTTGAATCCACAAAGTTCCCCGCACCCCGTTCCTTAAGTGCGATCAAGTCTTCATCTTTCCAAGGTACACGGCATCGTTGCACTCATCTCTTCATCCTTTTGGCGTTGTTAACCCTTGGTGGCGATCATGGTACGTTTTCCTATTTATTCATCGCCCCTTTGTTCATTATATTCCATGCTTGTTCATGCTCATATGATATTAGCATAATTTGGGGAGGGGTAAAAGGGGGTAGAATAAACATCAACAGCAAGATGCGAGTCTTCTCTTGCAACATGACATCAGTAATCGGCAAATATGGTACCCTGCCCGAAGAATCAGAAGAACTTGCCAAATTAGCCCACAGACCTGGGGCTATGACAAGAAGAGGCCAGGCCGCCAAGGAAGTGCTTGGAATGGCTGAAGAGATACCAGTTGTCACCACTTTAACTGCTAACGTGGTGACATCAGTAGAAGAAGACATCCCCCCGCCAGTCCCATCTGAGGGGACTTCAAGTAAAATGATGGAAGAGATGCCCATGGCCACGGCTTTGTACCCGACTGTCCTGATGATACTCCATTGATATCAACAAGAAATTGAATCACTAAAGAGACAGCTGAGTGAAAAAGCTGAACAAACTCCTATCTCCAAACACCAAGATATGCATGTCGAGTCATCCCGAGGGATCTTCAACTCGGGAGAGACTGCACCACCCTCTGCTCCTCAGCTGATGAATCATGATAAGGTACCCTTACACCAATTCCTACAACCACAACTGGCGCAGCCACCAGTTCCTCAAGTGCAACAGTTGCCACCAGTAGCACAATTTGTGCGACATGCTACTACTATGACAACTCCTTTCACGTGCCAATCTGCGCATTTCTATCCAGAGCCGGTAGACCCTACTATGATGAATAAACTGATGATGGAAAGAATGATTGAAATGAAGCTGTCAAAGAGAGCTGATGGTGACTTCAACACCTTTGATGCATACCGAGTACCTTACCTACCGCAGTATGCTGCAAAAAGGTTGCCGCATGGCATTAATAAATCGCCCAAGTTTAAAAAGTTTAATGGGCAGGGCTCCCCTAGGGAACACATAGCTTATTACATGACAATGATGGGCGACCTGGCAGCAGATGAAGCCTATTTACTAAAATTCTTCAGGTCATCTCTCACCGGATTAGCCTTTGAATGGTATTCAGGCTTGTTGGCCGGGCCAATCCTAGACTGGCCCGATATGCAGCGAAAGTTCCGTGAAAGATTTCACGTCACTAAGAGGGAAGTCACAGTGGCAGAACTGTACTCCATTAGATAGAAGCAAGATAAAACCGCCTTAGATTATATTAAGAGGTGGAGGAATCTCAGCATGAGATTTAAACGGCCTCCGCCCCAAGAAGATGTTGTTCAGATTTGTAAATAGAATCTAAGAAAAGAGGTGCTAGAAAAGATGATTGGTATTGATATCAAGTCATTTGACCGTCTTAACAATATGGTGGCAAAAGTTGAGTCCTTTCTTGCAAAGCATTCTTCAGCCAACATCCCTGCAGCTCAAAAAGGCAAGACTGTCGATCGGCGACTAGCCCCGAAAGAAGCAAATACTATTGATTTCAAGACCTTTGAGCAGTAAAGGGAAAAGACTAAAACATCAGTTACTCCTCTACAGGCCAGGCTTGCCGATAAGAAAGAAGGTCCTTCACAAAGGGACAAGATGAAAAAGCTATATTGATTCCCGAAGGATAAAACTCAGGTCTTATTTGAATGGGCGTACAAGTACAACAAAATAACATTGCCCAAACCGAAGAGGCCTGCTGATACTAAGAGGCAAGACGATCCCTTGTTCTGCCTATATCACCGAATGCGGGGGCCTGCTATTGAAGACTGTTACGTTTTTAAGGATGTAATGGAGGGGATGATAAAGAAAGGAGAGGTGTAAATAGGTGAGCACCAGGTTGACCCACCGTGCCGCCATGAACCTTCGGTGCTAAGACAAACTGTCAATATGGTTTCGTTGTACCAGTAGCTACCAGAAGAGGTGTCCGAAGCTAGCACTCAGCACACTTATGAGGCATGCTTTCTCACACCCATTGCAGAATAGGTGGGATGTCAATCCGTACCTACAAGAGTAAGAAGAAAGCCCCCAACCCGTGAAGTTATAGTTGCTCACATTCGTGGTGTCACTGCATGGCACAGGTCGCTCTTGCATGGCACGCAACAGAATCGTTGGCAGTCTTCAGCATCCCAACTTACAACCAAAGGAGACAGACTCCGCTGCCCTCTCACAAAGAAATAAGCCCTGAAGTACGCCGCCTGCAAGGTTACATCAACGGGCTTGATGAATATGAACAGCCTAATTTGACACCTCTGCTAGTGAGGGACCATGTACCATGGGATCATCTAGAAGGTCTGACCATCGAAGTGTTAGGGCGGATGGTCACTAAGATCTAGAGGGGGCTGAATAGATCTACCCCTTAGAATCTACTACAGTTAAAATCAATGCGGAATAAAAATAAACTATTGTAGCTCAATCCAGAAATGGAAATGTCATCAAAATTAAAGAGGATCAGATGACAGAATTTAGCATATGGCTAAACATCCAGGTACAGTACGATGGCGGAGAGTTATTCTCATGCAAGAAGTGGAATTCCAGATAAGCTTTGCTCATCCTTTCAACCACACCTTTTGATATACCTACTGGATGAAAAGCTTTAACGACAATCTCAGATATGTATTATAGCGAGTGAAGACATGTATTACTTAAGCATTCATTCAAGTACCAAACAAACAAGAGCAATAAAAATGCAGAAGCATAATCCCTACACACCGATGATCCACAGATTCGAGGAGATGATCCCAGACTGTTGAGCCTCACAGCTTGCTACTGTTGAGCTTTACAGCTTCGCTGCCCGAGGTCTCAACCTCGCCCGCTGACTCATAGCTTGATAGAGTTCAGAAAGCTTAAAACAAAAGAAAGGAAACAAGATAACAATGTAGCTCTCTAGAAGCAGAATGAATCTGGATTTGATCCACGAGTCAATTACAATTACCAATACTCTCAAGCTCTCTCAAAATCAGACTTACGATACTCTGTTCTCCTTCAGATTTCTCCTCTCAGCTTCAGGTTCTCTTCAGCTTCGTAGTCTTCTTCGTCTCTCTGCGCTTGCTCTACCAATCTTCAGCTCTCGCTCACTCGCTTTGTCTATCTTCTTCTCTTCAATTTTTGATGATTTTAGATCTGAGGGATCATGTCCCTGTTATAGCCTCTGCGAGGAGAGGACGCGTGGAAACCATGGTTCCTGCCCAGAGAATCTCGATGCGAGCGCTTCACTGGAGGTCCACGTGTAAGGATCTAAAGGCTCACTATTCCACGTTGCTGAATCTCCTTTAGAGCCTTACCTTGGATCACGCACCAATAACCTAGTACTTTAACTTCCTAGTAAGCCAAGTTCACAGGTTGTCAGCTCACCCATCAAGTGTTCGACCATATAGATGACCTGGCAAGCAAACGACAATATTAGCTTTTAAGTCAATGGAATGCTACTTGTATCCACCCTTTATATGCAGCACAGTGATGTGCATTGACGTTGCATGCAGAATAACTAAGTGTGCACCGACCCTTAGCAATAAACCATATAAGTATGCATCGACCTTCTATGAAAAAGCAGAAATATGTTTGGACCAATGGGCTGGCTGATCAAAATATGCATGGACCTGCTATGCACAGAAAGACACTGATGAACTGACGTTGTCTGTCTCAGTAGAAAGATGCACCGACCTCTAGGTATGTAAGACAAACACTGCACTTACTTCTTACCTGCATAAAATAATGCATGCACCGACTATGTCTATGCATGACACAAATGTGCACTTACCTGAGTCCATGCATATATCAATATGCATCGACTTTATTCTGCCTTATAAGGAATGTGCACTGACCTGAGTCCATTCATATATCAATATGCATCGACTTTATTATGCCTTATAAAGAATGTGCACTGAACTTACTGAAACTTGCACCGACTTATATGCATGATGCAAACCTGCACCGACTATATGCATAATGCAAAACATACACCGACCCTATGTGCCAATGCAAAACATGCACCGACTATATGCCAAATGCAAAACATGCACTGACTTTGTGCAATACACAAACCTGCACCGACTATATGCAAAACTTGTACCGACTATATGCACAATGCAAACCTGCGCCGATCTGATCAAAGACTTGGGCCAATATGCACTGACTTTTTACGTTCTTCTATGAAAACATGCACCGATCTTGTATGGAGTTATACAAGACGTGCACCGACCTTAGATGCAGAGGGCGCAAACATGCAAAATGAAATATATAGATGCCAATCATCAAAAAAAATAAAAAATTAACTTCAGTGAATTAAGACAGAGGAGACATGACATGAAATTTATTGAACCACACAAACTCCTACAACATTCTCCCCCTTTTGATGATGGCAACACATTTACATTTATTTACATTTTGGTGTCAACACTGGTTTTATTAAGAATCAAGACTTATGCAAATACAATGCATAGCCAATGCAATGCAAAACTACCCCCTTTAAACTATTAAACTCTCTCCAAACAACATCATACTCTCTCCCCCTCAAACTCTTCCACATCAAACTCTCTCCCCCTTTTCCATTAGCAGAAAGGATAAACAGGAAGGTATGATGAGGAGTATCATAGTTAAGAGGAGAGCTGATGTGACAAACTGTGTAAATAGTTCAATAATCAAGCAAGTAAAGCACAAATTCTTCTATTATAGGAGAGCAGATAGTTTATTTCTGAACTTATGTGTTTTAAAGAGTATGAAAGTGAGAGACTAGCCACACCACTCTGTGAGGACTAGTCTGTACAAGTTCTTAATAGTAATGAACCAAGAGCACATGGAACATGACAGTTTTTGTCTTACATTATCTTGTTTATCTGAGCCTCAAGGCATCATCAGGATTGAACGGAACTTGTATTGAGATTAAACAACCTTCGCAGTCCTGAATTAATCTTTAGAGGAGCAGATATGATTTCATATATTTATTTTCTTTACTTTCTTAGAACAGTCAAGTATGATCTAGTCTTTTCACATAAGAGTACACTTTTATCAGACGCTAATACCCCTAGTTACTCGACAAGATCCACTATTCTGTCTCAGGTACAGTTTTCACCTTTTTACGTAAGCGTACATGTTTATCAGACGCCAGTACCCCTAGTTACTTAGTGGAACTGACCTTTTATTTTATGAATAGAGATAAAATTGTGGCACTTCATGGCATGGGTTTTTCTCCATTTCATTGATGAAGTACCCAGTTTATCAGTGCATTCAATCAGTGCTCTGCCTTTAGAGTATATGATTTATCATTTTGATACATCTGTCCATTTGATTTTCAGAAAGAGTTGTTTAAGAACAATACAGATTTTCAGGTTCTGTCAACCAATTTAGCCTGAGTCTAGATAAATTCAGATTTTGCAAGACTCATTTAGACATGACATGCGCAAAATAGTTAAGAACTATTAGAGAGTATTCCACACACTTTCTTCATAGAGTTTGGTTTTTAGTCTCTAAAGATCATAAAGTTTAAACCAACAATTCATTCAGGGTTCATTATTGTTTCTTATAATAGAAGATTTTTTATTTCAGCAGCTTAGATTAATGAACATGTCTATCAGTTTGTCATATGATCAGATTCAAGGAGGATTCCAAGAGGTGTTCAGACACTAAGACCAAGAATGAGGACAGTTCATGACTTACTCAAGAAAGACAGAGTGAGTTTTCAAGAGAGTCAGTACTGAAAGTCGACATTATTGATGAATAGATTGTTCAATAACTAAAGAATTATTCAGAATTCCCCATCAACATGAATGAGATGAAATCAAGATGCATGAATGAAATTATAGGGATGATATGACAATGCATAAACTCTCTCTGACAGTGTACATGATGCTTCAGATGAGTATGAGAGAGACACTAACCTATCCTCGACAAAAGAGAATTGACCCATGGTACTAGGTGAAGGACTTGACTCTACGCATAGAGTGAGTTTTCAGATAGAAGATATCTATCCTTCCCCCATCTTCCATTTTATGTACCTATGGGCCAACCAAGAAATGCAGTAAACAGGCATTTAGTGACTCATATTCTATCAGAAGCAATCAAGAGATACAATAAATCTAAATGAACATGCATGTAGAGAATTTACAAAGACCAAGTTCTCTTCTTAAAAACTTAAATCCTTCATTTCCCTATGGTTTTGTAAAAATGTCAGCAATTTGTCTTTCAGATTCAATGAATTCAAGCTCAATCTCCTTTTTACTAACTTCATCTCTAAGAAAGTGATGTTTGATTTCAATGTGTTTTGTCCTAGAGTGGTGAACATGATTTTTAATTAAGGAAATGGCACTAGTGTTATCACAGAAGATTATACTGCAGCCAAGATTGATAATATAGTCAATTAATTGGTGTTTAATCAAAAGGACTTGGGCAGCACAATTACCTGCAACCACATACTCTACCTCAATAGTGGATAAGGCGACAGTGTGCGGTTTCATAGATGCACAAGACACTAGACATCCACCGAGAAATTGACAGTATCCACTAGTAGTTTTTCAATCTATACTACACCCGGCATAGTCTGCATCTGTGTAAGCTATCAGATCTAGCTCACACTTAGCAGGATACCATAAGCCTAAGTCTAGGGTGCCAGACAGATACCTAAAAATCCGTTTCACAACTATCAAGTGTGATTCCTTAGAACATGCTTGAAATCTAGTACACAAACATACTGAGAATTGAATATCATGTCAAGAAGCAGTAAGGTATAGCAAGGATCCAATCATACCTCTATATAATTTGGGCTCTAATGTTTTACCTTCAGGATCTGAATCAAGACTGGTAGATGCTCCCATTGGTGCGGTTATTGCCTTGAGGATATCCATCTTGAATTTCTTCAGAAGATCCTTGATGTATTTCTCTTGAGTTATAAATGTTCCTTCTTTGGTCTGACACACCTGAAACCCAAGAAAAAATTTCAGCTCTCCCATTGAGCTCATCTCAAATTCACTGGTCATTAAAGCTGAAAATTCCTCACACATGGATAAATTGGTTGATCTAAATACTATATCATCTACATAAATTTGAATGATCAAGATTTCCTTTTCACATACCTTTGTTAATAGTGTTTGGTCCACCTTGCCTCTGGAGAATCCTTTTTCTGTGAGGAACTTGCTCAACCTATCATACCAAGCTCGGGGAGCTTGCTTCAAACCGTAAAGTGCCTTATCAAGTTTGTACACATGGTCATGAAATTCAAGACACTCAAAACCCGGGGGTTGCTTAACATATACATCCTCTTTTATTTCACCATTTAGAAAAGTAGATTTGACATCCATCTGCTCTAGGGTTATTCCTAGACTGCATGCAGTGGCCAAAAGAATTCTAATGGCTTCAAGCCTACCTATAGGGGCAAATGACTCTTCGAAGTTAATACCAAACTCTTGGTTGTACCCTTGACAACCAGCCTAGCCTTATTTCTAACAATTTTAACCTGCTCATCAGATTTATTACGAAAGACCCATTTAGTGCCTATTATGTTGCCATGAGAGGGTTTAGGAACTAGGTGCCAGACCTTGTTCCTATAAAATTGATTAAGTTCTTCATGCATGGCATTAATCCAGTGCTCATCCTGAAGGGCACTATCTGTGTTTTTATAATCTACTTGAGATACTAAAGCAAATGAGTTCGATTCATTTTCAACTCTTAAGTGTGCTCTAGTTCTCGGTGGGTCATTTAACCTACCAATTATGTTCTCAGGGGGATGGTCTTTAAGAAATTTAAGGTTAGTGACCTGATTACCTGAACTCTCACTTACCTCCCCCTGAGTTTCAGATTCCTCAGCTTCTTCACCAGATTCTTTATTTTGGTCTTCTTTGATTTTCAGAATAGCTCCATCAATGTTGTCCCTGCATAGATCAATTTCGGTTCTAATTTCAGACTCATCAAAGATAACATGAGGAGACTCTTCTACAGTTTTAGAATTGAGATTAAAAATTCTGTAGGCTCTAGACTTATCAGAATAACCTAAAAATGTTTCAGGTTCACTTTTAGGTTCGAACTTATCAAGGTCTATTTTGGAATTTATGTGAACAAAATATTTACAACTGAAAACCTTGAAATGAGCTAGAGTGGGTTTCTTACCTTTCAGAATTTCATAAGGAGTCATTTGAGTTGTGGGTCTTACCAGTGCTCTATTAATAATGTAGCATTAAGTGTTAAAGCCTCTACCTAAAACTTCCTAGGTAGGTTTCCCTCTACCAGCATAGTCCTTGCATATCTACCAATGTTCGGTTTCTCCTTTCCACCACTTCATTCTGCTCTGGAGTTCTTGGTGAGGAGAACATGTGAGTTATTCCATTCTCCCTACAAAAATCATCGAAATGTGAGTTGACAAACTCACCATCATGATCAGACAAGATACTCAAAATAGCATGCTCATTAGTCTGGTTTATTTTGTAAAAGAACTCCTAAAATTCTTCAAAAGCTTCATTTTTGTGAGACAAGTAAAAGACCCAAGTAAATTTAGAAAAATCATCAACAAGCACAAAACCATATCTTTTTCCATGTAAGCTAACTGACCTAGTAGGTGCAAATAGGTCCATGTGAATTAGCTCATATGGTTTAGAGGATAGGTTTTCGGTTCTAGATTTAAATGAACTTCTGGTCTGTTTACATTGAGTGCATGCCTCACAGATTTTATTTTCATTTTTGAAAGAAATTTTAGGAAGCCCTTTTACCATGCTGTGTTTATTCAGTTTGTATAGCACACTGTAGCTAGCATGACCTAATCTATCATGCCATAGATAAGCTAGGTCATCCTTATTAGCATTAAGACAAAGGTTAGAATGTGCTACATCATCTAAGTCTACCATGTAGATGTTATTGATTCTCTTACCAGAAAATTTGACAGATTCAGAATTAGATTCAAAAATTGTGCATGCAAGAGAGTCAAAAACCACTTTATGACCTTTATCACACAGCTGGCTAATGCTAAGCTAGTTATAGGCAAGGCCTTCTACCAACATCACTTCATCAATGCAACAATAAGAACACTTACCTACTTTACCTGATCCAATTATTTTCCCTTTGGTATTACCTCCGAAGGTAACATGACCTACATCCTTCTTCACCAGCATGAAAAATTTGTCTTTATCCTCGGTCATGTGCCTGGAGCAGCCACTGTCAAGATACCATCATTTTTGATTGGCTGCCAGGCATACCTACAAGGAAATCTAGTGGAATGATTTGGAACGCAGAGCTTCTTGGGTCCCATAAAAGCATTTATCTCTTGTAGACTAGAAACAAGATGTTTTGGTATCCACATTTGATTTGGTTTCTTTATAGCAATTGTGGATTTCTCATCATTCAGATTTGTCTACCTCTTCTTGCCACTTTTATTCTTTGTGACTTGTTTCTTAGGTGTGGCCTGTATCTTGCTTTTCAAGTCATTTTTAAAGTTCCTTTGCCAGTGATCAGTCCAATAGGCATTGGGAGCAATAGGTGCCTTATATCTCTTGAACTTACTTGGCTTGGAGTTGATAAAACCATAGGAGTTCTCACTTCTACAATTGTTAACCCCAGTCATGTAGGAATCCCAAGGATAAGGCTGATGCCTTTGAGTAGAGTATGAGTTCTAAAAGTGATTCTGCATAGGCCTCATGTAGAAGCTACCTAGACCTCCCTTTCCAAAGTTATGATAGTAAGTGCTGTGAAATGTAGGGTAGGTTGGAACAGTATTGTGGTAGCCCTGATTTGAGGTTCTTCTACTCGGCCCTTGATTCCTAGGGGACTTATACCAAGATGAAGTTGAGGTAGATTGAAATTGATAGGTGCCTCGACCATTCTGTGGAAATTTGTCTGTTTTCATCTTGGGACTTCCTTGGACTCTAGCTCTAGAAGTCTGACCCCAATCATGTCCTTTGGTCTGAGGCATGGGAGTGTATGAGCATGATTCCCTAGACACCTTCCCTTTTCCCTTGTCCTTGGCACTGGGTTTAGTTTTCTCAACATATTTCATCTTGTTCTTTTTATGACTTTCTCCAGAAGTCATTTTTATCAAGGGTTGGAATGTCCCCTTTTCTGCCATAAAAGAGATGATTCTCATGTCAAACCTCTCCTTATTAGTTGGGTTGAAACCCAACCTTCCTTTCTGAAATTCTTTTGTTCCCAAGATGGCGTTCAGATTTTCTTCACCTTGTGTCATGCCTTAAAGGGAATTTTGTTTGTCTTCGTTTTCCTTTTCAAGATTTTTAATGACCTTTTTAAGTTCAGCATTTACACCATTGATGGCTTCATATTTTTCAGTTGTTGTTCTGATTTCTTCCTTAAATTCATGTATTCTCATTTTAAGTTCATCAATGGAGTTCAGTAAGTTCTCATTTTCCTCTTTCAGATTATCTAACATGCTTTTGTAACATTCAGCTTCATTCAGGGAGTTTTTCAGTTCTGAATTTTCAATTTGCAGACATGTAATTTTGTCAGACATGGAGGTATCATTAGCAAATGAATTCATTTTCCTTTTTAAATGTCTATTCTCCATACGCATGTCTTCATATTTCTCTAATATTTCAGCATAAGCATCCTCCCATTCATTCTGAGTAAAATTGTCGAAGGGAGAAATTACCTCATCATCACCTTTTGCCATCAGACAAATCCTATCTTCTGTCTCACTGTGAGAGGCGGTGCTCTGACTTCCTTCTTTTTCATCGCTCCAGGTGCTAACCATAGCTTTTCCCCTTTTGTTCTTCCACCTGGGCTGCTTGTCCTTGAGCTCTGGGTAGTCCGCTTTGAGATGTCCTACTTTCCTGCAGTTATAGCAGACAATGGCAGCAGTTTTCTTGGCAGGTTCATGTTTGTGTTTAGACTGTCTTTTTCCTGAGAAGTACTTTTTCCATAGCCCTTTCCCTTCTTTCCTCATGAATTTCTTGAACTTCCTGGTAATCATAGCAAACTCATCCTGATCTTCCTCAAAACTAGTACAACTGCACTCACTAGATGATCCTTTGCTAGAGTTAACCTTAAGAGCTAAAGGTTTCCTTGTCTTCTCAGTCTCATCAGTTTTATTAGTTGAACCGATAAGTTCATCTGCAGTGGTCGTAGCAAGGTTCCTGGACTTCTCCACTGTAGTGGCCTTGGTATGCCAGATGGGTGTTTGGGACCTTAAAATTTTTCTAACAATTTCATACTCACTGTAGGTCTTTCCTAGACTTCTCAAACTGTTAGTGATCACATTCAAGCGAGCATACATCTAAGATATGGACTCTTCAGGCTTCATTTTGAAAGCCTCATACTTAGAGACTAACATATTGGCTTTAGTTTCTCTAACCTGAGACGTCCCTTTGTAAATAACCTCTAACTTATCCAACATCTCCTTAGCAGTGGTATAGGAGGAAACTCTGGAGAATTCAGTGGGATAAAGAGCACATTGTATAGCATTGATAGCTCCCCAATTCAGAGAGGACTTTCGGATATGCTCCTTAGTCTAGAATTCCTCATCTGGAGGTAAATTAAATGGACCTTTACTCACCACCTTCCAGATCTCATAATACTTAGCACGGAGAAAAACCTACATCCTATTCTTCTAGTAAGCATAATTGCTACCATTAAAGAATGGTGGCTTGCTAGTTGAGTGACCCTCAGCGACTACACCTTTAGCATCCATATCTAATCTCTCCGGGATGCGAGGCCCTAAGGGAGAGTTAGGCTCTGATACCACCTGTTGGGACAGATGGACACTAAGATCTAAAGGGGGGGTGAATAGATCTACCCCTTAGAATCTACAGCAGTTAAAATCAATGCAGAATAAAAATAAACTACTGTAGCTCAATCCAGAAATGAAAATATTAGCAAAATTAAAGAGGACCATATGACAAAATTTAGCATATGGCTAAACATCTAGGTACAGTACGATGGCGGAGAGTTATTCTCACGCAAGAAGTTGAATTCCCGATAAGCTTTACTTATCCTTTCAACCACACCTTTTGATATACCTACTAGATGAAAAGCATTAACGACAATCTTAGATAGATATTATAGCGAGTGAATACATGTATTACTTAAGCATTTATTTAAGTACCAAACAGACAAGAGCAATAAAAATGCAGAAGCACAATCCAATCACACAGAACACAAGCAATTTTAGGTGGTTCGGTTTTAACCTACATCCACCGCACACTTAACCAAGTGTGGCTTAATGCTAATTCACAGCTTCAATCCGCTGATCCATAGCTTTAAATATTAGATCCCTACACTGCTGATCCACAGCTTCGAGGAGTTGATCCCAGAACACTGAGCCTCACAGCTTGCTATTGCTGAGCTTTACAGCTTCGCTGTCCGAGGTCTCAACCTCGCCCGCTGACTCACAGCTTGATAGAGTTCAGAAAACTTAAAATGAAAGAAAGGAAACAAGATAGCAATGTAGCTCTCTAGAAGTAGATTGACTCTGAATTTGATCCATGAGTCAATTACAATTACCAATACTCTCGAGCTCTCTCAAAATCAGACATACGATACTCTGTTCTCCTTCAGATTTCTCCTCTCAGCTTCAAACTCTCTTCAGGTTCATAGTCTTCTCTGTCTCTCTACGCTTGCTCTGCCAATCTTCGACTCTCGCTCACTCGCTCTATCTATCTTCTTCTCTTCAATTTTTGATGATTTTAGATTTGAGGGATCACATCCCTTTTATAGCCTCTGCGAGGAGAGGGCACGTGGAAACCACGTTTCTCGCCCAGAGAATCTCGATGCGAGCGCTTCACTGGAGGTCCATGTGTAAGGATCTTAAGGCTCATCATTCCACATGGCTGAATCTTCTTTAGAGCCTTGGCTTGGATCACGTACCAATAACATGGTACTTTAACTTCCTAGTAAGCCAAGTTTGCAGGTTTTCAGCTCACTCATCAAGTGTTCGACCATATAGCTGACCTGGCAAGCAAACGACAATATTAGCTTTTAAGTCAATGGAATGTTGCTTGTATCGACTCTATATATGCAGCATAGTGATGTGCACTTACGTTACATGTAGAATAACTAAGTGTGACCCTTAGCAGCAAACCATATAAGTATGCATCGACCTTCTATGAAGGAGCAGAAATATGTTTGGACCCATGGGCTGGCCGATCAAAATATGCATGGACCTGCTATGCACAGAAAGACACCGATGAACTGACATTGTCTGTCTCAGTAGAAAGATGCACCGACCTCTAGGTATGTAAGACAAACACTGCACTTACTTCTTACCTGCGTAAAACAATGCATGCATCGGCTATGGCTATGCACGACACAAATGTGCACTGACCTTAGTCCATGCATATATCAATATGCATCAACTTTATTCTACCTTATAAAGAATGTGCACTGACCTGAGTCCATACATATATCAATATGCATCGACTTTATTCTGCCTTATAAAGAATGTGTACTGACCTTACTGAAACTTGCACCGACTTATATGCACGATGCAAACCTGCACCGACTATATGCATAATTCAAAACATGCACTGACCCTATGTGCCAATGCAAAACATGCATCGACTATATGCCAAATGCAAAACATGCACCGACTGTGTGCAATACACAAACCTACACCGACTATATGCAAAACCTGCACCGACTATATACACAAAGCAAACTTGCACCGATCCAATCAAAGACTTAGGCCGATATGCACTGACCTTTTGCATTCTTCTATGAAAACATGCACCGATCGTGTATGGAGTTATACAAGACGTGCACCGATCTTAGATGCAGAGGGCGTAAACATGAAAAATGAAATGTATAGATGCCAATCATCAAAACAAAATATGAAATTAACTTCAGTTAATTAAGATAGAGGAGACATGAAATGAAATTTATTGAACCACACAAACTCCCACAACACGAAGAGCTGAATGAAAAGAAGACAGAAGAAGCTAGTGATAACCTATTCTGGGGACAGATGCTAGCCTAGCCCGATCGGCGAAAGAAGAAAAGGACAAGAAACAAGAAAAGGGTGACTACCCTACACGACAACACCTTGTCTGCCTTATTTTGGTTGCCAGGAGAAGGTGAAGTGGAAGAATCATGCGGTACACCGTCCGAAGTAATTCAGGCGGAAGCCTCAACTATGGCCCATGCCACCCGTTCTGGGAAGAAATTGGGGTGCTTCCCTCCAGCAAATCATTATATTATATTCAGGAATGAACAACCTTACCAGATACCCGAGCCAGAGCTAAAGGGTAACCGGATTCCTCCTCCATCCAGCCTTTACCCACAAGAAAAGGCAGACGAAGGTATTCCCACCTTCACTGAATTTCTATCCATCCTAAAAGGGAAGCAGGCAAGTGAAAGCTCCGATCCCAAGGCCAAAGGTCCATGCTTTCTACCTCCTCCTGCTTCATTTATAAAGAACAAGGAGGGCATCAATTCATCTTCAACTGGCAATGCTCCTTAGCACGAGGAATCCTCCCAGTAGCCCTCTCAGGAGAACGAAGCTGGTGAAGAACAATCCTCGCCAACAACTCCACAAGAGCCCCCTAAGCCTCAGTGGATAGAAGAGATGTGGTTGTCCAACGTCATGGTGGGCAGTCGAATAATGAAGCTATTGAAGAAACTCCCAACTAGGTTTACTATATGGGAGATTTTATCTCTGAGTGAAGAGGCGCGGCAAGCGATGATTGAAGCCTTGCAGACGCCAACTCGATATGATGCATGCTTGGCGGAACATTAGCCCGAGCCGACAATCACCTTTACAGAGGATGACATGCTGATTCCAGGTGCTAGCCATAATAGGCCACTCTACATGAGGGGGCAACTCAACTGCCAACCGCTGAGCCGAATCTTGGTGGATCCAGGGGCCGCGGTCAATATTCTCCCTTACCGCATATACCATAAGTACTATTATGATCTTCACCTTACAAAACTAAGGGATATGAGAATTGTAGGCTTCAATCAGAAGTTTGAAGTTCCCCTCGGCGTAGCGGAATTCAACCTTACACTGGGGGATCTCACCATAAAAGTGCAGTTTCATGTAATTAATTCCAGCACCTCATATAATGCGCTGCTTGACCGGCCCTGGCAGCATGAGCACCTGATAGTGCCCTCCACACTCCACTAGTGTGTCAAGTACTGTTGAAATAGTAAGGAAGAAAGAATATTCGCTGATTTACACCCTATTGAGGTCTTCGAGTGTCATTTACTCGATGTGCCTCTCTACATGGAAGCATCCAGGAAGCCTACAATACTCGAGCCATCATGCCTCAGGTCAGCTCCTCGCCGTCACAACCTCACCTAGCTCCACACCGGTCACGCGCCCCGGGGGAGAGGAGAGAGAATAGAGGGAGAGAAGTGAGAGACCGTGGGGGAGGATTGAGGAGAGAGAAAGGGTTAAGAAGAAAAGAAAATAAGAAAATTAACAATTTTCCTAAAATTCAATTTTCTCCATGAAATTTCATAAACTCATAAAAATATGGAAAAATAGTCTTTGTGATCCTCGGAACGAGCACAATGCACCTGTAGCGTCCCGGAGTCACAAAACTCAATGGTTAACTCTCCACGGGGCTCCGCAAGTTATACAAGGGAAAAATCTGAGTGGATTGTAAAACACGTTTCAAGACCCACAAAAGCGCTCTAAAAGCTCTCTGATTCCGATCCGAAGAATCTAGGGTATTACAGCCTCCCCTCCTTAAGAAATTTCATTCTCGAAATTTAAGGAGTTAACAAGAGAAAAGGGAAGAACAACCCCAAACACTGGTAATGCTCTCCAAGCTTTAGCCAAACCTCGAACACGTAAAACACGATAACATAATTCTCAAAAAACACAATTTAGAGGAACACTATCAGACCATAATAACAGGTACACGCTTCGGATCTCAAGACACATCGATCCACAGAACGAGCATGGCACAAAAAGGAACACAAGTCCGGCACCTCCAAAATAGGGCATCATCGCCATCGTCTCACTGAGGAAGGAGACAAGACCTTTGCCACAAAAATAGCCACCGATAAAACACTTGCCTCGGCATACAACACAAGCATCACCTTAGACAAGGAAACATAGTCCTCTTAGCTGACTGCTCCAACCATCGGCTTCCGCGCCATGAACAACGAAACTGGCACGCAGAACACCAATGAGAGCACTGGACCACAAGCGAAATCGAGTCAGTCATCACTCAGACATTACATCTGATTCGAGTTACAGGGTGTAGAAGAACCAACCAATAAGACCGCGGTCCACGCAAATCTGAACTCAGACTCACAGGGAACTCCTCCCAAGCGGAACACAAATACAAACCACCAAACAAGAACACCTGTAGATCATGGCTCTGTTCTCAACACAGAACCACATGACACAACTACAAGCTGGTTCACATCAAGGCACAATTACAGCTGAACACACGACTAAAATGTACTAGCCGCTCACAGCTTACCAACAAGGACCCACAAACAATCTCGGAGAATGCATATCTAGGACCACAATCCATCCCGAGAGCACAACTCCCAAGAAATGTAGAGAAGAAAGGGTACTCGACCAGCATATACGTCGATAGATTTCCCCAATTCTCAAACCTGCCAGTGCCAACAACCACAATGCCTCAAGTAACGGCACGGCAACCAACAACATCGAGGCACACATAGCCAAGATGAAGTTACACTGAGGAAATAAACCTCTCGGCTGGTCAGAATCTTCCAACCAAATGATCCTTGACGAGTGGGTTACGAGCCCACATGCTTCCGCTACGCACTCAACACAATGCACGTAGGCATCAGAAACAACTCGGCATACGCATCTTAGCACATCTCTCGGCGCCATCGCAATTCACAAACTACAATGTACCACAACTCGAGTACCGATCCTACTAAAGCCGATCACAAGTCACCTTAGTGTAAACAATCGTGCCAAGAGCCACATCACAAGCCACAAAGAATGCTAATCTCAGCTTATCCTCTAGTCCCGAAATGATTACTGAACCTTCACAGCAGAACAACCGCCAAACACGGCACGTCGAACACGGTGCAGAACGGCCCCCAATCCAAAAATTGAGTCCAAAGTGATAGGGACATCAAAGTAAGGCTACTAACATTTTTAGTTTGCATTTATATCCTTGAGTCAATTGGGTTTTAATTGTAAGGCAATTATAAGCCAATGGATTAGTCCTTAGTGATTAATGGGTTTCTTTGCAAATGGCCATGTAGGCTCGGCGGGACTCCCACCCTCTCTCTCATTGGGCCACCTAGCATCTAGGGCCCACAGGGGTTGGTCTTTGGTCCATGGGAGAATATTGACCAAGTGAAAAATTCTAACTTGGCCACTTGTGATGGGAATCAACACCGAGCACTAACATTTTTATTTTACATTTGTGTCATTTTGTTTGTATTTATACCCTTGGCTAATTGGGTTTGCAATTGTAAGGCATTATAAGCCAAAGGGTTAGTCTTTAAAGTTTTTGGATTTCTATGTAAAATGTCAGTGGGTCCAGCAGGGTCCCCACCCTCTTTTCCATTGGTCCACCTAAGTTCTAGGGCCCATGTGGGGATGGTTCAAAGTCCAAGATTTGACTTGGACCAAAGGGGGACAAAGGAATGGAAAATTCAAAATTGATGGCCCTAAAGTCAAGGGGGCGCCCCCTTTTATTATTGTTTATTCCATGTTGTAATTTTATTTTATTTGGTCATTTGACCACATGGGGGAAGAAAATGATATCCCTTATTTACCCCTCCCTAACCCTAGATCTAGGGGTAGTTAAGGTCATTTGTACATTTCTATGTATCCCTTGTATTTCCATTTTTGATAGAATTAATGAGAAGAAAATTCAGAAATTGCTCCAAGAGCCCAAGGGCACCCCTATCTCTCTCCCACCCCCTTGCAGATGGATTTCTGTGAAATTCTTGAGGTGTGAAGCCTCCTCCCCTCCCCCTCTCTGAGTGTGAAGCACAGCACCGCCGCCGCCGCCGCCGCCATCGAGCCGCCGTCGCACCGCCACCGCCGCCACTTCAAAATTCTATCCACATCAGGACAGAAAGTTCAAGCCCGATTTTTATCTCCACATCAGGAGATCTGATCGAGCTGCAATTTTGAGTGTTTGTTCTTCTTGTTATCCCCAGTCTCCATTTTAAATTTTGTGCCAATCAGAGGTCATTTGCTATTTTTCTCATAATTTTAGTTCCACCCCTCACAATCTACCAGTTTGCAGATCTGCTGGATTGGAGTCTGTTCTTCTATTTTTCCCACCACCTTATACATCTCCAAAAATCTCCAAAAAAATCACACGTGTTCCTCACATTCCCCTCGTCCACCGATAATTTTTCTAGAGTCTAGATCTATCATTTTACTATTGGTCAAAATTCATTTTCAGGGAAAACTCAGTCTGTCCTATGTGTCTGTCAGTCCTAGCCCACAGAAATTCTTTATGGAACAGTCGTTTTCATTTTCAATCCATTCACTTGATGGATTTGAAAACATTATATGTTGTAGCCCTCTGAGTCCTCTATTCATCGGTACCAACTTTGCATCGATCCAACATCGGATCTGGCTGGAAAAATTCTTCTCGTGGAGGCGCACAGTTCAGATCTGAGGACAGGCTAGCAACTCAGTCCGAGAATTAATTCCTCGGAAAATATGCCGGCGCACACTCGGCCACCGTCGCTCCCGGGGATCGATCAGCAACCTTCCAGCAGCGCCCCAGCAAGCCGCAACAGCAAGGGGACGCCCGGGCACCGCTGTCTCAACAGCCGGACCCACCTGCTATACCGCGGGCCCCGCAGAACCATGCCGACTAGCAGCCCGTCTCCGGCCCAAATTGTTGCCCGTCAACCCGAGTTCGCTACTCCCGGGCCCCACATTGTAGCCCTTCACCTCCCTGTGTGGAGTGGGTGATAAATTCATTTCTCTAATTATTGTTAATATTTGTACACTGGGAATACGAGCTTCGGCCGGGGTCGTCTTCCCCATGCCTGGAGTGTGGAGGTAAACTCGCCTCCCTCTTTATCGCATTAGCTCGACTCATATATTTTTGATTGCCGCTGCTAGAGTGATATGATAACTAGCTCGATATTTATTTTTTATCACCGCTGCGAGAGTGAGTGAGTGAACCCGTCCCGTGACTCGATCCGAGGACACGGAAAAGCCGATACCCAAGGCTCATTGCCTGTTTCTCAACCGCGCACAATCCCGTGTTTCCCTCCCTTAGGGATGTCCGTGAGCTAGAGTCCCAGGTTCGCGTCCCATCCCACATCAAATTGGTATCGGAGCCGAAGGTTGAGTCTAGGGTAGTCTTTGATTAAAAACAAAAAAACAATCATTTAAGTCTAGAGAGAGTTTAAGTCGGTCCAAGGTTGCATTTACATCCCTTTATTCAGTATATCAAAAGGTGTTGCCCGAACGTTAGGTTACGCCTATCAGGAAGGTCGCACATTTGTGTGAGAGGATCTTCGGATCTCGGAACTCCACCTACTATCGGATATTGGTTGAGTTTAGGTTCATCGTAGAGTCTGCATTCCAACTTACATTGTCGTTTTACGGTCGTGTCTAGTGTCTTGTCACCAAGTGTCGGCATGGCCATCCTGTAGCTCCCCGTGTCCCATGGATCCCCAAAAGCCCACATCATATGCATGGTGGCGACACACCGAAGGATGGGGAACCCAATCCTACCACCTCCGTAGGCCTGAAGCCTTGGACTTCTATGGCTCCAAAGTCCCGAGCGACTACCTAGAGTGGGAAGCCGGTATGGACAAATACTTGAGTGTTACATCATGTCCGATGCCATGGAAGTTGATTTTGCCACAAGGCGGGTTTTTTACAAAGCCGTCGAAAAATGGAGAGACATTGAAATCTTGAGGGAAGTTAGGAGGCAATGGCCCATCGAGTCGTGGCGAGAGATGAAGGACGAGCTTAGAAGGGTCTACCTACCCGGCCCAATCATCTCCAACCGACCCCACCGAATCACTTCCAACCAAGTGGGTCATAGTCGGAGGCAAAGAACCCCACATGTAAATGAGCCTAAGCCCAATATTAGGCCGAGTGATTATGGGTGAGTCCATCCCGATACCCCTACTCCAACCCCCACCATTGTCGAACTCTTCAAAACCATTTCGGATCGGTTGGATAGGATGTGTACCCAGATTGACGGATTCCCACCCGAGCTTAAGGAGGTAGCAGCCGTTAGTCCTAACCCGACGCCATCTAGGGTGCCATCCCAAAGTCCTCTCCCCATCATGAAGGACCCTTTTTCCCTACTCGTCAGAGCTCCGTTGCCACTACCCTTACCTTCTGATCTTTATTCGGAGCCACCTCAGCCGGAGCCACCCGTACTTCTAACGTAGATGTTGTAAGGGAATGGCTGATCTAGAGGGGATGGGTGAATAGATCTGCCCCTCTTTTTCTAGATATAAAATAATTACAGTGGAGTAAAATAACTAGCACATGAAACAAAAACTTATACGCGAGATGGTGAAGTGTACATGGACAACGAGCCTAAGCACGCATCTAGAGCAGGGTGAACACTCGCAAGCAAACCACAAGAACAGGTATTTTTAGGTGGTTCGAACTCAAACCCAAGTTCTACGTCCACCCCTAACTTAAACCAAGTGAGGCTTCACTAGTGCCACCGCACTAAGCTACTGTAAGCACAGCAAAAGGCGCATCCGGCCAACCACAGACAAGAGTAGCCACTGTCTGTCTTCCTACAGAACCAGGTAGGGACTGAAACACCACAGACCGGAGAACACCTCTGTCTGTCTTCCTACAACACCGGTAGGGACGGTTCATAGTTTTTGTTACAAACAAACTAAAAGGAACAAAGAAAAGCTCAGACAGACAGAATAAAACACAGTGCTAGATGAAAGTATTCTTCTCTGAAATGAGGAGAGCCTGGCTTGCTGCAAGGATGTTCTTTGCTTCTTGGATGGTGGTTTTATCTTTGCATGCCCCGTGCTGGTGGAGGAGAACTTCAATTGAACCTTTAGTCTTCTTCTTCTTCACCTTCTTCCTCACTTGTTGGCTCACACTGCTACTTGGTTCTTCTTTTCTCCAGGGATGCACTCTTTTCAATCACGACAGCAGCTTTAGACTTGTGCCTCTCTAGTCTATATATATCTGCTCCCACCTATCTCTATTTCTAAAGCTTCAAACGCAAGCCTCTTGGTGCAGCACCTTGCATGGAGTGCGTACCTAGAAGAGGAGATTTTCCCTCCGGAAGTCTATCTTTTACTTGGTCCAGTAGGAACATGAAGTGTTTTAGACTTCATCACATTTAATGTCTGATAGAAAGTTGCTTGATAATGTCCACCCTTGAATTCCAAAGTCTGAGCATTTAATGACCCTCAAAGAAAAAGATGACTTGCATTCTGTATTCCAATTCTCTTTTGTTGACTTGCTGCACATAGTACTGTTCTAGGAACATATCTCATTTAATGGCAACCGAAAGTAGTACTGACAGGAGTCATGTCACAGGTGTGATTTTTTGACAAACATATTATCTCTCTCTGGAATACCCAAATTATTTGACAGACACGCTGGCTTGAAAAGCATCTGGGAGGATAGAGGTAGATCATCTTCTTCATTGATGCATTTCATCAAACACTGCTCAGACCTTCGTTCCATCGTGTGCACAGACCTTCAGCAACGTGCACAGACCTTGTTTTGTCATGTGCACTGACTTTGACTGATGTGCATCGACCTTGTCTTCGTATGTGCATAGACCTGACGGTGTTGAAAAAAAACATGCACCGACCCTTAATGTGCACCGACCTTCTTCGGCGTAGGTATATGTGGATATGCACCGACCTCAGTTCTACGCCTTGCAAACATGCACCGACCTCAGTTTCATATGTGCACAGACCCTGTGCGTTTGAAGCAAACCTGCACCGACCTTATATGGCATGAGGCAAAATGTGCACCCACCTTGCTTGCAGAAATCCAAATGTGCACCGACCTTGGTGCGTGCTTAGTCTTGGATGTGCACCGACCTTGGTGCGTGCTAGCCTTGGACGTGCACCGACCTTGGTGCGTGCTAGCTAAAGATTGCACCGACCTTGGTTGTTTGGAATCAAAAACCAGCACCGACCTTGGTCCTTCAATGCTTGAAAGTGCACCGACCTTGTCTAGCTTAGGTGCAAATGTGCACCGACCTTATATGCACCGACCTTGGTTGTTTGAAGGAAACCTTGCATTATCATGTGCACAGACCTTACTTCTTCAACCACAGAAGCTGCATCGACCTTAGTTGCTGGAGAGTGAGACTAGCATCGACCCTAGTTGCGTTAAAGGCACAACTAACACTGACCTCAGCATGCATGAACCATGAACTAACATTGACCTTAGCACAGCTAATGTCAACCCTGATATGCAAGCTAACACCGACCTCACAAGCACAGCATCCCGTGTTAGCATCGACCTTGGATATGCAGGATGGCCTATATGCATCGACCTTAGAGCATGAATGAACATGGTATGCACCGACTTCAATTGTGTGCATATCAAAAATGTGCACCGACTTTGTCTGCAGAAGGTGCAACTAGCACCGACCCTAGTATGCACAAACCATGCAACTAGCATCGACTTCTCATGCTGTACAAGCATCAACCTAACATGCATGCTACAGTGATGTGCACAGACCCTCTTATGCATCTAGCCCAAACTAGCATCGACTTGTATGCATGCTATGACACTAACACTGACCCTATATGCTAGACACTTTGTGCTAGAATCGACCTTACCTTATGAAACTTGATGCTAACATCGACCTTAGCAGCTACACTGACCTGAGCCTTGAGTGAACAGTGGTATGCATCGACCTTATGTGCACTAGCAACTGAGCTAGCGTCGACCTTAGTCTTTCAGCTTGGGCATGTGCATCGACCTTAGTTCTTCACTGGCCTGACTGCATGGAGTACTATGCAACCTATTGCCTTGATTTCTGAGCCTCCAACAATGTTAGCACCTGCCTTGATTCTTGTGCATCCAGTTGCCTCGATTTTCATGCCCTTACATCTTGAGGGACTTTCAACCTTGGATTTATCTGTCATGGAGTTAAATGAGATTTTATAAGTGAACTCATAGTGTCATGGAATTAAGTGACTCATAATGTTAGACATTATCAAAACCACAAATTGTCGAATGATCACAGGGGCGCAACATTCTCCCCCTTTTTGATGATGGCAACACTGTGAGTCATTATGTGGCAGCATAGCTCTAAAATGGGCAATTATATGACACATGCTGCACAAGATATAGAGTGATGATGCATGGATGATCAAAATGTTACAGAAATGTATCCTCCCCGAGAATGTATTCCCCCCCTTGGACTCTTTCAGAAATGCATGACACATGGCAGATGACTCGCACAAATATTCTCCCCCTTTGATATCAGCAAAAAGGAGGTACTAGAAATGGTGGAGAAAACTCAGAGCCAGTAGTTAGAAGCGTCAAAGACAGATATAGTTTTCATAAGAGAGAGAAAAGTCATGTCCAGAATCCACCATTATGCAGTCATCATGACAGTGGCCTTATTCAATTTGCATGGTTTAAAGCTAATGATATCAGAAGTGGACATGGAATTAAAGAATGTGCACGGTTTAATAGAGATAAACCAGAACCACATGCTTACCCTTTATGAAACCAACCTTTACCTTACTTATTCTACTTCAATGGTTTCTTTAGGAGTTATACAAGCTAGTATTGAGGTTAAACAAGCATGAAGATTGAATGGAATTCATAGAAATTTTTGATCCTTCAGTGAACTTTTTAAGCATAAGAGTAATTTTACGAGCAATTTAGTCCAAGCAAGTCTAGTATCTTGAGGATACATGTTGGTTAGACGCCAATATCCCTAGGTACTAGGTGTGATTGACTATCATGCCTCAATTCGAACAAAGATTGCATGGTCACCTCATGACATATCTGACCTCATTACTTTTGATGAGGAGATATATTTCTCAGCAATTGTGTTATTGCTATGTCTATAAATTTGACTAGCAGTTTAGTGCAGAGTTAACAGAGGCACCTCATGATACAGCCCCGCATGTCTTCTTGGACAAGGGACATGCTTTCTCAGTGAACCAGAGTCATTGCTCTGACAACCTTTAACAAATGTGAATTCATCAGTTCATGATGTTTAAAAACAATGCTAAATTGCACTATCTCAACCAATCTTTCTTTGAGATCAGATTTGATAGATATCAGAAGGCAACATTCAGGGCACACCATGTAAGCACTAGTTAAGATCTATTAAAAGGATAAACACAAATGATTTCAAAACCATTTATTTCAGACTTCAATGAAGTCATTAGCCTTGAACCATTTTTATTGGATGGACAAGCACTGATGTGACACCACCTTGGGGGTGATAGTCACAAGACCGGTGCACCTTGGACCTAAACAAGCAAGCACAATTCGCAAGAGAATCGGACCGATATCGGCGGCCACTCACCCGACACTTACCCAAAACCTGGGGTAACTCGGCGATGCTGAGTCAAGGTTGTGACGGCTGGACCCTTGCTGGTAGAGGGCCAGCAAGGCCAAGATTCTTCCCAAGGGTATGGAGGTCCAATTCAAGGATCGGTCGGGTGCCGAGGGCACGTGATCCACTCTCTCTCTCCACAGTGGTCACTCGAAGCAATGGAGCTTGCGGGACCGAGCACTCACTATCACGGGACAGCGGAGCTATGAGCTAATATTGAAAGAATAAGGTACCCAAATATGAGCAAGGGGTACAACACTTACTCAACCGGTTTGAGGAAATCGGTCCCGTTCGGAGACGTGGGCGAGCGGGGAAGCGTGGGTTCTCCACACGCCGCGCCGGTGAAGCTTCAACCTGTTTTAAAGATTTACACCACTACTCCCCGTGCAAGGGGGTTGAACAAGGGGAGGGGAAGTCAGAATTACATCCAAATACTACTTCCCACAGGGAGGGGCTGTAAGCCGGCCAGGCGGGGAGGGGAAAGTTGAATTAGGAACTAATCGGAAGGAAATTATCGGTTCTATCTGCTCTCTGGATTAGGGGACAGATAGTCGATGTCGGTGCCGCTGCTGCCTCTCCCGAACTCCGTTGTCGAAGAAACCAATGGTAAAACCTCTCGGTTTGGCCCAGGAGGACATCCGAATTTTGGAGGAATTTTTGGTTAGCGATGATGGTTGGGGCAGGGTCGTGAACAGTGCCTCTACTTTCTGGTTCTGACAGCTTCTGCACCACTTGAGCAGGAAGACGAGGCTACCACGGATGCTCCCGAGCTCTGATTCAGGCATGGTCAGAGTCTTTAGATTTATGGTCAAACCCTCTTCGAACGGAGATCCATGAGGACACCAGAAGAGGCGGGAGTAGGTGGCGAGGACCCGAACAGTGGTTGAGTGTCAGATCAGTTCCAGAGGGAACAGACCAGCGCACCCGGGGGAGTAAAATGAGAACTCACAATTTCGGATGCCGAACGGGGTGTCACTTCTTGTTGCTGGAATTAGACTCGTCGTAGAAACTCTCAGCCAAGGCCCGTCTCCATAACTTCAGGAGGTTGCCTGTGGGAGCCTCTGCAACTCGCTTTTGGATGACTGTCATGAAGAAGTTGCGCAGTGCAGTGATGACGGCTCTTCCGGGTAGCCATGAACTCAGACAGGATGAGACCATCGCCATTGCCAAGAGGACAGGGAGACGCTTCCAACAGTACCATATGTGCATCCAGGGGCTTCAAGATGATGTCAGGGATGGCTCTGCAACTTTCTGGATCTCTGTAGGCTCGTAGCTGCGAACAGGCTTGCCGGTGTAGCCCCAAGAGGACAAGACATGGGGTGAGAGATGATGGTAAATGGTGAAGGGAGGTGAAGGGGTGGCCAGAGGGGGATGTGTGGGAGGTGTGGAGGGGGATAGGGCAGAGGTGGAGGTGCAGGGAAGGGGAGGGACGCAGGGGAGAGGGTGGCAGGTCCTCGTTACAAGGTGGAGAGAGAGGGAGTGGTGGAGGAAGCTCGAAGAAGAATGGAGAGGGAGGATGGGGGGGCGGCCAGATCAAGGGCCAAAGGGCTTTGAGGGGAGGTGAAAGGGAGGGAAAATCTGATTCAAACTTCTCTTGGGAGATGTAGGATTGTGTGGGGAAGAGGGGGCATTGTGTTGGGAAGGCCAAGATCCTCCTAGGGAGGGAGTGGATTTGGTGGGGAGTAGTGGAGGGGTAAGGAATGCACCTAGGGAACGGAAAGGTGGCTAAGGTGGTAGCTTAGGTGGCAGGGTTAGGGCTGATGTGGAGGGTGGGGTGGAGGAGAGAGAGGGTGGGGCGAACTAGAGAGAGGGGAGAGGAAAAGAAAGAAGGGGTTCGCCCCCTTTGGAGAGAGAAGGGAGGGAGGAGAGGGCTTCTCACCCTAACCTTAGGCTTCACACCTAAACACTCAATTTTTATGGAGATTCAAAATATGCAAATTCTCATTAGCTTTCTCAAGTGGGTTGGGGTCCTATTTATAGGGACCCAACCATTTAGATGACCAAACTATCCCTGGCTTTACATGTAATGACAAAAGCTGTCCAATTAAGCCAACCAAGGGGATAATGACTCAATCATAGGGAAATAAACCAAAGGCCTAGGGAATAATGACTCAAACTTAGGGAAATAAAACAAAGGCCTAGGGAAATGACTCAAATAAAAGGGAAAATACATCAAATGACTCAAATAGAAAGCTCAAAATGGATAATTGGGACCACATAGAGTGATCCCCGAGCTCACACAACTCCGGAGTGTGACGACAACTCGAGCCAGAGGGAGTCGTGGGTGATGCCTCCATCAAATCCCTTGGTCGCGAAGAGCTCGACTCCGTCGAGTAGGGGTCCATTTTGCTGTGATAATGCTCAAGAAGGTCAGGATCCAGCTGCTAGAGATCTTCCTGACTCACCCACGAATCCTCCGTAGGAGGCCGATCCTTCCACCTGACGAGATAGTGCTCATACACCTTGCTCCTGGTGGTAGTGACCTGCTCATCCAATATTCGATCAATCCGCTCACGCTGGGCTTTCCTGGCTAGTGGTCTTTTCTCACGGGTGGGTGCTCTCTCAATGGGGGGAATGGGCTTAATATCCTCATTAGGTACCACCGTGGGACCCTTATATGGCACTAGGTCGGCCACGTTGAATATGTGGCTCACTCCGTACTCCTCGGAAGATCTAACTCATAGGCATTAGTGCCAATGCGCCACAGAACCTGGAAGGGACCAGCCCCATGAGGCCTCAATTTGGAGGTGGCTCCCGAGGAGAGCCTCTCCATCCTCACCATCACAAAGTCACCCACATGGAATTCTTGGTGACGCCGATGAGAGTCAGCCTGCCTTTTATAAGTCTCATTCTTCTTGCTGATGTGCTTACAGATTTCTTCATGCAACTCTCTAATGTGTTGGGCAAATGACTCAGCCGAAATAGACACTCTAGCATGCTGGGGAAGGGAAATGAGATCTGAAGGTTTCCTTGGCTTGTACCCATGCACAGCTTCAAATGGACTCACCCCTATGGACTTATTGACAGAGTTGTTATATACAAATTCAGCCTGAGGTAGAATGAGATCCCAATTCCCTTGACAATCCTCGAGAAGACACCTAAGGAGGTTCCCTAGGCTTCGATTGACAACTTCAGTTTGGCCATCAGTTTGAGGGTGGTAGGCTATGGAGAATTTGAGGAGGGTACCCATCAAGTGCCAAAGGGTCTTCCAAAAGTAGCTGGTGAACTTGACATCCCTATCGGAGACTATGGTCTTGGGTAACCCGTGGAGTCGAACAACCTCATCAAAGAACAACCTGGCTACTCGGGAGGCATCTGAGGTTTTGGAGCATGGGATGAAGTGGGCCATCTTAGAGAATATGTCAACTATCACAAAGATCGAATCATGTTTCTTTTGAGTCTTGGGTAGGCCTAACACAAAGTCCATGCTTAAGTCTTGCCATGGACGGTCGGGGATGGGGAGAGGGGTGTAAAGGCCGGTGTTTTACTTCACGTGTTTGGCCGAAGCACATGTGCGGCATTGACCCACTATCTTGGCTACGTCTCTCTTGAGACTTGGACAAAAGAATTGACCCTCAACTAGAGCAATGGTTTTGTGAACCCCAAAATGACCAGCTAGTCCCCCTATATGTAACTCCCAAACCAAGAAATCACGGAGTGAGGTCCGTGGAATGCAAAGCTTTGGCCCCTTGAAGAGGAACCCATTCTCTAAGATAAAACCCTCATGTTCCCGTCTAGACTGGGTGGTCAAGGTAGAATAGATGTGCCCAAAGTCAAGGCAGCCAGGATACTCATCCTTGAGCTTCTCAAACCCGGTAACCTCCACATGGATGGTAGACAACAAAGAGATCCTCCTACTGAGTGCATCCGCTACGCGGTTCTCACTTCCTACCTTGTGTTTGATTACAAAGGTGTAGGATTGGATGTACTCAACCCAGCAGACATATTTGGCATTCAACTTTTGCTGGGAGTTGAGGTACTTTAGGGCCTCGTGGTCGGAAAAGATGACAAATTCTTTGGGCAACAAGTAGTGCCTCCAATGTCGGAGGAACTGAACCACGACATAGAACTCCTTATCATAAGTGGAGTATCTTATCCTAGCATCACATAGCTTTTAATAGAAGAAGGCCACTGGGTGCCCTTCTTGACTAAGGATTCCTCATATTCCTATCCCGGATGCATCACATGTGACTTCGAAGACTTTGGAGAAATCGGGTAGGCATAGGACCAGGGCTTGGGTTATCCTCTCCTTAAGCTCTTGGAAGGCTTTGGAGGCTGGGTTGGTCCACACAAAAGTTCTCCTTTTGAGACAATCAGTGATGGGGGCAGTGATGGTGCTAAATCCCCAGATAAACCTTCTATAGAATGTGGCCAACCCGTGGAAGCTTCAGACCTCATGGAGGGTGTGGGGTTCCGGTCAATCAAGGATAGCTTGGACCTTCTCGGGGTCCATGGGGACGCCCTTGGCAGAGACTATAAATCTTAGGAAGGTAATGGACTTGGTCATGAAATGACACTTCCCTGGGTTGGCAAATACACTCTCATGCCGAAGGACGGTGCAAACTTGCCTAAGGTGGTCAAGGTGGGCCTCTTGGGACTGACTATAGATGAGAATGTCATCAAAATAGACCACTAGGAAGACCCCAATGTAAGGCCTAAGGACCTCCAACATAAGATGCATGAAAGTACTTGGGGCATTTGAGAGCCCAAAAGGCATGACTAACCATTCATAAAGGTCATCCTTGGTCTTGAAGGCTGTTTTCCACTCATCTCCGGGCCTAATTCTAACTTGGTGATGACCACTCTTAAGGTCGATCTTGGAGAAAATAGTAGCTCCAGCTAGCATGTCAAGCATGTCATCAAGCCTAGGGATGGGGAACCTATACTTGACAGTGATTTTATTAATGGCCCGACTATCCACACACATCCGCCATGATCCATCCTTCTTGGGAGTGACAAGGGCCGGGACGTCACATGGACTTTTACTAATCTGGACGAAGCCCTTCCCAATGAGTTCCTCTATTTGCCTACGAAGTTTGGCATGTTCCGTGGGATTGAGGCGATAATAAGGAAGGTTTGGAAGGGTGGCTCCCAGAACTAGATCAATTGCATGTTGAACATAACGCATGGGATGGAGTTGGTCCAGGAGCTCCTCCGGGAACACATCATGAAACTCTTCTAGGAGATGCCAGACTTCTATGGGATGGGGGTTGGAGGGGGTGGGCTCTCCTAGGCAAATGACCACCGCACATACAGGTGCCCCTTGACCTATCTCCTCCTTAAGCTCTCTTTTGGTGATGAGCTGAAGACCCATGGTCAACCCTGAAGTCACACCTTGGTTGGGGTTTTGGGTAAGAGGTTGTGTTGGAGGGGTGGAGTTCCCCAAGGCTTGGGGTGTAGTGGAGTGTTGACCTTGAGGGGGTTGGCTCTTCTTAGGCAAGGGACGTGGTGGGGAGGGATTAAGACGGATGGTCTTTCCCTCATGCTCAAAGGTGCATGTGTTGGTCCTCCTGATAGGAATCTACACCGGGTACTAACTTTTATTTTTATATTTCTGTCCTTTTAGTTTACATTTATTTCCTTTGGAAGTAGGTTTGCAATTGTAAGGCTTTATAAGCCAATTTGTCATTTCCCAAGGATGTTTGAGTTTTTGTGTAAAAGTCTCGTAGGTCCAGCAGGGGCCCCTCATTCCCTTCCCCATTGGACCACCTAAGTATTAGGGCCCATGTGGGGCCAGTCGAAGGTCCAAGGTGGGCTTCTAGATGGCTTGACCATTCAAGGGGACACATGGTAAAAAAAGTCCAATATTCCACCCCTTTCTTGGTCCAAATGGTGGCTTGCCACCTTCCTTGACCAAAGGGAGGTTACTTCCACCTTCCCACCTCTCTTGGATGACCAAAGACCAAGCCCCCACCCCCTCCCACTTGTCTAGGTCGCAGCCCCCTTCTCTCCCCTCTCCCCATGCCATTTTCCAACCCCCTCCCCCTTCCTTCCCTTCTATATAAACCCATGTATAGTGTCTTGTAAGAGTTAATGAGAATTTTGAGATTTGAATGAAAAGTGTTCTTGTGAAGAGAGTGATTCTCTTGTGTTATCCCTTGAGTGTGATGCTCAATATCTAGTTCCTGTGACAGGATCTAGCCGGGGTGCGACTCCCCAAGCCGAGGTGTGACGCCGAGGCAACCGTTATCGTCTGTTCGTGTGCTGTGCTGCTTCCGCCCGTCCAGAATTTTTTCCTGGATCCCGAATCACCCATTGCCTCATCCTCCTCCGATCCGGTCCTTCTAAAAGTACCATAGGTGCTTTTGTGAGTCAGGAAGATGTTGGCGCTGGTTTTACATCGATCGGAGCTCTAGATCGCCGGCAACAATTCATCTCGTGAAGTCGTGCAGATCTGCCTGAGCTTGCTGTCTAGAACCTGAGTTTCCTGACCCATAATTTCTACAGATCGACTCCCACGCTATCTGGATCTACCTTTCATAGGATTTTGAGTCCTCTTCACGTTGTCGCCACGCTCGTGCCGATCTGAGATCTGTGCTGATCGTGGCGGAGATTCTCGTGGGATTGCGTAGACCACCCTGTGTAGATTCGACCCAGAAGAAGAGTCGACTTCCAGAAGCTACCCCGCCCTCCCCATTGCAGATCTGGCCAAACCCCATGGTCAGATCCTTTCTCTAGACGTCGCCGACGATCGGCAATAATCGGCTCCCCGTTCCTACACCGGGAGCCATTTTTCCAGTAATTAATTGTCTTCCTGTGCAGATCTGTGTGCGCCAAACTAAAGGCTGAGAACTATTACTGCCGCGCCTAGATCTGGACAGATCTGATCGCGCCCTTCAGAGCAGAGAAACTTCATTCTATCACCGACGTTCTCCAACAAACGGAACTATGATCGGGCGTCGGATCTTGGCGTACCGGCCTCCGCAAGCTCGCTGCGCAGGGTGACCAGCACGGGTAGAACCAAGTCGGCTTCCAATAAGCTCTCCCGATCGGCCCCGACTCGCTTCCCTCGCCTCCTGCGAGTGCCGGCCATCAACCCGGATTCCAGCAACCTCAAAATTGCATTTGTAACCCTTTACCTCCCTGCGTGGAGTGGGCATTAGGTTCTGAAATTGTACGATTATTATTTGTGTGTATTGAGGTTGTCGGATTCGGCCGGGGTCGTCTTCCCCACGCCCGGCACGTGGAGGTATCATGTTCGCTCCTTACTCGACATTTTTCCCTATTTCGTATATATGTCTTTATGCCTCTTCTAGAGAGCATGTGGTAGGATTATTAGCTCGTTATATCAATTTTATCACCGCTGCGAGAGTGATTGAGTGAACCCGTCCCGTGACTCGATTCGAGCACGGAAGAGCTGACTACCCGACTCACAGCCGATTTCTCAACTGCGCACGATCCCACGCATCCCTCGCTAGGGACACCCATGAGCTAGAGTCCCAGGTCCCGTGTCCGTACCGCATCAATTTGGTAACAGAGCGAGTTGAGTCTAGGGTAGTCTTTTCCTGAAAACAAAATAAAAAATAGTGTCTAAGTCTAGGTGTCGCATTGCATACCTTTATTCGGTATATAAAAAGGTGTTGTCCGAACGTTAGGCTACGCCTATCGGGAAGGCCGCACACTCACGTCGAGAGGATCTTCGGATCCCGTAACTCCGCCAGATACCGAATCTTGGTTGTGTCTAGGTTTATACTCGAGTCGGCATTCCAACTTACAATGTCATTTAGGGTCGTGTCTAGTGTCTTATCCAAGTGTCGACATGTCTAGCATATAGTTCCCCCCAATTTACCATGGATTCCCCATCGCCCAGGCGATATGACCGTTGGCCCACCCATGGGCTTGGCAACCACACTCTCCACTTCCGTAGGCCCAAAGCCCCGAACTTTTATGGCTCCAAAGTCCCGAGGGACTACCTACATTGGGAAGCTGCTATGGATAAATATTTTGATTGTTACCCCATGTCCGAGGCTCGGCAATGCTCTTTCGCCAAAGAGCGGCTTCTACACGAGACCGCCGAAAAGTGGGACCATAACGAACGCTTTCGAGAAGTTAAGAGGCAATGGCCCATCGAGTCGTGGCATAAGATGAAGGGCGAACTTAGGAAGGTCTACCTACCCGGTCTGGTCACCTCCAACCGACCCCATCCAATCACCTCCAACCAAGTGGGTCATAGTCGGAGGCAACGAGCCCCACATGTAGTACAACCTAGACCCAAGCCTAGGCCGGCTGATTACAGGCGAGTCCACCGCTATACCCCTACTGTTGTGTCCCTATGGTCATTTGAGTCATCCTGTGGTCACTTGGGTCATTCGACATCATCCTATGGTCATATTAGTTCTGTGGTATTCTTGGTTTTGATAATGGCTAAACACTATTAGTCATTGATACTTTCCACTCTCATGTGACTGACACACGCGATGTTTTGTTCATGACGGATACGAAGGAATTCGGTGGAAATGGTAAAGGTGAAAGCTCAATGTTGCGCCCTCGCACGTGGATCGACCTGCCCGGTCAGGTCGCGGGGGTCAAGGGAGCAGCGCCCCTTGCGGGGGTTTCCGGGGGCGGAGCCCCCGGAACAAAATTTAGAAATGCTCAAAGCATATTCTAAGTTGATTTCAATCCCAAAATACATGAAATTGATGAGGACATGAATATCTTGACTTATGAACATGTTTCATTGGTCTAACACTTCATTTTTGCAGGTATAGGTGTTTCCGGTCGACCTACACACCTTGGCCGGTCGACCAGATTTGCCAGAGCCTAAGAATTCCACGTTTTACAGGTTTCGGTCGACCGCCCCTGCCTTTCCGGTCGACCGGTTCTTCCAGAAATGAAACACTCCAGGAATTACAGATTTCGGTCGACCGCCCCTACTTTTCCGGTCGACCGGTTCTCCCAGAACCGACAAGTTGGAGATTTTACAGGTTCCGGTCGACTGCCCCATGAATTTCGGTCGACCGCCAGCCCCGATGTAGCCATGTTTGACTTCGAATTTCACCTCGTGGCCAGCCCCTTTCCATGTATTTGTTTAATCAAAACTCACCTAATCTCCCATGATTTGTGGATCTGGTCTAGGGGGTGTCCAAGGACCATTCCAAGGGTTATAAAACCAACACATGAGGGGTTAGAAACCCCAAGGCTTCAAGGTTTCAAGAGAGATCAAGGGAGGCCATTTGCGGGCATTGTAGCACCTCCATGAACAGTGTTTCGGGCAGGAGTTCTTCATCCATTCCAAGGGGTTTCAAGGTGAGATCTGAAACAAGCAACCTCCAGGGAAGCTAGAAGCAATCAAGGCTCTCAAGGGTGATCTAAGCTGCATCCTACATCTTCTACATCCTCTTCATCGACTCAAGAAGATCAAAAGGAAGATTGAAGCTCAATCCATCATCTTCTTCATCAACTAGACGAGGTTCAAGGAAGATCATCCCGCAAGAAAGAAGACACCGTGAAAGCATCCGATTCAAGCTTCTGCAACTCAGACAAGATTCTTTTCTTTGAGCATACTCTATATCTTGTTTGAGTGATTTCATATTTGTTCTCTTTTTCATTTCATACAAACAATTGAATCTGAGAATCGTCCCTACCGGTGGTTAGTAGGAAGGTAATCGGAGGTTATCCGATCTACGTTGTTGACGTCCCTACCAGGTGGTTAGTAGGAAGGCAATCGGTGGTCTTTCCGATTTGCGGTTCAATGCGTGGCACTAGTGGAACCTCACCAGATTTGGTGAGGGGTCGACGTAGGACTGGGGATTCAGTCCGAACCACCTTAAAATCTCATGTGTTGTGGTTTGTTCGTGTGATTGCTTCGTTCTAAATGCATGCTTAGATTCGAATCGATGTATTAGTAATCATCTTGCTAAGCAAATCATTATGTCCTTCGTTTAGCTAGTTATAATCCGCTGCAATTTATCTCATCTACCTATATAGAGGGTTACATTGCGAAAAGAGGGGCAGATCTATTCACCCCTCCCCTCTAGATCCGTTGTCCACTACACAACAAGTGGTATCAGAGCCTAATCTCTCATTATGGGGTCCAACGACCCTGAGGGAAATGGTGGATCAGCATCTAAGGGTTATTTACCTGAAGGACACTCTGTGAACAGACCTCCTTATTTCACTAGATCTAACTATCCTTATTGGAAACATCGCATGCAGGTGTTCATTCGCGCCCAAGACTACGAACTTTGGCGTGTGATCAGCAAAGGTCCGTATGAGCTTACGGATAATGAGGACTTATGGACCAAAGAACAAATACGATAATCCACCGTCAACTGGAGTGCTAAACATATCATGCAATGCTCACTCCATCCAGTTGAATTCTCAAGAGTAGCCACCTGCGCAACTGCGAAATTGATGTGGGATAAGCTAGAGGTAATCTACGAAGGAACCTCTCAGGTACGAGAAACAAAAGCCAATATTTTAGTTTCTGAATATGAAATGTTCCGCATGAAGCCTGATGAGTCAATTCAAGATATGTATGCTCGCTTGACTGTGCTTACTAATAGTTTAACTGATTTGGGAAAGAAATATACAGAGCAAGAACTTGTAAGAAAAATTCTCAGATCATTAACTTCAGCATGGCACACAAAGGCAACCGTTGTTGAAGAATCAAGAGATCTCGCAACCACCAAGGTAGATGAACTCATTGGGTCATTAATGACCTATGAGATCAACCTCAAGAACAAAGAGGCTGAGGCACCTAAAAAGAAGTCCCTAGCTCTTAAAGCTGGACCCAGCCGTCAAGATACTTCTGATGAAGGTGAGGATTCGGAAAGTGAGCGAGATGAGGATGACGTGGCCATGCTCACACGTAAGTTCAAGAAATTCTTGAGAAAGGAAGGTAAGAGCTTCATGAGAGGAAGGTCAAGGGTAAGAAATGGTTTCAAACCTAAAAAGAAGTCCCTAGCTCTTAAAGCTGGACCCAGCCGTCAAGATACTTCTGATGAAGGTGAGGATTCGGGAAGTGAGCGAGATGAGGATGACGTGGCCATGCTCACACGTAAGTTCAAGAAATTCTTGAGAAAGGAAGGTAAGAGCTTCATGAGAGGAAGGTCAAGGGTAAGAAATGGTTTCAAATCTAATTTTGAAAACTCTAAGAAATCTGACAAAATCATTTGTTACTCTTGCAACAAACCAGGGCATTTCAAGAATGACTGTCCCGACAGATTCAGAAAAGCTGACAAATGGAAGGGCAAGAAGAAGAACAAGGCCATGTTGTCCACATGGAGCGATGAAGAGGAAAGTGATGACGGAACTAGCTCCTCGGATAAAGAAAAAGAAGATTTCTGCCTTATGGCCAAAGGTGATGAAGAAACTGAGGTAAATTCTCTATTTGAAGATTATACAATTGATGATTGGGAGGATGCATATATACAACTCATGGAAAAATATGAAATGTACAAAAAGGAAAATAAATCATTGAAAAAGAAAATCAATTCGTTTGTGCATTATCATGACAAGGATGATAAGAATGCTCTACTTGAAACTGAAATTGAAGATCTCAAGAAAATGATTGAGAACTTGGAGGAAGGAAGAAAAGAAATGGCTGACTTGGAAACTGAAAATAAAAATTTGAGAAATGAGATTGATAGCATTAAGCTAAAAATGCAAACCTATGAAAACAACAACAAATTGAGTATTGAAAAATATGAAGCCGTCAAACATGTCAACACTCAACTCTTGCAAAACATTGAAAACTTACAAAAAGAATTAAAGGATAAACAACAATCCTTGGAAAATTTTGTGGATGGAAAAGAAAACCTAGATGCTTTTCTAGGTACTAGGATGAATTTCAACAAGGAAGGGTTGGGTTTTGAACCAACAAACAAAAGGTCAATTGGGCTAAAAACAGTCACATTTGTCTCATCTTCCGAAGCCTCCACCTCAAACATAACTCCCACAGAAAACCAGCAAAAACAAAAGGAGAAAGGAAAAGAAAAGATTGAAGGGGGAGTCACCAACATTCCCAAAAAGTTTGTCCAAAGACCTAAGAAAGGTGGACCTTCCCCGCAGCATAGGTCAACACATTCTTGGCCATTGCATGCTCAATCTTCCAGATATCACCAAAACTGGATTGCACATTCATATAGGCCAACACCACCATACTTTTAGAGAAATTGTGATTCATGTGTTCATCAATCCTATAACTTTCAATCTCCTAGGTGGCAGAACAATCACTCTCAACCCAAAAATAACCAATGGCCACAATGGGTTAAGAAGCCAACTTCATCAAACTTTCACAAATCCCAACCAAGAACCTCCAAACAGAAAATGAATGTCAAAGTTGAAAAGAAAAACCAAATCCCTGCTCTAAGCAAACAAAACATGAATGTTAGAAAAGTCTGGATTCCAAAAGAAATGGTTTCATGCTTTGAAAATTTGAAGAGTATGATGGGACCCAAATTTAGTTGGGTTCCAAACACATTTGCTTAATTACTTGTGCAGGAGTGTCTTGCAGCCATACATAACAGGTGGTACCTTGATAGCGGCTGTTCAAGACACATGACCGGAGACAAATCAAAATTTTGTCTCTTGGAGGAAAAGGAAGGAGGACATGTCACATTTGGAGGGAACAACAAAGGAAAAATCATTGGAACAGGTAATGTAGGTAAGAATCTCTCCAACTCCATTGGAAATGTGTTGCTAGTTGAAAGTTTGAAATATAACCTACTAAGCATAAGTTAATTGTGTGATAAAGGTCACAAAGTGTTGTTTGATTCTCATGAATGTAAAATCTTTGAACCAAATCTGACAAGGTAAAATTTTCTGGTAAGAGAGTCAACAATGTTTACATGATTGACTTAGATGATCCTGCTTATTCAAACCTTTATCTTACTGCACCAAAATCTGAAATTGTATGGTTATGACATCGTAGACTATGACATGCTAGCTACAATGTCTTACATAAACTTTTGAAGCATTCAATGGTGAAAGGTTTGCCTGAACTATCCTTTAAATAATAAAATAAATTGTTTGATGCATGTGCCCTAGGTAAACAAACTAGAAAATCATTCAAGGGAAGATCTGAAAAAATATCATCCAAACCACTCGAGCTAATTCATATGGACTTGTTTGGTCCAACCAGAACTACTAGTTTAAGTGGTAGAAAATATGGATATGTCTTGGTGGTTGATTTTTTTAGGTTCACATGGGTTTTCTTTCTCACACACAAAAATGATGCTTTTGATGAGTTTCAGGCACTCTACATGAAGATAAAGCAGGACGGTGAGTTTAAAATTTTCAAGATTCAATCTGATCACGGTGGTGAATTTGAAAATGCTAACTTCTATAACCTTTGCAGGGCCAAAGGGATTTCACACCGATTTCTTCACCAAGAACGCCGGAGCAAAACGGCGTGGTTGAAACGAGAAACCGGACACTTGTAGAGATGGCAAGAACCATGATTGCTGAACGGCAACTTCCAAGGAGGTTTTGGGATGATGCGGTAAACTCGGCATGTTACATTATCAACCGCTCTATGGTAATGCCACACACCAAAAAGACTCCTTATGAGTTACTGAAAGGTAAAAGCCCTCTCTCTCACATATGAAAGTGTTTGGGTCAAAATGCTTCATCCACAACAATGACAAAAATGACTTAGATAAATTCGAGCCCAAGAGCGATGAAGGTATATTCCTTGGATATTCTGATAGATCTAGGGCTTATAGAATTTACAATATCAAGAGTCAAACTGTGGAAGAATCACCCCATGTTTTCTTTGATGAATATCATGATGATTCTAATAATGATAAATCTTGCAGGAAAAATGATGAAGATGGGGAATTCCTAAGCATAAAGGACAAGAGTGATCCTCCACAAGAAGAAACAAAAGAAGAGGGTGACCGAGCTGAATCAAGCAACACAAGGAATCAAGCTCCAGGAGAAGGTAATGATTCCACAAACATTAGAATTCTTAAGGATCATCCTTTAGAAAATGTCATTGGTAGCTTGAATGACCCACCTAGAACAAGGTCACATTTTAAAATTGTGGAAGAACTAGATCAACTTGCTCTTGTCTCTCAGCTTGAACCCAAAAACTTTGATGAAGCATTAAAAGATGAAAACTGGATAAATTCCATGCAAGACGAGTTAAACCAGTTTGAAAGAAACAAAGTTTGGCATCTTGTTCCTAGACCTTCATCACAATCTATCATAGGCACTAAATGGGTTTTTAGGAACAAACTAAGTGAGGATGGCAAGATAATAAGAAACAAGGCTAGATTGGTGGCTCAAGGGTATAATCAAGAGTTTGGGGTAGACTTTGATGAATCTTATGCCCCTGTTGCTAAACTCGAAGCCATTAGAATTTTACTTACCTTTGCATGCTCCCTTAGGATAAAGCTATATCAAATGGATGTCAAAAATACTTTCTTGAATGACGTGATCAAAGAAGAAGTCTATGTTGAGCAGCCCCCTGGCTTTGAAAATACTAACCATGCAGATTTTGTATACAAGCTAGACAGGGCGCTTTATGGACTGAAGCAAGCACCAAGAGCTTGGTATGAGAGGCTAAGCTCGTTCTTCATTGAAAAAGGGTACACACGAGGTAAGGTAGATCAAACACTTTTCACCAAGAAGCAAGGTAAGAACATATTGATTGTTCAAATTTATGTTGATGACATTGTGTTTGGTTCTACAAAATCTGAAATGTGTGAGAAATTTGCTAACCTCATGACTAGCGAATTTGAGATGAGCCTAATGGGAGAACTTCAATTCTTTCTCGGTTTACAGGTCAACCAAGGAGAAGATGGTTGCTTCATAAGCCAAGCCAAATACATCAAGGAGCTGCTAAAAAGATTTGACATGGCAAACAGTAAAATCATTGCAACTCTGATGAGCACCTCAACTTCACTGGATTCGGATGAAAATGATAAATTGGTGGATGCAAAGGTCTATAGAGGTATGATTGGCTCTTTGCTTTATTTGACTGCATCCCGACCAGATATCCAGTTTAGTGTATGTCTTTGTGCTAGATTTGAAGCTAGTTCTAGAGAATCTCATTTGACTGCCGTCAAACGTATCCTTCGATATCTTGCCGGCACTCAAGATTTGGGATTGTGGTATCCGTCATCATGTGATTTATCTCTTATATCTTATTCTGATGCGGACTACGCTGGATGCAAGCTGGATCGCAAGAGTACTAGTGGCTATTGCCAGTTTCTAGGCGGGTGTTTAGTTTCTTGGGCCTCCAAGAAACAACACTCGGTTGCCCTCTCAATCGCGGAGGCAGAATATGTTACTGCGGGGAGCTGTGGCACCCAAGTGTTGTGGATTAAACACCAACTCCAAGACTACTTGGTGGATCTTGGTTGTGTCCCGATTCTGTGTGATAACACTAGTGCTATCAACCTTGCAAAAAATCCAGTCCAGCACTCTAGGACTAAGCATATTGAGATTAGGCATCACTTCATTAGAGACGAGGTCAGTAAGAAAAATTTTGAACTGCATTTTGTTGATACTCTAAATCAAATTGCTGATATTTTCACCAAGCCCTTGTGTAATGACAGGTTTTCAACACTCAGAAGGGAGTTTGGTCTTTGCCGACCTCAGGCCAATAAGAATTTGAAATGATGATCATGTTCAATTAGTTGTGTGTTTTGCACATTGGTATTCATGCATTGTTTTTATGTCAATATGTCTTTTTACATATGATGTCGCATTGCATGTAGTTGCATAATCAAGTTGAATCTATGTTCCCAATGCATTGCATGGTTTGTGTCGCATCATTCTTGCATGGCCATGGTATATCAAATGTTGATGTATGGAAGGACAGGCTATGCTTGTCACGAAGAACTCAATATGCGTGAGGTTTCACCTCCGCCAAGTACCATGTGTCAATGTCGCATATAGGCCATATAGTAAGGGGGAGTTGTCCTTGTGCAACATTCATGCATATATTTCATATTCATTCCGTGACATTTAATAAGTGTACAACCACAGGTTGGGTCATACATTTCATTTCTGCCACCTTCATAAAGAAAACGTTACAACTTGCTTGCAAACATAACTCCTTCAGTGAATTCATTGCATATCCTTAGGGGGAGTTTTGTTGATTCTCTTAACCTCTTGCAATCTGCACTTCTTGGCTTACAGTCTGAATTTGAGATCATGAGACTGACAAACATATGGTGTAAGAGCTTTCTATTATATGCCCTAATGATTGTCCATCCAAGGAAAATGGTTCAGATTTAATGAATTCCTTGACGTTCTGAAATATTTGTTATGAAATCATCTATGTTCTGTGGTTTTAATAGACCTTAACTAGAGATTGCATATTGTGCTTTGAATGACTATCCTGATATCTGAAAATTCAAAGTTCATTACCATCTTGGTGATACACTCAAGCTTAGTATTGTTTTTAAACATCTTGATGAGCTGGAATTCTTGAAAATCAATTTGACAGAGCAATGATATTGTTGCACGGAGAAACATGTCATGTCATCAAATCAAGTGACAAATGCATATGTCATGATGTGCCCTTGTTATCTCTGTCTTAAAACTTTTGGACTCTAGGTAGAGCAATGGCATGATTGCTGAGAAATATATCCCCTCATCAAAGAATTGAGAAAGGATATGTCATGACGTGACTTTGCTATCTCTGTTCATCTTGAAACATGACAGTCAGTCTTACCAAATTCCTAGGAATACTGGCGTCTAAACAACGTGTATTCTTACGGCTTGGAGGCATGTACTAGACTTGATTGCTCGCAAAATATGAGTCTTGTGCCTTCAAATGCAAATGATATTGATAATCAAACTTGTTGAATTCCTAAAATTCCATGCTTTAGTCATGATTGTTTAGCCTGAATACATACTTTTGTGTTATTGCCTTTGTCGTTATTGAATATGGATATATAAGACACGGGAAGGTTAAACACTGCCATGATATGCAACTTTGGTTCATTTCTATTAAATCTTGGATGTAGCTGCTTTTAGAACTCTGTTGATGATCTCGGATTTCATTAACTTTGAACCATATATGTTGCTCACGGTCTGTTTCAGGTTTGCATATAATGGCTTGCTCTTCACTCCTTTCAGCTCTGGTCTCAGAGATATTTCACTTTATTACTCCTTTTTGCTGTTGGCAAAGGGGGAGAATTCTTTGTGTGAGTCCTTTGTCGCGTTAGCTATGCGTTATCGCGTTATCTTTGGGGGTTGTGTGAATGGTGTACGGGGAGAGTCCAAGGGGAGAGAATCCATTGCTCCCTTTGCATCTCATATGTGTATGTGATGGGGCTTGGGGCTTGCATAACTGCTAGCATTCATAATTACATTCACATGCTATTACTATCATGGATCTTGAGCTGCAAATGTTACATTTGTTATAACTTTTGCCATTCTTGATATTACTGCCACAGAATGACTCACAATGTTGCCATCATCAAAAAGGGGGAGAATGTTGTGTCCCTATGGTCATTTGAGTTATCCTGTGGTCACTTGGGTCATTCGACATCATCCTATGGTCATATGAGTTCTATGGTATTCTTGGTTTTGATAATGGCTAAACACTATTAGTCATTGCTACTTTCCACTCTCATGTGACTGACACACGTGATGTTTTGTTCATGACAGATACGAAGGAATTCGGTGCAAATGGTAAAGGTGAAAGCTCAATGTTGCGCCCTCGCACGCGGATCGACCTGCCCAGTCAGGTCGTGGGGGTCAAGGGGGCAGCGCCCCTTGCGGGGGTTTCCTGGGGCAGAGCCCCCGGAACAAAATTTAGAAATGCTCAAAGCATATTCTAAGTTGATTTCAATCCCAAAATACATGAAAATGATGAGGACATGAATATCTTGACTTATGAATATGTTTCATTGGTCTAACACTTCATTTTTGCAGGTATAGGTGTTTCCGGTCGACCTACACACCTTGGCCGGTCGACCAGATTTGTTAGAGCCTAAGAATTCCACGTTTTACAGGTTTCGGTCGACCGCCCCTGCCTTTCCGGTCGACCGGTTCTTCCAGAAATGAAACACTCTAGGAATTATAGATTTCGGTCGACCGCCCCTACCTTTCCAGTCGACCGGTTCTCCCAGAACCGACAAGTTGGAGATTTTACAGGTTCCGGTCAATCGCCCCATGAATTCCGGTCGACCGCCAGCCCCGATGCAGCCATGTTTGACTTCGAATTCCACCTCGTGGCCAGCCCCTTTCCATGTATTTGTTTAATCAAAACTCACCTAATCTCCCATGATTTGTGGATCTGGTCTAGGGGGTGTCCAAGGACCATTCCAAGGGTTATAAAACCAACACATGAGGGGTTAGAAACCCCAAGGCTTCAAGGTTTCAAGAGAGATCAAGGGAGGCCATTCGCGGGCACTGTAGCACCTCCGTGAACAGTGTTTCGGGCAGGAGTTCTTCATCCATTCCAAGGGGTTTCAAGGTGAGATCTGAAACAAGCAACCTCCAGGGAAGCTAGAAGTAATCAAGGCTCTCAAGGGTGATCTAAGCTACATCCTACATCTTCTACATCCTCTTCATCGACTCAAGAAGATCAAAAGGAAGATTGAAGCTCAATCCATCGTCTTCTTTATCAACTAGATGAGGTTCAAGGAAGATCATCCCGCAAGAAAGAAGACACGGTCAAATCATCCGATTCAAGCTTCTGCAACTCAGACAAGATTCTTTTCTTTGAGCATACTCTATATCTTTTTTGAGTGATTTCATATTTGTTCTCTTTTTCATTTCATACAAACAATTGAATCTGAGAATCGTCCCTACCGGTGGTTAGTAGGACGGCAATCAGAGGTTGTCCGATCTGCGTTGTTGACGTCCCTACCAGGTGGTTAGTAGGAAGGCAATCGGTGGTCTTTCCGATTTGCGGTTCAGTGCGTGGCACTAGTGGAGCCTCACCGGATTTGGTGAGGGGTGGACGTAGGACTGGGGATTCAGTCCGAACCACCTTAAAATCTCATGTGTTGTGGTTTGTTCGTGTGATTGCTTCGTTCTAAATGCATGCTTAGATTCGAATTGATATATTAGTAATCATCTTGCTAAGAAAATCATTGTGTCCTTCGTTTAGCTAGTTATAATCCGCTGCAATTTATCTCATCTAGCTAGATAGAGGGTTACATTGTGAAAAGAGGGGCAGATCTATTCACCCCTCCCTTCTAGATCCGCTGTCCACTACACAACACCTACTCTAAACCACACCATTACCGAACTTGTGCAAATGATTTTGGATCCGGTGGATAGGAGGTGTGCTTATTTTGAGTCGCTGGTCTCACCTTCCCCACCTCCGAGGCAGGAGGTTGCCATACTCGAGCCTAGGGAGGCCATAGCCCATAGCCCCAACCTGGCCCCACCTACGGGGTCCCAAGGACCACTTCCCCTCCGGGAGGACATGCCTTCCTCACCCATGAGAGCTCCTCTGCCACCACCCTCACATCTTTATTCAGAGCCACCTCAGCCCGAGCCACCCGTATTTCTAACGGGAACGCTTTTCATCGCCGAGCCACTCCTTAGCTGGCTCAAGAATGGCTTGGTCCCACCTCCCCTCCCATCCATGGACCCTAACCTACCTCTAGTGCCAATCAACTCATTTCACACCACTTTCCAGTCTAGTCACTATGTGCATACATGGATGACCTTCTTAAAGGGTTAGACCGGTAATTGACATTTACGCACCTGTTGGCCCCAGGCTTCGACCGACCTACAGGTCGTAGCCTCACACATCCATCCTTAGGGTCTATCACCTCCGTGTGCACTGTGGGTCATGTCACCACGGAGGTTCTTCTACTCCTCCCGTTACCGACCGAGCTCGACTTCACTCTTTTTACCCTGAGGGAGGAGCCATATCTTCTATACACTGTCCCATCTACCACGATGAATGAAGGTGACCATCACCTTCATGAATTTCACCCATGAGACTATGTAATGGAGGAACCGAGGGGTCACACATTCTTTGACCCATTCGAGCCCTTCTCTAGTGGGTCTCGTGACCCACCACTTCCTTTATACTTTGTCGGGGAAGTCCACTTTCACACCCCTTCCCCACGGGCCGATCCATATACACCCATCAAGCCCATTCATTGGCAAGGTAATTTTGGTTCTCCTAGCCCACCCACACCCAAGTCCCATAGGAAGTCAATGCATGACTGGGTCATACTCGGACGTCTCAGAGCTCCCCATGCCACCAACCTCCGGTTACGTAACATGCATGCATGGCACACATTCGGGTGTCCTGGTCCACCCTTGCATGTGTATGGGTCGGACTAACAATAGGTTTGTCTAGGGTCTTGTGTGTCTGTGCATACATCGAGTCGAGTCGGTCCTTTGTACGCTCGCGTTATCAGTCCCTTTCGAGTGCGAGACTTGTCAGACTTTGGGATCTGCTCTACCTCGACATATCAGATCTAGTCACATAAAGGGACCTAGCGGTGATTCCTAGCGAGTCTTTGAGCCACCTCCCTCCTTTGAGAGTGACCCCACCTCGGAGTGTCCACCTCTAGTCTCATTCCCCAGCAGCGAGTGCATATCGAATTTATACGGGATGAGCAGGTGACGATTACTTGGAGTGGAGCATACTCTGTGCTTCCAGGTTCAGTGACGGATCCGTCGGAGGAGCACACGAGCAGCCGCACCCCTTACTCGACGGGCTCGAGTTCTTCACACCCGGGGAGAATTAATGGGAATGTACACCGGGCACTAACTTTTATTTTTGTATTTGTGTCCTTTTAGTTTGTATTTATATCCTTGGGAAGTAGGTTTGCAATTGTATGGCTTTATAAGCCAATTTGTCATTCCCCAAGGATGTTTAGGTTTTTATGTAAAAGTCCCGTAGGTCCAGCGGGGGCCCCTCATTCCCTTCCCCATTGGTTCACCTAAGCATTAGGGCCAATGTGGGGTCAATCAAAGGTCCAAGGAGGGCTTCTAGATGGCTTGACCATTCGAGGGGACACATGGTACAAAAAAGTCCAATATTCCACCCCTTTCTTGGTCCAAATGGTGGCTTGCCACCTTCCTTAACCAAAGGGAGGTTAATTCCACCTTCCTACCTCTCTTGGATGACCAAAGACCAAGCCCCCACCCCCTCCCACTTGTCTAGGTCACAGCCCCCTTTCTCTCCCCTCTACCCATGCCATTTTCCAACCCCCTTCCCCTTCCTTCCCTTCTATATAAACCCATGTATAGTGTCTTGTAAGAGTTAATGAGAATTTTGAGATTTGAATGAAGAGTGTTCTTGTGAAAAGAGTGATTCTCTTGTGTTATCCCTTGAGTGTGATGCTCAAGATCTAGTTCCTGCGACAAGATCTAGCCGGGGTGCAACTCCCCAAGCCGAGGTGCGACGCCGAGGCAACCGTTATCGTCTGTTCGTGTGATGTGCTTCTTTCACCCGTCTAGAATTTCTTCCTGGATCTCGAATCACCCACCACCTCATCCTCCTCTGATCCGGTCCTGCTAAAATTACCAGAGGTGCTTCTACGAGTCAGGAAGACGTTGGCACTGGTTTTGCATCGATCGGAGCTCTGGATGGCTAAAAACAATTTATCTCGTGAAGTCGCACAGATCTGCCCAAGCTTTCTGTCCAGAACTTGAGCTTCTTGATCACGAATTTCTACAGATCGACTCCCACTGATGGGGACATCCCCAGCCACTTCACTTTTTGGGATACTCTTGTTGCTCGCCATCAGCACATCATCATTTGTGGCCGTTAATCTTGAGTCATAGCATGTAATTTTTATTTCATTTGAGTCATGTATGTGTAATCTTTCTTTATTTGAGTCAGTTAATAGGTTAATGGGTCAGTTTGTTAGTCAATTGGGCCCAACTAGTGGGCTAGGCCCAAGGGCACCCCTCCCTTGGAGTTATTGGTCATTTACTTATTTGTCAAGGTTATTTTGGTCTTAGGAAAAGTATGGAGTCTATAAATAGTCCCTCCCCTCTCTCATTTGTAACAACCCTTTATGATCAATCAAAAAAATTGAGTAAACTAGTGTGTTATTGGAGAGGAATCTCCACTTCTCTCTCTCTCTCTCGATTGGGGTGGATTCCCCTTCTCTCTCATTCTCTCTTCTCTCTCTCTAAGAGGAGGGCGCCCCCTACTCTCTCTCTTCCCCTCCCAACCACCTCCACCCTCCCACCTACCTCCATTAAATCCTCTACAACTTCCCACAAGCCATCATTACTTCCCCCTAGTCCCAAGAGACCCTCCACCAATCCACACCCCACCCTCCACCCCCCAACTATCAATTTCCCTTCCCCAAGCATCACTCCACCTTCCCAAGGCACCCCTTCCCATCCCCAAGACCACCATTGATCACCCCACATTAAGGGAAATTCAAACTCACATTCCCTCCACCCACTTGTGCCCCCCTCACCTTCCCCCTTCTCCCTCCAAGCCCAAATTCGCAGCTCCTCTCTCACCAACTGCAAACACCCCATTCCAGACCCCATTCTCCCTCTCCCACACCTTGGAACACCCCCTCCTAGACCCCCGCATAGCCAGGGCTCTCCCCACACTCATCCACCCCCACTTCCCCTCCCATATACCCCATTTCCCCCCATCATCTTCAACCTACAGTTTTCAGTTCACAGGCAGCAGAGGAGTGCCCAGTTGCAGACGCTGCCACGTCTTCACCTGGAAGCTTCAGAGGGCATACCATATATCGTTGGAAGTGTCTCCCAGTCAGCTTTCCAACGGTGGTGGTCCCGGTAACTTCCAAGATCGGAGCTGCTCGGAGGAGGCGTTCTACTACGACTGCGCAAGACTTCTCAGTAGAGGACCAGAGCCAGAGTGGAAGCTCGACTACGATGATCCTGTTGGGAATCGGATCAAGAGTTCTTCTTCAAAGATCTTCTACTATGAGCCTTCTATCATCTCCAAGAAGCAGAGCCCCGTTTGGTGACCGGACCTGAAAGTTATCAATTTTCTTCCCCGGGTACGTGGTTCTGCTTCCACTCAGTTTGCACCGACCCTCCATCAGTGTTCAGAGTCTACCAGCTGACCCTGACAACAGTTGGCATCCCCGTCAGTCTTTCATCGAAGAGGACTCGTCAACGGTTCCAACGAATCCAGCGGTACCTAATTCTGAGCTCGGGAGTAATCGTGGCACCTTCTTCTTCCTGCTGTTGGGAACCTGAAGCTGTCATAGCCAAGGTTCTGCCACCCTGTTCTATCCCCTACTCCGACCAGCAGCGGTGCCTAAAGAAAAAAAAAATTCTAGCGTCATCCCCATCCAGCTATGAAGAATCTCCAATTGGTCTCGTCTGTAAAAAAATTCGGGGCTGGCCACAGCGTCCAAATACCTGACCATCTATCCTGAGACACAGACAGCAGGCAGAACCGGCTTCGGTGTCTTTCTTTGCTCGTAGTTCAAGTTCCCCTCCCCGCTTGGCTGGCTGAAGGCCCCTTCCCTGCGTGGAGGTCATTTGAGTGTTATATTAATTAACCCCCACCCTGAGATCCCCCCTCATGTGAGAGGTGTAGTTTTGTAAACGTTTGAGCAGGTTGAAGCTTCACCGGCATGGCGTTCGGGTGCATACCCACGCCTCCCCGCTCGCCATCGTCTCCGGCCGGGATCGGCGTCTTCACGCTGATCAGGTGAGCTCCTGAACACCTTTCATTGCTGAGATTTAATTGCTTACTTTAGTATTGCTTTTAGTTGCTCCGTCGGCGGTGAGAGAGTGTCCGGTCTCAAATTGCCATCAAATTGAGTGACCACCGCGGGGCGAGTTGTGAGAGCGACCACTTAACCCACCCCTTGGCATACCGGCCACCCGTGAATTGGGCATCCCTGGCCCATTTGGGGTCCTCCATAAGCTAGCCAACCATTGGAGTATCAAAGTCTCGACTCGGACCCTCTCCGTCATCGCTAAGTCACCTACGGGCACTAGTGTGTGCTTCGCGATCGTGTTCACTAATGTGAGTCCGCTGCTCAATTTGATTGCTTGCAATATAGGTCTATAGGTGGTTTTACATCAAATGGTATCAAAGCAAGTTCATAACTTTTCTCTATCAAGTTGGTCCTAGGGCATGTTTATGCATTTAGAGTCCTCGGTTGCATCTCTTTGTCCACTAGCATGGCCACGTCTTACCGACCTTACCAATCGGCCCTCTCCATAAGTCAAATCACCAAAGGATGCCTACCCCTAACACACATGACCTCTCTGGCCATGTCTACTACCTCATGAAGGCCTTGACCTATGTTAATAAGCGGCTTGATAACATATCGGGTCAACTCAACCAACTTGGAGAAAATGGGCCCGCTCCAAGGATGGATGATAGAAGGACATGTCCCCCACCTCCCACTTTTGATGGAACTCATCTTAATGACTATTTAGATTGGGAGGCATCAATGGACCATTACTTTGAGAGGAATTCCATGTCCGAGGATAGGAAGGTTCGATGTGCGAAAATACAACTAACCAAAAGGGCTCAAACTCATTGGTTGAAAATTGAAGGCTTAAGGGTAATTAGAAGGGAAGCTCCCCTCACAACATGGGGGGACATGAAGGAACAACTTAGGGCTAGATATATTTTCGCCTCCCATTCCAAACACCGAGTCCCAAAGAGCATTTCAACTCCTTCATTTCCCCTTGGCCAACCCAAGACCCTAATCACGCATTCCCCACCATTTCCCACCTCTCCTACTCCAGCCACAACCATAGCTCCACAAACCCAATTGGGCCCCATGACCACCCCTCCACCTAGGCCCATGATGACCACCACCCCCCAACCCAAATTTCCCCACCAAACCCATATCCCACAAGCCCCCTTGAACCCCACCACTATCCCTCCATCACCCCCAAAGAAAGATGCACCTCCCAAGGCCAACCAACCTAAACCCCCTCACCCAACCCACCTCTCACTTCCTACACCAATCTTTCCCCAACCTAGGCCTCCACTACTTCCCCTTCCTATCCCAACCCATGTCCACCCTTGCCCACCACCCCGAGTGCGTCATGCGCCGGCTTTCACAAAACCACCCACCATAGATCCTCATACCCCATTAGCATTAGAAATTGTGGCCCACACACACACTCAAGTAGAGAAGGATGTCAATCCAGATCCACCTCCCACAATTGTGGAAATTCAAGAGCCCCCAATCCCACCATTCTTCCCTAGTCCAACTCCTCAAGAGCCACACATCCACACACTTGGCACCCCCACCGTGAATGAGGCCATACTACAATGGCTCAAACAAGGACCCACCCTTCCTACCTCACCCTCACCTCTCTCACCTTTGGGATATCCATCCCAAATTGTCCCCCTCCACTCCTACCACAGCACAATCCAATCCTACTATGAGGTAGAAGGTTGGGATGATCTCCTCAAAGGTCTAGAGTGGCAATTAGACTTGACTTCTTTGTTGACCCTAGGGGCGGACCGACCCAAGAGCCTTGACCTCATCCATCCATGCATTGGGTCTATCACCTCGGTTTGCACTATTGGTTGCTACAGTAGTGACCTCCTTTTCCTTCTCCCCATAGTGGAAGAGCCCATCCCGGTCCACTCCCCTACCATTGTGACTCCTAGAACCTTGACCAACCAACCCACCCCATACACCGGCCCAACCATTTCACTAGAAGAGGGCGACTCACCACCATATGAGGATCTTGAGGACATGGAGTACCCCTATCTAGGTGACCCTTACCTTGATCCCTTCGACCCTTTCCTATGGGAACCTAGATCTCCATGTAACCCACTCACCTTATTCACCACCCACCTTACCCTACCCTTACCGCCCATGTTAACCCAAACCCCTCCCTTCCTAGAATCAGGTTACACTAAGGGAGCCTTGACCATAGGCAACATATACCTTGGGATTGATGAATTGCCTCACTCCATGATGTCCCCCTTCTTAGATCCCTTTGATCCATACGAGTGGAAGCTCAAGCGCCACCCCACATCCATGCACATGGAAGTCATCTCTAGGATAGAAATGTATGTGCCTAGGCATACCGCACCACTTGACATGATTCATAAGTCGGGTCTATTCATTCATATCACCCACATGTCAAGTAAGAAGCATGAGTGGTCCATATTTGGGTGTAATGGCTTTCCTTCATTCATCATGAGTCTTAAGCATGTTAGGAGTATTCATGGATGTCCGGGTCCTCCGGCACTTATCACACCCATGCATGAGAGGGACACCTATGGATGCCCCGGTCCTCCCAAATCATTCAATGTCTTCATAACATCAATGCACGATAGGTCTATATGTGGTTGCCCTGGACCACCTTTGCACACCACACATTGCCCACTCACACCGCATCATTGTGCATGGCATATAAGCAAGTATCAAGCAACAAGCGGTGAGATTCACAAGAAGCGAGCACAAACTCATAAGCGCCACTTGGAATTCCAAGTTGGCAACTTGGCGATGATGGCTTTGGGATTGCTCTACCTTAGGGTCACCTCCAAATTGAAGGCACGAGGACTTGGACCTTGCCAAGTTTCGAGTGGCTTTGGCAACCCGGCTTATGGGTTGGACTTTTGAATGGGTTTTGGGATTCACCCCACTTCCCACGTGGCGGATCCGGCACCCTCTAAGGGCACCGCGGTGGATCCTAGTGAGTGCCTTGAGCTTACACTTATCCTTGCGAGAGACACCCTCGGAGTGCCACCCCAAATTATCCTGAGAGTCCGACGTGAGCACACGGCGGCAATACTAGGCAAGCAAGATCTCATCGCCAGCACGAGAGTGTGTCCGAGCCACTATGAAAAGCTGAAGCGCCATTCCCCGGCTACGGAAACGGGTTGAGTTCGGAGATCGTGGCACGCTTGGAGCTGCATTTGGTACACTACTTCCCCGGTGGACCCATACTCGACGGGGTCGAGTTTTCCCCACCCCGGGGGTATGATGGGGACATCCCCAGCCACTTCACTTTTTAGGATACTCTTGTTGCTCGCCATCAGCACATCATCATTTTTGGCCGTTAATCTTGAGTCATAGCATGTAATTTTTATTTCATTTGAGTCATGTATGTGTAATCTTTCTTTATTTGAGTCAGTTAATAGGTTAATGGGTCAGTTTGTTAGTCAATTGGGCCCAACTAGTGGGCTAGGCCCAAGGGCACCCCTCCCTTGGAGTTATTGGTCATTTACTTATTTGTCAAGGTTATTTTGGTCTTAGGAAAAGTATGGAGTCTATAAATAGTCCCTCCCCTCTCTCATTTGTAACAACCCTTTATGATCAATCAAAAAAATTGAGTAAACTAGTGTGTTATTGGAGAGGAATCTCCACTTCTCTCTCTCTCTCTCTCTCTCTCTCTCTCGATTGGGGTGGATTCCCCTTCTCTCTCATTCTCTCTTCTCTCTCTCTAAGAGGAGGGCACCCCCTACTCTCTCTCTTCCCCTCCCAACCACCTCCACCCTCCCACCTACCTCCATTAAATCCTCTACAACTTCCCACAAGCCATCATTACTTCCCCCTAGTCCCAAGAGACCCTCCACCAATCCACACCCCACCCTCCAACCCCCAACTACCCATTTCCCTTCCCAAGCATCACTCCACCTTCCCAAGGCACCCCTTCCCATCCCTAAGACCACCATTGATCACCCCACATTAAGGGAAATTCAAACTCACATTCCCTCCACCGACTTGTGCCCCCCTCACCTTCCCCCTTCTCCCTCCAAGCCCAAATTCGCAGCTCCTCTCTCACCAACTACAAACACCCCATTCCAGACCCCATTGTCCCTCTCCCACACCTTGGAACACCCCCTCCTAGACCCCCTCACAGCCAGGGCTCTCCCCACACTCATCCACTCCCACTTCCCCTCCGATATACCCCATTTCCCCCCATCATCTTCAACCTACAGTTTTCAGTTCGCAGACAGCAGAGGAGTGCCCAGTTGCAGAGGCCTCCACATATTCACCTGGAAGCTTCAGAGGGCATACCATATATCGTTGGAAGTGTCTTCCACTCAGCTTTCCAACGGTGGTGATCCCGGTGACTTCCAAGATCGGAGCTGCTCGGAGGAGGTGATCTACTAGGACTGCGCAAGACTTCTCAGGCAGAGGACCAGAGCCGGAGTGGAAGCTCAACTGCGACGATCCTGTTAGGAATCTGATCGAGAGTTCTTCTTCAAAGATCTTCTACTACGAGCCTTATATCATCTCCAAGAAGCAGAGCCCCGTTTGGGGACCGGACCTGAAAGTTATCAATTTTCCTCCCCGAGTACGCTGTTCTGGTTCCACTCAGTCTACACCGACCCTCCATCAGTATTCAGAGTCTACCGGCCGACCCCGATGACAGTTGGCATCTTCGTCAGTGTTGCTTCTAAGAGGACTCGTCAACGGTTCCAACGACTCTGGCGGTACCTAATTCTGAGCTTGGGAGCGATCGTGGCACCTTCTTCTTCCTGCTGTTGGGAACCTAAAGCTGTCAGAGCCAAGGTTCTGCCACCCTGTTCTATCCCCTACTCCAACCAGTAGCAGTCCCCGAAGAAATCAATAAAATTCTAGCGTCATCCCCATCCAGCTACGAAGAATCTCCAATTGGTCTCGTCTGCAACAAAATTCAGGGCTGGCCACAGCGTCCAAATACCTGACCATCTGTCCTGAGACACAGGCAGCAGGCAGAACCGGCTTCGGTGTCTTTCTTTGCTCATAGTTCAAGTTCCCCTCCCCGCTTGGCCGGCTGAAGGCCCCTTCCCTGCGTGGAGGTCATTTGAGTGTTATATTAATTAACCCCCACCCCGAGATCCCCCCTCCTGCGAGAGGTGTAGTTTTGTAAACGTTTGAGCAGGTTGAAGCTTCACCGGCGTGGCGTTTTGGTGCATACCCACGCCTCCCCGCTCGCCATCGTCTCCGGCCGGGATAGGCGTCTTCACGCTGATCAGGTGAGCTCCTAAACACCTTTCATTGCTGCGATTTAATTGCTTAGTTTAGTATTTCTTTTAGTTGCTCCGTCGGCGGTGAGAGAGTGTCTGGTCTCAAATTGCCATCAAATTGAGTGACCACCGCGGGGCGAGTTGTGAGAGCGACCACTTAACCCACGCCCTTGGCGTACCGGCCGCCCGTGAATTGGGCATCCCTGGCCCATTTGGGGTCCTCCATAAGCTAGCGAACCATTGGAGTATCAAAGTCCCGACTCGGACCCTCTCCGTCATCGCTAAGTCGCCTACGGGCACTAGTGTGTGCTTCGCGATCGTGTTCACTAATGTGAGTCCGCTGCTCAATTTGATTGCTTGTAATATAGGTCCATAGGTGGTTTCACATCACCCACGCTATCTGGATCTACCTTACGGAGTGATCGTAGGATTTTGAGTCCTCTTCGCGTTGTCGCCACGCTCGTGCCAATCTAAGATCTGTGCTGATCGTGCCAGAGATCCTCATGGGACTGCACAGACCACCCTGTGCAGATCCGACCCAGAAGAAGAGTCGACTTCCAGAAACTGCCTCGCCCTCCCCTTTCCAGATCTGATCAAACCCCTTGATAAGATCCTTTCTCTAGATGTCGCCGACGATCGGCAATAAACGGCACCTCTTTCCGACACCGGGAGCCATTTTTCCAGTATTTAATTGTCTTCCTGTGTAGATCTGTGTACGTAAAACTAGAGACTGAGAACTATTACTGCTGCACCCAGATCTGGACAGATCTGATCACGCCCTTCGGAGCAGAGAAACTTCATCTTCTCATCGACGTTCTCCAACAAATAGAACTCTGATTGGGCATTAGATCGTGGCGTACCGACCTCCGCAAGCTCGCTTCGCAGGGTGACCAGGGCGGGTAGAACAAAGTTGGATTCCAATCGGCTCACCCGATCGGCCCCGACTCGCTTCCCTCGCCTCCTGCGAGTGCGGCCTATCAACCTAGATTCTCGCAACATCAAAATTATATTTTTAGCCCTTTACCTCCCTGCGTGGAGTGGGCATTGGGTTCTGAAATTGTACGATTATTATTTGTGTGTATTGGGGTTGTCGGATTCGGCCGGGGTCGTCTTCCCCACGCCCAGCGCGTGGAGGTATCGTGTTCGCTCCTTACTCGGCATTTTGCTCTATTCCATATATATGTCTTTATGCCGCTGCTAGAGAGCATGTGATAGGATTATTAGCTCGTTATATCAATTTTATCACCGCTGCGAGAGTGATTGAGTGAACCCGTCCCGTGACTCGATCCGAGCACGGAAGAGCCGACTACCTGACTCACAGCCAGTTTCTCAACCTCGCATGGTCCCACTCATCCCTCGCTAGGGACACCCGCGAGCTAGAGTCCCAGGTTGCATGTCCATCCTGCATCACCTACCCAAAATAGTGGCATCCACATCGTAAAGCCAAGGTCTCCCTAGTAGGATGCTACCTACTTCCATGGGGATAACATCACACCATATTTGGCCATGGTAGGAAGAGAAGGTGGGGGGCACAAGGCAGCGAGTATTGATCGGGATGGAATTGTTGTTGATCCAAGAGACCCGGTATGGGCTAGGGTGGGGAGTGATGGTAAGCCCAAGGAGTTTAACAGTGTCGGGGGACACGGCGTTGACACAACTCCCATTATCTAATATCACTTTTTTCACATGACCCCCTATCTTAACAAAGGTGTGGAAAATTGAGGTCTGACGCCAGTCCTCCTCTTTGGATTTTGTGAGGGTACATCTAATCACTCCTAGATGGGAGTCGGTAGGTGTCATGGTGTGGTCTAGACCCGACTCATGGTATTGGGCCTCATACTCTTCCTCCCAATCTAGTGAGGCTTCATAGACCTCAATCATGCTCTCAAGTTCCCCTTGGGGTGGGGGAGCTTCTTCGTCTACTAGCAAACTAGACAACCCTTTGGATGGGCATTGCCCCGTGAAGTGCCCAAACCTTTGACATCTATAGCATTGTTGGCGCCCACTACCCGGGGTGGTCCCTCCTACACTTGGACCCTTGGAACTCTCTTCCCTCCATGGAGGAGGATGGCTAGGGGCGGGCTTGGTTGGAGTGACGGTGGGAGGGAGGTTGTAAGGCCGTAATGGGGGATTCCCACTTGGGCTAGGGGCCTTCTTGGGGGGGCGGCGGATTGGATCGGGGCCCCATGTGTTTGGGATCGGCCGGTCGGGGAGGAGCAAACCGAGGGATCCTAGAGAATCTTTCAACATCCCTAGCTATTTGGTAGGCTTGCTCAAGGTTGTTAACATCTCTCCTGAAAAGTTCTCTCTTGATGTGGTTTTGGAGCCCATTTCTAAAGCAGGACAAGGTAACGGCCGGGTCCTCATGAACTCCACACTTCAAAAGATAGGAGTCAAATTTCTCAATGTATTCAACCACGGTCTTTCCTTCTTGGGTGAGGCTTTGCCATTCATCTAAGAGCATTTGGTGGTAGGATAGGGGTAGGTACTTGTTTCTAAGTTAGTTCTTCACACCTTCCCAAGTGTCAATAGGCTCTTCCCGTCTAACCCTTCTTAATCCCTCTTGGTTTAGCCAATAAGTCTTGGCTAATTTTGTGAGGTGCATCTTGGCCAATCTCACTCTCCTTTGGTCGGACATAGGGTACCATTCAAAGTATTGGTCCATGGCAGTCTCCAATTCTAAGTAGGCACTTTTTTCATGGGAACCGTCAAAAATTGGGGCTTCCACCTTGATCATCTTTAGGAAATGGTCATCCGGGTCATTACGTGGACGCCTTTCATTATGATGATGGTGGCGAGGCCTCTCATAGTCATGGTAGGGGTCAGTATTCAAGTCCTCCCTATAAATTTTAGCATGTGGATTGTGGGCTCTCGGATCATTGTTCCTTGGGTGGGGTTCGTTTTCTTCTAACTGAGCAAGCCGAGTGGAAAGGGACTCTTGTTGGGCAAGGATGGTGGCAAGGGCAGCATCCACACGGCCCATTTGGCCTTGGGGTTCCTCCCTATGGTCATCTTGGCTGACTTGGGGATTGGGATCCATGGGGGGAACCGAAGAGGATGGATCCGGTCGATAAACGGATCCACTACGGGTGGACATGCATGGGAGGGGAAAGACTTGACGAATGGATGACTCAATGCAATGGTTCTAGGACTTAGACTTGATAGAGACAAGTCTAAACTTACTCTGATACCAATTGATGTGACACCACCTTGGGGGTGATAGTCACAAGACCGGTGCACTTTGGACCTAAACAAGCAAGCATAATTTGTAAGAGAATCGGACCGATATCGGCGGCCACTCACCCGACACTTACCCAAAACCCGGGGTAACTCGGCGATGCTGAGTCAAGGTTGTGAGGGCTGGACGCTTGCTGGTAGAGGGCCAGCAAGGCCAAGATTCTTCCGAAGGCTATGGAGGTCCAATTCAAGGATCGGTCGGGTGCCGAGGGCACGTGATCCACTCTCTCTCTCCATGGTGGTCACTCGAAGCAATGGAGCTTGCGAGATCGAGCACTCACTATCACGGGCCAGCGGAGCTATGAGCTAATATTGAAAAAACAAGGTACCCAAATATGAGCAAGGGGTAGAGCACTTACTCGACTGGTTTGAAGAAATCGGTCCCGTTTGGAGACGTGGGTGAGCGGCGAAGCGTGGGTTCCCCACACGCCGCGCCGGTGAAGCTTCGACCTATTTTAAAGATTTACACCACTACTCCTCGTGCAAGGGGGTTGAACAAGGGGAGGGGAAGCCAGAATTACATTCAAACATTACCTCCCACAGGGAGGGGCTGTAAGTCGACCAGGCGGGGAGGGGAAAGTTGAACTAGGAACTAATCGGAAGGAAATTGCCAGTTCTGTCCGCTCTCTGGATCAGGAGACAGATAGTCGATGGCGGCACCGCTGCAGCCTCTCCCAAACTCCGTTGTTGACAAAACTAGTGGTAAAACCTCCCGGGTCGGCCCAGGAGGAGGTCCAAATTTTGGTGGAATTTCTGGCTAGCGGCGATGGTCGGGGCAGGGTTGTGAACAGTGCCTCTGCTTTCTGGTTCTGACAGTGTAACACCCGGTAATTTTGAAGGCTAAAAAGGGAATAAATATATAAATATATATTTAGATTTCGAAAAGAAAAATAACATATACATGATGATATCTACATATCTCTATAAATAGTTAATAAAGGTTCCTATAATTTACAAAAGACTAGTTAATATTAAGTTTTGGAATGGAAGTAAAAATTTATCTAGGATCGAACCTGCCTCTGATACCTAGGACAAGGATAAATAAAAGTTAAAGAAATTATGAGGAATAAAATCCCTGTATACATACAAATTATTAATAGGTATATGAGGGATTAGTGAATAACCCACACACATTGTAAGGGCCCTTAAGTCTCAACCCACTCATCCATATAACTGTGCATATATATATAATGCAAAATAAATAAATATAATACAATGTAAATAATTAAGGCCAGGCTATACACAACCCTTTGACAGCCTAAGAAGTCTCACAAGAAGAACTCATGGACCCTACCATTATATTATAATAAATTTAATAATAACATGTTATTTTAAGTAGCCATTTAATGCACAACATAATTTTAATTGAATTGAGAATCTTTAAATCTTAAAGAAAAGGTCAATTTATATTTTTTTACTAATTTATAAAAATTAATATTCCACATTTATGACATTATAAAGGGAGGATATATATAAATTTACGTGTAGACGTAGGAATGTATGAATGTCTCATGCAATGGGGAATGCACAGACGTTTGACGTATAGACTTACGATCTGTAGACTTAGGAGGAACGGATGTGTATACTTTGCATGTGTAGACTTTGCATTGTATAGACTTGAAGAGTGTATGGACTTGGGGAGTGAGATGCTCTGGAATGTACAGACTTAGGAATGTGCAGACTTAGATGTTTAGGCTTGTGGAATGTATAGACTTGGATTAGATGGATGTACAGACTTTGAGGAAGAATGCGATGTATAGACTTTGGACTGATGTACAGACTTTATGGATGAAGGAATGTGTAGACTTTGAAGAATGAATGAATGAATGTATAGACTTTGGATGAATGGATGGATGTATAGACTTTGGATGAAGGAATATGTGGACTTGAGTGGGTAGAATGTATAGACTTCAGGAATGCAAAGGCTTAAAGAATGTATAGACTTCAGGAATGCAAAGGCTTTGACAATGTATAGACTTGTGTAATGGAATGTATAGACTTGAATGGATGTATGGACTTAAGAATGTATAGACTTCAGGAATGTATAGACTTCAGGAATGCAATAACTTTGACAAAGTATAGACTTGTGTAATGGAATGTATGGACTTGAATGGATGTATGGACTTAAGAATGTATAGACTTCAGAATGTATAGACTTCAGGAATGCAAAGGCTTTGACAATGTATAGACTTGTGTAATGGAATGTATGCACTTGAATGGATGTATGGACTTAAGAATGTATAGACTTCAGGAATGTATAGACTTCAGGAATGCAAAGACTTTGAGAATGTATAGACTCGTGTAATGGAATGTATGGACTTGAATGGATGTATGGACTTATGAATGTATAGACTTGGAGATGAATGTATAGACTTGGGGAAGAACTGTGTAGACTTGGAGGAATGTATAGACTTATGCATTGTATGGACTTATGGATGTATAGACTTGGAGAAGGAATGTATAGACGTTGGAGAATGTATGGACTTGTGCATTATATAGTTATAGAAATAATAGAGAGATATATATACAATATTAGTCTTTTGAAGGGTAAGTGAAAATGCAAAAAATGAATTGACGCCAACGTATGCTTGCGTCAATTGCATAGAAGATGACTTTGAACAAGTCGTCATTTCAAATAAAATGAATAGTGCCAATTTTTCGACTAAAGAATTTTGGAAAACTAATTATATGGAAAAATAGAGAAAAATGGAAAACTCATAGCCCTAAAATTTTCCAATAAGATCACATCAAGAAGAAAAGATAAAAATCCAGAAAGATCGTTACACCTTAAATTAACAAAATAGGAAAGGTGAATGACGCCTTTGTTCAAGTCGTCAATTAAAGAATTGACGACTGTGTGTACGGGCGTCATTTTTAATTAACGCCCAAACCTTAGGCGTCAATTTCAAACTAAACATGTTCGTGTTCGGTTCGAACTAAGATGTTATCCTGGGTAAGTTTAGATTAAGGAAAGGATCAATACGTGGATATTTAAGTTTAGTAAGGGTTATACCTAGGAACTTTTAGTTCCAACCGAACTCCTAGAATCTATTAAGACTTCTTCGCCTATAAATAACCACACTTCCGTCGAACTCCCTGTCGACAATATTGATCCAAACGTCCTCATGTTGCTAACTACGTTCTTCCTCCTGCCGTTCTCGTTTCCGTGCTGTGAACGTGAAGAAAGGCTTCGTCCCCTTCTTCCATCTTCTTCATGTTGACGTGAAGGATGAGCATCTCCTTCCTCTCCTTCATCTTGCCAACCGTCTGCACAAGAAGAAGGATGATCCTCTTCTTTCATCTACATCCTGCTGCCGTTCAAGCTACGAGAAGGGCGCTTTCTTCTTCCACTTCAATTCTTCCTGTTTACTGTGGACGTGAGAAGAGGCAGAAGCTCATCTTCTCCTTCCTCCTATTGAAGGCCATTCTCCTCCTTCTGCTGCTGATCATCTACAGCAAGAAGAAGCTAAGGCGTTCTCCTCCTTCATCGGCATCGCCGGTTCTAAATAGAGTATCGGAATATTGAATATCTTATCACCGTTCTTCACTGACTGTCAACCAAATCAACATCCAAGGTAGGTTTTCTCAAGTTTCGTAGCCCAAATGAGGTTTAATCATGGATAAAAGCCAAAAATCAAATATATATATCATGCATGTAGTTATCACTGTGTTCTATCGAGTTCTGAAATTTTATAGTAAAAGACGACCCAACCTAAGGCGTCAATTCTTTTTGACGCCCTCTCAAATGATCGTCAATTCCTATATGATTTAATAATTACACATGTTAAAAATTTAATATCTATGTAACCAATAATCTGATTTAATGCATGAACCTAGTTTTGAAATCCTGCTATTTTTCTTGACCTGTCCATATACATGTTGTCATAAAAATTTTATATTGGAAAAATGCTACTGTTCATAATGCAAATTTGGTAAAAAGGAAAATGACGACTTGCACTATGTCGTTTCTCTTACATATGACGCCCCCTGTCAAGGGCGCTATATGCATAGAAGGTGGCAGCTACCAAGTCGCCATTTAATAAATCCTGAATTTTTGATGCATATATCTAAATTAAAAATTGACGACTCTCTATAGAGTCTTCAATTGATGAAATAGCGACCCTGACTAGGGCGCTATATTTCTTTAACGTGGCGTCAGACCAGGCGCCATTTACTAAATTCTGGAAATTTATACTTATATACAAAAATACATATAGAAATTGACGACTCTTTTCAGAGTCTTCAATTTGTGAAATGACGCCCCTGACTAGGGCGCTACTTAATGAATTAAAGACGTTGTCTAAGGCGCCAATTTCCTATCTTCTGATTTTTCATGGCTTTCCTGTAACCGTGGATATATATATATATATATATATATGTACATGGCACTATATTCCAATCCATGAGTATAGCCCCACGTTTTTCGACACTTTACCGATTACCCCTTCAACTCTCGGTGACATACAAGCCCTCCATTGGACATTCCGTTCCTTTGGACCGGCAAGTTAGTCATTGGGACCTCCGTAAGTCTCCTCGTAGTCTTGGATTCTCTCTAGGCCGACTGAGCTGGTTGTACCTTAAACACCTTGTACCCATTTTAATGCCACGTCACTCTAGAGAAACGTGGTATCCCGGCCCTTTCATGGTGCTATTCTTGGCCCATGGGAGAAATTCTCTTAGCTGGTGGAATGAGTGATCATTCCACTAGGTGATACATTGAATTGGGTAACTTATTGTTAAGTACCAATTATTCAACTTGCATCATTGAACTGGTGACTATCTTGCTAGTCATCTATTCAAGTTATTCATGGCAACCTATCTAGGTGCCAATTCCACCCAGTTTTTCGACATGTCATAGTTTCTATGCTTTCACGTGGATTTTATCGCAAGTCTGTACCTACTCAAGGGCTTTGTCCTTGAGTTCCGTGAATTCTACGTTATCGTTCTATTTAAAGCTTGATTTTGAAACTCCTTATTGGTTATAAACTATCGTGGATGTCTAGATCTATCTTTAAATGCTGTGCATATAGGGCCCGATCTGGTCCTGGGAGGAGCGCCCGAAAGTACTAGTGCCCATGGGAGTTGTAATGATCGCGGTGTCTTGCATTGCACCGCAGTACTCGTCTCTCTTGATCTTTGGCATTCCACACTCCCTCTCTCTCTCTCGTGATGTTACTTGATATTACTTGCATGCATGACTTGACTTGTGTGACTCGACTAGCGTAGCCTGGAATGGGCAAGTACTTGCGTGAAATAGCCAATATTCTATAAATCTCTCTTGATATCTCTTGCTTGAAAGTTTTTGCACGACGTTGTTGATCTCTTGCTAGTTTTGTTTCACTTGTTCGGTTAATTTTACATGCATAGCCTTACTGCATTTACATGTGAAAGATGTAATTACTTAAACCAATTGCTTGTTCTTGAGATATAATTCCTACTGAGCTTTCGCTCACTCAGTTTATTCCAACATTTTTTAGGTAATCAGGTGGCTAGCGAGACCGTGACTCACATGGGAGGGACAAGTGTGCAAGCGAGCTTCAAAAACTAGTGAACCTGTGTCTTTTATCTTTCTTGGGTCTAGCATGATGTCTCTTATTTAGTTATCTAGTCTAAGTCTATTAGTGCGTCATCTCCTTTTCTTTCATAGTCGTAGTTGAGTCTTCAAGTTCTTGTAAGAGATTTATATTCGAAATAAAATTTTTATTGTTGTTCCAAATTATTTGGTCTCATGCCATTGCTCTTGATCGTTCACGATTGTTTAACTGCCACGTTCTGAGCAAATGACATGTTCCGCTGCTATCGGTTCGGGGCGTGACAGACAGCTTCTGCACCACTGCAGTAGGAAGACGAGGCTACCACGGACGGTCCCGAGCGCTGATTCAGGCGTGGTCAGAGTCGCTGGATTTGTGGTCGAACCCTCTTCGAACGGAGACCTTCGGGGACATCAGAGTAGGCCGGAGTAGGTGGCGAGGACCCAAACAGTGGTCAGGTGTTAGATCAGTTCCAGAGGGAATAGACTAGTGCACCTAGGGGATAAAAATGAGAACTCACAGTTCCGGACGCCGAACGGGGTGCCACTTCTTGGTGCTGAAAGTAGACTCGTCGTAGAAACTCTCAGCCACGGCCCGTCTCCAGAACTTCAGGAGGTTGACAGTGGGAGCCTCTATAACTCGCATCTGGAAGACTGTCAGGAAGAAGTTGCGCAGTCCGGCGATGACGGCTCCTCCGTGCAGCCACGAACTCAGACAGGGATGAGACCACCACCTTTGCAAAGAGGATAGGGAGACACTTCCGACAATACCACTTGTGCTCGAGGGGCTCCAGGATGACATCATGGCCAGCTCTGCAACTTGCTGGATCTCTGCAGGCTCGTAGCTGTGAACAGGCTTGCTAGTGTAGCCCAAAGAGGACAAGAGATGGGGTGAGGGATGATGCTAAATGGTGAAGGGAGGGGGAGGGGTGGCCAGAGGGGGATGTGCGGGAGGTGTGGAGGGGGATAGGGCAGAGGTGGAGGTGCAGCGAAGGGGAGGGATGTAGGGGAGAGGGTGGCAGGTCCTGGGTACAAGGTGGAGAGAGAGGGAGTGGTGGAGGAAGCTCAAAGAAGAATGGAGAGAGAGGATGGGGGGGCGGCCAGATCAAGGGCCCTTCTTGGGCCGCCCTAGGGCATTGAGGGGAGGTGAAAGGAAGGGAAAATCTTGTTGTGCCCCTGTGGTTTTGATGATTGGTTTTGATGTGAGTTAAGCACTGTGAGTCACCATGTGATATTCAGTCATTTTAGTCATTCTGATGTTCAGTCAGTTTATCAGAGCATAAAGCATTGCATTGCTATTCACTATGTTTATCAGATCTACAGCATTGCATTTGATGTTCAGTCATGTTATCTACTGCATAAAGCATTCATATACATATACATCAGTTGCTTTACTCTGCTTGTGGAAGTCAGTACAGGCTAAACATCCATGCATCATCACACTCAGCATAGTCTGGATAGAAGTGGGTCGACCCCCTTTCTAGATGGGTCGACTCCCTAGATAAGTGTAGTCTATACACTACATGCATTTACATAGTGTGCACATTAGCATCACGCAGCAAGTATGTACATCGCCTTGTGTAGGCATGACAAGTCTACACACTGCATTGCATGCGAGACTTCAAAGTCTGCACATTGCACAGCTGCAAGCACTTCAAAGTCTACACACTGCATTGCATGCGAGACCTCAAGTCTACACATTGCATAGCATGGAAGTCCTCCAAGCCTATACATTGCATAGACTACAGGCATTAGAAGTGTGTACATTGCATAGCATGCAGGTGGTCTAAGTCTGTACATTGGCCTAGTGTCGTAACACTAAGTCTGTACATCGCAGGCATAGCGAGCGTCCAAGTCTATACACTGTTGTGTGTTCGCAAAGTCTATACAATGTCTACTTTACCTAAGTTAAAGTCTATACATTGTTCACCGTCTCATGCATCGTCTCAATCGAAGTCTGTACAGCGTCTGGCAGCGTCTGGCAGCGTCTTATGCATCGTCTCGACCAAGTCTATACAGGGTCTGCCCTGCCTCGCCCTGCATACATATCCAAGTCTATACAGCCATTGTCTGCGTTGCCTTGCATTTCAACAAGTCTACACATCGTGAGCATGCACGCATAGCAAAGTATGTACATCGCTGCATTGCAAGAGACCAAGTATGTACACTACATCGGTTGTTCATGCATTGCACATCATCAAGTCTGTACAGCGCCATGTTCACATGCTTCAAGTCTATACATCGCTGCTTTAGTCAAGTCTATACATCGACACTTGTTCATGCATGTTAGCAAGTCTATACATTCTTCTATCTCACTTAGATTGTATACATCCATCTGTTGAAGATTGATCATGTCTATACAGTGTGTGCATCTAGCTGCTAAGTCTGTACATCCCTTGACTGCATGCCTGAGCATCCCTTGTCGTTGTGCATACTTAGTTAGATGCTAAGTCTATACATTGCTCATGCATCTTTACTTAAAGTCTATACATCTGTTTGCTCCTTTAGCTGCACGCATTATAGCAAGTCTAGACATTGTCTATCATGCACGCAATAAAGTATGTACATTCTTATTGCTGCATACATCAACTCCATATATCGTTTTCTCACGTGAACACTAAGTCTATACATGGTATAATGACTGCATATGTGAAGTCTATACATGCATAGCTTTACACTCACAAAGTGTGTACAAGCCACTGCATTGCATACACAAAGTCTGAACATTGCCTCATGCATTACCTTATGCAAAGTCCATACATGGTCAGGCAGCCTGCACAGCAAGTATATACATCCTCTGCCAGCCTGCACGCAGCAAGTCTAAACATCGACTGGTAGCCTACAGCAAAGTCTGAACATTGCTTCAGCGTTGGCTTCAGCCAAGTCTATACATCGACTGGCAGTCTTCAGCAAAGTCTGAACATTGCATCATTGTGCATGCATTGCTTTCATCAAGCCTATACACTGCATCATATGCATTCTACAGCATGTGTTATCAAGTCTATACACTCGTCCTCCTTCACACGACTAACTCTATACATCCATTGTCTTGCCTGCTGAATAAAGTCTGTACACTGTCTTCAGCTGATATTGTTCATCGACTGAACTCTTCATTAATCTTGCAGGTGTCTGGGCACGTGATCCGAGGTTGGCACCTGGCACGTGATCCAAGGAGTTGAGATGCTGACACGTGGCAGAGTCAATTGGGCGGGAGATGTGGAAGACACACGCCCTGAGCTGCTACTATATATAGAAGACTTCTTCCTCAGAAGAAGACTAATCGAGTGCTGATAAAAGAAAGAGTGTCCGCACGATCCAGCAAGAAGAAAAAGAGAGCAGCAGAGAGTGATAGAAGAAGAGAGCAGCAGAGAGCAGAAGAAGAAGAAGAAAGAAGAAGAGTGAGCCTGAGCAGAAGAATAGAGAGAGCAGAAGAGAGATCGAGAAAGAGAAAGACAGTGAGAGAGAAAAGGAGAGCAGAGAAGAGAAAGAGCGAGCGTGAGTTGAGAAGAAGAAGAAGAGAAGTAGCAGAAGAAGTTCCTACTGGACCGTGGATCAGATCCAGGCTAGTCGGCTCCGTTGAGAGCCACATTGTGTATTTGAGTTTCCAGCTTTCTGTTGGCTGTGTTATTTTCATTTCTTGTTTTTCCTTTTGTTACTCTGATTACTATTGTTCTTCCGATTCTCAGTAGTGAGGTCGGGTTCCTCCTGTGGACTCAGGAGAAGGGAGATCTGATCTCCAGTTGCTAGTGATTGTGTGTCACTAGTGGTTCCCTCCTGGTCTGGAGGAAGAGAGGTCTGTGATCTCTGGTTTGCTGGTGACGGGGAGTCACTGGTGGGTTCCCTCCTGGTCTGGAGGAAGAGAGACCTAGTCTCTGGTTCCAAGTGGCTGGGAGTCACTTGGGGTGTCCCTCCGGTCTGGAGGAAGAGGGGAGGTTGTTCCCCTGGTCAAGCTGTTTGGCAGCACCTGTTGCAGACTGAGTCTGCGGTTTCTAGCTTGTGCTAGTGGAAGCCTCACTCCGGTTGGGAGTGAGGGGTGGGCGTAGGTCTGTGGACCGAACCACCTAAAAAATTATCTGTGCAGTGGTTTGATTGCCTTGCTTTGCTTCCGCTAGATGATTGCTTACGCGCTCTCCATGTGTTTGTTCATGAGTTCAATTGAATTAGTTTTATTCTGGGACTGTATCTAGCATCCAGGTTTTAATTTAGGCATTATTGGTAGAGGGATACATTCACCCCCCCTCTGTATCCGGGCCTAGCACCCTATCAATTGGTATCAGAGAGGTGTTTGCATAGAAGGTCCAGCGACCTGCAGATCCGATCATGCAGTCTTCGGTGCTAATTTACTTTTGGTGCATCAATATTCCTGTTGCATTAAATCTGATCTGTTTCCATGGGTGATCCACCAGTTTTCAACGGCTCAAATTTTAATGTGTGGTCTGTCAGTCTGCACAATTATGTTATATCAGTTAATCCTGATCTGTGGAAGTTAATTACACACGGTCCTCATAAATTACCAAAGAAAAAGTCCAAATGGACTGACAGTCACAGATCAATGTATGAAGAGAATCAGATAGCTATGAATCTAATGAAGGCAGCTACTGATAAGGCTTTACATTCCTGCTTTCATGATTGCATCTCTGCTAAAGACATTCTAGATATGCTGAAGTGAGGACAGCTGCATGATGGCTAACAGAAGCAATCAAAGTGGCAGCCAAAATGAAGAAGATGATGATGAAGAGGTAACTCCCTTCGAGAACTTTTCATTAGATGATTGGATTGCTCCTTATGATGAATTGCAAGAATCTTATGATCAGTTAGGAAAATAATACAAACATTTGAAGAAGAATAGTAGATCAGACAGTTTGAATTCTCCATGTAAAAATTGTGTTGAACTGAAAAATGTTCATGATGCTTGTATGTCTGATATTCAAATGTTGAAGAAACAAATTTCATTGCTAAAAATTGAGAATCAAGATCATGTAAAAGAAATCTCTGAACTTGAGAAGAAGCTTAGCCTAACTTGTCATGATTCTGTTCAGAGTAAAGAATTGATGAAAAATTTCGAAAGTGTGAACTCAAATTTAGACAAGCTGAAGTCTGAAAAAGATTCCCTCAGAAAATTCTCCAAAGAAAATGAAGAAAAATTAGAGAAACTTAAACGAGAGAATGATTTGCTGATTGAGAAATTTGAAGCCATAAAATCTGTAAACATGGAGTTACAGAAAAAGGATGAAAAACAGCAAAGAGAAATGAAGGAATTTGAAAATAGAAGAAAGTAAGAAGTCAATTCAGAAGATCAGCTTCTAATAAATGAATTGGTTCAAAATGAGAAGCTTAAAGAAGAAGTTGATAAATTAAAATTGTTAAACAGTGCCATGTCTGAAAGACTTCTTACATTGGAGAAAGGGAAAATGATCTCTACAAATGAAACTGAAAAAGTAGAAGATCTAAGAAAGGAGATCGAAGAATATAAAATAGCCAACAAGATTTTGAATGAAGCTGTCAATTGCAGTGAACAAGAGACTGCAAGTTATGAGTTACACATTGCCTCTCTTGAAAATGAAATCCAAGACTTGAGGAACTCTTTGTCTAAGTTTGTGAGTGGGCAAGAAAACCTAGACAAGCTACTAGGTGTAAAACTCAATGTCAAAAAGGAAGGGTTAGGCTACAACAATGTCAATAAAAAGGTTTTCAAAAACAAGCTAATGACATCGTTTGTCACTTCATCAAATGTAGCCACCACCTCAAAAGATAAATAGCCTATTGTTCAGAAAATGCAGAAACAAACCGACATTCAAAAACACAATAAAAATCATAAAACATCAAAAATTCAAAGGAACAATCTGCATGCTAAGAACTCATCAGAAAAATGCCATGTTTTAAAGAAATCAAATAGCTCCTGCCATTATTGTGGTAAGCATGGACACTTTATGAGTAACTATTTTGCGATGAAACAAGATGACAAAAAGCATGCTAGAAAATATGTGTCTAGTCAGAAAAAGGGTAATCTGAATGTTAAAGAATTTCATGCTAGAAATCATATTTTTCAAAATAAGAAAATTCATTGCTTCAATTGTGGCAAGATGGGCCACATTGCAGCTCATTGCTGGCATATTAAGGGGAAGAAATTTCATTCTGAGTTCGTTAATTTCCATGACAACAAAAATATTTTTGAAAGGAAAAATTTTAGTTTCAAGAGAAAGCTCATTGGATGCTTCGAATGTAGAAAGTATGGACATATAGTCAAGGACTGTTGGCATATTCAGGGTAGGAATGAGAATTTCAAACATGCTAAATTCTCTGCAAATAGAAATGATTTTTGTGGGAATAAATTTACATTTAGAAGAAAGATTTCTACATGTTTTGAATGTGGGAAAATAGCCATACAGTCAAGGACTGTTGGCATATTCAGAAGAATTCTGTTAACTCCCATGCTATCAAATTCCCTGTAAAATAATTTGCAAAACTTTCATGCTATAACTGTGGAAAGCCAGGTCACAGGGCGGCAACCTGTTGGCTGGCAGGATACCAAAGCAAGACTAGTTTTGGTAAACAGAATTTTAATTCTGTTAACAAAAATTTTCATGCATATGCACATAGAATTCATGCTAATAAGAATGTGCATAAATCAAATCAGAAATTTGCTGCTTCTTGCCATCAGTATGGCAAATCTGGACATTTGATGGATGGTTATCCTCTGATGAAATTTGATGATCATCAAGTTAAAAATGTGCTGAGAAAACCTGCTAGGAGTGATACTGTCATGTCAGGACCCAAGACTTCTTGGGTGCCTATTTGTGTAAAATAGTTTGCTAACTTGCAGGTGTGCCTTGGAAGCTGATTAATAAAGAGGGGATTAATCCAAGGCACTCAAGAATGAAAACCCCTTCCTGAACTTTTCAAGTAAATTTCTTGCACTTCCTTTTTTTAGTTTTACTGCATAGCATGTTAAATCTGTCTTTGTATATTCACTCATCATCTGCATTGTCAAATTTGAATTTTCTGAACTCTCCTCATCTGAAATTTATGCTTTAGACACTATGAGTATTCATGTCTGTCAATGCTCATACTGAATTGTCTGTTTAGATATTAAAATGAGAATAAACTTACAATATCTGAAAATCTGAATTACATATAGGACTGCATGTTGAATTATCATGCATGACCACTATGATATATCAAAGAGTAAGCTACCAAAAGGCAGGGAAATCTGTCTGGAGGTTCTTACTATGTGTGAGGTGGTCTTTTAGACCAAGTGCTCCGCCTAGTACCATGGGTCATTTTGCTTAGTAGGACAGTTTGAATGAGCATGAGTCACATTGTCATGTGTTCAGTCTTCATGGCAAACATTACATGTCTTTGCATACATGTAGTTAATTGCATTGCATTTTATTGAAAAATGCCAAAAAGAGTAATTGAATGCATAGTGTCAGGGGGAGTCAATGCATTGCATACAGAGTGTCAAATGCATACATTTGTCAAAATTCATTGCATGTTAATCTTGAAAATCTTGAAGCATGCCTGACCTCCTGATATCTTGCTTGATGTGCATAACCTTTTCCTCATTGATTTTAATTGACAAACCTTGATCATATCTGAAAATAATGAGCTTCAAAAACACTCATTCTTGAAGACCTCTTCCATCAGTCATTCATGAAGATTTCAATGGGACATCTCTCGTTCATAAATCTGAAAACACTTGAACTAGGAATCTTCTATTATACGATTTTATGAATGTCTGAAATAACTCAGCTAGTTTAAATTTAATGTTTTCATTGAAGTTTGACTTTAAATCTCCTAAAAAATATCTGAATCATGTTTTTAATAAACTTCAACCAAATGTTTCATGCTGAGTCTTGTAAAAACTTCTGAAATCTGCACTATTGAATACATGGCTTTATGAGGTTAAGTACATGAAAGTAGTATTATTTTGAAGCAAATGGGCTCTCTGAAATGTCTAAAGGGTAAATAATTGTCAGAGCAATGACTTTGGTCACTGAGAAACCATGTCCAAAGGATTGTGTCATGAGGTGCCATAGTTAACTCTGCTTAAAAATGATTGTTAAATCTGCATAGTTAACTCTGCTTAAAAATGATTGTTAAATCTGGCAGAGCAATGGCATGCATACTGAGAAATACATCTCACTTATCAAAGAAATGAGTTGAGGTATGTCATGAGGTGTAAATGTTATCTCTGTTAATATAAAGCATGACTGTTAGTCACACTAAGTGCTTAGGGATATTGGCGTTTGATCAACGTATATCCTCTAGTTACAAAGTGTGCACTGAACTAGAGTGCTCTGGATATATGCAGAATGAAAATTTGCTGAACAAATTGCAATAGTTGAATATTGATGCAAAAGCTAAATTGCTATAACCCTAGACAAATTCACATGACTTCATAATTGCTTGATCTCAATTCTAGTCAATGTAATTCCGAAAGAAGTCAGTAAATTTGATTGTGTAAGAGAAAGGGAGGTTAATCAAGATATAAATATGAGGGCTTGGTTCACTTTTATTAAACTGTGATTTTAGATATAAATACAGAATTTTATTGACAAACTTTGTATACATCATGTTTAAACCATGATGTTCAATAAAGTTCATTCATAAGTCCTTATAATGGAAGACTTTAAAAAATTTTGTTATTGATTTATGAGATTGGTATCTCCTTGAAAATCTGGCTGAACTTCTTGTGTTTGGAGTTTATTTGTAAATCTGATTATTTGAAACTCTTCTACTCACTGTCCTTGGTTCATTGACCTGAACTTATCCTTGAATGCCACTATGGTCTCCCTCTCAACCATATCAATTGGGAGAAATGCAATAGATGCATATCAATTGGTATCTATTCAGGGGGAGCTTCCTTATCATATTGAATCATGTTCATATCAATTGTGACCTTGCATTCATATATTTAGGGGGAGGTATTACATTTCTTGTTGCATCTGCATCTCTGCATTCATACCTCTCCATGGTTCATCTTGATTATAGCAAGGGGGAGAAATTGACTGAGTCATAAATATGCTTTAACTTCTCAAACTATTTTCTTTTTGATGAAGTCAAAGGGGGAGAATAGTTTGAGTCATCAGAATGACTCACATCATCAGAATGACTCACTGTGTTGACAGTGTTGCCATCATCAAAAAGGGGGAGATTGTTGTGCCCCTGTGGTTTTGATGTGAGTTAAGCACTGTGAGTCACCATGTGATATTCAGTCATTTTAGTCATTCTGATGTTCAGTCAGTTTATCAAATCATAAAGCATTGCATTACTGTTCAGTCAGTTTATCAGATCTAAAGCATTGCATTAGATGTTCAGTCATGTTATCTGCTGCATAAAGCATTCATATACATATACATCAGTTGCTTTACTCTGCTTGTGGAAGTCAGTACATGCTAAACATCCATGCATCATCACACTCAGCATAGTCTGGACAGAAGTGGGTCGACCCCCTTTCTAGATGGGTTGACTCCCCAGATAAGTGTAGTCTATACACTACATGCATTTACATAGTCTGCACATTAGCATCATGCAGCAAGTATGTACATCACCTTGTGTAGGCATGACAAGTCCACACACTACATTGCATGCGAGACTTCAAAGTCTGCACATTGCACAGCTGCAGGCACTTCAAAGTCTACACACTGCATTGCATACGAGACCTCAACTCTACACATTGCACAGCATGCAAGTCCTCCAAGCCTATACATTGCATAGACTGCAGGCATTAGAAGTGTGTACATTGCATAGCATGCAGGTGGTCGAAGTCTGTACATTGGCCTAGTGTCGCAACACTAAGTCTGTACATCGCAGGCATAGCGAGCGTCCAAGTCTATACACTGCTGTGTGTTTGCAAAGTCTATACAATGTCTACTTTACCTACGTTAAAGTCTATACATTGTTCACCATCTCATGCATCATCTCACTCGAAGTCTGTACAGCGTCTGGCAGCGTCTTATGCATCGTCTCGACCAAGTCTGTACAGGGTCTGCCCTGTCTCGCCCTGCATACATATCCAAGTCTATACAGCCATTGTCTGTGTTGCCTTGCATTTCAACAAGTCTACACATCGTGAGCATGCACGCATAGCAAAGTCTGTACATCGCTGCATTACAAGAGTCCAAGTCTGTACACTGCATCGGTTGTTCATGCATTACACATCATCAAGTCTGTACAGTGCCATGTTCACATGCTTCAAGTCTATACATCGCTGCTTTAGCCAAGTCTATACATCGACACTTGTTCATGCATGTTAGCAAGTCTATACATTCTTCTGTCTCACTTAGAGTCTATACATCCATCTATTGAAGATTGATCATGTCTATACATTGTGTGCATCTAGTTGCTAAGTCTGTACATCTCTTGACTGCATGCCTGAGCATCCCTTGTCGTTGTGCATACTTAGTTAGATGCTAAGTCTATACATTGCTCATGCATCTTTACTTAAAGTCTATACATCTGTTTGCTCCTTTAGCTGCACGCATTATAGCAAGTCTAGACATTGTCTGTCATGCACGCAATAAAGTATGTACATTCTTATTGCTGCATACATCAACTCCATACATCATTTTCTCACGTGAACACTAAGTCTATACATGGTATAATGACTGCATATGTGAAGTCTATACATGCATAGCTTCACACTCACAAAGTGTGTACAAGCCACTGCATTGCATACACAAAGTCTGAACATTGCCTCATGCATTACCTTCTGCAAAGTCCATACATGGTCAGGCAGCCTGCACAGCAAGTATATACATCCTCTGCCAGCCTGCACGCAGCAAGTCTAAACATCGACTGGTAGCCTACAGCAATGTCTGAACATTGCTTCAGCGTTGGCTTCAGCCAAGTCTATACATCGACTGGCAGTCTTCAGCAAAGTCTGAACATTGCATCATTGTGCATGCATTGCTTTCATCAAGCCTATACACTGCATCATATGCATTCTACAGCATGTGTTATCAAGTCTATACACTCGTCCTCCTTCACACGACTAACTCTATACATCCATTGTCTTGCCTGCTGAATAAAGTCTGTACACTGTCTTCAGCTGATATTGTTCATCAACTGAACTCTTCATTAATCTTGCAGGTGTCTGGGCACGTGATCTGAGGTTGGCACCTAGCACATGATCCAAGGAGCTGAGATGCTAACACGTGGCAGAGTCAATTGGGCGGGAGATGTGGAAGACACATGCCCTGAGCTGCTGCTATATATAGAAGACTTCTTCCTCAGAAGAAGACTAATCGAGTGCTGATAAAAGAAAGAGTGTCTGCACGATCCAGCAAGAAGAAAAAGAGAGCAGCAGAGAGTGATAGAAGAAGAGAGCAGCAGAGAGCAGAAGAAGAAGAAGAAGAGTGAGCCTGAGCAGAAGAATAGAGAGAGCAGAAGAGAGATCGAGAAAGAGAAAGACAGTGAGAGAGAAAAGGAGAGCAGAGAAGAGAAAGAGAGAGCGTGAGTTGAGAAGAAGAAGAAGAGAAGTAGCAGAAGAAGTTCCTACTGGACCGTGGATCAGATCCAGGCTAGTCAGCTCCGTTGAGAGCCACATTGTGTATTTGAGTTTCCATCTTTCTGTTTGCTGTGTTATTTTCATTTCTTGTTTTTCCTTTTGTTACTCTGATTACTATTGTTCTTCCGATTCTCAGTAGTGAGGTCGGGTTCCTCCTGTGGACTTAGGAGAAGGGAGATCTGATCTCCAGTTGCCAGTGATTGTGTGTCACTAGTGGTTCCCTCCTGGTCTGGAGGAAGAGAGGTATGTGACCTCTGGTTTACTGGTGACGGGGAGTCACTGGTGGGTTCCCTCCTGGTCTGGAGGAAGAGAGACCTAGTAGCTGGTTCCAAGTGGCTGGGAGTCACTTGGGGTGTCCCTCCGGTCTGGAGGAAGAGGGGAGGTTATTCCCCTGGTCAAGCTGTTTGGCAGCACCTGTTGTAGACTGAGTCTGCAGTTTCTAGCTTGTGCTAGTGGAAGCCTCACTCCGGTTGGGAGTGAGGGGTGGACGTAGGTCTGTGGACCGAATGACCTAAAAAATTATTTGTGCAGTGGTTTGATTGCCTTGCTTTGCTTCCACTAGATGATTGCTTAGGCGCGCTCCATGTGTTTGTTCATGAGTTCAATTGAATTAGTTTTATTCTGGGACTGTGTCTAGCATCCGGGTTTTAATTTGGGCATTATTGGTAGAGGGGTACATTCACCCCCCTCTGTATCCGGGCCTAGCACCCTATCAAATATGATTCAAACTTCTCTTGGGAGCTGTAGGATTGTATGGGGAAGAGGGGGGATTGTGTTGGGAAGGCCAAGATCCTCCTAGGGAGGGAGTAGATTTGGTGGGGAGTGGTGGAGGGGTAATGAATTCACCTAGGGAAGGGAAAGGTGGCTGAGGTGGTAGCTTAGGTGGCAGGGTTAGGGCTGACGTGGAGGGTGGGGTGGAGGAGAGAGAGGGTGGGGCGAACTAGAGAGAGGGGAGGGGAAGAGAGAGAAGGGGTTCGCCCCCTTTGGAGAGAGAAGGGGGGGAGGAGAGGGCTTCTCACCCTAACCTTAGGCTTAACACCTAAACACTCAATTTTTGTGGAGATTCAAAACATCCAAATTCTCATTAGCTTTCTCAAGTGGGGTTGGGGTCCTATTTATAGGGACCCAATCTTTTACATGACCAAACTACCCCTGGCTTTACATGTAATGACAAAAGCTGTCCAATTAAGCCAACCAGGGGGATAATGACTCAAACATAGGGAAATAAACCAAAGACCTAGGGAATAATGACTCAAACTTTGTGAAATAAATCAAAGACCTAGGGAAATGACTCAAATAAAAGGGAAAATTCATCAAATGACTCAAATAGAAAGCTCAAAATGTATAATTGGGCCCACATAGGGTGATGCCCGAGCTCACACAACTCCAGAGTGTGACGACGAGCCGAGCCAGAGGGAGTCGTGGGTGATGCCTCCATCAAGCATGAGGTCACATAATAAGAGATTCTTACAAAGAAGTTCACTCTATTTTCTGATCACTATATCAGATTTGCAGCTACTGTCTTTCAGATTTCAAGGGGAACGAGTCAGTCAGATCCAGAGAATGGTTTAGAATTTACATGCCCATGGTTGTACACTTATTAACATAAGCTGAGACAGGGACAATTATGTATGCATAAGAAACTCAAACAGATTGCTCCCCCTGTCTCTATGACCAAAAAAAACAAACTCATGGTACTCGTCAGAGTGAGTACTCACACATGGTGAATGCTTCCAGATAAGCTTAGCTTGCCCTTCCACAATTCGGCATTTAATATACCATGGTCTAATATGAAAGATGCAGGATGCACTATAGTGCACCATGAACATGGACTTTTCATACTATGCATTGCATTGCAACAGAACATATATATATATATATATATATACTAAAAAGGCATATGCATGAGTTTTCCAGTGCAACATAAGCCACAACTTGAGAGTTATGATGAAAAATTCAATTTTTGTTGACATGAGATCTGCACAGACCAAACTCCCTTCTGAGTGTTGTAAACTTGTCATTACACAAGTGCTTGGTGAAAATGTCTGCAATTTGATTCAATGTATCAACAAAGTGGAACTCAAAATTTTTCTTAAAAACCTCATCTCTAATAAAGTGATGCCGAATTTCAATATGCTTAGTCCTAGAGTGCTGGACTGGATTTTTAGCCAGGTTGATTGCACTAGTGTTATCACACAGAATAGGGGCATAGCCAAGATCCACTAAGTAGTCTTGGAGTTGGTGTTTAATCCATAACACTTGAGTTCCACAGCTCCCCGCAGCAACATATTCTGCCTCTGCGGTTGAGAGGTAACTGAGTGTTATTTTTTGGAAGCCCAATAAACCAAACACCCACCGAGAAATTGACAATAGCCACTAGTGCTCTTACGATCCAGCTTGCATCCAGCATAGTCCGCATCCGAATAGGAAATGAGAGAAAGCCCACAGGATGACGGATACCACAATCCCAAATCTTGAGTTTCGGCAAGATATCTAAGGATGCACTTGACGGCAATCAAGTGGGATTCTCTAGGACTTATCTGAAATCTAGCAAATAGGCATACACTAAACTGGATATCAGGTCTAGATGTAGTAAAATATAGTAGTGAACCAATCATACCTCTGTAGGATTTTGCATCCACAAATTTACCTTTCTCATCTGCATCCAGTGATGTAGAGGTTGCCATAGGAGTTGCAATTGTCTTGCATGTTGTCATATCAAACCTTTTTAGCAGCTCCTTGATGTATTTAGCCTGATTTATGAAGCAACCATCTTCACTTTGACTGATCTGCAAGCCAAGGAAAAATTGAAGTTCACCCATTAAGCTCATCTCAAACTCACTAGTCATAAGATTTGTAAATTCCTCACACATTTCAGATTTTGTAAAACCAAACATAATGTCATCGACATAAATTTGAACAATCAAAATGTTCTTACCTTACTTTTTGGTGAAGAGTGTTTGATCTACATTACCTCTTGTGTACCCCTTTTCTGTGAGGAATGAGCTTAGTCTGTCGTACCAAGCTCTTGATGCTTGCTTCAACCCATATAGCGCTTTGTCTAGTTTGTATACACAATCTTCATGGTTAGAGTTTTCAAAACCAGGGGGTTACTCCACATAGACCTCCTCCTTGATCAGCCCATTTAAGAAGGCACTTTTTACATCCATTTGATACAATTTTATTCTATGGGAGCATGCGAAAGTAAGCAAAATTCTGATGGCTTCAAGTCTAGCAACGGGGGCAAAGGATTCATCAAAATCTACCCCGAATTCTTGGTTATACCCTTGAGCCACCAGTCCGCCCTTATTTCTAATTATTTTGCCATCTTTACTAAGTTTGTTACTAAAGACCCATTTAGTGCCTATGACAGATTGTGAGGAAGGTCTCGGAACAAGATGCCAGACTTTATTTCTCTCAAACTGGTTTAATTCATCTTGCATGGAGTTTATCCACTTTTCATCTTTCAATGCTTCATCAATGTTTGTTTGGTTCAATTTGAGAAACAAGAGCGAGATGGTCTAATTCTTTAATAATTCCAAAATGAGACCTGGTTCTAGGTGGGTCATTTAGGTTACCAATGACATTCTCTAAAGGATGATCCTTGAGTATGCTAATGTCGGTAGAGTCATTACCTTCACCAGTAGCTTGATCCCATGCATTGCTTGATTCTGATAAGTCATCATTTCCTCTAGCTTCTTCTTATTGAGGACCATTCTTCTCTTTCAAGGTTAGGAATTCCCCATCTTCATCGTTTTTCCTGCAAGAGTTATCAATTTTACAATCATCATTGTACTCATCAAACGTGACATGGGGTGATTCTTCCACAACTTGATTCTTAATGTTATAAATTCTATAAGCCCTAGATCTATCAGAATATCTAAGGAATATACCTTCATCACTCTTGGGCTCGAATTTATCTAATTCTCTTTTATCGTTGTTATGAATGAAGCATTTAGACCCGAACACGTTCATGTGATTGAGAGAGGGCTTTTTACCTTTGAGCAGTTCATAAGGAGTCTTTTTGGTATGTGACCTTACCATGGAGCGGTTGATTATGTAGCAAGCCGTGTTTATTACCTCATCCCAAAACTTCCTTGGGAGTTGCCGCTCTGCAAGCACTATCCTAGCCATCTCTATGAGTGTTCGATTTCTTCTTTCAACTACCCCATTTTGCTCAGGGATTCTTGGTGATGAAAATCGGTGTGAAATGCCTTCAGCCCTACAAAGATTATAGAATTCAGTATTTTCAAATTCACCACCATGATCATATTGAATGTTGGAGATTTAAACTCACCTTCTTGCTTTATCTTCAAATAGAGTGCCTGAAACTCATCAAAAGCATCATTTTTATGTGTGAGAAAGAAAACCCATGTGAACCTAGAGAAATCATCCACCAAGATATATCCATACTTTCTACCACTTAAGCTAGCAGTTCTGGTTGGAGTAAACAAGTCTATATGTATTAGTTCGAGTGGTTTGGATGACATATTTTCAGATCTGGCCTTGAGGGATTTTCTTGTCTGTTTACCTAGGGCACATGCATCACACAATTTATTCTCTTGTTTAAAAGATAGTTCAGGCAAACCTTTCACTATTGAGTGCTTTAAGAGTTTATGTAAGACATTGTAGCTAGCATGTCCTAGTCTACGATACCATAACCAAGCAAGCTCAGACTTAGGGGCCGCAAGACAAAGATTTATGTGAGCAGGATCATCTAAATCAATGATGTAAACATTGTAGACTCTTTTACGAGAAAATTTTACCTTGTCAGATTTTGGTTCAAAGATTTTACATTCATGAGAGTCAAACAACACTTTATGACCCTTGTCGCACAATTGACTTATACTGAGCAAGTTGTATTTCAAGCTTTCCACTAGTAGCACGTTTTCAATGGAGTTAGAGAGGTTCTTACCTACATTACCTATACCAATGATTCTTCCTTTGTTGTCCCCTCCAAAAGTGACGTGTCCTCCTTCCTTTTCTACCAAGAGGTAGACTTTTGTTCTGTCTCTAGTCATGTGTCTTGAACAGCCGCTATCAAGGTACCACCGGTTATGCATGGCTGGAAGACATTCCTGCACAAGGAATTAAGCAATGGGATTTGGAACCCAGTGAATTTTGGGTCCCATCAAGTTCGTCAGTTTTTCATGACATGATACCATATCTTTTGGAATCCAAACTTTCCTTGCATTCATGTTTTCTTTACTTAGTGCAAGGAGTTGTTTTTTATTTTCAGCTTTAACATTCACTTTCTGTTGAAAAAGCCTTTGATGTTGTTGAATTTTGTGGATGTTTGAAGAAGTTTGCTTCTTGGTGAACCAAGGCCATTGGTTTGTTTTGGGTTGAAAATGATTGTTTCTCCACCTTGGGGATTGAGGTTTATGAGCCATCTTTTGGGGGATTTTAGTGGCTTTCTCTTCAACTTTTTCCTTTTCTTTATCATTTTGTTGTTGTTGAATTTGAGTGGGTTTTGTGTTTGAGGTAGAAGCATCAGAAGAGGAAACAAATGTGAAAGTTTTTAAATCAATTGACTTTTTGTTTGTGGGATTAAAACCCAACCCTTCCTTGTTGAAGTTCATTCTGGTACCCAACAATGCATCTAGGTTTTCTCTCCCATCTACAAATTTTTCCAATGATTGTTGTTTATCCTTCAACTCTTTCTGTAGGTTTTCTATGTTTTAAAGGAGTTGAGTGTTGACTTGTTTGACAGCTTTATACTTCTCATTGCTCAATTTACTATCATTTTCATATGTTTGCATTTTTAGCTTCATACTGTCAATCTCATTTCTTAAATCCTCATTTTCAGTTTCCAAGTAGGCCATGTCTTTTCTTCCCTCTTCCAAGTTCTCAATCAATTTCTTAAGATCTTTAATCTCAGACTCAAGTGAAGCAATTTTATCATTCATGTCATGATCATACACAAGTAAGTTAATTTTCTTTTTCAATGATTTATTTTCCTTTCTGTACATATCATATTTTTCCATGAGTTGTGTATATGCATCCTCCCAATCATTAATTGTGAAGTTTTTAAATGAAGAATGTACCTCTGTTTCTTCGTCACCTTTAGCCATAAGGCAGAGATCTTCCTTTTCCTTGTCTGAGGAGCTGGTTTTATTATCACTTTCTTCTTCATCGCTCCATGTGGACACCATAGCCTTGTTCTTCTTCTTGCCCTTCCATTTGGCAGCTTTCCTGAATTTTTCAGGGCATTCGGTCTTGACATGCCCTGGTTTGTTGCAAGAGTAACAGATAATCTTGTCAGCTTTCTTGAAGTTTTCAGTGTTAGATTTGTAACCTTTTTTTACCTGTGGCCTCCTTCTTATGAGGCTCTTACCTTCCTTTCTCAGAAAACTTCTGAACTTACGTGTCAGCATGGCCACTAGATCCTCATCTTGCTCACTGGTAGAAGTCTCATCTTCATCAGAGGAGGCTTGACCACTAGGTCCAGCCTTTAGAGCGAAAGGCTTTTTCTTGATTATCTCAACCTCCTTGTTCTTTAAATTTATTTCATACGTCATGAGTGACCCTATGAGTTCTTCTACTTTGGTGGTTGATAGATTCATGGACTCTTCAACCACGGTGGCCTTGGTGTGCCATGCCGGTGTTAGTGAGCGAAGAATTTTTTTCACTATGTCCAGCTCAGTATATTTCTTTCCCAAATCAGTGAGACTATTTGTGAGCGTATTTAAACGAGCATACATATCTTGAATGGACTCATCGGGATTCATTCTGAACACTTCATACTCAGATATTAAAATGTTAGCTTTGGTTTCACGCACCTGAGATGTGCCTTCATATATTACCTATGAGCGATTCCACATCTCCTGGGCTGTCTCACAGGTTGATACTCTTGAAAACTCTACTGGATGAAGAGAGCACTGCATGATGTGCTTGGCACTCCAGTTGACAATGGATAATCTTATCTGCTCCTTAGTCCAGACGTCCTCGTTTGGTGGGAGCTCATAGGGCCCCTTGCTGAAAACTCGCCAGAGCTCATAGTCTTGGGCGCGGATGAATACATGCATACGATTTTTCCAATATGGGTAGTTAGATCCAGTAAAGTAGGGCGGTTTATTGACAGAATGTCCTTCGGGCATAAGACCCTTGGACGCTATTCCACCATTTCTCTCAAGGTCGTTGGACCCCATCATGAAAGTTTTGCTCTGATACCACGTGTTGTGAGGGAATGGCTGATCTAGAGGGGAGGGGTGAATAGATTTGCCCCTCTTTTTCTAGATATAAAAGAATTACAACAGAATAAAACAACTAGCACAATAACCAAAAACTTATATGTGAGATGGTGAAGTGTACATGGACAACGAGCCTAAGCACGCATCTAGCGCAGGGTGAACACTTGCAAGCAAACCACAAGAATAGGGATTTTTAGGTGGTTCGAACTCAAACCCAAGTTCTACGTCCACCCCTCACTTAAACCAAGTGAGGCTTCACTAGTGCCACCGCACTAAGCTGCTGTAAGCATAGGAAAAGGCGCATCCGGCCAACCACAGACAAGAATAGCCCACTGTCTGTCTTCCTACAGAACCAGGTAGGGACTGAAACACCACAGGCCGGAGAACAGCTCCGTCTGTCTTCCTACAACATCGGTAGGAACGGTTCATAGTTTTTGTTACAAACAAACTAAAAGGAACAAAGAAAAGCTCAGATAGACAGAATGAAACACAGTGCTAGATGAAAGTATTCTTGTCTAAAATGAGGAGAGCTTGGCTTACTGCAAGGATGTTCTTTGCTTCTTGGATGGTGGTTTTGTCTTTGCAATGCCCGGTGCTGGTAGAGGAGAACTTCAATTGAACCTTTAGTCTTCTTCTTCTTCACCTTCTTCCTCATTTGTTGGCTCACACTGCTACTTGGTTCTTCTTTTCTCAAGGGATGCGCTCTTTTCAATCACGGTAGCAGCTTTAGACTTGTGCCTCTCTAGTCTATATATATCTGCTCCCACCTGTCTCTATTTCTGAAGCTTCAGACGCAAGCCTCTTGGTGCAGCACCTTGCATGGAGTGCGTACCTAGAAGAGGAGATTTTCCCTCCAGAAGTCTATCTTTTACTTGGTCCAGTAGGAACAAGAAGAAGTGTTTTAGACATCATCACATTTAATGTCCGATAGAAAGTTGCTTGATAATGTCCACCCTTGAACTCCAAAGTCTGAGCATTTAATAACCCTCAAAGAAAAAGATGACTTGCATTCTGTATTCCATTATTATCTTTTGTTGACTCGCTGCACATAGTACTGTTCTAGGAACATATCTCATTTAATGGCAACCGAAAGTAGTACTGACAGGAGTCATGTCATAGGTGTGAATTTTTGACAAACATATTTTCTCTCTCTGGAATACCCAAATTATTTGACAGACACACTGGCTTGAAAAGCATCTGGGAGGATCGAGGTAGATCTTCTTCTTCATTGAGGCATTTCATCAAACACTGCTCAGACCTTGGTTCCATCGTTTGCACAGACCTTCAGTAACGTGCACAGACCTTGTTTTGTCATGTGCACTGACTTTGACTGATGTGCATCGACCTTGTCTTCGTATGTGCACAGACCTGACGGTGTTGAAAGAAAACATGCACCGACCCTTATGTGCACCGACCTTGTCCGGTGTAGGTATATGTGGATGTGCACCGACCTCAGTTCTGTGCCTTGTAAACATGCACCGACCTCAGTTTCATCTGTGCACATACCTTGTGCGTTTGAAGCAAACCTACACCGACCTTATATGGCATGAGGCAAAACGTACACTGACCTTGCTTGCTGAAATCCAAATGTGCACCAACCTTGGTGCGTGCTTAGTCTTGGACGTGCACCGACCTTGGTGCGTGCTAGCCTTGGACGTGCACTGACCTTGGTGCGTGCTAGCTAAAGATTGCACTGACCTTGGTCCTTCAAAGCTTGAAAGTGCACCGACCTTGTCTGGCTTAGGTGCAAATGTGCACCGACCTCTTATGCACCGACCTTGGTTGTTTGAAGGAAACCTTGCATTGTCATGTGCACAGACCTTACTTCTTCAACCACAGAAGCTGCACCGACCTTAGTTGCTGGAGAGCCAGACTAGCATTGACCCTAGTTGTGTTAAAGGCACAACTAACACCGACCTCAGTATGCATGAACCATGAACTAACATTGACCTTAGCATAGCTAACGTCAACATTGATATGCAAGCTAACACCGACCTCACAAGCACAGCATCCCGTGCTAGCATCGACCTTGGATATGCAGGATGGCCTATATGCACGAACTTTAGAGCATGAATGAACATAGTATGCACCGACTTTAATTGTGTGCATATCAAAAATGTGCACCGACTTTGTTTGCAGAAGGTGCAACTAGCACCGACCCTAGTATGCCCAAACCATGCAACTAGCATCGACTTCACATGCTGTACTAGCATCGACCTAACATGCATGCTACAGTGATGTGCACTGACCCTCTTATGCATCTTGCCCAAACTAGCATCGACATGTATGCATGCTATGACACTAGCACCGACCCTATATGCTAGACACTCTGTGCTAGCATCGACCTTACCTTATGAAACTTGATGCTAACATCGACCTTAGCAGCTGCACTGACCTGAGCCTTGAGTGAACAGTGATATGCATCGACCTTCTGTGCACTAGCAGCTGAGCTAGCGTCGACCTTAGTCTTTCAGCTTGGGCATGTGCATCGACCTTAGTTCTTCACTGGCCTGACTGCATGGAGTACTTTGCAACCTATTGCCTTGATTTCTGAGCCTCCAACAGTGTTAGCACCTGCCTTGATTCTTGTGCATCCAGTTGCCTCAATTTGCATGCCCTTGCATCTTGAGTGACTTTCAACCTTGGATTTATCTGTCATGGAGTTAAATGAGACTTTATAAGCGAACTCATAGTGTCATGGAATTAAATGACTCATAGTGTTAGGCATTATCAAAACCACAAATTGTCGAATGATCACAGGGGCACAACAGGGGAAGCTACTCATAGACGAGCCACTACTTAGCCAGCTCAAGAAAGGCTTGGTCCCTAAGACACCATACTACCCACCCCAGGACCTTGCACTACAAGTAGTGCCCGCCAAGTCCTTCCACACCACGTTCCGGTCTAGTCACCATATAGACACCTTGGAAGATCTTATCAAGGGATTAGACTGGCAATGGAAGTTGACGCACCTGTTGGCCCCAGGCTTCGATCAACCCACGAGTCATAGATTCACGCATCTCGCGTTGGTGTCCATTACCTCCGTGTACACCGTGGGTCACGTCACCACGGAGGTTCTTTTGTTCCTCCCCATGCCAGCCAAGCCTAGCCACATTCCCTTTATCCCGAGGGAGGAACCATATCTTTTACTTGAGGCCCCTGTCCCATTTACCACGATGAACGAAGGTGACCCTCTACACCTTCAAGAATTCCAAACATGGGACTGTGTCATGAGGGAACCCATCTCGAGGGGTCACACATTCTTTGACCCTTTCGACCCCTTCCCTAGTTAGCCTCGTGACCCACTCCTTCCTTTCTACCTTGTCAGGGAAGTCTCCTACCACACCTATTTCCCACGGGCCAGTCCACCTACACTCAGCCAGGGGCCCGTGCCGCGGTCGTCATATAGGAGTGACGAAGAAGGTAACTTTGGCTCTCCTAGCCCACCCAAGTCTCCCAAATCCAACATGCAGCCACATGCTAGGGACATATTAGGATGTCTAGGAGTCCTCCATTCCGCCAACCATTGATTGCACCGAGTGTATGCATGGCACACATTCAGATGTCTTGGTCCACCATTGCATATGCATGGGTCTGCATAGAGTTAGGTTTGTCTAGGACATAGGCATGTGTTTTCCTTTTGTTAGGAGTCTGCATGCATCGAGTCGAGTCGGTCTCATGTCAGCTCGCGGTGTCAGTCCCTCTCGAGTGTGAGGCAAGTCGGGTCTAATGCGTACGTTGTAGACTTGCCAGAATTTTGGATCGGCTCTACCCCAACTTATCGGATCCAGTTACATATAGGGACCCATCGGTGATTCCTAGTGAGTCATTGAGCCGTTTCCTTCCTTTGAGAGTGACCCCACCCCGGAGTGTCCACCACTAACCCCATTCCCACAGCAGCATGTGCACATCAAATATATATGGGATAAGCAGGTGACGATTACTTAGAGTGGAGCATACTCTACACTACCCGGTCGGTGACAGATCCGCAGGAGCCACACGAGCAGCTGCACCCCTTACTTTTCGGGGTCGAGTTCTTCCCACCCGGGGAGAATTGATGAGAATCAACACCGAGCACTAACATTTTTATTTTACATTTATGTCATTTTGTTTGTATTTATACCCTTGGCTAATTGGGTTTGCAATTGTAAGGCATTATAAGCCAAAGTGTTAGTCTTTAAAGTCTTTGGATTTCTATGTAAAATACCAGTGGGTCCAGCAAGGTCCCCACCCTCTTTCCCATTGGTCCACCTAGGATTTAGGGCCCATGTGGGGCTGGTTCAAAGTCCAAGATTGGACTTGGACCAAAGGGGGACAAAAGAATGGAAAATTCAAAATTGATGGCCCATAAGTCAAGGGGGCGCCCCCTATTATTATTGTTTATTCCATGTTGTAATTTTATTTTATTTGGTCATTTGACCACATGGGGGAAGAAAATGCTACCCCTTAATTACCCCTCCCTAACCCTAGATCTAGGGGTAGTTAAGATCATTTGTACATTTATATATATCCATTGTATTTCTATTTTTGATATAATTAATGAGAAGAAATTTCAGAAATTGCTCCAAGAGCCCAAGGGCCCCCCTCTCTCTCTCCCATCCCCTTGCAAATGGATTTCTATGAAATTCTTGAGGTGTGAAGCCTCCTCTCCTCCCCCTCTCTGAGTGTGAAGCTCAACACCACCACCGCCGCCGCCATCAAGCCGCCATCACACCGCCATCGTCGCCGCGTTGGAATTCTATCCATATCAGGATAGAAGGTTGAAGCCCGATTTTTATCTCCACATCAGGAGATCTGATCGAGCTGCAATTTTGAGTGTTTGTTTTTCTTGTTATCCACAATATTCATTTTAAATTTCGTGCCAATCAGAGGTCATTTGCTATTTTTCCTATAATTTTAGTTTCACCCCTGACAGTCTGCCAGTTTGCAGATCTGCAGGATAGGAGTCTGTTCTTCAATTTTTCCCACCCCGTTATACACCTCCAAAAATCCCCAAATAAATCACACGTGTTCCTCACATCCCCCTCTTCCACACATAATTTTTATAGTGTCTAGATCTATCATTTTCTTGTCGGTGAAAATTCATTTTCAAGGAAAACTTAGTCTGTCCTGTGTGTCTGTCAGTCCAAGCCAGCAGAAAATCTTTGTGGAACAGTCATTTTCATTTTCAATCGATTCACGTGATGGCTTTGATAAAATTATATGTTGTAGCCCCTTGAGTCCTCTATCCATCGGTACTAATTTTGCGTCAATCCGACATCGGATCTGGCCGCAGAAATTCTTCTTGTGGAGGCGCGCAGTTCAGATCCGAGGACAGGCCAGCAACTCAGTTCGAGAATTAATTCCTCAAAAAATACGCCGACGCACACTCGGCCGCCGCCGCTCCCGGGGATCGATCAGCAACCTTCCAGCAGCGCCCCAGCAAGTTGCGGCAGCAAGGAGACGCCCGGGCACCGTCGTCCCAGCAACCGGACCCACTTGTTATCCCACGGGCCCCACAGAACCGTGCCGACCAGCAAATCATCTCCGGCCCAAATTACTGCCCGTCAACCTGAGTTCGCTACTCCCAGGCCCCACATTGTAGCCCTTTACCTCCCTGCGTGGAGTGGGCGATAAATTCATTTCTATAATTATTGTTAATATTTGTACACCGGGAATACGAGCTTCGGTTGGGGTCGTCTTCCCCACGCCCGGAGCGTGGAGGTAAACTCGTCTCCCTCTTTATCGCATTTGCTCAATTCATATATTTTTGAATGCCGCTGCTAGAGTGATAGGATAACTAGCTCGATATTTAATTTTTATCACCCCTGCGAGAGTGAGTGAGTGAACCCGTCTTGTGACTCGATCCGAGCACGCGAAAAAGCCGATACCCAAGGCTCATTGCCGATTTCTCAACCGCTCACAATCCGCATTTCCCTCGCTTAGGGACGTCTGCGAGCTATAGTCCCAGGTTCGCGTCCCATCCCGCATCAACTTGCCCACTTGAAGAGGGCGCCCCCCCTTTTAGTTTTTTATTATTGTGTTATTTTGACCACATGGGAGAAGAATTTCCTATCCCCTAATTGCCCCTCCCTAACTCTAGATCTGAGGTTAGTTTAGGTCTTTTAGCTAGTGTTATAAAACTCTTGTATTTCATTATTTTCATAGAATTAATGAGAAGAAAAAAAGCATTTGTTGCAATTGCCCAATTGCAGCAGAGATTGCAATAGATCTAGGGTGTGATGCCCAAAATCTTGGAGTGATTCCAAGTTCTATCCCTCCCCCTGGGTGTTAAGCTCATCCACCGCCGCCGCCGCCGCCATCGGAGCTGCCAATGAGCCGCAACAACCCCATCTCTAGCCTGTTGTCCAAACCTTCGACCTACAGAGCAGAAGGTTAAAGAAGAGGTTGTATCTCCTGATCCAGCCATCTGATCGAGCTAAGGTTTTGAGGGTTTGTTCCCCGTATTTCCCCTTCTTCCAGTTTAATTTTCATTTCAATCAGCCCGCGTTTGCGCCCCCTCCCACGGTCTTCTTTCCACCCCTTGCAGTTTGCCTTTCTACAAATCTGTGAGACAGCAACCTCTCCCACGAATTTTACCACCCCTTAAACCATCTCCAAAAATTACAAACACATTTGTGCACGTCCCTCACTTCCCCCCCTCTCACCCATAAACTTCCCAAAGTGTAGATTTTCCAACTTCCCTTCGTTCAAACCCCTTTTTCTGGCAGAACAGAATATGTCCTGCTTGATCTAGATTCCGAGCCAGAAACAACTACAGAGAACAAAGTTTTTCATTTCGATCCAGACCGTTGGATAGATCTGAAAGTCACATATGTCGAAGCTTTCTGAGTGCCCTTAGCAACGGTGCTAGTTTCGTCTCGATCCGACACCGTATATGGGCATGGTGACCATTTTTGTGGAAGCGCACAGATCTGTCCCGTGATAGGCCAGCAAGAGAAGTCCACTGAGTAATTCCTCCATAAATACGTCAGCTGCGATTCAGCCGCCACCGACTTCAGTCATCGAAGAAGAGCCTTCCACCAACGTTCCAACCAGCCACCTCAACCAGAAGTCGACCAGAAGCCACCGTTCTACGTGCCGAACTCGCTTGCTGTCCAGCGAGTTTGAACAGTGCCGAGTCGGACCAACAGCCCGCCTCCGGCCCGAAAGCCCTTCCGACTTCCTACCCGTCAACCCAAGATTGGTACTCCTGGGTCGCAATTGTAGCCCTTTACCTCAATGCGTGGAGTGGGCAGTAAAATTCAATATTGTAATTATTGATTATTTACTGTACCGAGAGTACGGGTCTTGGCCGGGATTATCTTCCCCACGCCTGGAGCGTGGAGGTATCACCTCTATCTCGCTCGGCATTTGCTTACTTCGTATGTGTTTATTTGCCGCTGCTAGTGAGTGATAGGATATCTAGCTCAATAAAGTTTTATCACTACTGTGAGAGTGAGAGCGTGACCCATCCCGTGACCCGATCCTGGCACGAAAGAGTGTTGACCACTTTGACTCATTGTCAGTTTCTCAACCGCGCAGATCCACACGCTTTTCTTGCTAGGGATGAGTCGCGAGCTTGCCTAGAGTCTCAGGTTTGCTTCCAAATTGGTCTCGAGTCGCATCCCGTCCCACATCAAATTGGTATCAGAGCACGGTTGAGTCAATGGTAGTTTTATCTTAGGTGTGCATTTCATCCCAGTACCCGGTATATCAAAAGTTGTTCCCAGAACGATAGGTTACGCCTATTGGGACGGTAGCACACTTGCGTGAGAGAATCTTTGGATCCCTATCTCCGTCACGTACCGGATATTGGTTAGAGTCTAGGTTTGTATTTGAGTCCACTTTTTTTTATTTGCACTGATGTATAGGGTCAAGTTCAGTCTGAGTTCAAATCATGATCGGTCCTAGTCCAGTCCGAGGTTGGTCCGCCACTGTTTCCATATCACCATGAGTACCCACCCAGAGAGGTCCGATCTTCAGCCTACACCTATGGCTAAACGCTGGGGTTACACTTCTACCGTGTCATCTCTGGCTGACGTGTTGCAGGCCTTTATAGACCGCATGGATGAACGGGAAAGCCGTCTTGAAGGTCGCCCGTGTAGGCCCACCTGGAGAGAGGCCCGTGTCCCACCTGCACCGATGGTGAAGCCGGCAGCCATGGCTGATTCCCAAGACCACGCCCCTACAGATTCCCCTCTAGCTGACCCGACCCACATGTCAACAAGTGGTTTGATCCCGTACCCTATCATTTGTACTGCCACTTTACCCAATGGGTCCACAATGGAACTCGATTTCATTTATATGGAGTAGGATAATTGGGTTTCCCTGGATATCATTGAGTCCCTCTCCAAGACTGGCGAGATTGTCCGCAAGGGTGATTTAGCCTTTGTCGAGTTCCAAAAGAAGTTCGGCTCCGATCTTTACTTCGATGGTGCATGGTGCAAAATCGGTACGCTAGCAGGACCCTACATTATATTAGGGCGACCATGGCTTAAAGAGAGGAGTGCGACCATTGACCTAGAGCGGAGGACCTGCACTTTACATCCTCCACATTTGCCCAGCGAGTTCACATTTCATAACGTTTTGGCTGTCGCACCAATAGATGACACTCAGTCAGTCATCCCAGTGTCGCCTGTCACCCATGTTCAGCCAGTCGACCCTACTTTGCCTGCCAATCAGGTGTCACCATCATCCCTAGATCCCCAGTCGAAGCTAATCATTGGGGAACCCCTAGTGAGTTGGTTAAAGAAGGGCTTATTTTCGGAGGTCAAAATTCCTTGCTACCCTTCTGTAGAGCCAGCTTTACAGGTAGTGTCCACCACCTCTTTTCGCACCACCTTCCAATCCTCTTACTTCGTGGACACCATGGACGATCTGCTTAAGTGATTAGGTTGGCAAATGGAGATGACCCGCATGCTGGCTCTTAGTCTCGACCCACCTAAGTGCATTAGCTTCGTCTACCCATCCTTGGGTTCCATTACTTCTATCTGCACCGTGGGCCCATACACCAGTGAGCTCATTTTGCTCTTACCCCGACCTGGCGAGCTCCACCATTTTTCACCCCATGACCCCTTCGCAACCATAGAGAAGACCATACACCTCAAAGAGCCAGCAACTGTTGGCCCAGATAAGAGATGTCGGACAAGAAGGGCGGTTGAATTGTTCCCTTGACCCAGATGGCGGATTTAAAAAATAGTCTAAACTATTCACGGTGGAATTAAAAATCAACTACTTGAGTAGCCTTAACACATATGAGATTCAAAAGGTTCTCTCAATCTTTCCGATCTCACTCGTGATAACAATGCAAACGTTAGATAAAATTATGCCTAGCACGGATAACAGAAGTAGCAGTGTGCAGTGGTGTAGTGAGTAAAAATCTAGTAAACTAACTTGTGAAGGGAGATAGAGGAAAGAGACAATTGCACAGGCATTCACAAAGGACACAAAGATTTTTAGGTGGTTCGGGACCACGAAGGCTCCCTACGTCCACCCCTCACCCAACCGGGTGAGGCTTCACTACACGCTACGAAAGTAGCAATACAGGGATGAACCCTAACCACACACACACACGCTGCTTCCGCAGCAATATCCACACTCGGGGAAAATCCCCCAACAAGCTGCCACTGCAGCACACACACCCACACACAAAAACGGGGAACACACCCCGGACAATAAGCACACACCGAGACGCAGCTCCGTACACGATCCATAAGGGACCAACAATCACACACACACAAGCCGCAATGCCGGCGGCACAATAACTCCACAACCATTCACCGACGGTTCACACACTCACAGACATGATGTTTAGAAATGAAGGATATGATCAATATCACTTTATAAACCTAAAGAGATTGACTCCATTAAGCACAAAAAGGATGTAGAAAGAAATTCCTATCGAAGAACAAGGGCTATAGAATGTCTTCTTTATGCCACGGGTCGGAGGGTAGCCGGATGATGACGTTGAGAGTGTCCTCTTGATACCCTTGATGATCCGCTCCTTTTCTTCTTCTTCCACGAGCTCCAAATGTCGAGGGATGTAGATCGAATCTAGCGTTGAAGCTTCCTTGAGCTCTCTTCTTTCTCTCCTACAACAAATAGAACAAGGTTAGCCAAAGGAGATAGTTAAAACCCCAAATTCGTATGTTATATATACAAGAGGGATGAGTTGTGCAAAAGACCACAATACCCTTGCAAAACCCTAGCAAAACCACCCCAATATGTTCATTAGTAACTTAAGGGTAAGTGTGTAAATTTTCAGCCCAATCGGAGGTCATTTGGATGGGTTTCGGCAATTTACGAAAAAGCCGCGCGGACCTGCGAACAGGGGGGGGTCGACCCATCTAGAGGGGGGGGCGACTCATCTTGCTCCAGAAGCTATTTTTCATGAAAAAGTATTACAGGGGTCGACCCACTTGAGAGGGGGGTCGACCCACTTTGTCCCAAAAGCCAGTTTTGGCCTGTTTCAGCACATGGGTCGACCCATTGAGTGGGGGGGTCGACCCAATGACCTTGTAACCTTATGAAATGACTATATAATGCAAACCCAATGATCTAAACATTCATCAACATGTAACCAAACATGAATTACATCAAATGTAAATTCTTACCTTGTCTTTCATGATTTAAGAGCATTTTGGACCTGCACTACATGAACGTTCAACCTCATCATTCTTTCATCAATGCTAAGTGAAAAGAGCATCTACCTTACATCTTTGTCATGTGAATAGATCTCTTAACTTGCATATTGAGCTTTTCAATTCTTCCATACAAGTTTTCATTTTAGAAATAGTTCATGCATGAAAAGACCACCTTCAACACAAATTAACCCAATTAGTTTGCACAAGGATAAAGGACCATAAAGAGCTCTTTGAAGAGGATGCATTAGATACAATTGAAAACCACTAAAAAATACACTTTCCCTCATTCAAAGGTCAAATACATTGAACCATCCATCAAGCATTATCAGAAAGTCTTTCACCAAATCCAATCAGATATTGCATGAAAGAATAGAAATCAACATGAGCATGATGCAATATGAACTACAATTATCAAATTGACAATTTTGAAGCCAATTAACCCAAAGCCATGAAGCATAAAGTAAGCCTAATCTCCCCACATGGAAATCCATCATAAGAAGATTCTTACCATGATTTCAGAGATTTCTAGACTTTAATGAACCTGCACCTTTAGACAATCAATTTCATGTTATGCTTTGATCCATGCCAATGAAGAATCGAACTTGAATGCATTATCCACACAATACCACCTCTTCAATGCATTTCAACCTTGATGAACCTGCACATTAGTATGTTGAAAGTGCAACTGTATGCACAACTGATTCAAACATTTCCAAACCATAATTTTCACAGGTTCACCTTTCAAATACAATTTAATCAAGCCAACATGAATTAGATGAATTGAGAGCAAACTCAAATCTCCACTTTGTATATGCATGAAACTGAATGTATAGACTTGGAAACTTGAAGGCAAAAGATAATGTATAGACTTGGAAGAAGGCCAATGTATAGACTTGGAAGATAGAAGGCCAATGTATAGACTTGTATGTAAGAAGGCCAATGTACATACTTTGAAAGAAGGCCAACGTACAGACTTGTATGTAAGAAGGCCAATGTATAGACTTTGAAATATGAAGCCCAATGTATAGACTTGAAGTATGAAGGCCAATGTATAGACTTGGCTGATGAAGGCCAATGTACAGACTTTGAAATATGAAGCCCAATGGATAGACTTGAAGTATGAAGGCCAATGTATAGACTTGGCTGATGAAGGCCAATGTACAGAATTGGTGGCCAAAGGCCAATGTACAGACTTGGCTGATGAAGGCCAATGTATGAAACTGAATGTATGGACTTTGAGTATCATGAAACACAATGTCAAGCATTTATATGAATTCATTAAAAACCCCATGAGCAGATTATCAAAACACAAGGTTTCACAGGTTTGTTCCAAAGTCTCATGCATAGCATGCATGAGGCAACTTCACATGTTTGTTTGTGAAGGACCATAAACTGTCAACCTGCCACCTGCAAACCAAGATACCATCATGTTAGCTTATTTATCATCAAGATGCCATTGAACATAAACGAACAAGATTTCCACTTTAAAGTAAACATAAAACACACGATATATTGGAATCATCAAAACCATTGTCAAAGACAACGAGGGGACACACAGAACCCAACAATCTCCCCCTTTTTGTTGATGACAATATATTGTGACAATTTAAAGTTCTCTCCCCCTTTGTCATTAGCAAAAAAAAAATGAGGGACTCAGGGAATACACCTACCATGAGAGAAAGGTGTGTAAACTAAGAAGCAATCAAAAGTGTGGAATTTGATGTGCAATCAGGAGACGTGTGAAATAATTGCAAAGGCTCAATCTTTGTAAATTTTTGTTATATGTTTAACAAAATATGCACAAGTGGCATAAGGTAACTATATGCAAAATTTGAAAATTGAGTTATGCACAGAGTGTATTGTGCTAGAAAAGCACATTATTCTTCCCCATTTGTCAAGAGCAAAAACCAACCGACAATGGGTTATTGAACCTGTTATATACACGTATCGCCTAAGGATGCATGTATGCAAACTTAAATGTGAAATGAAGTATGCAAGCAAGCAAACAAGCAAGCATGCATAGGAGTTAAGCACACAAACAGTACTATAGCTCCCCCTTAATGGGGTAAGGGGATAGCAAAAGAGCAGTTCATTCAAAATCAAAATGTGAGATATGAACCATAATCAAAAAAGGTAGTGCATTCATATATGCAAGGTACTACATAAGCCATGATAAGAACAAATTCAAGATATACAATCATCACAAAAATACCCAATTGAAATTTATGTAAATGAGCAATGAACTTCAAGTTTATATGGATATTAGCAGAGTTTCTAGAAAACACTATAGGGTTATTTCCTTCCTACACTTCCATTTTGATCCTCGACTATTGGTAGCTTCGCTCAACCCCTTTTTGTTTTTCTTTTATTGGATTTCACTGTTCGGCGCGAGTCACCTCATGTGTCTCAATGGGGTTTCCCGGCTTACTAGGATTCATCACAAAATGTGGATTTTGTTTCACCTTTCGACGCGAGTTTCCTCATTTATTTCAGTGGGGATTCCCGGCTACTCAGTTAGACATACCACTTATTTAAGCATGCGGGGTAGGCAGTTTTTTCCTCACGATTCTCTTAATTTTCATGTAGAAATTTATTTCCCATGAAGTGTTATAAAGAATTTCTGAAATCCTTATCAATCAAAGTCATATGCATCATTTTGGAATAATGTATGGGTAATTGCTTTGGATGTAGAAGATGAATTTGCCTATACACAGTTATGACTCCCCCTAAATGTATGCACAGTTGAAATGAATCATCCTCCTTTGTATATGTCACTATTCATAAATGATTAAAATCACTGCATTTTATATAGCAAGGAGGTGAGGTCTTAGAAGATTTGCAAGGAATTGTGATCTAAAATTATATACATGAATTCAAGCAAGGATATAGCAAACTATTCAAACAAAGTGATTTTCGGTACGCGGCGGGGAACATAGGTCCGAAGACCACCATCACGCATAGTGAAAGCTTCCGACTAGACATAATCCAACCTTCCACAAACACCCTTTTATATACCGAAAAATCATAGCAATCAAGCACACGAATATGAAGTATATGAAAGTATATGCATGTAACTTGAAGATGTGATTGAAAAATTTTTCATATTCACAAGTATGAAAAGATATGTATGATACGTGCAATGAGTATCATGCAACTAAGCGTGTAAGCTGTATATGCAAGAGTGAACCATTATTTACAAGATGCGTGTAAAAGTGTGAAAGACTTTACGCACAGAACAGAGCATTCAAAAACTAGACATATTCACAAGATGTGAAATAGAGAAGTATGTCCAATTTGTCTAAACACAGAGTTCACAAACATATCATTATTTCAGGAGTTGCTTATAAGTGTGAAAACACTTTATGAGAAGAGTAAAGCATTTGAAGACAGAATTTATTCACATGGAGTGAAAATAGAAGTGATCAAGTCATTCTGACATGGAACTCAAAAATTCTCAAGATTTCCAAAAGATACCATAACCAGTGAACCAAGTTGGAAGCATTTTTCTCAAAACATAAATTTTACCTTTTTCAGATTTTTTAAAGAGAACCAAGTGAGACAAAGTTTCAAAACAAATCATTTTTGTTCCTCACCTTGAGATCCCAATATTTATTAATTTCTTCGACCTCAAGGTACCCCTGCAAAATAGATTCTCAAGTTGGATGTTTGGGTACCCAAACCATCTTGGGTCCCGAGGGGTTAGTCCTAGCATGAACAAATGTATTTTTCTTGTTTTTCCTTTCATACCACTCATCATCGATTTTCATTGTGGAACAATCATCCATAGAATGACCATTCTCACCACAATAATAGCAGTAGAAAGATATTCTTTTCATGGACAATTTCTCATCATTTTTCATTAAGAAACAATTGTCCATCATGTGTCCTTGTTCACCACAATAATAACATGAAAAATTCTTGTTGGCAAACCATTCATCATCATCCTTCTTCATGAAACAGTCCTCCATAACATGGCCATGTAGACCACAGTAATAGCAATGAACATGGAGGTTTTTCTTCTTTGGTTTTTCATGAATTTTAAAATCATCAACAACTTTTTGTTGTGACTTTATTACCTCATTATCATCAGATTGCATTAGAGAGCATTCGTACATATCATGACCAAAATTGCCGCAATAGTAACATGAGACATTCCTTCCTTTTCTTGATGCATAAGCATGTTCAACAGATGGATGTTTTTCATGCATACAAGAGCGATGATCAACAATTTTCTGATTTTGATTTTCTTTATCATGCACGGACAATGATTCAGTCAAAACTTTGATTTCATTTTGCAAAGACATAATATGGATTTCAGAACTAGCCAATTCTTCTTCACAAGATACAATTTTCTCATTCAACAAGGAATTGATAACTTTGTGACTTTCAATTTCTTGTTCAAGACCATGCGAATTGTCACAATCATCAGAAATCACACATTTACCTTTTTCAACTTTTTCAAGACTTTTTAATTTACTTTCAAGCAATGAAATTTGAAACAATAAAGCACTATTTTCATTTTGGAGTTTTTCAAATGAATTTGTGTTCATAGAGGTGTGTTCAAGTTCACTCATTTGAAAACTCACATTTTCACCAACAATTTTGTTCAAGGCTTTATCACATTCAAATTTATCATTTATGTTCTTGAGGCTTTCAATTTCCTTTCTTAGTTCTTTCAACTTTTCAGATTCAGCATTCAAAGTAGCTTTTCCATTTTCCAAAAGAAGTAATTTTTCAGATATAGCGGAATTCAATATTTTCAGCTTTTCATTGTCTTCTTCAAAGAGTTGAAGTTCTGAAATTTTATCCTGTAAGGATTTGTTTTCAGCTTTCAGAATCAAAATAATTTCTTCATGCACAGCAACATCATGCAACAAATTTTTATTCAAGTTCCTAAGCTCCGAGCATTCCTCACATGAAACATCATCAACACATGTATTTTCAATTTGAGAGCATTTAGCACATGGAGGGTTAACATGTGAATGATCATTAAGTTTCTTTTTCATTTTTCTGTTCTCAGATTTTAAAACTTTGTATCTATCAGCAAGCTCATCATACGCCTCCATTAGTTCACTAAAACTTAATTCATCATCTTCATCAGAGTCAGAATTAGAGTTAGAGTTTACCTTTGAAGTCTCTTCACTTTTTCGCTCAATTTCTTCATTTGCCGCCAGGCAATTACAAATATTGCAACTATCTTTTTGGGCTTCGCGTAGCCCATCCCAAATCTCTTTGGCTGACCTACAAGAAGAAACAAAAGGAAGTACGTCAGCGCTCACTGCAGCTCTAAGAACATTCAAAACAAAAATATTATCAGTGTTCATTCTTTTATGCTCATTGGTCCATCTTGATTCATTTTTGGGTAAGACATGTGGACCTTGAGTGATTAAGTCCATAAGACTCAGATCAGTCTTTACAAACCAAGCACACAATTTTTCAAGCCATGAATCAAAATCAAAACCATCAAATATAGGAACAGAGTTCAAACTAGCCATCATGAATAGACCGTTTCTCCTAGACCGTGAGGTCCGTAGAATAAAAATCAGAGACTAGCTCTGATACCAATTGTTGGCCCAGATAAGAGATGTCGGACAAGAAGGGGGGTTGAATTGTCCCCTTGACCTAGATGGCGGATTTAAAAAATAGTCTAAACTATTCATGGTGGAATTAAAAATCAACTACTTGAGTAGCCTTAACACATATGAGATTCAAAAGGTTCTCTCAATCTTTCCGATCTCACTCGTGATAACAATGCAAACGTTAGAAAAAATTATGCCTAGCACGGATAACAGAAGTAGCAGTGTGCAGTGGTGTAGTGAGTAAAAATCTAGTAAACTAACCTGTGAAGGGAGATAGAGGAAAGAGACAATTGCACAGGCATTCACAAAGGACACAAAGATTTTTAGGTGGTTCGGGACCACGAAGGCTCCCTACGTCCACCCCTCACCCAACCGGGTGAGGCTTCACTACACGCTACGAAAGTAGCAACACGGGGATGAACCCCAACCACACACACACACACTGCTTCCGCAGCAATATCCACACACGGGGAAAATCCCCCAACAAACTGCCACTGCAGCACACACACCCGCACACAAAAACGGGGAACACACCCCGGACAATAAGCACACACCGAGACGCAGCTCCGTACACGATCCACAAGGGACCAACAATCACACACACACAAGCCGCAATGCCGGCGGCACAATAACTCCACAACCGTTCACCGACGGTTCACACACTCACAGACATGATGTTTAGAAACGAAGGATATGATCAATATCACTTTAGAAACCTAAAGAGATTGACTCCATTAAGCACAAAAAGGATGTAGAAAGAAATTCCTATCGAAGAACAAGGGCTATAGAATGTCTTCTCTATGCCACAGGTCGGAGGGTAGCCGGATGATGACGTTGAGAGTGTCCTCTTGATACCCTTGATGATCCGCTCCTTTTCTTCTTCTTCCACGAGCTCCAAATGTCGAGGGATGTAGATCGAATCTAGCATTGAAGCTTCCTTGAGCTCTCTTCATTCTCTCCTACAACAAATAGAACAAGGTTAGCCAAAGGAGATAGTTAAAACCCCAAATTCGTATGTTATATATACAAGAGGGATGAGTTGTGCAAAAGACCACAATACCCTTGCAAAACCCTAGCAAAACCACCCCAATATGTTCATTAGTAACTTAAGGGTAAGTGTGTAAATTTTCAGCCCAATCGGAGGTCATTTGGATGGGTTTCGGTAATTTACGAAAAAGCCGCGCGGACCTGCGAACAGGGGGGGTCGACCCATCTAGAGGGGGGGGTCGACCCATCTTGCTCCAGAAGCTATTTTTCATGAAAAAGTATTACAGGGGTCGACCCACTTGAGAGGGGGGTCGACCCACTTTGTCCCAGAAGCCAGTTTTGGCCTGTTTCAGCACATGGGTCGACCCATTGAGTGGGGGGGTCGACCCAATGACCTTGTAACCTTATGAAATGACTATATAATGCAAACCCAATGATCTAAACATGCATCAACATGTAACCAAACATGAATTACATCAAATGTAAATTCTTACCTTGTCTTTCATGATTTAAGAGCATTTTGGACCTGCACTACATGAACGTTCAACCTCATCATTCTTTCATCAATGCTAAGTGAAAAGAGCATCTACCTTACATCTTTGTCATGTGAATAGATCTCTTAACTTGCATATTGAGCTTTTCAATTCTTCCATACAAGTTTTCATTTTAGAAATAGTTCATGCATGAAAAGACCACCTTCAACACAAATTAACCCAATTAGTTTGCACAAGGATAAAGGACCATAAAGAGCTCTTTGAAGAGGATGCATTAGATACAATTGAAAACCACTAAAAAATACACTTTCCCTCATTCAAAGGTCAAATACATTGAACCATCCATCAAGCACTATCAGAAAGCCTTTCACCAAATCCAATCAGATATTGCATGAAAGAATAGAAATCAACATGAGCATGATGCAATATGAACTACAATTATCAAATTGACAATTTTGAAGCCAATTAACCCCAAAGCCATGAAGCATAAAGTAAGCCTAATCTCCCCACATGGAAATCCATCATAAGAAGATTCTTACCATGATTTCAGAGATTTCTAGACTTTAATGAACCTGCACCTTTAGACAATCAATTTCATGTTATGCTTTGATCCATGCCAATGAAGAATCGAACTTGAATGCATTATCCACACAATACCACCTCTTCAATGCATTTCAACCTTGATGAACCTACACATTAGTTTGTTGAAAGTGCAACTGTATGCACAACTGATTCAAACATTTCCAAACCATATTTTTCACAGGTTCACCTTTCAAATACAATTTAATCAAGCCAACATGAATAAGATGAATTGAGAGCAAACTCAAATCTCCACTTTGTATATGCATGAAACTGAATGTATAGACTTGGAAACTTGAAGGCACAAGACAATGTATAGACTTGGAAGAAGGCCAATGTATAGACTTGGAAGATAGAAGGCCAATGTATAGACTTGTATGTAAGAAGGCCAATGTACATACTTTGAAAGAAGGCCAACGTATAGACTTGTATGTAAGAAGGCCAATGTATAGACTTTGAAATATGAAGCCCAATGTATAGACTTGAAGTATGAAGGCCAATGTATAGACTTGGCTGATGAAGGCCAATGTACAGACTTTGAAATATGAAGCCCAATGGATAGACTTGAAGTATGAAGGCCAATGTATAGACTTGGCTGATGAATGCCAATGTACAGACTTGGTGGTCAAAGGCCAATGTACAGACTTGGTTGATGAAGGCCAATGTATGAAACTGAATATATGGACTTTGAGTATCATGAAACACAATGTCAAGCATTTATATGAATTCATTAAAAACCCCATGAGCAGATTATCAAAACACAAGGTTTCATAGGTTTGTTCCAAAGTCTCATGCATAGCATGCATGAGGCAACTTCACATGTTTGTTTGTGAAGGACCATAAACTGTCAACCTGCCACCTGCAAACCAAGATACCATCATGTTAACTTATTTATCATCAAGATGCCATTGAACATAAACGAACAAGATTTCCACTTTAAAGTAAACACAAAACACACGATATATAGACCTGCCACCTGCAAACCAAGATACCATCCGGAATTGCCTAGCCAAGAGTGTGACCAGATCTTGATAGGGTTTAAGCTTAGGGTCACGGGTGCGGTAAGTTGACAGAACTTGACGCAGCACCAATTGAGAGCCTCCTATGATGTTAAGGTATCGCGCGCCCAAGAGGTAGGCATGCTTCAGACCGGAAAGGAGAGCCTCATACTCGACTATATTATTCGTGGCAGGAAACGAGAGTTGATAAGCGATAGGGATGATCACCCCTTCCGGAGTGAGGAGAACGGCGCCGATTCCACTGCCCTGGGAATTGAGAGCACCATCGAAATGGAGAGACCAAAAAGGAAGATGAGTGATTACTTCCAAGTGTTCATCGGGAAACTCATCTTGGATTGAATCCGTGCGAGGGATAGGAGAATGAGCAAGATGCTCAGCAATGGCATACCCCTTGATCACTTTCTGGATGATGAAGGTGATATCGAACTGGGAAAGAAAACTCTGCCAGCGAGCTAACCGGCTAGAAAGGACAGGCTTTTCTAAAAGATAACGAATGGGGTCCATTCTAGAGATCAGCTTGACCTCATGGGCTAGAAAATAGTGTTTGAGCTTCTGAGCTACTCATACTAGTGCTGCACAGGTCTTCTCCATGGCAGTATACTCGGATTCAGCGGGATTAAACAATCTCGAAAGATAGTATGCTACCCTTTCCCTTCCTTCATCATCTACCTGAGCCAAGACAGCTCCTAGGGAGTCCTCAATCACAGAAATGTATAGGATCAGGGGTTTCCCAGGGACGGGTGGTTGCAGAACCGGGGGATTAGAAAGATAGACCTTAAGATCCTCGTAGGCCTTTTGGCATTGTTCATTCCATTCAAATTTTACTCCCGCCTTTAATAATTCATAGAATGGGCGGCATCTTTGTGAGTGTTGAGATATGAATCTCCTGATGAATTGCAAACGCCCGATCAAACCTCTGAGCTCGGTGATGTTCTTAGGCGGCGGCATCTCCATAACGGCCTTTGCTTTATTCGAATCGATCTGAATCCCCCGTTTACTAACTATAAACCCGAGTAACTTCCCTGATGCAACTCCAAACACGCATTTCTTTTGATTCATCTTCAATTTATATTCCCTAGCCCTTTGCAACACTTTGGCTAGAATGGCGGGGTGTTCTTCTTTGGACCTCGACTTTACCAGAATGTCATCAACGTAAGCTTTTAAGTACACATGCATCATGTCGTGGAAGATAGCCATCATTGCCCTCTGATAAGTAGCACCTGCATTCTTTAATCCAAATGGCATAACAACATAGCAGTATGTGCCCCAGGGCGTTGTGAAAGAGGTCTTCTCTTGATCCTCAGGAGCAAGACGGATTTGGTTATATCCGGAATAACCATCCATGAATGAGAGGGCCTCATACCCAGCCGTATTATCAACTAAGACATCTGATGTGACACCACCTTGGGGGTGATGACCACAAGACAATATGACCCTTGGACCTAAGATTGCAAGCAAGCAAATTGGCGATGATACTACTCGAGCGGCTCACTCGCTTGGTGCACACTTGTGCCCGTGGGTAACTAAGCGATAATGGAGAGGGTCCGGGGTGGGACAATGATGCTCCGGTGCTTGGCAAGCTTGGGGAGAACCTTAATTGGTCCAGGGATGCCCACTCACGGGTGGCCGTCACACCAAGGGTGTGGGTTGAACTGGCTCGCTCACAACTCGCCCGCGATGGACACTCACGTGAACGGTAATTTGGGCCGGGCTCTCGCTCTCCGTCCGACGCAGCAAAGCAAGAATACTAAGCTAAGCAAGTGATATTAACCAGCAAGGAAAGGGGAACCGAGGCTCACCTAGCCGGCGTGAAGACGCCGACACCGGCCGAAGACGGGGGCGAGCGGGGAGGCAAGGGTTTGCACCCGCAAGCCGCGTCGGTGTCGCTTCAAAATCTGCGAAAAGATTATCACATGAACTACACCTCTCGTAGGAGGGGTGATCTTGGGGTGGGGATTAAGCTTATTACATCCAAAACTACCTCCACGCAGGGAGGGGCCTTCAGCCGGCCAAGCGGGGTGGGGAATTACGCAAAGGAAATCCGACTTGTCAAATTCCGCCGGTTCTGCCAATCTGCAGGTTGCTGGACAGTGGGGCGGTGATGATGCTTTCAAAAAATCCACAGAGCTCAGATCTTGATGAGACTTGCGCCAAAAGCTTCCCAACTGACTGAGGGTGATGTCTGATTTTTTGGGAAGGCTCTGAAACTCGGGGCTGATCGGGCCGGCGACTGGAACCTGGCTGCAACTTTCTATCTCTGGCGGGTGCAGGGTTGGTTCAGTTGGTTGCAGAAGGTACTACAGATGTTCCCGAACTCCGATTGGGACGAAACTGGCGGAGACGCGATCGTGGATGGAGTAGCTTCGAGCAGAAGTTGACGGGGCCACAATCCGAGGTCGGAGGAGAGCGAGGTAGCCGGATAAGTAGGGACAGGTCAAACCTGGACCCACAGGTTGCAGACTGCGCACTCCGGCGAGAAAATTCAGAACAAATAGCTCGGGCAGGTGATTGGCATCGTTTCTTCTGCTAATGATGGAGGACTGGCCGAAGAAGAATTTTGTAGAAGGAAGTGTGCTCGAATTCCTCCAAGGTTGACCGCTGAACAGCTTCCAAGATCGCTCTGGCCTTCTGTCTGGGACAGATTGCGCAGTCGTTGAAGATGACGTTCCTTGGGACAGCTCCGAACTCAGATGCCGACGAAACCACTTCCGTTGGAAAGCTAACTCGCAGATGATTCCAGCAATGTAGGCCTTGCCACCTGAATCTTTGAGAGACGGTCGTAGTTTCTTCTGCAAGTCACTGCTTTTCTGAAACCTGCAACAGGGACAGAATAGGTGGAGGAGAGGGTATGGGGATGGGGATGAAAATGGGCTTATTGGGTGGATGGGGAAGGGGGGGTGCGACCTTGGGTGGTTAGGGAGGTGGGGAGATGAAAGGGCACAGCCCAAGAGAGAGGGAAATTCGAAATTTGGCCTAGGGAAGGGCTCTTTCAGTCTTGGGGAGAGGGAGGGTTGCTTGGGAGAGTGGAAAGGTGCCTAGGAGAAGGGGTTTCCACCTAGGGGTTGGAGGGGGAATTGAATGAGTGCATGGGGAAGGGGCCTTAATGAGGGGTGAATGGGGAGGAGAGAGAATGAATTTCAAAATTGGGGTGGGGAGGAGAGAGAGAGGGGGCACAACCCACTTAGAGAGAGTGATAGTAAGAGAGAGAGAGAGAGGGAGATATTGAGAGGGAACTAGAAGGTGTGGAAATTTTCTGGATTCAATATTCAAGCATCATTGTTACAAATGAGAGAGGGGTGAGGCTATTTATAGACCCCACACTTTTCCTAAGACCAAACTGACCCTGACAAACTAACTAATAACCAAACAGTCCAAGGGAGGGGCGCCCCTAGGCCTAGCCCAATGAATTGGGCCCATTAACCTATCAAACCAACATAATGATTTCAAGACTTAGGAAAATGACTTTCTAACCTAGGTACATGACTCAATAAAGGGGAAATTACATGTTTAAGACTCAAATAAAAATAAGAAAATTACATGACTCGACTCACAAACACATGAGAAACATAATGGCGTACACCGACGATCAATCCGAGCTTCAGAAAATGTGGAGGGGCAAGGGATGTCCCCATCAACATCAATGTGAGGAAGCGGGAAATCATCTTTCGGACATGCCTTATTTAAGTCCCTGAAATCGATACAAATCCGAATTTTGCCATCCTTTTTCATTACTGGGACTATGTTTGCCACCCACTGCGGATATAAAACAACTCTAATAAACCTGGCCTTATGCAATTTATCGACTTCTTCCTTAATTCTTAAGGCCATCTGTGGGTGGAATCTTCTCGCTTTTTGTTTAACGGGTGTTGACCCTGGTTAAGGAATCAATCGGTGTTCAACCAACGTGGGATCAAGAACCGGCATGTCCTCGTAGGACCAGGCAAACGAATCGCTATACTCCTTCAACACCTTGATTAGCTCCACTTTAACCTGAGGAGGGAGATTAGCAGAAATAAGTATGGGCTTGGGGTCCTCTTCTGTTCCAAGATTAATTTCCTTAGTGGGTTCATCCACTACCGAGGACGGTTCGTCAAACCTCTTCAAACCTTGTGCGTACAGATCAGCAGTGTCATCCACATCACTTTCCTCATCATCAGCTGGGTCCTTCTCATTCACAATTTCATATACCCCTAATCCGTCATTGCTCCACACCCCATCCAATTCCTCATCATTTGCAAAGACAATTGCGGTCTCTACAAACTCCGGGCACTTAAGGAGGGCATGGCATCTTTCGGCCAAATCTCACAGAAACCTATCAAGGATGGATTTAGAATGACGCATCACAGGGTGCGCCGTAGACGTGGATGGACTGGCTAGACTCGAACTAGGCTCTACCCCAACTGACTCGACTATCCTAGGAGACTCTACACATTGTAAATCTAACCTAGGAGATAAGAAGTCTAAGGGGAAAGAAGCAGGGGTCTCGTGCCCCTGGGGAGAGGACGGACTGAAAATAGCATAATCTTCCATTGAAACCTCCGTTTTAAAATTGGCATTTTTTTTGGAGGTCGGAAGTGATAACAAGACAAGAGGAGGAGGAAGATGGGGGAGGAGGTAGTTGCATGGGGAACAAATCGGGGAAGATGCAATCGAAGAATGGATCAGAGGATCGAAACTACATCTCGTGGAGTTGGGAATTGGGGGGAGGAGGAGTAAACAAAGTTGAAAGATGAATAGGTGGGCAGCGCCCACATGCACACGGCACGAATAAAATTTCAGGCGGTCTCCCCGTGAAGTACGGGTCGACCAGAATTGGAGGGGAACGGGGGACAAACCCCAATTGTTGAAACAGAGAGGCAAGACGGGACGGGGATAAAGAAAATGTAGTGATAGAGCTCCCCACTTCCCGTGGCCTCCGGCGGACTAGCTTCGTTGGAGAATGCTTCACCAGCTGCATCTCCTTCTTCCTCGGGCGGTCTTCTTCGTTGCTGAACAGCTTTTCAAAATAAACACAAAAATCATCTATATCACCCACCATCCCCTTCAGCGGCGGCGGTGGGTCAGAAACATCACAGGCGGCATCAACCTTCACATCAGCACATGGCGGTGGTTTCTTCAAAGTGCCGGACTACAGCGGACCTTTCACAAAATGTTGTCGATAGTCCCACGTTAAAGGCCCAGAATCTCCAAGTATTGATATTGCTGAATCACGGTAGCCAAGGCCTCGGCGGCCCATCTTCCTGCCTTTAGGGACGGGCTTGGTACGTCCCTGTAATTGTCCGCTGAGACCCAGGCCCAGCTGATAACCCAATTTTAGAATCATGTGCCATCCTTTGGAATCTCTAATCTTGACATTTGTTGGTGCAGTGGCGGGCTTGCGTGATGCATATTGTGGAAGCCGAGGAATCCACTCAAGGAGAAGAAAATGAACTAAACTACGGACTATCAAGCAACTAAAATTAAGAAAGATTATGAAACGTGCCAATATGAGGAAAGAGCATACGTAGAATGTTAAAGGGATGTGATCGCCAGAGGGGTTACCTCAAAGAAATGAAATGATCGCGTGTACCTTGTATTGAGCGCGGAGATTGTGAATCCTCGAGAGCGGGAAATGGCAGGTTGCTTCTTCCTCCCCCTTCGGCCGGTCGACGGAGAGGGATTTCCTCAGGTACCCTTGCAAAATAACGATAAACAAGTAACGGGTGGATCAGAAAGACGAAGGTGCAGTATTCAAATTCTAATGACGCAAGTAACGAAATGATGGCAAGACACACACCTGGTTGGTGTTCTCTTTTAAACCCCTTGGAGAGGGGGATTTCCGCAGCCCACCACAAAGGCAGCCCAACAAGACCCACATGGTCCAACCAGGCGAGCCCGCCCGAGTGATAGCCCACAGGGCCCACTTAGGGAAGAAAAGCCCAATAAATAAGACTCGAGGAACTAACTCTCCCCAGCGGCCTTCTAGGCTCGGAGGGCCCGAGACAACGGTCAGGTCCCAAGGAAGGTCCGGCCTAAAGCCCTCTCCCCGTCCGAGAGAGATAGGCTCTAGCCGACCTATCCGACCCCACCTTCGCCGGGCCATGCCTATCGCTCGGACATGAGCTAACATCCCCGAGGCTCGGTAAGGCCGGTTGATTATCCGCATGTGCAGCCGTTCAGAGTCCCCCGCCAGCGGGAGAGTCAGGGGAGCCGCCGGACTCCGAGGGGATAACGTTCCCACGATCAGGCCATGAAAGCCCCCGTTAAAGACGTAACTCCCGCCGGGAACCCCTCAGCTTACAGGACTCCTGAAGGTGGCGCACTATTTAAGCAAGGGACACCCTCCGAAAGAAGGCAAGAGAAACAAGGCATTTACACACCCTTAGCTCCTGAGCACAATTCGCTTCACCCTCTGGTGGAGAGGATTCTCGCGCATCAGCTCTCTCCTCCCCACATTATCACTTCCACCATAGCTCTACTGACTTAGCCATCGGAGGGTTTTCCCCCAGGGAGATCCCCTGGGCCCTCTGATACGTTTCCCTCTCTTGCAGATTCATCTTCTGGTTATCCATAGCCCGCTCAGGACTCAGCGCGAGATCTAGCCTCTTCATTTGGCGCCGTCTGTGGGAAACGCACGAAGAGCCAAGATGGTGAGAAGAAGCTCAAGGAGGAGATCCGCCGATGGGAAGGGTAAGGCTATGGCAGCGGTGGGAGGCGCCCCCTCTAGGGTCTCACAGAGCCCCCCCTCCAACGCCAGCGTCCACACCAACAGGCCACCACCCCCCCCGGCGGAGACAGGGGCACCCCTCGACGGTGGCGCCAACGCCTTCCAGGCCCTCAACGAAAAAATGGACGTCCTCGTGGAGCTCATGAGGGCCCAGGCGGCTAGGGACGCAAGGTCCCCCGCCCTGTCAGGAAGTCCCCCTCAAAGGAGTGCGACGCAGCACACCGCCGGAGGCCGCTTCACCCTCCGCGGGCCGACAGCTCCTCCGCAACGATGTCAGAGGACCCTCGCATGCTCCGCCAACGGAGCAAGAGGCTTCCTCCACGCCGAGGAGAGGGAAGCAGGGGGCGAGGCCGCTGCGCCCGGGCACCAGTGCTCCGGGAGATCGCCACGACGCCCCCCCCAGCCCCACGGCGCGACCACAGCCGGAGCTGTCTCTCCGGCTACGAGATTTTGAAAGACGATTCGCAGAGCAAGAGCGCGCCCTCCGCGCCCTGCAGAAGACCTCTTTCCCGGAGGACGAGGAGAAATCCCCTTTCTCCGAGTACATCTTGAAGGCAGAGATCTCTCCCAGAGCCTCCATCCCAACCTTCAAGCTCTACGACGGCCAAGGTGACCCAGCCTACCACTACGATAGCTTCGACGCCCTGGTGACCCTACATGGAACGCCGGATCCCATCAAATGCCGAGCCTTCACGGCCACCCTGGTCCAAGGCGCTCAGGCATGGTTCCGGGCCCTCGCCCCTGGGTCCATCCGAGACTTCAGGCAATTTGGGCGAATTTTCAAGGAGAGTTTCGCCGGTAGCGCCCCCCCAAGGTCAGTAGCGGGGCTCCTGGCTCTCAAACAGGCGCAAGGGGAAAGGCTCCGGACTTACGTCCACCGATTTAAATCGAAAGCCCTCAGGATCCCCCACCTGGATGTGGCCTCAGCCACAACCGCACTGACCGGGGGCACCCGGGACGAGAATCTCCGCCGCGAGCTTGTCCTCCACCCTCCCTCGACCCTTGCCGAGCTAGTGACTCTGGCACTGCGCCATGCCGAGTGCGAAGAAGTACTCAGCGCCTGCCGAGACGCAACCGGCTCGGGTCGGGAGGGGGACAAGAAGCGGACCTCCGAGCCAAACCCTGGCTCGGGTAAGAAGCGCGATCAAGAAGGAGAGCGCAAGAGAAAGTACGAGCGGTACACCCCCTTGACCGCGCCAGTCTACGAGATCTATGAAGACATCAAAGACTCGGGACTTCTCTACCAGCCCGAGCCAATGAGATCAAGGAACCACAAGCGGGACAGGCATTGCCTGTTCTACGGCGACCACGGGCACCACACCGGAGATTGCCATCAGCTCCAGGATGAGATCGAGCGCCTCATCCGTCTGGGGCATCTAGCCCGGTTCACAACCGGGCACAAAGAAGACCGAGACGCCGCAGAGGAGATCGACAACGCCCCCCGAGGGGTCCACATCAACGTCATCTCCGGAGGAGCGGCATCGGGCAGCGACACCAGCCGAGGAAGGAAACGTCATGCCGAGTGGGCCAGCCGAGCCTTAGAGCCCCCCAGAGGCCCGCCGATGGAGCCCCAGGTCATAGTCTTCTCCGACCAAGACCTGGAAGGGCTGAGCACCCCGCATGACGATGCCCTCGTTATCTCAGCCACGATAAATCACTGTAATGTAGACAAGATTTTGGTTGATAATGGGAGCGCCCCCGATGTATTATCTTATGACTGTTTTCTCAAGATGGGGGAAGACCCATCCAAGCTCCGCCCGATCCGAACGCCCCTTTGCGGGTTTAATGGCCTGGCCACCTACCCCGAGGGAGCCCTAAGCCTGTCGGTCACTATCGGCACCCCACCCAAAACCGTTACGGTCATAGTGGACGTCATAGTGATTAAAGGTATGATAGCGTACAACGCCATTTTCGGCCGAAAAATTCTCAGCCGAATAAATGCCGTACCATCTACCTATCACCAAAAAATGAAGTTTCCCGCCAAAAATGGGTTGGGGGAAGTCCGAGGTAACCAGGCCACGGCTAGAAGGTGCTACAATATCTCGGTGGAAGCCTCAAGGCCGGACGGGAAGGATAAGGGCCCCAGGGGAGTCGAAGGAAAAGCCGTGACCACCGAACCCGGTGGCGAGTTATTAACGGTATTCCTGAACGACGACCCGGCCCTAGGAGTAAGGATCGGCGCCGACCTACCACCAGAGGAACATCAGCAATACAAGGAGTTTCTTTCTGAGTACGTTCGGGTCTTCGCTTGGTCCGATGATCAACTCCCTGGTATACTAGAGGAAACTGTGATGCACAAGCTCAACCTCGATACCACCGTGAGACCCGTACAGCAGCGGAGGAGGAAGCATGCGCCCGAGAAACAGGCGATCATCAAGGCGCAGGTCACCAAGGGACAAGAGACTGGTCTTTTTAGACCGGTCCTATACCCGACGTGGCTAGCCAACGTCGTCCTGGTGCCGAAAACCACAGGCAAGTGGCGAATGTGCGTAGACTTCACCGATCTGAACAAGGCCACCCCCAAGGACTGCTATCCGCTACCGAGCATCGACCAACTGGTTGACTCAACCTCGGGTAACGAGATACTCAGTTTCCTGTATGCCTATTCGGGTTATCATCAGATCCGAATGAGCCCTGAAGATGTCGAGAGGACCGCCTTCATCACCGACTACGGCGTGTACTGCTACACCCGGATGCCCTTCGGATTGAAGAATGCTGGAGCCACATACCAGCGACTGGTCAACCATATGTTCGAGGGACAGTTAGGTCGAAACGTCGAGGCCTACATCGACGACATGCTCGTCAAGACCCCGAGGGCCCAAGTCCACTTCACCGACCTCGCCGAGACTTTCGGCACCCTCCTGAAGTACAGCATGAAACTCAATCCCGCCAAGTACACCTTTGGAGTAAGATCCGGGAAGTTCCTCGGTTTCCTGGTCACTCAGCGAGGGATCGAAGCCAACCCCGACAAGGTCCAGGCCATCCTGGACATTCGCCCGCCCGTGTGTATTAAAGACGTCCAGCGTCTGACAGGGTGTGTCGCTGCTCTCAGTCGTTTCCTGTCCCGTGCAGCCGAACGATGCTTGCCCTTCTTCAAGCTGATGAGGGGGCCCAAGGTAGCATCTGCTACGTTCGCATGGGATGGGGAATGCCAGACAGCGTTCGCTGAGCTCAAAGAGTTCCTGGCTTCGCCCCCGGTGCTTTCCAAGCCCGTCCCGGGCGAGGTCTTGTTGCTCTATCTCTCGGCGACGCCATCAACGGTCAGCTCGATCCTAGTCAGAAATGACTCAGGAATCGAGAGGCTGGTCTACTACACCAGCAAGGTGCTCAACGAGGCCGAGCGGAGGTACCCCGGAACTGAGAAACTCGTGCTAGCATTGGTTACCTCCGCAAAGCACCTCCGACCCTACTTCCAGGGGCATCCCATCACCGTGCTAACCGGCGAGCCACTGAAGAAGATTCTGGCCCATCCCGAAGCCTCGGGGTGACTCGTCAAATGGGCCATCATGCTCGGGGCCTACGACATCTCGTATCGGCCACGATCAGCTATCAAAGGACAAGCGCTCGCCGACTTCATCGCCGAGAGCACCGTTCCGGTCGAGGACAGGCCTCCGACAGCAACCGGGCCAACCTGGGAGCTGTTCATCGATGGATCGTCCAACTCGATCGGCAGCGGCGCAGGGATCCTCCTAAAGTCCCCCGAAGGAATAGAATTGCAATACGCCATGAAGTTCAACTTTCTGGCGTCCAATAATGCTTCCGAGTACGAGGCCCTTATCTCGGGAGCCCGCATGGCCCGACGGTTGGGGGCCGAGCGAGTCAGGATCCACACCGACTCCCAGCTAGTTGCAAGCCAGGTCAGTGGCGAGTATGAAGCTCGGGAGGCACCTATGATCAAATACCTCCAGTTGGTCCGGAGCCTGGCCCAGCAGTTCGAGCAGTTCGAGGTAGTCCGAATAGCTCGGGAGCAAAACTCTCGGGCGGACGCCCTCTCCCGACTGGCCTCCTCCCTAGACCCGGAAGGTACACGATCGGTCCTCCTAGAAGAGCTAGAGCACCCGAGCATAGACTCGGAGCTCCTCGCCATTGACTCGGCCACTCCCGGTGACTGGCGCTCCCCCTACCTGTCCTGGCTACGAGACTCCCAGGAGCCCTCCGACCCTCAGGAAGCCCGCCGAATGAAGTACCAAGCTCGACGCTTCGTCATCCTCGACAACGTTCTCTACCGAAGATCGTTCTCCGGGCCCCTTCTGAAGTGTCTCTGTCCCGACGAAGCGAGCCAAGCTGTTGAAGAGATTCATCAAGGCCTGTGCGGAGCACATTTAGGAGGTCGGTCGTTGGCCAGAATCCTGCTAAGGCAGGGGTACTGGTGGCCTACCCTACAGCGCGACTGCACGGCTTACGTACAACAGTGCGACCGTTGCCAGTGGTTCGACCATTTGGTGCATCAGCCGGCCACGGAACTTATCACCCTTACCGAGCCCTACCCTTTCGCTCGGTGGGGGATCGACATCCTTGGGCCATTCCCAACAGCTCAATCCCAGAAGAAGTTCATCATCGTCGCCATCGACTACTTCACCAAGTGGATCGAGGCTGAAGCTACAGCAAGGATCACCGAGACAGTCGCCTGGGGCTTCATTTGGAAATCGATCATCTGTCGCTTTGGCATCCCCCGAGTGATAGTGAGCGATAACGGGTGGTAATTCGACTCTCGGTACTTCCGAGACAGATGCGCCGACCTAAATATCCGCAACCACTTCACTTTGGTCGCCCACCCTCAGGCCAACGGGCTGGTTGAAAATGCCAACAAAACTATCTTGAAGGGCATAAAAACCAGACTCGGCAAGGCTAAGGGTAGCTGGCTCGAGGAACTGCCTAGCGTACTATGGTCGCACCGAACGACCCCCAGGACGGCAACCGGTGAGACCCCTTTTCAGCTAGTATATGGCACCGAAGCCGTCGTTCCGTTAGAGATCGCCAATCCGTCTCTCCGAGTGATCAGCTTTTCGCCCGAGGCAAACGAGCAGAAGTTGCTCGAGAACCTCGACCTGGCAGACGAACTCCGAGAGATTGCGAACGTCCGAGCTACGGAATACCAGCGTCGCCTCACTCGGTACTACAACGCCAAGGTCCGGGGCAGACAATTCCGACCAGGGGACTTCGTCCTCAGGAAGACCGAAGCCTCTCGACCACTGGAGGCGGCGGGCAAGCTATCTCCCAACTGGGAAGGCCCCTACCGAGTGATCGAGACGCTCAGGAAAGGTGCGTACAGGTTGGCCACAATGGAAGGGGAACCCATTCCCCGGACATGGAACGCAACCACACTACGCAGGTTTTATTTCTGAAAACTGTATCAACAAATCGGGTGAAATAAAACCCCCTTTTTTGCATTCATTCAAGATAATTGTTCGTACATCAGAAAGGCAACTGCCAATACATTACATAGTGAAAAGCAAAAATCCATCTAACACCACGGCAGACGGCCATCGCCCGGCCGACCCGGTCTTGACCTTCTCGCATCCAGCCACTGACTCTGCCTCGCGTAGAAACTGACTCGAACAAGAGATGGTCGACCCAGTTGGCTCGGGTGGACAGTGACAAGGGTGACAGAGGGATGACAAGGAGAAGGCCACCTTTCACGCGAGGAAGGCTACCTTCCAAGTTGGCAACAACCTGGAAAAAGGAGCGCTGTGAAGGTCTCCTCTCTGCCAATCCACCAACTCCTTGGAGGCGAACAGAAAGCAAACAGCCCCCGAAGAGTGAAAGAAATGAAGAACAAAAGAGAGAGAAAGAGGCTGCGGACAGAGGCGAGCCGCCTCCTCCCCTCCCACGGAGGGGAATGGCGGCCGGCATCCCTAACTCCTCCATCCGCCCTCCATCTCGGCGTCCACCCGGAAGCCTCGTCAGAGCCAAGAGGAGGCAAACGGCGTGCCCCCACACGTCGAAGCCCTCTCCAGATCCACGCGGCGACCGTCGGACCCATCTCATGCACGCGCGGTGACCGTGGGATCCGACCGATATTCCAGGACAGCTGGAACCGGCCGCTCCCCGTCGTCTGCGGCGTCACCTTCTGAAGGGTCCTCCATGCTCCGATTGCGACGGCGCAACGCAGAGCGAAAACGTGGGAATAAGAGCAGACCGCCGGCGAGAGTCCTAAGTGTTAAGAGGGAAGGAGCACCCTTCGGTCCTTTTTATAGGCCAAGGGAGGCCACGCGCCTTAAATGACTCCCCCCTCGAAAACACGCTACAGGACCTCCCCTGGAAGGTCACCTCCAATTCCTCGGCCCCCGCCCTAGCGGGATTCGCGAAGCGCCTCGACTTTCAAAGCATGGTGGAATGAAAGGACGCCCCGCCAGAAGTCTCCCGAATCGACATGCGAAAACGGTGCAAAGAATATCGGCACTTTCCAACTGCCCTCGATGCGCCAGCCAATTCACGGCAAAGATAGCGATCAAACAAAGTAAGTTCTTTATTGCCTCCCATAAAGAAGTCCCCTTACAAAAGAAAAAATAGACAAAAAGGGGAAGGGGCAAAATAAAGCATAATACATCAGGCCTCGGGCCCACTTTGAAGCTCAGGAACAGCAGTAGGGGACACGTCACCCCCGGTACCTTCGGTGACGGCCGGCCCGGACACTGACCTCGCCTGTGCGAGAACTGTCCCGGTCGTGAGCCCTCCCGGAGCCTCCGGAGTTGGTGACCCCGCTGGAGGTGACTCCCCCGGTTCTTCCCCGACCGAGGATGAGGAGCTGGAAACTGACTCATCCGAGTCATAACTCTGGCCGTAAGGAAAATCGCCCCCGGCAAGGTGCTCATTGGCATAGCTCATCGCCCGGCGATAGCCCTGCCTGAATCCCTTTCGAGCACCCCGGCGGAGCGCTACCTCACAGTTGGGGAGGGCAGCTTTAATCAAGTCGGCCGAGTAAGCCTCCGAGCCTTTGTAACGCTCGATCGCCTCCGCCTCAACCTGCCCTACCCTTCTGGCAAGCTCAACCCGAGCCCGCTCCGCCTCGGCCGCACGCTCTTCTGCCCTCGCCAAACGCTCCTCTAGCTCGGTCATCCTCCGCTCGGCTTCGATCGTCCGGCCCTCCGCCCGGGCTCGGTCCGCCTCGGCCTCAACACGAAGGCGCTACGCATCCTCCGCCCGATCCTACAGCTCGCCGCACTCAAGCTCCCAGAGGCCATCCAGCTCGATGTGACGCTGACGCTCATCTTCCAGACGTTTGCTCTTCGTCTTGAGCGATTCTTGGGCCCTTGCTAGCTGCTCGGCCAGCGCCTCGGCTTCCCATCGGCTCGACCGCGCCAACTCCCTAAACGCGAGGAACTCCCGCCGGAGCCCCTCATGCTCCCCCTCGAGCCGGGCTAGTTTTCCCTCGCATCCACCAAGAGTCCAGGCAAGCCTCGACCGTTCCGCCTCCGTCCAGGCGTGCGCCTCCGCCATCACGGCCGTTGTCCGAGCTATGGCCAGGCCGCCCTCCATAAGGACATCAAGGACACCGGCGGGAGTGTTGCGCCTTTCTCCCCCCCTCGTCCTCTCGGAGATCGACCGGCAGAACCGGTACAAGTCGCCTGAGATACCGAGCTTGTCCAGAGGCTCCGGCAAAGGGGACCGCTCCACCATGGGCACCCCGCCAGAAGACCATGTTCGGGCAGCGAAGCTGACCGCCCCGCGTGCCACGGTCGGTTGGGGTTGCGACGCCTCCCCGGGCGAACCCCCACTCTCGACCGGCGCCGCGGGATCGGCTGCACCAGAAACTTCCGGCACGTGGGGCCGCAACGCCCCCGCGGGTGAACCCCCATCCGCGCCGATCGATCCCTCGGTCCCAGCGCCGGCCACATCGGCATCGGCCCCCTCTGCCCCCGCAGAGGGGAGAGCTGACCCATCACCTCCCTTTGAGGGGCCCCTGGTCTCCTCGGCCCCCTCTCACCCGGCGGATGGGAGAGCCAGCCCAGAGGGGTCGGCCCCATCCTGCCCCCGAGGGGGGAGCGCCGCTGAGCCAGAATCACCCCCGACGGCGGTAGAAAGGCCGGCCTTCTTGGCCCTTTTCCTGGCCTTCACGGCCTCCCGCAGTTTCCCCGCCAGGGGATCCTTGCGCTTCAGGCCGGTCGATCGAGGAGACCCCTCGGGGGCCACCCCCTTGCCCTTGTCTCGGGCCTGGGCACGACCCACCGAGGCATCAGGTTCATCGGCTGCCGAGTCATCTCCCAGATCGATGACCTCGGCCGCCTCCTCCAGAGGCTCCCGCCTCACGTCTGCAACAAGGAGAAGCCCCAGTCAGGAGGAGGAAAGGAGCTACCACCCCAGAAAAAGAGCCTCAAGAGCTGTACCCGTCGACGTCAACCGCGAGAGAAGACACCGTTCGATGTTCTCCGGCGTCACCAGCTCCTCGGTCGATCGACAGTCCTCCAGTAGACGGGCAGCCTGCTGCTCTACGTGGGGAGGGAATTCCTCCTGGCGAGGGGGCATATTCGGATGAAAGTTGGCGAGGTCCGACATCTCCAGATCTCATCCGTCGCCACCACCTTCACCCAGAAGAAGTGGGTCTTCCACCCCTTGTGCGAGGAGTCCTTCGCCGCAAGCGAGATGCAGCTCCTATTCCTCCGCGCCTGGATGAAGTAGAAGCCTTTTCCCGCCGACGGGTGCGCTTTCAACTCAAAGAAGAAATGGAAGAGGTCCAAGGAAGGAAAAATGTCGTGCTGACGACAAAGAATCCGGAAGGCCGAGAGCAGAACATATGAGTTGGCCACCAGCTGAATAGGCGCCAACCGAAAAAAATTAAGAAGCTGCAGCACGAAAGGATCGAAAGGGAGACGAAATCCGCTCTTCCAAACCAGAAGAAAGGTGCAAATGTGCTCCCCGCGATCATCCAGACTCGTCTCGTGCGGAGCGGCGGCAGCAAAGCTGTATCTGAGAGGCAGGCAAAAATGATGCTCCAGCCTCCGCACCTCCGCTTCCCACAACTCACTGCAGTTGGGGACGGGTTCCCGCCTCGCCGGCACAAGCTCCGGACTCTGACCTGCCATCGAGTCGGGGGAAGATCCCTCGTACGAGCTCGAAGACTCCGAGGGAGAAGGAAGTTGCCGGACCGCCTCTGCGGTTATCCTCGCCAACTCCACGAACACTGCCGCAAGGCTCCGCGTCTCCGCTGTGCTCTCACGGCGCATCAAGAAGCAAGGAAAGCCTAAAACCCTGGAAGCCTAGAACGATGAACAGCGCCCCCTAAAAACCCCTGAGGGTGGCGGCACGCCATTCCGTGCTCTGAGAAAAAGGGGGGCCCCTTCGTTTCGAATCTGTCAGGATCATCATTACGGGCCTCGGCGACCACTAAAAGCGGCTCCATAACGCCAACAGAATTCCACCCACCTGAGCCACCCCGGTCCAAAGCCTCGAAAAACTACTCATCCGAGCCTCCTTGGCTCGGGAGTAGGAGGGGGACAAGTGGAGAGGGGGATTTCCGCAGCCCACCACAAAGGCAGCCCAACAAGACCCACATGGTCCAACCAGGCGAGCCCGCCCGAGTGATAGCCCACAGGGCCCACTTAGGGAACAAAAGCCCAATAAATAAGACTCGAGGAACTAACTCTCCCCGGCGGCCTTCTAGGCTCGGAGGGCCCGAGACAACGGTCAGGTCCGAAGGAAGGTCCGGCCTAAAGCCCTCTCCCCGTCCGAGAGAGATAGGCTCTAGCCGACCTATCCGACCCCACCTTCGCCGGGCCATGCCTATCGCTCGGACATGAGCTAGCATCCCCGAGGCTCGGTAAGGCCGGTTGATTATCCGCATGTGCAGCCGTTCAGAGTCCCCCGCCAGCGGGAGAGTTAGGGGAGCCGCCGGACTCCGAGGGGATAACGTTCCCACGATCAGGCCATGAAAGCCCCCGTTAAAGACGTAAGTCCCGCCGGGAACCCCTCAGCTTACAGGACTCCTGAAGGCGGCGCACTATTTAAGCAAGGGACACCCTCCGGAAGAAGGCAAGAGAAACAAGGCATTTACACACCCTTAGCTCCTGAGCACGATTCGCTTCACCCTCTGGTGGAGAGGATTCTCGCGCATCAGCTCTCTCCTCCCCCCATTATCGCTTCCACCATAGCTCTACTGACTTAGCCATCGGAGGGTTTTCCCCCAGGGAGATCCCCTGGGCCCTCTGATACGTTTCCCTCTCTTGCAGATTCATCTTCTGGTGATCCATAGCCCGCTCAGGACTCAGCGCGAGATCTAGCCTCTTCACCCCTCTCGGACACGAGTAGGAGGAAAATGCTTATGATGAATGGTAATTATTCATACGTAGAAACGGGAAGAGACTCCCTCATAAAAAGGGGGGGGGGGGTAGAGGATATGATATGATGAATGCAAGATAACTAGGAAAGAAGAGGAGAGAATGGCTTATTGGATGGTCGATGGTGAAATCCGGCGAAGCTTCGGCATCGTAGGGACGACGAGGTAGCGCGGCGGGCGAAGGCGGCCTCTCTCCTGCGAGCACGGGCACCCGAGGATCCGGTAGGACCTTCCCTACAAAACACCCACGGGTTAGGAATAGAATCGGCAGCCTCTCGGCGCTCTTTTTTCGACCCCTTGAACTAAGGGGGGGAGACCTCTATTTATAGAGGTCGGGAGGATGGGGGCGTCCAGAGGCCTGGACGCCTCCATCACTTGGATTTTCTTCAAACGACAAACTAAGCGACGGTCAGTCGATGGTCGGGGTTCGCCCGTGAGCTGGTTGATGGAGGCGTCCAGGGGCCTGGATGCCTCCATACCTTGGATTTTATTCAAACGACAGGCTGAGCAACGGTCAGTCGATGGTCGGGGGTCGCCCGTGAGCTAGTTGATGGAGGTGTCCATGGGCCTGGACGCTTCCATAACTTGGATTTTCTTCAAACGACAGACTGAGCAACGGTCAGTTGATGGCGGGGGGTCGCCCGTGAGCTGTTTGATGGAGGCGTCCAGGGGCCTGGACGCCTCCATACCTTAGATTTTATTCAAACGACAGGCTGAACAACGGTCAGTCGATGGTCGGGGGTCGCCCGTGAGCTGGTTGATGGAGGCGTCCATGGACCTGGACGCTTCCATAACTTGGATTTTCTTCAAACGACAGACTGAGCAACGGTCAGTCGATGGCCGGGGGTCGCCCGTGAGCTGTTTGTTGGAGGCGTCCAGGGGCATGGACGCCTCCATGAAATTATATATATATATTTTTGTTCAATCATATATATATATATATTTGTCATTATTTTGTATTGATGGAAGCGTCCAGGGGCCTGGACGCCTCCATGATGACCCCCGGATTCCCCCGAAAAGGGCATCGGCAGTCGTCCGTTAGGCATTTTCCTGGTCCCGGCAACTTCTGATGCATGTGATTGATGTTGATGCCGTTCGAATGCCGCATGATTTCCACAACGATGCGGTTTCCGGATGCCGAAGGAGCGTTACGCTACTCGCCCAGAAGACGAGAGAAGACTCAAAGATAGGAAACACTCAAGTGATTCAAAATGCAAAAGCCGCTGCGGGGCGTCGCGTGGTAATATGAGATTTTCTCAGGGGACGTCAGGAATAGCGTGTCTACAGCTGCCCCGCCTTGGCGTCTGCTTTGCAAGGGAGTGACACATAATGGAATGGTATCGAAGTGGAATGAAATGGAGCGGGAATGGACTGATAAGTTGATGCCAAGGTGTGATGAGACACGCTTTTGACATGACTGTTTGGAATCTTTCCTGTAGTTTCAATGAGGCGACCTTGAAGAAGGTCTTTCAAATTTGACGATTGTTTAGACGGAAATCAAATAAGGGAGGGTGAGATGTGCACTCAGGCACGAAAATAAAGGAGACCAACATCTCGGTGTGGAAGTACCTGGGTCATGAACCTACAGGTTTCACCTTTGGGGAGCGGTTACCAGCCAATGTGGAAGTGTTGCGGCCAAGGTGGGTCAAATAAGGTAAAAAGTAAAGGAATATCTGAGGGTCTGTCCAAACAAGGGTCTCGTTTGGAAGGGCAGCGTAGGGCCGTTTCAAGGAAACTCAGTATTTCATTCGGAATGGAATATCTCATATTTGTAAGAATTGAAGCACAGCGGCTTTCACAATCGAATCACTTGAATGATCTTCCGCAATAGACTCAAAGTCCTATATGAATGCATGCTAGGTTTAAAGAAAAATTTAAAACAAACTAGAATAGAAAATAGCCAAGGATAATATTGTCAACTCGTTAAGAATGGGTCAGGATACCGATCCAGTGAGTTGATACTGAGCTAGGGCCCGTTTATCCACGCACCGACTCATTTGTTGTGTCCCTATGATTTTGATGATGTCTCACACTATAAATCATTTCTTTATCTCAAGATAATCTCATGTTTCATCATGTAAGTGAATGGATTACACAGTAAGGGAATGTCCTGTTCAATTGAACAATTTGACCAAATGAATTTTAGTGTTGCCTGAGTCATAATGTCTTGATGGTTTCAACACTATGAACCTTTGTGAACAAAAATGTTTCTCTGTGTTAATGTAAATCCTCGAGCCACTTCAGTTAATTTTGGGAGTTTTTTTTGTGCCACTTGAGCCACACTTCGTGTTGTTTCCACTCACTAACACGAAAAGATTTCGTGTCGTCTGAGCTTACAACACTTCATGTTGATTTCCATGCTTGACAGGAAAACTTGTATGAGGTAATACTTCGTGTTGTTCTATCCTTGTCATATATGTCTTCGAGTCCTAGTCTCGGTTGTTTAACTTCGTGTCGTGTTACTGAAGCAGCTCGAATAGTTCTGACGAACTCCGAGTCGCTTCTCTGTGAACCTCGTGTCGTTTCTCTCTATCCTTTAGTTGCTCATCTCGTGTCATCTTTTATGTCTGCTTGTTTAATTTCGTGTCACTTACTGTTGTTCCTCGAGTAGTTCTTTCTCTTAGTGTCACTGCTTCATCACGTGTCGTGATAGCCGTGTCACTCTTCTGTCTTCGTGCTGTTTTTCTCTTTAGACTTCGTGTCCTTCTCGCCTTGACCACACTCCGTGTCAATTCCTGTGTTTCATCTTCGTGTTGTTTTCAACTCGTGTCGATTTCTATTTTCATCTTCGTGTTGTCTTCAACTCGTGACGGTTTCTGTTATTTGTCTTCGTGTCGTGGTCAGCCCGTGTCGCCTCGTCTTCGAGTCGTTCATTCGAGCTATTTTGTGCTCGAGTTGTTTTTCTTATGTTTTCAAGTATTGTTTCACTCCGTGATATTTTCTTCTCACCTCGTGCTATCCTGATCTGACATCGTGTCACCTTCCTTGATTGTGTCAGTCTCGTCCATTGTATCTCGTGTCGTTCTTTTCTTATCTTGTGTAGTTGTCACGTCGTGTTGTTATCATATACCTCATGCAGCTTTAGTTTTTAGTGGCCATACAGCGTGTTAATGGTTTTATCTCCTTACAGGTACGAGGAAGAATATTCACAAATAAATGGGCTGCACGTGATCCAAGATAAGAGGAACCAACCCAATGAGGACACGTGGCAGGAAGGTTCTGGATCGAGCGTGGGAAGCACACGCATGTTGTGCCCTATCCACCTGCTGCCGCTATAAATAGAAACCTTCGCCCACCGATGAAGGTAGATCAGAGCCAAGAAAGAAAAGGCAGAATTACAGAGAGCTCGATCCAGCAGTGAAGAGAAAGAAAAAGAGAGATAGCAGTGAAGAGAAAGAAAAAGAGAGATAGCAGTGAAGAGAAAAGAAAAAGAGAGATAGCAGTGAAGAGAGAAAGATAGTTTGCAGTATCTGGTTTTTGAAATTGCTTCCCAGGAAGCTACATTTGTATTAACTCTCAGTATCGAATGTTTTCTCGATCAGTCTTTAGTTTCTTTTCTGATTTTCTTTATGTGTTCTTCGTCTAATTCTGATCTGTTCCCCTCCGGTATGTGGAGGAAGGGAGTCCAACTCCGGTTTCCCTCTGGGTTGCAGAGGAAGAGAGATCGTTGATCTCTGGTGTAGCTAGTGACGGGTTGTCATTAGCAGGTTCTCTCCGGTATGTGGAGGAAGGGAGTCTAACTTCGATTTCCCTCTGGGTTGCAGAGGAAGAGAGATCGTTGATCTCTGGTGTTGCTAGTGACGGGTTGTCATTAGCAGGTTCCCTCCGGTGTGTGGAGGAAGGGAGAGGCACTCTCCGGTTCTGTTCGTGCTGGGTGCTAGAACAGGTTTCAAGCTCTGTGGGTGGCAGAACTTGGTTGAGGGATTTGTCTCCCTTGGGTTTTCAAGCTGTTTGGCAGCAAGTTGTTCGCAGACTGAGTCTGCTGTGCTCTAGCAGTGGCTAGTGGAATCCTCACTCTAGTTGGAGTGAGGGGTGGATGTAGATTGCTGACTGCAGTCGAACCACCTAAAAAACCGGTTGTCTTCTCTGTGGATTGAGGTCTTTATCTGCGCTCTCTATCTGTTTGTCACTTCAATTATTTGTTTGCTCAGCTCTTCATCATCATTCTCTTATTCGATCTTGAGTGGTATCTGCATTTGCAATTCTTTGTGTGCTAGTTTAGAAGGGGCATAAGCGGTAGATTTATTTTCTTGCCTAAGTTTTGCAAATTGGGAGTGATCTATTCATCCCCCCCTTCTATATCACTCTTGCTGCGCTAACATTTGGTATCAGAGCCAGGTTTACGTCATGTGGACGAACGGTCAAGGAAATGGTGGTGGTCCTAGAACCTTAATGGCCGAAGGTCAATCCATTAGTCGCCCTCCTTATTTCGATGGTAGTAACTATCTGTTTTGGAAGAACAGGATGGAAGTGTTCATCAGAGCTCAGAGTCATAAATTGTGGAGAGTAATCACGGTGGGGCCATATGAGCTGCCACCAAACGAGGAAGCTTGGACAGATGATCATGTGAAGCTCTCATCACTCAACTGGACGGCGCTGAACATAATCCAGTGTGCTGTTCATCTAGAGGAATATGCTCGTATATCTGCATACAGAACTGCCAAGCGAATGTGGGATGAGCTGCAATTGATCTATGAAGGTACAGCTCAAGTGAAAGCCTCGAAGGTAAACCTCTACACTTCTAAGTATGAAATGTTTAAGATGAATGCAGATGAGAATATAACCGAAATGTATGCCAGGTTATCCTTGATCACTAACACTCTTAAAGGGCTAGGGAAGGATCTTGCTGAGGCAGATATAGTCAAGAAAATCCTTAGATCTTTATCCCCGGCATGGCACACTAAGGCCATTGTGATTAAGGAGTCAAAAGATTTGACTGTCTTAACTGTGAATGAACTCATAGGATCCCTGATGACCTATGAGATGAATTTCCAAGGAGGTGGAGATGGAAGTGAGAGGAAGTGTAAAAATGTAGCTCTAAGAGCTTCCCGCAACAAGGGTAGTAATAGTGGGAGCAGCAGCAGTACCCCCGAGTCTGAGTCCGAGCTTGAAGGTTTATCAGATCTCGACCAGGCGGAGCAGGCTATGCTCACTCGTCAGTTCAGAAAGTTTCTGAGGACAAAGGGAAAGACCTTTAGGAAGAAGAACCCACACTCTTTTAACAAGAATGCTGAGTTTACCAATTACAGGGATAGAAATCCTAAGAAACTGACTTGTTTTAACTGTAACAAACAGGGACACATGAAAGGCGAATGCCCAGAACTCCAGAAGAAAGATCCCTATTTTCAGAAGAAAAACATAAAGGTGCAGAAGAAGAAGAAGCCACAGGCAATGGTCTGCACATGGAGCGAGGAAGAAGAAGACCCAGAAGAAGCTTCCTCAGAAGAATACGAAGATGGAATTTGCCTTATGGCAAACAGTGAAGAGGAGGTAATAAACGTTTTTAAAAATTTCTCAATTGATGACTGGGAGGATGCTTATGGTGACTTGCTAGATAAATTTAATTCACTTAGCAAAGAGCACAGAGTTCTGAAAAGAAAATTTAACACAAATATTGAAGAACAAACTCTGGTCTGTGAGGAAAATGCAAAGCTAAAAGAACAACTATAAGAAATGACCTCACAAAGGAAAGAGAATGATAAGCTTAAGGGAGAAATTCAGGAAAGTCAAAAACATCTCAATGAATTCAAAACTAAAATTGAAGAAAGCATGAGTGAAATCAGAATGAATTCAGAGAAATATGAAGCTGTGAAGAAAGTAAATGCTGAACTCTTAAAGAATTCTGAGTTTCTTCAAAAGGAGCTGGAAGACAAACAGAAAGTCTTAGAAAAGTTTGTCCAAGGAAAGACTAGCCTAGATGCTATACTAGGGACTAGGGTCAATTTCAATAAGGAAGGTCTAGGCTATGACCCAACCAACAAGAGACCCTTGCAATTCAAGACCATCACCTTCTGTCCAGAGAAGGGAAAAGAAAAGCTGGATACACCATCCAGCTCAAACAGCTCTAAGGAAACTCAAAGTCCTAAAGAAAACACAAAAACTAGTACTGGACAACCATTTAAGATTGGAATGAACTTTATGAAAAATAACATTAAGTCCATTCACCAGAACACAAATGGTAGCTGGACCAAGAAAACAAATCAGAATAAAAGCTGGAATTATAACAATCAGATGGGTCCAAACAAGACCTACTGGAGGAATAACTTTCATGGTCAAAGATATGCCAATCAACAAGCCTACATGAAATTTCCTAGGAATAGGAAGACCAATGAAAGGAATAGAACTCACTTCTCCAGTTCAGCTGGATTGAACTTTAAAAAACCAGAAAGGAAGGTGCCAGAGAAAACCATGTTGAAACAAATCTAGATACCTAAACACTTGATCAGAGATTTACACAATGTCCTTGGACCCAACTCATCTTGGGTTCCAAATCACTCTGCTTGATATACTTGTGTAGGTCGGCCTGGCAGCTGAAGACAACAAGTGGTACCTCGACAGTGGCTGCTCTAGGCATATGACAGGAGAGTGATCCAAGTTCAGCAACATAGAGATGAAGCCAGGAGGTCTGGTCAAGTTTGGAGGAAAGAACAAAGGTAAAATTATTGGAGTTGGCACAGTAGGTAAGTCTTCCACAAATTCCATTGAAAAAGTATTACTTGTGGAAGGGCTACAACACAACCTGATTAGCATTAGCCAATTATGTGACAGGGGTCACAGGGTTGTATTTGATGATAGTTCATGTAAAATCCTTGAAACAAATTCTGACATTGTTAAATTTGTAGCCAACAGGATTAATAATGTCTACATTGTAGACTTAGATGAGAAATCTGAATCCACTATTTGCTTATCTGCCAATTCTGAAAATGATGCCTTTGAATGGCATAGACGTCTAGGTCATGCTAGCTTTTTAACTTTAAATAAATTGGTCAAGCATGATTTAGTTAGAGGCATGCCTAGAATTAAATTCAACTCTATATCAAAAGCATGTGATGCCTGTGCTCTTGGTAAACAGACCAGAAATTCTTTCAAATTAAGATCTGAGCCGTTATCTTCTAGACCAATGGAACTTCTTCATATGGATCTTTTCGGTCCAACTAGAACTCAGAGTCTTAATGGTAACAGGTTTGGCTATGTCATCATAGATGACTTCTCCAGATATTCATGGATATTTTTCTTAGCAAATAAGAGTGATGCATTTCAAAAGTTTAATCTATTTTTTAATAAGGTCAAACAAGAAGTGAAGTACAAGGTTAGTTCTATTCAATCTGACCATGGAGGTGAGTTTGAAAATTCCATGTTTACTGATCTTTGTGACAAAGAAGGACTAACTCACAGGTTTTCCTCTCCCAGGACACCTAAACAGAATGGGATCGTGGAGAGAAGAAATAGAACAGTGGTGGAAATGGCCCGAACCATGTTGATTGAAAGTAAGTTACCTAGAAGGTTTTGGGCAGAAGCGGCCAATACAGCAACCTACATAATCAACAGGGCCATGGTAAGACCCATACACAAGAAAACACCCTATGAGCTTCTAAAAGGTAAGAAACCAAACTTGTTTCATTTCAGAATTTTTGGAGCAAAATGTTTTATTCATAACAATGATAAGAAAGACTTAGACAAGTTTGAAGCCAAGAGTTCACCTGGAATATTCTTGGGTTACTCTGAAGTGTCAAGGGCATATAGGGTATTTAATGTATCAGATCAGAAAGTGGAAGAATCTCCACACATTCTTTTTAGTGAAAAGAAAGATGTTTCTAATGTTGAAAATCTTGACAGGGACTCCAATCATGGTGGAGATTTTCTGGAAAACCAACAAAAAGAAGAGAAGACTCAGCAGAATGAAGAAACAAATTCCCCAAATCAGGAAGGTCCAAGAGAAACAGGTGAGTCTTCAACAAATATTAGATTCCTTAAAGACCATCCTTTAGATAATGTCATAGGCAATCCTGAAGAACCTCTTCGGACGAGGTCTCATTTTAGAAATGTGAATAATGATGACTTAATTACTTTGGTCTCACAAATTGAACCCAAATCAGTAGAAGAGGCCTTAGCTGATCAAGCTTAGGTCAATGCTATGAGTGAGGAATTAGGTCAGTTTGAAAGGAATAATGTCTGGGAGCTTGTCCCAAGACCAGATGGTATAAATATTATAGGAACCAAGTGGGTGTTCAAAAATAAGATGAATGAAGATGAAATCATCTCGAGGAATAAGGCCAGACTAGTAGCCAAAGGCTATTGTCAGGAATTCGGGGTAGACTTTGATGAATCCTATGCACCAGTTGTTAGGATGAAAGCTATAAGATTGTTGCTTGCCTTTGCATGCTCAAAGAACATTAAACTCCAACAAATGGATGTTAAAAGTGCGTTTCTAAATGGAGTTATTAAAGAAGAAGTTTTTGTTGAACAACCTCCTGGATTTCAATTTTCTCCTCAACCTAACCAAGTTTTCAGGTTAAACAAAGCCTTGTATGGTCTAAAGCAGGCTCCAAGAGCTTGGTATGAAAGATTATCTGAATTTCTGATCAGCAAGGACTACAAAAGAGGTAAAGTTGATCAGACTTTATTTACCAAGGGCATGAATAAAGATCTCATCATAGTTCAGGTATATGTAGATGACATTGTATTTGGATCAACTAGGCATGAACTATGTGATGAATTTTCTACCATGATGTCTGCTGAATTTGAAATGAGCTTGGTTGGAGAACTAAAATATTTTCTTGGATTGCTGGTACAGCAGCTAGAAGATGGGTGCTTCATCAACCAAACCAAATACACAATGGAACTGTTCAAAAGGTTTGGCATGGAAAACTTAAAGCACATTACTACACCCATGGGCACCAATACATCGTTGGATGCAGATGAGACAGGTAAAGAAGTAAATGCCAAACTTTATAGAGGTATGATTGGATCACTTCTTTACTTGACAGCCTCTAGACCTGATATACAATTCAATGTAGGAATGTGTGCAAGGTATCAGTCTAGACCCACTGAACTACACCTAGCTGCAGTTAAATAAATCTTCAGATATTTGTCAGCTAGTCACTCTCTTGGTTTATGGTTTCCTGCATCTCGCACATTGAATCTAGTAGCATACACAGATGCTGACTATGCAGGCTGTAAACTAGACAGGAAAAGCACAAGTGGCCATTGTGAATTCTTGGGTGGGTGTTTAGTATCTTGGGGCTCCAAGAAACAACATTCTGTGGCCCTCTCCACTGCAGAAGCTGAATATGTGGCTGCAGGGAGTTGTGGAACACAAGTTATATGGATTAAACACCAGCTTCAGGACTACCAAGTAGACCTGGGGTGTACACCTATTTACTGTGATAATACAAGTGCCATCAATCTTGCTAAAAATCCTATTTTGCATTCTCGAACCAAACACATAGAGATAAGACATCATTTTATAAGAGATGAGGTGTCTAAGAATAATTTTGAACTGATTCATGTAGGGACAGATAATCAGATTGCTGATATTTTCACAAAACCTCTGGATAATGAAAAATTCACTACATTGAGAAGAGAATTAGGCTTATACAAAGTGTCTTAATTTTGGAGCCTATTCCTGTTGTGAGGGGGAGTTTTGTCTATCTGTTGTTTAGCCTTCTTACATGCTGATTTAAGGGGGAGTTCAGAATGCTTACTGGTTAGCTTTCAGGAATGCTCTAAATAAAGGAAAGTCTTGAGATTTTGCTGAAATACTTTATTGAGGAATGCTATATCTTAGGGGGAGCTGAGTTGTAATGTGAGGAGAGAAGTTCTTTGACAGATTCAAAAGGGCTGTCCAGATGTGTACCTTTGCTGGTCTTGCATGACTGATTTAGTGTGGTTCTCTCATAAAGTAGAGTGTCACTTATCTCTTAAGTCTATAAGTCAGTGACTCTAATCTCCAGGTCAGAATCTTTCCTTTGGTACTCCTTCAGAGATCTGGACTAATTGCATAAAGTATATCTTCCTACATTGTCATTGATTATGGTTCAGGCCAAAAAACATGTATGTCTTGATATCTGACCCAATCAACTTGAAATCTAGACTTCAAGACTCAATTCCAGAAAAGTCCTTTTTGGTATTGTCTTCAATCATTCTATCTCTTTAACTCAAGGGCTTAACTGAACAAACATGTTCTGTTTTGATCACTGAGAAACTGGGAGCTTCATCAATGAAATGAATATTTCTCCCAAGTCATGAGGTGTCAAATGCTTAAAATAAATGAAAAGTCATGACAGAGCAATGGTGGCTTGCTGGTGAGTAACTGGTGACTCTGGCCTCTAATCAAGGTGTTTCCTCATGTCAAAAGCCACAGTTACTAACTCTGTTCCTTAAAAAAAAGGGGGGAAGGAAGTAATGAGGTACTCACTCTGAGTAACTGGGGATTCAGGCCTCTGATCAAGGTGTCTCCCTAATGTCAAAGGAAGTGAACTACCAACTTACTCATTGATCTTCTTGAATATCATCTCCAACAAAAATTCCTTGTTGTTATGCAACTAATGGATTGCTTGTCCTCAATACCTTGAGAACACCTCTCTGATTTAGTCTCTTGCTGTCTAGTGGAATAGTTGAATGATCAGGTATTTTTGGCCATACTTGTCAACTCCTGCTCTAAATCATCCACTATGTATGATGATAAACTTGTCTATCATTCCACTTCTCTATTGTGTACTGAAATCTAAAGAACCTTGTCTTGAGATTAGAAACTCACTTATTCTCTTAAGACCTACTCGTGACTCTCTGCACTATGCAGTTACTGCCCTGAGTCCTCATGTTTCTAGCACTGTCACACATTCTGTATTTTTTTTTGCTGATGTCAAAGAAGGAGACAATGTCTACAGTTTTAGTGAGAAGTTCTGCAATGTTCTGCAATATCTATCAGTGAGTCTTGGTTTTGTCTTGAGCTTTGAGGGAGTCATGTTGCTTCATGCTGATATGTTTATGAGTTGTGGGGGAAATGAGAGTGTGTTGTAGGGAATGTTTAATTCATTTGCATGAGCATGCCTTGAATTTAATCTGTTGTTGAAGCTGATATTGATTTCATGTTAAATCTTGATAAACTTTGATATTGCCTGATTCATAGTGTTGCCATCATCAAAAAGGGGGAGATTGTTGTGTCCTTATGATTTTGATGATGTCTCACACTATAAATCATTTCTTTATCTCAAGATAATCTCATGTTTCATCATGTAAGTGAATGGATTACACAGTAAGGGAATGTCCTGTTCAATTGAACAATTTGACCAAATGAATTTTAGTGTTGCCTGACTCATAATGTCTTGATGGTTTCAACACTATGAACCTTTGTGAACAAAAATGTGTCTCTGTGTTAATGTAAATCCTCGAGCCACTTCAGTTAATTTTGGGAGTTGTTTTCGTGCCACTTGAGCCACACTTCGTGTTGTTTCCACTCACTAACACGAAAAGATTTCGTGTCGTCTGAGCTTACAACACTTCATGTTGATTTCCATGCTTGATAGGAAAACTTGTATGAGGTAATACTTCGTGTTGTTCTATCCTTGTCATCTATGACTTCGAGTCCTAGTCTCGGTTGTTTAACCTCGTGTCGTGTTACTGAAGCAGCTCGAATAGTTCTGACGAACTCTAAGTCGCTTCTCTGTGAACCTCGTGTCGTTTCTCTCTGTCCTTTAGTTGCTCATCTCGTGTCATCTTTTATGTCTGCTTGTTTAATTTCGTGTCACTTACTGTTGTTCCTCGAGTCATTCTTTCTCTTAGTGTCACTGCTTCATCACGTGTCGTGATAGCCATGTCACTCTTCTGTCTTCGTGCTGTTTTTCTATTTAGACTTCGTGTCCTTCTCGCCTTGACCACACTCCGTGTCAATTCCTGTGTTTCGTCTTAATGTTGTTTTCAACTCGTGTCGATTTCTATTTTCATCTTCGTGTTGTCTTCAACTCGTGACGGTTTCTGTTATTTGTCTTCGTGTCGTGGTCAGCCCGTGTCGCCTCGTCTTCGAGTCGTTCATTCGAGCTATTTTGTGCTCGAGTTATTTTTCTTATGTTTTCAAGTATTGTTTCACTCCGTGATATTTTCTTCTCACCTCGTGCTATCCTAATCTGACCTCGTGTCACCTTCCTTGATTGTGTCAGTCTTGTCCATTGTATCTCGTGTCGTTCTTTTCTTATCTTGTGTAGTTGTCACGTCGTGTTGTTATCATATACCTCATGCAGCTTTAGTTTTTAGTGGCCATACAGCGTGTTAATGGTTTTATCTCCTTACAGGTACGAGGAAGAATATTCCCAAATAAATGGGCTGCACGTGATCCAAGATAAGAGGAACCAACCCAATGAGGACACGTGGCAGGAAGGTTCTGGATCGAGCGTGGGAAGCACACGCATGTTGTGCCCTATCCACCTGCTGCCGCTATAAATAGAAACCTTCGCCCACCGATGAAGGTAGATCAGAGCCAAGAAAGAAAAGGCAGAATTACAGAGAGCTCGATCCAGCAGTGAAGAGAAAGAAAAAGAGAGATAGCAGTGAAGAGAAAGAAAAAGAGAGATAGCAGTGAAGAGAAAAGAAAAAGAGAGATAGCAGTGAAGAGAGAAAGATAGTTTGCAGTATCTGGTTTTTGAAATTGCTTCCCAGGAAGCTACATTTGTATTAACTCTCAGTATCGAATGTTTTCTCGATCAGTCTTTAGTGTCTTTTCTGATTTTCTTTATGTGTTCTTCGTCTAATTCTGATCTGTTCCCCTCCGGTATGTGGAGGAAGGGAGTCTAACTCCGGTTTCCCTCTGGGTTGCATAGGAAGAGAGATCGTTGATCTCTGGTGTTGCTAGTGACGGGTTGTCATTAGCAGGTTCCCTCCCGTATGTGGAGGAAGGGAGTCTAACTCCGGTTTCCCTCTGGGTTGCAGAGGAAAAGAGATCGTTGATCTCTGGTGTTGCTAGTGACGGGTTGTCATTAGCAGGTTCCCTCCGGTGTGTGGAGGAAGGGAGAGGCACTCTCCGGTTCTGTTCGTGCTGGGTGCTAGAACAGGTTTCAAGCTCTGCGGGTGGCAGAACTTGGTTGAGGGATTTGTCTCCCTTGGGTTTTCAAGCTGTTTGGCAGCAAGTTGTTCGCAGACTGAGTCTGCTGTGCTCTAGCAGTGGCTAGTGGAATCCTCACTCTAGTTGGAGTGAGGGGTGGATGTAGATTGCTGACTGCAGTCGAACCACCTAAAAAACCGGTTGTCTTCTCTGTGGTTTGAGGTCTTTATCTGCGCTCTCTATCTGTTTGTCACTTCGATTATTTGTTTGCTCAGCTCTCTATCATCATTCTCTTATTCGATCTTGAGTGGTATCTGCATTTGCAATTCTTTGTGTGCTAGTTTAGAAGGGGCATAAGCGGTAGATTTATTTTCTTGCCTAAGTTTTGAAAATTGGGAGTGATCTATTCATCCCCCCCCTTCTATATCACTCTTGCTGCGCTAACATCATTGAATGGAACCGTCGTTCTCACGCTATCACCAGTTAACGGCCTATCCATACAACCCAAATTCTTCTGGAATCATCACTATTTTTGTTGAAGGGGAACTCAAATCCCAGATTCGTTCGGGTCGCAAAGTCCTTGACGTGTTCTAATAGCGTAAATATCATATAGTATGATGCATGACACGGGGGACCAAACACTAAAGGATGGTATACAAGATAGGGCGAAAAACGTCCGTTGGTAAAACCTGTACAGACCATCATAGATTAAATACATCAGAAAGCAGCAGAAATATAACAGAATCGTGCCACAGTACAAGGATAAAACACTGACGACTTGACCACTCATGTGACACGTCCCGTCCCGTAGCACCTCTCCTTTCCTATAAGTACCTCCCTTAGGCTAGTTTATTCAAATGTACCAAGGGGAGTTTTGAAAGTTCAGGAGGAGGAGAAGAGGAGGGTCTAGGGATTTTAGGATGGAAGGAGAGTCTTCCCGCGTTATGAAGAGGGGCAGGCCTAGCAGTGAGATCAGGCGACTTTTTGACCTCGAGGGTTATCTGAGTGGGACGATCCAGTCGCATATGGTAAGTTGATTTATTTCAAATTTACTGCATGAGCTATCTTCTCACTTTCCTTCATTTCTCTTCTTCTTTCCAGCCGTGTCCACTCTTTCCGGGCCCGAGGAAGTTTTCAAAAATGCCATGGCTTTCAGAGCTAACTTCCAACATCTCCATTGGCATGAGGGCTATACTCTCGAAGTGGCATCTTCAGGGGCTCCTTATTCATGCCAAACACTACGAGAGAATCCGCATGGACTGGGCGGCTATGGGCGCATTAGTGGAGATCTGGCATCCCCAGACCCACACTTTCATCTTCCTGACGTTCGAGGCGACCATTCTCCTCGAGGAGGTGGAGCTTCTGCTTGGACTGAAGAAATTCAAGAGTGACGGGAAGACAAAGCCTACGCGGATGTTGACAAGGGCGACTTCCGAGAGCGTCCTTGGATGCTTCATGCCGTCCGACGCAGTCAGAAAGGTCCGCACTCAAAAGGGAATTGACTTGCAAAGGCTCGCGGTATGGGTTATAGATGCCTTGAAAGGGTCACTAGATGATGAACATTCGGAAGGAATTATGAAAGGGTTCACCATCTGTCTGGCAGGTGCTCTCTTGTTCCCTCATACCGACAACATAGTGGAAGAAACTCAACTGAGTGCTATCTGCGGGATCTGGAGTGGAAAGAGGGTGGGACCCGCCGTCCTTGCCTACCTTTATAGCGGTCTTGCCGCCTCGAGCATGGGTAGGCCTCCTTTTGGTTGTGCACTTGTTCTAAGTTGCTGAGTCGATTTGCACTTCAAATTCGACCACCGTGAGGGGATGCCGACTGTTTCAAAGCTTTTCCAACAAAGCCCCCTTTATCACATAGCCGATGCGTTAGGCTTCGATGGCACTGTGGTGAACCGTGTTCCGTGGCTGAAGAAACGGGAAGACTGGCGGTCTCACTTTCGAACCATGACACAAAGCTCCTTCACTTGCACACCGACATGTCTACTCTCACTTGAACTCCTCATGAGGTCTTCTCCCAAAGATGAACTCCAACTGATTGGCGCGACGGAGTTTGTCCTTTATAACGCGCATCGGTGCTGCCTCCAGATCGGCATTCCACGCCACTCGTTCCCACTACTGACCGGCATTGTCCCTTTGAAGAAGAGGGAGTTGGGCACGGAAGCGGACGCGAAGAAGCGAAGGCCGTTAAAGCACCCTGGAAGACAAGTGTTGCGGGAAAGGCCTTAGCGCACGTGGGGGAAGAATGTGAGCTGTGGAGAGCTTATGTAACCGAACTGGGGAAGTTAAGGCCTAGAGTGCCTAAGCCCCTGATGTAGCTCGCCTTGCTTTCTGATGGAATAAAATCTGGAATTTGACGTTTTGGACCACTGTTCCCCTAATTATTATTTTTATGATTTTTTTTATTTTCCTTTTTCCTGTTTTTTGTGTTTTATCTCTTTTTTTGTGTTCTTCATAATATGACCATATATAAATATATATTTTTTTATTATTTTTTTAATAGGGGCGTCCAGGGGCCTGGACGCCTCCAACTTTTCTTTTTCAATTTTTTATGTTTTTAGATTTGGGGGCGTCTAGGAGCCTGGACGCCCCTATATTTTCTTTTTTAATTTTTTACTTATTTTTTGAGATTTAGGGGCGTCCAGGCTCTTGGACGCCCCTATATTTTCTTTTTTCCTTTTTTGGTTTTTTTGATGTGGGGGTGTCCAGGCTCTTGGACGCCCCTATATTTTCTTTTTTTCTTTTTTTGGTTTTTTTTATGTTGGGGCGTCCAGGCTCTTGGACGCTCCTACATTTTCCTTTTTTATTTTTTGGTTTTTTGATGTGGGGGCGTCCAGGCGCCTGGACGCCCCTATTTTTTTTGAAAAGAAAAGAAGAAAAAAATAAAAAAGGTGGGGGCGTCCAGGCGCCTGGACGCCCCAAAGATGGGTGATTTCTCTATATAAAGGGGGCCTCACCCCCTTTCCACTTCTACTGTTCATTCTGACGACTCATTCACTCTAGACGACCCATTCTCAGTTCCCAATGGAGCAAGAAGGCCCGAGCCAGGGTGGAGAGAGACGGAAACGATAGGCTCATCGTCCGAGGAGGTCGAGGGATCATGCCGAGGAGGCTGCCGTGGGAGAGGAGATCGCCGCAGAAGAGGAGGCGCCTCATTTGGCCGTGGAGGGTCCTGCGGGTGCTGGCGACGCGGGAGAGGATGAGCACGACCCGGTAAGCCCCTCAGAACTTCAATTTGTTGGTTTAATAGGCTAAACAGGCGGGCGAGAGATGGTGTGGAGAAGGCCGGTGAGTGGGGGAAGGAGGCGTCCAGAGGCCTGGACGCCTCCAACTTTTCTTTTTTATTTTATTTTATTTTTATTATTTTTTGAGTTATTACGTAAATAATAAAATAAAATTAAAAATAAGGAGGTGTCCACTTAGTTGGACGCCTTCATGATAATATCTATTATTTTTTATTTGTTTTTGTTTGTTAAAATAAAATAAAGGAAGTAAAATGAAAGCGTCCAGGGGGGTGGATGCCTTTAAATATATATATATTTTTAAAATAAATAAAAAGATAAATAAATATTATATACAGTGTTGTTGTTTATTATTATCCATGATGCTGATGTGTTTCTTTTTTTATTTATTTTTTATGGTGTGCAGGGCGTGATGAAGAGCCAGATCAGCTGGTCCCTGGTGGTGGCAGTGTACCGTGGGCTGCCGGACTTTCAGAGGGCGCGGGTGGACGCCATGGGTTTTGGAGCTTTCCTGCGGATCGAGCCCTTTCGACTCGACCTTCCTCTCATCTAGGCGTTGAGGGAGCGGTGGCACCCGCCGAGCCGGGCGTTTCGAATGCCCTGGGGGCACATGGTGCCCACACTGGAGGACGTGGCTCGGATCACCGGGCTACGAGTTGATGGAGAGGCAGTCAGCGGGGTCACTTACCCCGATTACCGAGAGAGTGACTTGGACCTGCTGTGGCTAGAGACGAGTGCGACTGACAGAGACAGCAGGGTAGTCGGCCGAGTGGAGATTATGGAGGCGCTCGGTTTGGTGATCCGCGCCAGCGGGTCAGCGAGACTAGAGCGGAGTTTCTGGCACGACTAGAGGGAGACGCTCGTGTAGCTTTCACCCAGGACACGAGCGAGCGGGAGCTGGTGGATCTAGACCTTCGGAGGTTCCTTTTCTTCTTCCTGGGTCACCTTCTGTTGGGGACGAAGGGGGACGGCATCCACTGCCGCTTCCTCGGGATCCTGGCGGATCTGGACAGAGTGGGGAACTATGCGTGGGGAGCAGCTCTGCTTGCCCATTTGATCGCCGATCTCTCCCAGACTTCAGAGAGGGAGACGACAGTCAGCGGCTTCGCACCTTTTCTCCAGGTAAACACTTTATTTATGCATTTTACCGTAGTTAAATATGCAATTATTCGTGCTAATGATGGATGCAGGTGTGGAGCTACTACTACTTCCCGATGGGAAGAGCCAGACAGGAGAATAGGAGAGCCGTGCCTCTGGCGCGACAGTGGAGGCCGGTCATGGTCGCGGCACCCCACGGCTACCAGCTGGCGTCGCTTCGTCGGGAGCTGAGCGAGTACCCCGAGGCTATGGTATGATGCGTATGATTTTTGGTGTTTTTATGCATGCGACTTAATGGCAACTGACATCACGTATGTATGGTGATGCAGGTGGTGTGGAGGCCCTACCTGGGCATGGCCGACGCTGGCCAGCCTTGGGTCGTAGCGGGTCGTCCTCGTTTCGGGCGGGACGTGTGGGTCCATTGCCTGAACGAGATCGAGCCGCTTCAGCTTAGGCTGGTTATGAGAACGTTGGGGTTAGCCCAGGAGTGGGTCGACGTAGACGAGCCGGTCCGCGTCGGGCGGAAGACCAAGGGGAAGGAAAAGATCATGGACTGGCGTATGCGCTTTCCCGCACAGTACCAGGACTGGCAGCAGGGCGGGGTCCCAATGGTGTCCCATGTACCTGACAGCACTGACTACCTCAGACGGTATCGAGCCACGTATGGGGAGCATCTCTTTCTTGGTGGTGCGGTAGGGTAAGCAAAAAAAGTTTTTCTTTTTCTACATGTATGCATATGTGACACTAACTTATATGCAATGCAGGATGCTCATGACAACATGATTGCCGACCTGCGGGCCCAGCTGGCAGACGCCAGGCGGCAGTTGGTGGCCATTCGACAGGAGTTGGAGACCCTGGTGAGTCTATGAAATGCATTTTTTTTGTGACCTGGATTTTTGATACTTAGCCTCTGACTGTCGTTTGCCTTGTGTTTCAGCGGTCCCACCAGGCAGCGTCAGCCGGGATGGCTGGTGGAGCGGGTTCCAGTTCGTGGGGCCCGCCCCCAGAGATCTCTGCCCTTTAGGAGCAGCTGGCGTATGCGGTGGCTCGGGCTGAGGAGGCAGAGCGCGACCGTGAGGCTCGAGTGAGTGTCTGCTTGACCCCGACTCTCTTCTAGCTGCTTTTCTTCCTCCACTGCTCTCTTACGGTGCATGCGTGCTTTGACAGGTGGCCGAGATTCGGGAGGCCCTGGCCCGTGCTGTTCGTGCCGAGCAGGAGCGCGATGCCTGGGCGGCAGAGCGTGACGCCTGGATTGCGGAGCTAGAGGAGGAGCGGCGACGGGAGGCTGAGGAGCTCCCTCGCGACATGCTGGATCTGCGGATCGCCCTCGAGCTGTCGAGGAGAGAGGCGATGAGAGAGAGAGAGAGGGAGAGGGATAGGGAGATCATAGAGAGATAGAGGGAGAGGGATAGGGAGATCATAGAGAGAGAGAGGGAGTATAGGAGGGCAGAGCAATATCGAGATTAGGACGAGAGGAGGGCTCTGGAGGCCCAGGTGACGGAGCTCCGACTGAGCCTTGGCACGGCGGAGGGGAGACTTCGGGAGAGTGAGGAGCAATATCAGAGGGCGAAGGAGCGCGGCGCGTGGCTTCGTCAGTCCGATTCGTTCTCCGTGGGCAGCTTCCTAGTTTCTTCGGCCGAGGAGCGTCGCCGCGCCTTGGAGGCTGGCATGGTGCCACCTGGGGAGACGATCACGGCTTCTCAGGGTTCACAGAGGCCCCCTAGGGATCCCCGTCAGAGGAGGGAGGAGAGAGATGACCAGGAAGGTGGTAGCGAGAGTTAGAGAGTTGCTTGTACACCTCACCTTCCTTACTGTATGATGTATAACTGACTATTTGCTTATGTACAATGAAACAGTTCCTTTTGTCGTATGCACTTTCTCTTTTCCACGCTTCTTCTCTTGCACCGAGTTGTTTCGAGGCACGCTTCACGAGACCTTACCCTGAAAAGCAGGGAACTACGCCTTGCACAGAGAGATCATCCTTCTCTCTTTTTTTTTTGGCGTGTCCTGACGTGAGGACGCGTCTTAGCCTTCGAATTCAAATTTAAAACGCCAGGCGGCCTTTCTTTCTTCGCGCCTTACCCGCAAAAGAGCCCGCCTCCTGTCGAGATTTGCTCGCCCCTTTTCATCTTCTTCCTCTCTCGATCGATGGAGTTCGGTGGGCCAGATCGTGGCGAGGGGAGAGAGGGGCGAGGGACTCCTCGCCCGAAAAGGGATGCGCCCGAGCATGGAGAGGCGTCGACGGAAGTGGAAGGGCCTTTTAGAGCACTCGTGGGACCCGAGGGGCCTGATGGCGCGGAAGGAGGCGAACGCGGCTGGGTGAGTGCTTCGGTTCCCACCTCTATGACTTGTTTTGAGTTTGGAGCGAGTGGTGTGGGAGTGGAAGGGGTTTGGCGAGGGCAGCACTCACATGAAGGGCGCATCCTCGACAGGGGACGCGTTCTCGTTAACTGACAGGGGACCTTCCTCTTTGAAGCAGGGTACGGTGAGAATCCCGGGCTTGGCTGACGAGTGGGCGAGTGTGGATGAGCCGAGCCGTGTTAGGAAGGAGAGTCGCGGCAAGGTGAAGCTCGAGGACCGGCACATACATTCCCCTGGACAACAAGGGAGCGCACCGGTGCAGGGCAGTGGCGGCCTCCTGCAGCAGCGGAGGGGGGACCGAGCGGGGGCTCCTCATCTTGGGAGACGGACGGAGGTGACAATAGGGCCTCAAAAATTTTTATATTTATTTATTTATTTATTTATTTTGCCATGAAATTCCATAATTTAACCAACGACTGTTGTCTATCTATTTTTTATGTACTTAGCAGGAAACGATGGTAGGGATGGCTGGCGGATCGTCCTCCAATCCTCAGGCTCTTTTTTTGGAGATCGCCTCCCTCCAGGAGCAACTTGCCAGTGCGGTGGCCCGCGCAGTTCGTGCTGAAGAGGAGCGTGATGCCTGGGCCGCAGCTGTGGCAGAGCTGCAACGTCGAGGTGAGGGGAGGCCCTCTCCAGACATTCTGGAGTTAAGGGTCCTTCTCCAGGTGACGAGGAGGGAGGCAGAGAGAGAGAGAGAGGAGAGAAGGGCCGAGCGACAGCGAGACCAAGCCAAGAAGAAGGCCTTGGAGGCCCAAGTGAGGGAGCTCCAGCTAGGCCTTCAGGTTATGGAGCAGAGGTTAGGGGCGATGGAGACACGCTACGAGAGAGCGCGAGAGTTAGGGGCGCTACTTCGCCGGTTTGGACGCTTTTCTGCTGGTGGCTTCCTCGCCACGCCAGAGGAGGAGCAGCGAGCCACTGCTGTGGAGCATGTGCCACGAGGCGAGGCGAGCGCTGCACAGGGTCCAGGAGGCTTCCGAGGGATCCTCACCTCGGGGGAGAGGAGAGGGACGCCTAGAGGGATGAGCATGAAGATGATGTCGAGAGTTGGCGAGTCAGTGGACCCGCCTCCTCTCTATGATTGTGATGTTTGTGACAGCTTATGTAGACTTATGAGTGATTTGATTTTCTATTGTTTGTTTGTTTTCTTGCACGTCCCTTCTTCCCTACGCTTCTTTGTACTGTTCTCATGTGATGTGTCTGCCGACATCTTGCCCTAGACGGAGGATGGCATCTTCCTGCGTCTATTCTTTCACGGGAATCTGTCATCAAGGTCAATGATGACAGCTTAGGCCTCTTCTCCCGGATGATTTTTCAAACTTTGCGGATGGCCTCCACGTTATGACAGGGCGCCACAAGGAGCAGGTCATCATATTACACCGTCCGATCCATCACCTTGTGTGGGTGGTGAAGTGACTCATGGGATCGCTGGGGAGGTGCCCTATTGTGAGGGCTATCATTGGAGGCAATCTTGGCCCACACTTCTCCCATTTCTATATATAACTTCCTCTTTTGTTCTTCCAGGGGCATCGAGGGCCAACTTAAAGGGTACTAGGAGGAACTCAGAATTCCGGATGGAGGGCGAATCTTCCCACTCCTCGAAGAGAAGCAGATCCAGCGGTAGCAGTTCCAGGAAACTCTCGGACCTCGAAGGGCAGTTCAGCGAGAGGACCCAGTCGCAACTCGTAAGCTGAGCTTTTCTGCCCTTTTCTCATTCTTTCTTCCTTCCTCTTGACAACACCCTTCTCCATTTCTTATGCACGCACAGAGTGTGATGAAATCACACATTTCATGGGAGTTAGCAGTGGCCGCATACAGGGGTCTCCCAGATTTTCAGAAGGCCAGGCTAGACGTGATGGGATTTGGTACCTTTCTTCGGATCGAGCCGATCCAACTTGACCTGGCCCTTATCCAAGCCTTGTGCAAAAGATGGGACCCAGTAAGTCGGGCATTCCTGATGCCATGGGGGCACATGGTGCCCAGTCTAGAAGATGTGGTCAGAATCACGAGCCTCAAAGTGGATGGTGAGGTAGTGACCAGCGTCACCTATGCGGATTATCGAGAAGGCTCCCAGAAGCTACTGGGGTTGGACTTTGACAGTCGGAAGCACAGATTAGTAGCTAGGGCGTCTATCATAGGGGCATTAGGGCTCACTGATACTCGTCGACGGGACGACGAGTCCTCGGAAGAATTTATGGAGAGGATGGAAAGGGGATGTCGTGCTGTGTTTTGCACAGATTTTGACAATTGGGAGAGATCTAATATGGATTTGAGGAGATTTCTCCTCTTTTTCCTGGGAAGATTGATTCTGAGCTCGAAAGGAGACGGCATCCATTGTCGTTTCCTAGGGCTGCTATCTGACCTCGAAAGAGTAGGACAATACGCCTGGGGAGCTGCCATGCTAGCGCACTTGTTTACGGGCCTGTCCCAAGAGGCAGATCATGAGATGACTGTGAGTGGGTTCACACCACTTATCCAGGTACTTTTTTTGTTTATTTTTATTATATATTTTTATGTTTATTTGTAATAGTCCACTTGAGGCATTGACAGCATATGATGATGTAGCTGTGGAGCTATTATCACCTCCCGATGGGGAGAGCTCGGCATTGGCGACCAGCGATGGTGCCGTTAGCCAGGCGGTGGCAAATGATCATGGGTCCAGCGCCTGTAACCTACCAGCTGATGGTGCTAAGGTGCGAGCTACAGGAATTCCCTACAGTGATGGTGGGATTATATATATATATATATATATATATATATATATATATATATATATATTTCTAACCAGCTAAACGGGTATGTACAACCTCACCTAGGTAAACTGGAGACCCTACTCAGGCATGGTCGATGCCGATCAACCATGGGTTTTAACATGTCGTGCCCGGTTCGGACGGGAATTGTGGATACACTACCTAAATGAAATCGAGCCGCTTCGGCTACGATTGGTTATGAGGACCCTAGGGCTGGCCCAGGAATGGGTGGATACGACTGCGCCACCTCGCGTTGGAAGAAAGACACGAGGACCGGCAACTTGCGTTGATTGACGTGTGCGGTTCCCCGAACAGTATGAAGACTGGCAACTAGGTGGCACAATCGTGGAATCACATGCGCAGGATAGTGAAGACTATATGTGTCTATATAAGATAATGTACGCAGAGCGGCTCCAACCCCGGGGACTTGTGGAGGTGGGTCTCCTTTTTCCTCTTTTCTCCTTTCCTCCTCTCCTCTTTGTGGATGCTGACTCCTATGGTTGCAGGATGTCCGTGATACCATGATAGCGGACTTGCGATCACGCCTGGCAGAAACGGAGGAACAATTGGGCGACACCCGTGGAGCCTTGAGCGCTTCGGTAGGTGTATGTACAATGCGCACTCCTAATTAAAAGTCTAGATCGATGGCGTTTGGCCGCTAATTTTCATCCCATGTGGTTATAGCGCGCTCAGATCGACGCGGCTTCGTCAGCGATGGGAGGAGGCGGCGTCCCTTCCAACTTATGGATCCCCGCCTCAGAACTTGATTTGCTTCACGAGCAATTTGCTCGGACTACGCAGCGTGCCGCGGAGGCAGAAGGAATGCTCTCTATACATGTAAGAGTTTCAGTGTTGAGTTCTCCTTGTTTATGCCTTGCCACATATCTGAGATAGTATATCTGGCAAGAAAAGGAGACGCGAGAGGTACTTGCCCATGCTGCACAGAGAGGGGCTAGAATAGCAGAGCTGCAGGAGGAATTGCGGTGTCGTCCTGATGACGATTCTTCCAGGGATGCCATGGAGCTGAGAATCACCCTTCAATTGGAGAGGGAAGACCGTGAGAGAGAATGGGCAGAGAAAGAGAGGGACAGAGAAAGAGAGAGAGACGACAGATTAGCTGAAAGGGAGGAGCGAAGGGTCATGGAGGCCCAGTTGTTCGAACTCCGAACCAGCCTTGGCCTCGCTGAACAATGGCTGAGAGATGGTGAGGAGCGCTACCGAAGAGCACGAGAGTGTGGCTTTTGTGTCAGTAGCTCCTTTGCTGCTCCCACGGATTAGCGCCGGGGTGTGGGAATGGGAAGAGGTGTACAGAGCGGTAGAAGTACCGCTTTTCGTAGTTGGGTAGCACCCTTGAGGGCGTTTTACCCGGAGAGTGGCGGGACAAGTAATGTAGAGAGAGAAGGTGGAACTTAATGTAAAATTCCTTATTTAAGAATGGAATAAAAGGTATGATTTTGTTTGATTTTCATCTCACTCTTGCTATCTTGAATCCCTACACGCATCACTGAAACAAACATGTCAGTATCTCTGTTCTGACTTGGCCCCTTGCTCAATAAGCAGGTGTTCACTTCAACTATCCTTGATAATGGGTCAAGGGGCCAAGCCTTTATTAACGAAGGCAAGGGAAAGATGCGATAATGATGAATGTGACAGACAAGCACACTAATGCAAGCGGAATTTAAAAGTGAAATGCTGCATACAAATGTAATCATGCGAAATGATTTTTTTTATTTTTCTAGCATTTTTTTTTGTTGTCTTTGTTATCATTCTAATTTTTTTGTTTTCCAAATATCTACGTTTTCTCTTTTTTTTTTATCATTTTTTGTCCCTAACGCCTGATGAGCACCCATATGGCACCTAACCTTCATGAGAACAGGGGTTTCTTACTAACCTCCCAGGTATCCTAAGTGCACATCTAGGTTGATTTGGGCCTCTAGACCCCTCGAATGATAATCCCTCCGGCTAAGACTTACCCTGATGACAATACCGCCATGCCATGCTTAGGCTCCCAGTTGCTTCCGACCATAGGGATTCGCCCAAAAGGTGTTCGAGGTAAATGATTTGCCCGACGCGGGTCTGTTTCCTCACAACTCTAGGTGATATATGATGGAACACCCTGGAACCCTAACGACCAACCGCACGACGCTGACCCGGAATCAGACGCCGTCGCACCCAGAGATGACACGCTTGCATTGGCCTAAGCCCAAGGTTAAACAAGAAGACACCCAGATGGTAAACAGGGGTCTTGACCAGCCAAAAACACAGAGACTCCTTCGCAGCGATAGCTTCTACTTTTCAAAGTAGGCAACCATATGTCTGTATTAAAATAAGGTCGCAAACCTTGGCGGGTTTCACCCTTCAGACATTCCGTCGAGCTTTCACCTTTAAAGGAAGAAGGAAGAGCGTAGGGGAAAAACCTCCTGAGAGGATCGGCAAAACCGTTAACCCGGTGAGCCAATAAGGGCCCATTTAACTCTTTCCTTTCAGACAACTTCGGACCAAATCCCGAGCATTTACATTCTATGGCCCCTTTTGTGGATTCAGACTTTTGCTTTGAGGGGTTTCATTTATCGCATCAGGCACGGTCACGACCAGGCTTTTCTCTTGATTTTGATTTTATGTTTCTTTTTGCGAGGAAGATATAGTCGTTTGACGTTTGTGAGCTCCCTTTCTTATGCCTGCGGGGACACTGCCCTCTTCTCGTGCTCTAATCAATGCTCGAGGAAATGGATCCTACTCTTGCCCTTGGGGGTTTGAGTTTTGGTTTCTCATGCTCAGCGTTTTAACGGCGCCGACTGTCTCATTTGGTCGAAGAGAAAAGAATAAAGATTACAGCTTCTGGAGATCTTCCGGATGAGGCCCCACCGTAGGTGATGCTACCAACTTTTTTTTTAGATAAAATATGTAAGTGAGTACATGTTGGCTTCCTTTGAGCGAGCATAGGCCGAGGTGGCCGGACAGGGATCTCCACGGTTCTGGCAAACCAAGACTTGGTGCCTACCAAGCCTTAATGGGCCCTATCCTAACATGAAGGTTGGATGCAGAGATTTAACTACACGGTGACCACCAGGCATCGGCATTTTGAATTTTCCATATTTTTAGTGATTTTCAATATTTTTGTTGTTTTTGTTGTTTTTGATGTTTTCTGTCTTTTCATCATTTTTTTGTTTTTTTTGTTTTTCTGACGTTTCGGCACTATGCTAAGGGTAGTACTTTTTAAGATAAAGCCCATTCCAAGGGTGGGATAACTCGGTCCCCTCGGCGTTGATTAGCTTGTAGGCGTTGCCGGGGTACACGGCTTGAATTACAAATGGTCCTTCCCAATTGGGTTGGAGCTTAGAACGTGGCCCTCCAGGTTTGACAAAAATTCATTTTACAACCATCTCACCGATTTTGAATTTTCTCTCAACGACTTTCTTTTGGTGAAAGCGAGCGAGTCTATTTTGATACACACGCGCATGCTCGGCAGCGGCCAGCCGCTTCTCATCCAAGAGTTCCAACTGGGTGAGGAGTAAATTACGACGGTCGTCGAGGGGAAATTCCTCGTCCAATTGTACCCTGAGAGAAGGGATTAGAGTCTCGTGCGGGACTACCGCATCCATACCGTAAGTAAGGACAAACGGAGTCTGCCCGGTGGGGGTACGGATTGAAGTGCGATAGGCCCATAGAGCTTCGATAAGCTTTTCTGGCCAGTCTGAAAACTTACTGGACTCGCATGTTTTCTTGATGATTTTGATCAATGTTTTATTGGTGGCCTCCGCTTGGCCATTACCTTGTGGGTAATAAGGCGATGAATGATGCAATGCAATTGCGTACCTTTTGCAGAGGTCCTAAAGGTCTTGAGAAATGAACTGTGGCCCATTGTCGGTGACGATTGTGCTTGGGACGCCGAACCTGGCGAGGATGTTCTTCATGATGAACTTGCAGACTGTTGACGCCTTGATTTCCGTGTAAGCTTCGGCTTCGGCCCATTTGGTGAAGTATTCCGTCGTAGTAAGGATGAAAGATTTCTGTTTGGTGAGGGAATTCGGATCACCTAGGGGACCGATGATGTCGAATGCCCACATCGAGAAAGGCCATGGGGAGGATATTGGATGAAGTGAGGAAGATGGTGAATGGATTTTATCGGCGTGAAGTTGACACTTGACACACCTACGGACATAGATGGCACAATCCTCTTCCATAATGGGCCAGTAAAAGCCTTGCCTAATGATCTTCTTGTTGAGCATCTGGCTATTCACGTGGCCACCGCACACACCCGAGTGTGCTTCTTCTACGCATTTCCAAACCTCATTGTCGTCAAGACACCTTAACAGAACGCCAGTAAGGCTCCTCCTATAGAGTAGACCTCCAACCAATGTGTATTTCTAAGCCAACCTTCTTATGGCTTTCTTATCTTCTGTGGTGGCTCCTTCAGGATAAGACTGATCTTTACAATATTTGACAATTTCATAGAACCATGGTTTCTCATCGTCAGCCAGCTCTTCTTCGACTTCTACCAGCATGATCTCCCTCTTCTCAAGGAGTTCTCCCTTCTGGATCTTCTGTAGGACTCGTTCCTTGATCTTTAAGAGGTAAGGGTCCTGAACGGCAGGGACAAGACGCTTGTAGAGAATGATGGATCTAAACCATGCACCTAAAGGAAATTTGAAAGATGACGCCAAGGAGGCGAGGGCATTGGCCAGAATGTTCTGTTCATGAGGAACATGGACAAAGATCAGCTTGGTGAACAATTTGGCATAGGCGGAGACCAGCTCCTGATAGGGTTTGAGCTTGGGATCGAGGGTGCGATATTTGGTAAGCACCTGGCGGAGAATGAGTTGACTATCACCCATGACTCGCAACTCAGTGATATAGAAAGAACGGGCTAGTTCCAGGCCAGCTAGAAGAGCCTCGTATTCAGCGATGTTGTTGGTGACTGGGAACGCGAGCTGAAATACCTCTGGGATGGTAACGCCTTCAGGTGTCAGAAGGACAATGCCGATACCCTTCCCTTGGGAATTTAGAGCTCCATCAAAATATAATGTCCACATTGGCTTGTCGGATTGGGCGATGGACATTAGTTCCTCATCTGGAAACTCTGATTGGACAGGGTCAAACTTGGGGAGAGGATGGTGGGCGAGATGCTCAGCTATGGCATAGCCTTTAATTGCCTTTTGTTGGATGTAGGTGATGTCGAACTGGGAAAGAAAACTTTGCCAGCGTGCTAGCCTATCAGTAAGGATGGATTTCTCCAGAAGAAACTTGATAGGGTTCATGCAAGCAATCAAGTGGACCTCATGAGCCAAGAAGTAGTGCTTCAATTTCTGCACCACCCAAACGAGGGCAGCACAGGTTTTCTCCATGACTATGTACTTCTGCTCACAGGGATTGAGAAGTTTGGACACTTAATAGGTTGCCCGTTCCTTGCCTTCTTCATCAACTTATGCGAGGACAGCTCCCACGGAGTCGTCCAAGACGGAGATGTAGAGGATCAGAGGTTTTTCTGGTTTGGGTGGAATGAGAACGGGTGGACTAGCCAGATATTCCTTTAACCCTTCAAAAGCTTTTTGGCATTTAGAATCCCAGTGGAATTCTACTCCTGGCTTGGTCAACTCATAGAAATGTCTACACCTTTGTAAGTGCTGAGACACAAACCGATGAATAAACTGCAACCTCCCGATTAAACCTCGGACTTCCCTCAAATTCTGGGGATGTGGCATATCCCTGATGGCCTTAGCTTTGTCGGGATCTATCTCGATCCCTCTTTTACTCACAATGAAGCCCAGTAATTTGCCCGATGATACACCAAACACACACTTCTTCGGGTTCATTTTCAATTGGAACTCCCTTGATCTCTGCAAGACCTTAGCCAAAACCCTTGGATGTTCCATCCTGGTCCTTGATTTCACCAATAGATCATCCACATACACCTCCAGATATATGTGCATCATGTCGTGAAATATGGCCATCATAGCTCTTTGGTAAGTAGCTCCAGCATTCTTTAACCCAAACGGCATGACCACGTAACAATATGTTCCCCAAGGTGTAGTGAATGATGTCTTTTCTTGATCCTCTTCTGCCAAACGAATTTGATTATATCCTAAAAATCCTTCCATGAATGAGAGGGTCTCATACCCCGCTGTGTTGTCGATTAAAACATCAATGTGAGGCAAGGGAAAATCATCCTTTGGACACGCGCGGTTAAGGTCCCAGAAGTCGATGCAAATCCTGACTTTCCCATCTTTCTTCATGACCGGGATAATATTTACCACCCATTAAGGATAAAGGATGACTCTAATAAATCTGGCTTTATGGAGCTTGTCGACTTCTTCTTTCATTTTCAAAGCCATTTGAGGGTGGAAACGCCTTAACCTTTGTTTTACCGAGACGGACCCTGGTTTTAGGGTTAAACGTTGTTCGACCAGGGTTGAATCCAGACCCAGCATATCCTCGTAGCTCCATGCAAACGTGTCCTTATATTCCTTGAGAACTTCAATTAATGCCTCTTCTTCAGAGGGTGGTAGATTATCACTTATGAGGATGATCCTAGGGTCTTCCTCAGTTCCCAAGTTGACTTCTTTGGTGGACTCTTCTACGGCGGTTGACGGCTCGTCGAATCTCCTTATTCCACTAGCATATGCGCCAGCCGCATCCTCATATTCTTCACCCTCATCTTCAGTAGGGTATTCTTCATCTGTGATCTCGTAGACTTCATACCCCTCATTAATTATGCAGTTGCCCTCACATTCTATTTCCGGTAGCTGGATGGGATTTTCTAGCAACTGAGGGACGGCAAGAAGGGCCTGACACCTGGCGGCTAAATCCAGAAGGAATCGACGAGGGATCTGCCTACCCTTGGATTTCTTCATAGGTACTACCTTTGACTTATTATTCCTAGATTGACTGACATTATTTACAGAAGAAGAAAAAGATGAAGAGGATGGTGAAGAATGTACAGGGGAAGTCCCCTCAGAGGAGGGGTAGAAAAGGTCGCTCATCGGGCCTTGGACGGGTGGTCCGCAGGGCGGGGCGCACCCGTGGGAGATGTAGGAAGTTTCCTCAACGAAGATGTGTTGTTGAGGAGTTTAGAAATTAACGTTTTTGTTTCGTTTTCATTTTTGATGACAAAATAGTGGAAAGAGATCGGGGGAGAGAAAAAAGTGGTTATGGCTAGAGGATTGGGAGGCTCGTAGAGCAGATCATGATTGAAGACCTGGCGCGGATTGAGAAACCCGCGCAGGTATGTAAGTAGAGAGGAGGTTATGGGAAGATCATCTGACAACCGTCTGGCCTAGGAAGATGACAGCAACAAAGGTTGCGACGAGTGAATGGAGAAGATGACGGCTAATGAGTCGTCGGTGGTGATGGTGATGGCGGATGAAGATCCGCTGGTGATAGGGTCCTTCTGGCAAGGACAAGGATAGTTTGGGACCTTGGCAACAGTACTGATATTTTCTGGCATTCCAAAGATCAATGGCGGTCCTTCAAGCTGGGGAGACGAGAACATCATTTCCAGTGCAGCGGAAACGTCCCGTATATCAAACCATTTGTCCCATTCGCATTCCGGGTCTTTGATCTTGCCTCTTCTGGTGACCCTCGGTCATTTTTCGGCTGAATACACAACATGCGACCCCCCATGTGCTTCCTGCGGATAATCTCCCATCTGAATAACGGGCCCTTTGTTGAAGTGGTTTGATAGGGTCCATGTGAGGGGCTTCCAATCCGCCTTGAATGGTCCTTTGAAGCCTAGGCCAAACCTGCGGTTCGACCTAATCTCCTTTGGTGGTTTCAACCTACCTTGTAGCTGTGCACCCAGACCTTTGCCCTGTTGATAGCCGATGTTTCTCATAATCTCCCAACCTTTGGAGTGAAAAGGGAGATATGGCGTTGTTGTCTTGATCGGCTTCTTTGGTGCTAGCAGAATGTGAGATGAATCGCACACGTCCAGCAATGACAATATGGGCTGATGAGACGGCCAAACAGAGGGCAGAGAGGTGTTGATAGCATCCACCGTGTGAAGGACAGGTGTGCTGACTACTTTAATAACTCTTCCATTGTAAGGAAACTTCAAGCACTGATGGTTGGTGGAAGGCACAGCATCTATGGCTACAATGTAACGGCGACCCAGTATGGCCTTGAATGTGGGGTCCATGTCGAAGACATAGAATTCCGTGGGGACTGACATAGGACCTAGCTCTGCCCTTAGAATAATCATCCCTTGTGGCGGCCTTTTGCTATTATCATAAGCCGTGACTGTGATTGAAGAAGGTCTTATCTGTTCCTGTTCAAACCCACACAACTGAAGGGTGCTCATGGAGATCACATTTATGGACGCACCCGTGTCTACAAGGCATGGGTTTATGGATACCCCATTAATTTTTATTGAAACACACAATGCATATTTCCGAGCTTCCTTGGGAGCGAGCTCGTAGTTGTGGAACATGATGGCCGGTTGCGTGTCCGTTGGGGTCAGGACGGCAGAAATCTTTTCTACAGGGAGGTCCTCATTCACCATGACCTTTTGAAGATACTCCATTAAGGCTGCCTGATGGGATGTGGATCTCTGAAGCAGTTCCAGGATGGAGATCCGAGCAGGCGTCTTGTCCAAGTGTTTCAACAAATCATACTGTGTTCCAGGGATAGATCTTTCCAGTTGTTCTCCATCGTCCCTCTCTGACTTAGACTGCTCGGGATTCTAACTGTTCTGGGGGAAAACCCTGTGGAAAATCCTTCCACTCCGGAGCACCATTGCATGTGGCTTTTGTACCTCTATAGGGGTAGCAGTGGATTTTAACAGAGGTTTGAGGGGTAGTGGTGGAGGGATGGTTGATGAAGCAGGGGTGATGATGGGAGCAGGGATTCTCATGAGGGGTTTGTTAGGTGGAGGCATGGTGGAGGTAGAGGGGATATCGCATGGGTTATGAAGGATAAGGGGTCTGGAAGGTGGAGGTGGAGGCAAAGTGGAAGTGGGTAAGGTTTGGAAGCGGGTAATGGTGTTGAGATGGATGGTGGATGATGAGTGGTTTTGAGGGCATTGGCGGTGGTATGGTGGAGATAGGCGGGGTTACGTACGGTGGACGGGTGATAAGGGGCTTAGAAGGCATAGGGGGAAAGGCAGTAGAGGTGGATGGTAAAGTGGGGGAGTGAGAGAAAATGAGAGGGCGTGAGGGTGTAATGAAGGGTGTTGGCTGATAGGTCATTGGGGTGCGAATGAGAGGGCGTGATGGCAGTGGGAATGGTGAAGGCGATATTAACGCGGGTTGATGAGAGAGAGGTGCTACCCGGGCAAGGCGAGGGGGTTGCATGATGATAGGGTTGGCGGTAGAAAGAATAGAGGTACTCTCTGGATGCCACACCTGCTCTCTCCCGACTTCCGGGAAGGAGGAGATGGGGTTGACCTGATGATTGGGATGTTGGTGCTCCGTTAATGGATTCTGGATTATGCCCATGTTGGGCTATTGTGGTTGGGCCTGCTGAGGCTGTTGTTGTTGTTGTGGTTGTTGCTGTGGCTGCTGTTGTAACTGCTGCTGTTGTTGCTGGAAATGTGGCCTAGGAGGAGGTCTCCTAGCCTTGAGAGTGGCGACGTATCACCTCATTTCATCCCAGTCAATCCCACCTTCATCATTCGTATCGTGGATGTAATCTTTAAACTGAAAGCAGTTGTCCACTGTGTGTCCTGGCTGCCTATGATAGACGCAGTATCTGGAGGTATCAACATTCGGGGGACACACGGGCCTTTCCCTGGGTAGGATGAGTGTGTTTGAGGCCATGAGGGCGTTGAAAATATCCGCCAGAGTTTCTGGCAATGGTGGGTAATAGGCTCTCTTGGGACCAATCGGCCTTCTTTGTTGCTGTGGGGGACCGTAATTTCCTGGGGGTGGAACTTGGTTGTACTGAAGTGGTGGTTGTTGTTGCTGGGGTCGAGGTTGTTGCTGGGGTTGAAGTAGTTGAGGCATGTTGTTCTGAGATGGATCGTTTTGGGGTGGAGGAAGAGAGGGGAAGGGACCTGGTTGGAGGGGAAGTCGGGGCATTTGTGGAAGCCTTGGGTTGACTTCATAGTTGGCGTTGTTGGCCGCACTTACTTGCTCATTTGTCACGACCCCTTCTGTTGCTTCGCCTGGGACACCAGCGCCTATCTTTCTGACCACCTTGGGCTTCGGCGGGTCAAACATGTTCATAATGGGGGAGTCTTTTAACTGGGTTTGGATGTACCGGGCTCGTTCATAGAGCTCTTCCATGGTGGTGAGCTTATTCATGGCCAAGACATGCCTGAACTATGGGGTCGCATTGGATACGATCATCTTTACTTGTTCAGGTTCCGAGAGGGTATCTCTTATCCTTTCTGCTAGAGACCTCCATCTATCAGCATAGCGGACAAAATCCTCGTCGGACTTCATCTTTTCGGCCACTAGGTCGGTAATGGAGAAGGAGGGACTGACCCTATCCCGATACTTTTGTAAGAACCTTCTCTGGACTGTTTCAAAATTCTCGGCCTCGCGGGGCTCCAAAGAATAAAACCACTCTAGCGTAGGACCGTCCAATGACCTCCGAAACAGGTATGCCAGGGATCTCTGGTCATTTTTGTAAGGTTTCGCACAGCACCTACGGGCTACGCAGCGGATAACAAAAATTCATTTGCCCGATCCCGGTGTTGTGGAAAGCTTAATCTGTGCTCTAATCGGTGTTTCTAATACCCTAATTACGGGTTGCGTGTTTCACCTTGCGCGGAACGACGCTGTCCGCTAAGCCCGATACAGAAAAACCGAGCCGCACAGCTGTACGACCTCTAGAGATGATCCACACAGATCCTTGCGCAGCGACGGTACCTCCCCGGCACGACCTTCCCCAGCTCAATCACCTTCAGGAGAGAGAGAGAGAGCAAGAGGGAGAAAGGGGGAGGTTAATCCTCTCCCTTAAGCTTAATGCTTGTTAGCTTAAGGGAAGGAAGGAAGCAGCTAAGAGTTCGAATGAACTCACGTAGGATTCTATATATAGAGATTTGGTTATTTCTGAAAGGGCTCCAAAAGACCAAAATTATATATATATCCTATCTACTATTATACATATGTATTAAGCTCCATTTACACTCCTTTCCAAAAGAAATTAAAAGGAATTAATACATACACTTGTATAATAATAAACCGTCACCCAAGAATTCATTGTGTGTGATCCTCTAGGCCCATAGTCACTCTAGTTAAAGGTCCATTAACTTCTAATTCCCAATTAGAAGTAAATTAAACGCATTCTTCGCTTCTACTAGAGCCGAACAATAGTTTAATTTATTCCGAACCTTTGATCACGTTGGGTCAAGCAAATCCGCGTGATCCTAGATGACCCCGGGTTTAAACCAACTTGTCTGGTACCTGTAAGTCCACAGTTACCGCATCGATATAATCCCTCACTCCTTCTATGAGTCTGGTACGATCGAGGGTATGGTTTCTGTCAAACCCCATGATCGTGCCATTTGACTATGACCTCCTTAAAGTGTATGACGTCCGTTCTAAACGAACTCATACGACCCTGGCCAGGGATTTAATGGAGCGTCAATGTCATGACCCATTAACTGTCTGATATATACCCGACAGTGAGCGATCCCCTCTTGACCATTGATGATCTTCACACGTATCCTGGAGTGGTTAATGACTCGGCAACTCATGACTTATGGTTAAGGTCACTTAGCTAAGTAATTAAACCATTCCAGTCCTCGTGTAAGATCCGATCAATGTCTCAGGTCAAAGGACCAACGATGCTACTGAGACCGTTGGATCTTCAGTTGACATTAGGTATAATCAACCATCTGAAGATCCAATAGCGGATCAGTTCAGTGTACATCCTCCAAGGACATACACCTACACATATGTGTTGGTGCCCCGCACCAATGACCATGAGACTGGTCACTGACACATCATGTGTACTGGTTTAATAGGTAATCAAAGTCCCCGAGTGATTACCCTCCAACCAGGAACAGTTTAAGGTATGTGTACATGTAAAGTCAATCTCATGTTCGAGATCCCATCTCGAGCTGACTTTACAACCACATATCCTAGGGACAACGTAAAGTAACACAATCACATATTTACGCTCAAACACCACTTTATTAACAATTAACAAGATCGTATAACTATTGGACCTACCCGACCTGAAATTGGCCTGTAGCACACTAACACTAACAATCTCCCACTTGAACTACAGCCAATTGCCCACAACTTTGAGGCCCATCTTATCCCGATGACGCTCAAACACAGTCTGTGTCAAAGGCTTAGTCAGTGGATCTGCTATGTTGTCTTCTGACGGTACACGCTCTACCGCCACATCTCCACGATCAACAATCTCCCGAATAAGGTGAAAGCGCCTGAGAATATGCTTTGACCTTTGGTGAGATCTCGGTTCCTTCGCCTGAGCGATGGCCCCATTATTATCACAAAATAATGGGATGGGAGCTGATATCTCGGGAACTATGCCAAGTTCCAAGATGAACTTCTTCATCCAGACGGCTTCCTTAGCAGCTTCAGCTGCAGCAATATATTCCGCCTCCGTCGTCGAATCTGCAGTCGTATCTTGCTTGGAGCTTCTCCAACTGACTGCCCCTCCATTCAACATGAATACAAATCCAGACATGGATTTGCAGTCATCTGGATCTGACTGAAAACTAGAATCTGTGTAAGCTCTAAGCTGTAGGTCCTCTCCTCCATAAAGCAGAAAAAGATCCTTAGCCCTTCGCAGGTACTTAAGGATGCCCTTTACTGCCCTCCAGTGCTCTTCGCCTGGATTTGCCTGATATCTACTGACAATGCTCAAAGCATTGGCAATATCAGGCCGTGTACATAGCATTGCATACATGATTGACCCTATCGCCAAAGCATAGGGTACCTTATTCATGTGTGCCAGCGCCTCAGAAGTTTTAGGACTCATCCCCTTGGATAGGTAAATTCCATGTCTCATGGGAATGAGACCTCTCTTGGAATTTTCCATCCTAAACCTTTTGAGGATAGTGTCTATGTACATGGATTGGGATAATCCTAGCATCCTTTTAGATCTATCTCGATAGATCCTTATGCCCAGCACATAGGATGCTTCTCCCAAATCCTTCATGGAGAAAGTCTTAGACAACCAAGACTTAGTTGATGTCAACATCCCTACATCATTCCCAATGAGTAAGATGTCATCAACATAAAGGACCAAGAATGTCACTGAGCTCCCACTGACCTTCTTGTAAACACAGCGTTCATCTTCATTCCGAATGAAGTTGAAAGATTTGACAGCCTCGTCAAATCTTAAGTTCCAGCTTCTAGATGCCTGCTTTAATCCATAAATGGACCTTTGAAGTTTGCATACCTTATTAGGATGTGGCTTGGAAGCGAATCCCTCAGGTTGTACCATGTACACCTCTTCTGACAGGTTTCCATTAAGAAAAGCTGTCTTCACATCCATTTGCCAGATCTCGTAATCCAAGTATGCAGCAATGGCAAGGAGGATTCTGATTGACTTAACCATGGCTACTGGCGAAAACGTCTCGTCATAGTCAATGCCTTGCCTTTGACGATATCCTTTCGCCACTAGTCTAGCCTTGTATGTGTCAATATGTCCATCTGCACCGATTTTCCTTTTGAAAATTCATTTGCAGCCGATAGGGACCTGGTACATCAACTAAGTTCCAAACTTTGTTGGTGTACATGGACTGGATCCCTGAATCCATTGCCTCTTACCATTTCTCGGAGTCTACACTACGGATCGCCTCCTGGTACGACTGAGGATCATCATCCTCATCGATACATACCTTAGAGGACCCCTCTGAGACATGTCCAACATATCTCTCAGGTTCTCTCGGTAGTCTACCAGATCTCCGTAGTGTCAGTGTTTCACCTTGAATAGGATCAACCGATACAGTCTCATCTAATGAGTTTGTGTCTATGGGTTGTGGTTCTTGGACCTCGTCCAATTCTATCTGGCTCCCACTATTTTTCTGGAGTAGATATTCTCTTTCCAGAAATACAGCTCTCTTGGCCACTAAGACCCTTTGCTCAGAAGGGTGATAGAAATAATATCCAAACGTCTCCTTTGGATATCCCACAAACCTACACTTATCGGTTCTTGACTCAAGCTTATCACTCTCGTTCTTCTTTACATGAGCAGGACACCCCCAAATTTTAATGTGATTAAAATTTGGTTTCCTGCCCTTCCATATCTCATATGGTATAGAAGGAACTGATTTACTTGAGATCCTATTCAATAAATAAGCCGCAGTCTCTAACGCATAGCCCCAAAGAGACAAGGGTAGTCCTGACATAGACATCATGGATCGGACCATGTCTAACAAGGTCTTGTTTCTCCTTTCGGATACACCATTGTGCTGTGGTGTATACGGTGGTGTCCACTGAGAAACTATTCCATGGTCTTTAAGATAAGAAGTGAATTCATGGCTTAAGTATTCACCTCCTCGATCCGATCGAAGAGCCTTAATACTTTTGCCAGTCTGTTTCTCTACTTCATTCTTGTATTCCTTAAACTTCTCAAAGGCTTGTGACTTATGTCTCATTAAATACACATAGCCATATCTAGAGAAGTCATCAATAAAAGAAATGAAATAGAGATAACCTCCTTTCGCTTCTATGGACATGGGTCCACACACATCCGAGTGTATGAGCTCGGGAAGGTCAACAGCCCTCTCTCCATGTCCACCAAAGGGAGCCTTAGTCATTTTTCCCATGAGACACGACTCACAGGTATCAAATGGCTTGTATTCGAATGAATTCAAATACCCATTTGAGTGTAAGTGAGAGACTCTTTTCTCACCTACATGACCAAGTCTGTAATGCCATAGATATGCAGAATTCACTTCATCAGCATTGGAAATTTGCATAACATTAGAACGTGTATCTAATACATATAGACCATTGACTAATGAACCATTGGCTATAACCAAACCATTATTCATTATAGAGCACCCAGTGCTATTAAAAGCCAATGTATATCCAATGTTATACAAGCCAGAGATTGAAATAATGTTCTTAATAATATTAGGAACATAGTAACAGTCATTCAGCTCCAGAATGACTCCTGAAGGTAAACTGAGGCGTGCAGTCCCGACATCTTTGGCAGAAACCAAAGCTCCATTGCCCATCCTCAGTTCAATCTCCTTTTTGCCCAATCGCCTTCTATTTACCAGCACCTGCACAGAATTGCAGATATGAGATGCACATCCAGTATCCAATACCCATGATGTGGATTCCATATATGACAAATTAAGGTCTATGACAAAAATACCTTCATTTAGAATTGCCTTGCAATTCCTTTTCCAATGCCCAGTTTCCCCGCATCGAAAACATTTGTCTTCCTTTTCATTCTTCTTGCCCTTCCCTTTGTCAACTTTGGCGAGTTGCTTACCCGTGGCCTTTTTCTTTCCCTTCCCTTTGTTACTCGTGGCGGATATTTGAGAGGCCTTCCTTTTCTTGTTGGCCCGGCCAACAACCATTACAGACGAAGATGGTTTATCTTTCTGCATGGTTCCTTCAGCACTCTTTAACATATTGAGCAGCTCCGGGAGAGTTGCATCAATTCTATTCATGTTAAAGTTTATGATGAAGGAAGAAAAGGAATCGGGCAATGACTGGAGTATAAGATCAATGCACAGTTCAAGATCCAACTTGAACCCCAGTGCATTGAGTCTCTCTATCCACTCCATCATTTTCAGTACATGAGCCTGTACTGAAGAACCCTCAGACATCCGTGTCCTGAAAAGCCTTTTGGAGATGTCATACCTCTCAATCCTACCCTGCTCCCCGAAGAGCTGGCGTAGATTGAGAAGTATACTTCTACAGTCAGTCTTTTCAAATTGTGATGGGAATCGACACCGAACTAGTACTTCTCATATTGCATTTATATCCTTTAGTTTATTTTTTTATCTATGGGAAAGTATACGCACAATTGTACGGCTTTATCGGCCAATGCGTCACTCCCGTAGATTATGTGGGTTTCTATGTAATTTGCCCATGGGATCAGCAAGGGGGCCCTCAACCCTTTCCCATTGGTCCACCTAGACCATGTGGGGCTGGTCAACCAGCCTAGGTGGCCTTCTAGATGAGTGGACTAGTCATATGCCACATGGGTAGACAAAGGGTTAAGAATGTCAACATTCTACACCCATCCCACCTACTCCCATTCAACCTTCCATTCAAAACCTATCCATAGTCAATAGGCCGCCCCCCCCCTTCATTTTTAATGTTTTTTTTTGTGTTTGTGGCATGTAATCCCAGCCCTTCAATCCCCATCCCTAGATCTAAGGGTGGACAATTGATTTGGTTGGAATCATATAAAAGATTATATTTTTATGTGAAAATCAATGAAAATCAGAATTTTGTTGAATGAGCAAGAGCTAGCTGCGCCCCTAGCCCTCTCTCCTCTGGTTCTCCCCTTCCCAAGCCTCCATTCTAGAGTGGTATCTCCTTTCCCCACTCTCCGGTGATCATCGGTGCCGCCGCCGTCGCCGTTCGTGCCGCCATCGAGCCGCCGCTGCAGTTCTGTCCGCGCAGTACCACAGCAACTTCCACGAAATTGCCACCTCAGCCATGAGCTCAGATCGAGCTGGGAATTTTACTGGGTGTTCCAGAGATGTCAAGAACATCCCCTAAATTTTGGTTTGTCATTCAGATCCCGTTTAGTATTTTTAGGTTTTCTTCCACTCTTCTACTTCTGTTCTGTCTGCTGTCTGTTTCCATTTTCACCCGCCCTGAGTTTTAGGTCTTAGGCCCCCTTTTTGATTTTTTTTCATCCCACAAATTTTACTGGCGTTTCCTTCCATCCACCCCTTCAACCACAATTTTTCTTAATTTTTGTTTCGTCCATCTCATGTTTTCTAAAAATCGTCCTCAGTCCCATCTACAGTTCTATCCACCTGTTCCCAGATCCGACCACCAGTCACTCCAAAAATCATATCAAATCACCCCCACCTCCAACTCCAATTCCCAAAATTTTCCCAGTTTCGTGGTTTCATTATCTACAACTTTGAAGAAGAGCTCAAAGTCCGAATCCCACTGTAAGTAGGCGGTCAACGGCCTTTTACAGGGATCTGATATGCTGATATGAGATATCTAGAGCAGTGGAGCAGAAGATTGAAAAATATCTAAGGCCCTGGTCCGCATAGGTTCAGAGGAATCCACTGGCCCTACATTTGAGGATTTTGAGTCCTCTTTCCAACGGCACTAGTTTCGTCGCATTCCGGCGACGGGGCTGATCACAGCGGCTATTTTTGTCCGAGCGCGCGCTGCAAAACAGCAGCAACCAGCCCGTGGGCAGCAATTCCGACGGGTACCGAACGGAGCCCCCCGGCCTCCGATCGCCGTTCCAGCATGCCGCCAGCCCGGGGATCGCTTCTACCAGTGTCCCCACCACAGTGGTGACACCGGGTCCCACACGGCCCCTCCGGACAACGCGTGGGCCCCACGGTCGTGATTACGCGTGTAGCCGAATCAGCACACGAAGCTGCCCGTCATCCCGAATTCGGTCCTCCCGGGCCCATTTGTGTCGCCCTTTACCTCCCTGCGTGGAGTGGGCATATTCCCATTGCTGTAATTATTGTGTGTTAAGTTCCCCGGGAGTACGAGTTTCGGCCGGGTCCGTCGTCCCCACGCCGAGCGCGTGGAGGTATCGTTCTCGCTCCCTACACTCGACATTTGCTTATTTTCATATATACTTGTTTATGCCGCTGCTAGAGAGCATGATAGGGTAACTAGCTCGCTTTCTATTTGTATCACCGCTGCTGCGAGGGTGAGCATTACCGTCCCGTGACCCGATCCGGGCACGAAAGAGAGAGCCGACCACCCTAGCTCTTGCCGGTTTCTCAACCGCGCACGTCCGACGCTTCCCTCGTTAAGGGACGATCGCGAGCTTGTCGTGTCCGTGTCTCGTCCCGCATCAATTTGGTATCAGAGCGAGTTTGAGTCTAGGGTGTCAAAAAAAAAGAGAGTGTCATTTACATCGAGTCATTAGTCGTTTAAGTCGAGTCTAGGATCATCATTATTTTAAAACAAAAAAAAGTGTCTTTTGCATCGCATCCCAATAACCTGGTATATCGAAAGGTGTTGTCCGAACGTTAGGCTACGCCTATCGGGAAGGCCGCACACTTGCGCGAGTGGTCTTCGGATCGGTTATCTCCGCCACGTACCGAGTCTTGGTCGTCATGTTTAGAGTTGTAGTCCATTGTCTAGGTGGTTCATCTACTAGTGTCGACATGCCCACCCACTAGTCCCTAATCTCCATGGATTCCCAAACACCCGGATGGTGGAGATACTATCTCAAATGGAAGGACCACCCGAACCACCCCACGAGGCCCGAGACCCGGGACTTCTACGGGTCCGATGACCCGAGTATCTATCTAGAATGGGAAGCCATCATGGATGATTACTTCGAGGTGTACATTATGTATGGGCCCATGCAAGTCGATGTTGCCAAAAGGCGACTTTTTGGTGAAGCCGCCACAACTTGGAGGAACATCAAATATTGGAGGGAGGATAGGGATCTAAGGCCCATCGAGTCATGGTGGAAAATGAAGAGAGCGCTTAGGAGGGCCTACTTGCCCCGCCCACCTACCTCCAACCACGGAGGTCATACCACTCACCCACCCCACCAACTCACCCACAACCAAGTGGGCCACACCGCTACCCAATCCCACCCCTTCACCGCCGTCCAAGCCCAACAAAGCGACCCCAATCTAGTGGCCTGCCCAAGCACCTCCAACCAACCTCCCCTTGGCACCCCCATCCCAACCCCCTCAAGTACCTCCAACCGAGTGGAAGCCCCGCTTATAGTCGAGCCTAGGACCACACCTAGGTCGAGGGACGAGGAGCGAGTCCACCCCAAGGTCCCTACTCCAACCCGCTCCTTTGAGGAATGCAAGAAAATGATTTCGGATTTGTTGGAAAGGATAAGTGCTTCTTCACCTCTCGTAGGTGCTCCATCACCACCCACTCCTTCCGAGCTCTATTCGGAACCTTCTTCTTTGGAGCTACCAAAGCCCGAGCCACCCGTGTTTCTTACGGGAACACTTTACATAGCCGAGCCACTTCTTAGTTGGCTCAAGGATGGCTTGGTCCCACATCCCTTTCCATCCATGGACCCCATCCTACCTATAGTGCCGGTCAACTCATTCCATACCACATTTCGATCTCGTCAGCATGTTGATACGTTGGATGATCTTGTCATGGGATTAGATTTACAATGGGAGTTGACGCATCTTTTGGCCCGAGGCTTTGACCAACCCGCTAGTCTTAGCTTCACCCATCCGGCCTTCGGGTCCATTACCTCCGAGTGCACCGTGGGTTGTGTCACCACGGAGGTTCTTCTACTTCTCCCGCTACCGGACGAGCCCGAATTCATACCCTTTTGTCCGAGGGAGGAATCATACTTCTTGTCTATGATCCCCATCCCACCCGTCACAATTCAAGAAGGTGACTATGCACACCTTCAAAACCTCTACACGTGGGACCGTGACTTGTGGGAACCCACAATAAGGGGTCATACCTTTTTTGATCCCTTTGATCCACTCCCTAGTGGATCCTTAGACCCTCCACATTCACTTCACTTCTTCGAGGGAGTCCGCTACCACACCCCTTCCCCACGGGCCGGGTCGTCTATGCCCACCAAGCCCGTACCCTTACAAGATACACCATCATCTAGGGGAGATACTCTTGACCCTCCCACATGCACATCCCATATGCATGCATGGCCCACCTTAGGAGGTCTAGGATTTCCGCATGATGTCAACCACCGGTTACGTCAGATGCATGCATGGCACACCTTCGGGTGTCCTGGTCCGCCGTCACCCATGTACGGGTCGGACTAACATTAGGTATGTCTAGGGTCATATATGAGTCGGTATTGTCTCTTCTTTGTGTGGTTTATTTTGTGTGGTGTGTTTTGAGTCGATTGTTTGTGTGGTTTGCATACGTGTGTTAGTGCATGGTGAGTCTGCATGTGTCTTGTGCAAGCTCGTTGTCGTTCTCTTATGAGTAAGAGGTGATTGGACTCACTTGATGAGTATGGGATCGGTTCTACTTCTATACCCGGAACAGTCACCTATAGGGACTCAGCGGTGATTCCTAGTGAGTCTTCGAGCTGCTTCCTTCCTTTTTGAGAGTGCCCCTTCGGAGTGACCACCTTTAGCCCATAGCAGTTCGCATATCGAGTATATATGGAATGAGCAGGTGCCGATCATTTGGAGTGGAGCGTACCCGCGTTACTTGGCACGGTGACAGATCCGCCGGAGTACTCGAGCATTCCTACCCCTACTCGACGGGGTCGAGTTCCTCCCACCCGGGGAGAGTTGATGGGAATCGACGCCGAACTAGTACTTCTCATATTACATTTATATCCTTTAGTTTATTTTTTTATCCATGGGAAAGTATACGCACAATTGTACGGCTTTATCGGCCAATGCGTCACTCCCGTAGATTATGTGGGTTTCTATGTAATTTGCCCATGCGACCAGCAAGGGGGCCCTCAGCCCTTTCCCATTGGTCCACCTAGACCATGTGGGGCTGGTCAACCAGCCTAGGTGGCCTTCTAGATGAGTGGACTAGTCATATGCCACATGGGTAGACAAAGGGTTAAGAATGTCAACATTCTACACCCATCCCACCTACTCCCATTCAACCTTCCATTCAAAACCTACCCATAGTCAATAGGCCGCCCCCCCCTTCATTTTTTAATGTTTTTTTTGTGTTTGTGGCATGTAATCCCAGCCCTTCAATCCCCATCCCTAGATCTAAGGGTGGACAATTGATTTGGTTGGAATCATATAAAAGATTGTATTTTTATGTGAAAATCAATGAAAATCAGAATTTTGTTGAATGAGCAAGAGCTAGCTGCGCCCCCAGCCCTCTCTCCTCTAGTTCTCCCCTTCCCAAGCCTCCATTCTAGAGTGGTATCTCCTTTCCCCACCCTCCGGTGATCATCGGTGCCGCCGCCGCCGCCGTTCGTGCCGCCATCGAGCCGCCGCTGCAGTTCTGTCCGCGCAGTACCACAGCAAATTCCACGAAATTCCCACCTCAGCCATGAGCTCAGATCGAGCTGGGAATTTTACTGGGTGTTCCCGAGATGTCAAGAACATTCCCTAAATTTTGGTTTGTCATTCAGATCCCGTTTAGTATTTTTAGATTTTCTTCCACTCTTCCACTTCTGTTCTGTCTGCTGTCTATTTCCATTTTCACCCGCCCTGAGTTTTAGGTCTTAGGCCCCCTTTTTGATTTTTTTCATCCCACAAATTTTACTGGCGTTTCCTTCCATCCACCCCTTCATCCACAATTTTTCTTAATTTTTGTTTCGTCCATCTCATATTTTCTAAAAATCATCCTCAGTCCCATCTACAGTTCTGTCCACCTGTTCCCAGATCCGACCACCAGTCACTCCAAAAATCATATCAAATCACCCCCACCTCCAACTCTAATTCCCAAAATTGTCCCAGTTTCGTGGTTTGATTATCTACAACTTTGAAGAAGAGCTCAAAGTCCGAATCCCAATGTAAGTAGGCGGTCAATGGCCTTTTACAGGGATCTGATATGCTGATCTGAGATTTCTAGAGCAGTGGAGCAGAAGATTGAAAAATATCTAAGGCCCTGGTCCGCATAGGTTCAGAGGAATCCACTGGCCCTACATTTGAGGATTTTGAGTCCTCTTTCCAACGGCACTAGTTTCGTCGCATTCCGGCGACGGGGCTGATCACAGCGGCTATTTTTGTCCGAGCGCGCGCTGCAAAACAGCAGCAACCAGCCCGTGGGCAGCAATTCCGACGGGTACCGAACGGAGCCCCCCGGCCTCCGATCGCCGTTCCAGCGTGCCGCCAGCCCGGGGATCGCTTCTACCAGTGTCCCCACCACAGTGGTGACACCGGGTCCCACACGGCCCCTCCGGACAACGCGTGGGCCCCACGGTCGTGATTACGCGTGTAGCCGAATCAGCACACGAAGCTGCCCGTCATCCCGAATTCGGTCCTCCCGGGCCCATTTGTGTCGCCCTTTACCTCCCTGCGTGGAGTGGGCATATTCCCATTGCTGTAATTATTGTGTGTTAAGTTCCCCGGGAGTACGAGTTTCGGCCGGGTCCGTCGTCCCCACGCCGAGCGCGTGGAGGTATCGTTCTCGCTCCCTACACTCGGCATTTGCTTATTTTCATATATACTTGTTTATGCCGCTGCTAGAGAGCATGATAGGGTAACTAGCTCGCTTTTTATTTGTATCACCGCTGCTGCGAGGGTGAGCATTACCGTCCCGTGACCCGATCCGGGCACGAAAGAGAGAGCCGACCACCCTAGCTCTTGCCGGTTTCTCAACCGCGCACGTCCGACGCTTCCCTCGTTAAGGGACGATCGCGAGCTTGTCGTGTCCGTGTCTCGTCCCGCATCAATTTGGTATCAGAGCGAGTTTGAGTCTAGGGTGTCAAAAAAAAAGAGAGTGTCATTTACATCGAGTCATTAGTCAGTTTAAGTCGAGTCTAGGATCATCATTATTTTAAAACAAAAAAAAAGTGTCTTTTGCATCGCATCCCAATAACCTGGTATATCGAAAGGTGTTGTCCGAACGTTAGGCTACGCCTATCGGGAAGGCCGCACACTTGCGCGAGTGGTCTTCGGATCGGTTATCTCCGCCACGTACCGAGTCTTGGTCGTCATGTTTAGAGTTGTAGTCCATTGTCTAGGTGGTTCATCTACTAGTGTCGACATGCCCACCCACTAGTCCCTAATCCCCATGGATTCCCAAACACCCGGATGGTGGAGATACTATCTCAAATGGAAGGACCACCCGAACCACCCCACGAGGCCCGAGACCCGGGACTTCTACGGGTCCAATGACCCGAGTATCTATCTAGAATGGGAAGCCATCATGGATGATTACTTCGAGGTGTACATTATGTATGGGCCCATGCAAGTCGATGTTGCCAAAAGGCGACTTTTTGGTGAAGCCGCCGCAACTTGGAGGAACATCAAATATTGGAGGGAGGATAGGGATCTAAGGCCCATCGAGTCATGGTGGGAAATGAAGAGAGCGCTTAGGAGGGCCTACTTGCCCCGCCCACCTACCTCCAACCACGGAGGTCATACCACTCACCCACCCCACCAACTCACCCACAACCAAGTGGGCCACACCGCTACCCAATCCCACCCCTTCACCGCCGTCCAAGCCCAACAAAGCGACCCCAATCTAGTGGCCTGCCCAAGCACCTCCAACCAACCTCCCCTTGGTACCCCCATCCCAACCCCCTCAAGTACCTCCAACCGAGTGGAAGCCCCGCTTATAGTCGAGCCTAGGACCACACCTAGGTCGAGGGACGAGGAGCGAGTCCACCCCAAGGTCCCTACTCCAACCCGCTCCTTTGAGGAATGCAAGAAAATGATTTCGGATTTGTTGGAAAGGATAAGTGCTTCTTCACCTCTCGTAGGTGCTCCATCACCACCCACTCCTTCCGAGCTCTATTCGGAACCTTCTTCTTTGGAGCTACCAAAGCCCGAGCCACCCGTGTTTCTTACGGGAACACTTTACATAGCCGAGCCACTTCTTAGTTGGCTCAAGGATGGCTTGGTCCCACATCCCTTTCCATCCATGGACCCCATCCTACCTATAGTGCCGGTCAACTCATTCCATACCACATTTCGATCTCGTCAGCATGTTGATACGTTGGATGATCTTGTCATGGGATTAGATTTACAATGGGAGTTGACGCATCTTTTGGCCCGAGACTTTGACCAACCCGCTAGTCTTAGCTTCACCCATCCGGCCTTCGGGTCCATTACCTCCGAGTGCACCGTGGGTTGTGTCACCACGGAGGTTCTTCTACTTCTCCCGCTACCGGACGAGCCCGAATTCATACCCTTTTGTCCGAGGGAGGAATCATACTTCTTGTCTATGATCCCCATCCCACCCGTCACAATTCAAGAAGGTGACTATGCACACCTTCAAAACCTCTACACGTGGGACCGTGACTTGTGGGAACCCACAATAAGGGGTCATACCTTTTTTGATCCCTTTGATCCACTCCCTAGTGGATCCTTAGACCCTCCACATTCACTTCACTTCTTCGAGGGAGTCCGCTACCACACCCCTTCCCCACGGGCCGGGTCGTCTATGCCCACCAAGCCCGTACCCTTACAAGATACACCATCATCTAGGGGAGATACTCTTGACCCTCCCACATGCACATCCCATATGCATGCATGGCCCACCTTAGGAGGTCTAGGATTTCCGCATGATGTCAACCACCGGTTACGTCAGATGCATGCATGGCACACCTTCGGGTGTCCTGGTCCGCCGTCACCCATGTACGGGTCGGACTAACATTAGGTATGTCTAGGGTCATATATGAGTCGGTATTGTCTCTTCTTTGTGTGGTTTATTTTGTGTGGTGTGTTTTGAGTCGATTGTTTGTGTAGTTTGCATACGTGTGTTAGTGCATGGTGAGTCTGCATGTGTCTTGTGCAAGCTCGTTGTCGTTCTCTTATGAGTAAGAGGTGATTGGACTCACTTGATGAGTATGGGATCGGTTCTACTTCTATACCCGGATCAGTCACCTATAGGGACTCAGCGGTGATTCCTAGTGAGTCTTCGAGCTGCTTCCTTCCTTTTTGAGAGTGCCCCTTCGGAGTGACCACCTTTAGCCCATAGCAGTTCGTATATCGAGTATATATGGAATGAGCAGGTGCCGATCATTTGGAGTGGAGCGTACCCGCGTTACTTGGCACGGTGACAGATCCGCCGGAGTACTCGAGCATTCCTACCCCTACTCGACGGGGTCGAGTTCCTCCCACCCGGGGAGAGTTGATGGGAATCGACGCCGAACTAGTACTTCTCATATTACATTTATATCCTTTAGTTTATTTTTTTATCCATGGGAAAGTATACGCACAATTGTACGGCTTTATCGGCCAATGCGTCACTCCCGTAGATTATGTGGGTTTCTATGTAATTTGCCCATGCGACCAGCAAGGGGGCCCTCAGCCCTTTCCCATTGGTCCACCTAGACCATGTGGGGCTGGTCAACCAGCCTAGGTGGCCTTCTAGATGAGTGGACTAGTCATATGCCACATGGGTAGACAAAGGGTTAAGAATGTCAACATTCTACACCCATCCCACCTACTCCCATTCAACCTTCCATTCAAAACCTACACATAGTCAATAGGCCGCCCCCCCCCCCTTCATTTTTTAATGTTTTTTTTGTGTTTGTGGCATGTAATCCCAGCCCTTCAATCCCCATCCCTAGATCTAAGGGTGGACAATTGATTTGGTTGGAATCATATAAAAGATTATATTTTTATGTGAAAATCAATGAAAATCAGAATTTTGTTGAATGAGCAAGAGCTAGCTGCGCCCCCAGCCCTATCTCCTCTAGTTCTCCCCTTCCCAAGCCTCCATTCTAGAGTGGTATCTCCTTTCCCCACCCTCCGGTGATCATCGGTGCCGCCGCCGCGGCCGTTCGTGCCGCCATCGAGCCGCCGCTGCAGTTCTGTCCGCGCAGTACCACAGCAAAGTCCACGAAATTCCCACCTCAGCCATGAGCTCAGATCGAGCTGGGAATTTTACTGGGTGTTCCAGAGATGTCAAGAACATCCCCTAAATTTTGGTTTGTCATTCAGATCCCGTTTAGTATTTTTAGATTTTCTTCCACTCTTCCACTTCTGTTCTGTCTGCTGTCTGTTTCCATTTTCACCCGCCCTGAGTTTTAGGTCTTAGGCCCCCTTTTTGATTTTTTTTCATCCCACAAATTTTACTGGCGTTTCCTTCCATCCACCCCTTCATCCACAATTTTTCTTAACTTTTGGTTCGTCCATCTCATATTTTCTAAAAATCGTCCTCAGTCCCATCTACAGTTCTGTCCACCTGTTCCCAGATCCGACCACCAGTCACTCCAAAAATCATATCAAATCACCCCCACCTCCAACTCTAATTCCAAAAATTGTCCCAGTTTCGTGGTTTGATTATCTACAACTTTGAAGAAGAGCTCAAAGTCCGAATCCCAATGTAAGTAGGCGGTCAATGGCCTTTTACAGGGATCTGATATGCTGATCTGAGATTTCTAGAGCAGTGGAGCAGAAGATTGAAAAATATCTAAGGCCCTGGTCCGCATAGGTTCAGAGGAATCCACTGGCCCTACATTTGAGGATTTTGAGTCCTCTTTCCAACGGCACTAGTTTCGTCGCATTCCGGCGACGGGGCTGATCACAGCGGCTATTTTTGTCCGAGCGCGCGCTGCAAAACAGCAGCAACCAGCCCGTGGGCAGCAATTCCGACGGGTACCGAACGGAGCCCCCCGGCCTCCGATCGCCGTTCCAGGGTGCCGCCAGCCCGGGGATCGCTTCTACCAGTGTCCCCACCACAGCGGTGACACCGGGTCCCACACGGCCCCTCCGGACAGCGCGTGGGCCCCACGGTCGTGATTACGCGTGCAGCCGAATCAACACACGAAGCTGCCCGTCATCCCGAATTCGGTCCTCCCGGGCCCATTTGTGTCACCCTTTACCTCCCTGCGTGGAGTGGGCATATTCCCATTGCTGTAATTATTGTGTGTTAAGTTCCCCGGGAGTACGAGTTTCGGCCGGGTCCGTCGTCCCCACGCCGAGCGCGTGGAGGTATCGTTCTCGCTCCCTACACTCGGCATTTGCTTATTTTCATATATACTTGTTGATGCCGCTGCTAGAGAGCATGATAGGGTAACTAGCTCGCTTTCTATTTGTATCACCGCTGCTGCGAGAGTGAGCATTACCGTCCCGTGACCCGATCCGGGCACGAAAGAGAGAGCCGACCACCCTAGCTCTTGCCGGTTTCTCAACCGCGCACGTCCGACGCTTCCGTCGTTAAGGGACGATCGCGAGCTTGTCGTGTCCGTGTCTCGTCCCGCATCAAATTGCCTCTGTAGCTCGGGAGCCATAGAGGCCAACATGTAACATTGGGCTAGGGAGGAGTCCTCAGACCACTTGGCATAAGCCAGTAACTCGCCCTCGTCGACATCAGGAGCTGGCTCAGAATGAACCGTGTCCAACACGTACGCAATCTTTTCGGCGGTAAGGACTATGCGTAGATTACGCAGCCAATCCGAGTAGTTCGGTCCAGTTAATCTATTTGCATCCAAGATGCCGTGGAGGGGGTTGGACGACGACATTATAATCTGGATAAGAAATAAAAGATAACTTAGCATGTGTTCAAATTCTAACTTAGATGTGATTTTCTATCTTAGTTAGTCCCACTATTTTTCGGTCGGACTATATAACCCTCAGTATATAGAACGGGAGATCAGCGAGATCTACCTAGTGGGTCGGAATCCCAACGAGACTGATGTACGACCTTGTGGAAAGTACAACAAGCCATACACCATCTCAAGGGCAGTCAACAAGCACTTGCATCTAATGCAATATCCGATATTCGGCCCCCGAGAAATCATCCCCTTGTGGAAAGCACAACAAAGAATATTCTCGGTTAGATCTAACCATCATTACTACATAGCAATGAGTTCATAACCCGACCCTTGTGGAAAGCACAACAAGGTCGAGTTCAATTCCTCACCCCATTGAGGCCGAGCCTTGGAGTTTAATCCCGCCCCCAAACTCATGGACCTTGTGGAAAGCACAACAAATCCATGAAATGAAGACGTTCATTCACTCCATAATGATGGAGGGCCACGACGACTCCTAGAGCCACGCTTACCAGATCTAAAATTTAATCGCGAGGGAATTTAATTTTATCTTGATCTCACCCTAGGTGGTAATATAAATATATCCAATATATTTACCGTACCTAGTAGTTTGCATAAAATAAATACATCCAATGTAAAATAAACGCAAGTGATCATGGACTGTAACCCTAATGTAACTAAGACATCCGGCCCGCATCCGAAGCAGCTGGATCGTCCTCATCGGGTGTGCTCCGCGCTTTCAAACTACGACGCCGCATCAATTACAACTTTTACACGGCACGTAGGTCGAAAAAATTAAATTACATGTGACTCAAATTCCAGCAGCCCTCAGGGCGAGTACAACAATTGAGGAAGATAGAAGTACATTAGAATTTTAACAGAGAGAGAAAGGAGGTTCGCAGACCCCAATTAATTACATTAATCCAAGTCCATGATCACTTGCCAACCCATTCAAATAAAATCAATCAAAGTTTATTTTCTGAAAATAATCCTTACTTTGAATTTAAAAATAGGATGTGCAAACAAAAACAGGCTAGCTTGTTTAATTTTAAAAATCAAAGCATGATTAACTAAAATTAAACATACAAGCAGGCCAATACAAGGTAAATAAAGTAACGCACGTAAACAACCATCATTTTCTACAGGGGCATCTAATTGAGATAATTAATTAAATTTAAATTTAAATTTAAATTTAATTATCCAATAATCAAATTTAAATTCAAAATTTAATCATGCCAATAATTTAAATTTAAATTCAAACTAATTATCCAATAATTTTTGTTTGAAAATAAATTTAAAATAATGCAATTATCCTCAATTAGTAATTTTCTAAAATTCAAATTTTGAATTTAACAATTATCTAATAATTAAAAATTCAAATAATTGAATTTTTTCACATTTATCTTCAATAAAATTTAAAATTTGAATTTTCTAATTATCTAATAATTAAAAATTCAAAAACTAAAATTTTACAGAAGTAACTTCAATTATTACTATTTTATCTCAAGGTAAATAGTAATTATCTCACCTCGGTAAATTCAACACGGTTAAATAAAAATTTATATTTGACATTTACCATTGAGATAATACTATTTAACTTATGAAATAAAATCCGATTTAATTTACAGTGCATTTCTATATATATATGAAATTATGTTAGCACTTATAAATTAAAAAATCAAAAAACCAATTTTTTTTTAAAATTAAAAAAAATTTACGGTCAACCCCGCGCGCGTGGGCTGCGCCCGCGCGCGCGGGAGTTGACCTCCCGCGTCGCGGGCGCGTCGCGGGCGCCTGCCACGCGGGCGTGCCCACGTGCCAGGCGGTGCCCGCCACGCGGTGCCACGCGTGGGCGGCGCCCGCCTGGCGGCGCCCGCCACGCGTGCCCCGCGTGGGCGGTCCGCCCACGCGGGTGCCCCCGGCGGCGCGCTGCGCCCGCCGGCGCAGTGCGCCCAGCGACGATAATAAATTTTTTTTAAAAAAAAAAAAATTTGCTGTCCTGATGCCCAGCATCTAGGAAGAACAGAAATGCCCAGCACTCCTGTCTTAAAATAATAATATAAGATTTAGATTGCCCCTAAAGCATGGTTCTAAACAGCGTTAAAAACACCGACCAGAGCGCGAACCTGGCTCTGATACCACTGTAAGGTTTCGCACAGCACCTACGGGCTACGCAGCGGATAACAAAAATTCATTTGCCCGATCCCGGTGTTGTGGAAAGCTTAATCTGTGCTCTAATCGGTGTTTCTAATACCCTAATTACGGGTTGCGTGTTTCAGCTTACGCGGAACGACGCTGTCCGCTAAGCCCGATGCAGAAAAACCGAGCCGCACAGCTGTACGGCCTCTAGAGATGATCCACACAGATCCTTGCGCAGCGACGGTACCTCCCCGGCACGACCTTCCCCAGCTCAATCACCTTCAGGAGAGAGAGAGAGAGCAAGAGGGAGAAAGGGGGAGGTTAATCCTCTCCCTTAAGCTTAATACTTGTGAGCTTAAGGGAAGGAAGGAAGCAGCTAAGAGTTCGAATGAACTCACGTAGGATTCTATATATAGAGATTTGGTCATTTCTGAAAGGGCTCCAAAAGACCAAAATTATATATATATCCTATCTACTATTATACATATGTATTAAGCTCCATTTACACTCCTTTCCAAAAGGAATTAAAAGGAATTAATACATACACTTGTATAATAATAAACCGTCACCCAAGAATTCATTGTGTGTGATCCTCTAGGCCCATAGTCACTCTAGTTTAAGGTCCATTAACTTCTAATTCCCAATTAGAAGTAAATTAAACGCATTATTCGCTTCTACTAGAGCCGAACAATAGTTTAATTTATTCCGAACCTTTGATCACGTTGGGTCAAGCAAATCCGCGTGATCCTAGATGACCCCCGGTTTAAACCAACCTGTCTGGTACCTGTAAGTCCACAGTTACCGCATCGATATAATCCCTCGCTCCTTCTATGAGTCTGGTACGATCGAGGGTATGGTTTCTGTCAAACCCCATGATCGTGCCATTTGACTATGACCTCCTTAAAGTGTATGACGTCCGTTCTAAACGAACTCATATGGCCCTGGCCAGGGATTTAACGGAGCGTCAATGTCATGACCCATTAACTGTCTGATATATACCCGACAGTGAGCGATCCCCTCTTGACCATTGATGATCTTCACACGTATCCTGGAGTGGTTAATGACTCGGCAACTCATGACTTATGGTTAAAGTCACTTAGCTAAGTAATTAAACCATTCCAGTCCTCGTGTAAGATCCGATCAATGTCTCAGGTCAAAGGACCAACGATGCTACTGAGACCGTTGGATCTTCAGTTGACATTAGGTATAATCAACCATCTGAAGATCCAATAGCGGATCAGTTCAGTGTACATCCTCCAAGGACATACACCTACACATATGTATTGGTGCCCCACACCAATGACCATGAGACTGGTCACTGACACATCATGTGTACTGGTTTAATAGGTAATCAAAGTCCCCGAGTGATTACCCTCCAACCAGGAACAGTTTAAGGTATGTGTACATGTAAAGTCAATCTCATGTTCGAGATCCCATCTCGAGCTGACTTTACAATCACATATCCTAGGGACAACGTAAAGTAACACAATCTCATATTTACGCTCAAACACCACTTTATTAACAATGAACAAGATCGTACAACTATTGGACCTACCCGACCCGAAATTGGCCTGTAGCACACCAACACTAATAGTTTTGCCAATAGGAGGACTCATACATGAAATCCTTGAGGTGAATGAAGGGGTTGCCAGTGCCATTGTACCTGCGGTACGTGGGCATTTCGGAGGGAGGAAGATGGATGACCGGAAGGATTGGCAAAGCAACCTCCGGGGTGGATTTCACGTCCACCATTTTCTTCAAATTCTGAAACTGTTCGTCCATCCTATTGAACCTATTGAGGAGCGATTGGGCGAGCTCCTCGGGCGATGAAGGTGGCACTTGCCACTGGGGAGGAAAATGTCTCTCGGAGACTTGAGGGGGAAACCCTGAATGAGAGGGAGTTGCCGGGCCGCCGATAGTTGGCCCCGGCTGAAGCGATATGTGGGGAACAACAGAGGTTTGAGATTGCGAAGGGAACTGGAACGAGGGTGATTGTTGGCTCGCTTGCCCTTGAAGCGAGGGAGATTGGATGGCTTGTGCCAGCGAAGGAGATGGAATGGCCCGCACTAATTCTTGGAGAGGTGCGATGGCCGGAGTTGATTCCTGGGGAGCGGGGGAAACAGATTTCTTCTTCAGAATGGCCTGGAAGGCCCGGAGCTGCTCAGAGGTAAGCTCCGTGTTGGCGAGGACACCTAGCAAAGAGGAGATGTCCTGTGGCAGGGATGTGTCCCCTGTGGTAACCTGCACCTCACGTGAGGGCTCATGGGAAGGACCCACGTCCATAGAATGAACTCGCGGCTCGACTGACTCACCATGACCAGGGTGGTTCTCCTCAAAAGACTCGTGAGCCATGCTCACAGTTTTCCCGGAACGCAAAAACATATACTAGCAAGCAAATAGCAGAGATTATCAAACAAGTGGATGCCTTTACGCCCCTTTTTTTGTGTTTTGATTTTGATGATTTTTTTTTTTGTGTTTTTAACCAGATCCGAAGTTCACACAAAATAGGGACCCTAGTTCATTTTTGTTTTCACCACCGTGTCAGCTAGGGGCTCTCGTCTCACCACGAATGGGTCGACTAACTCCGGGGAACTTCAATGGTACAACCGGCCCAGTGAACGAAGAGGAGATTCTTCGATGTCGGGGACTTACGGAGGTCCCAGTGGAGGAGATTCTAGTCCGTCGAGAGGAATTCCCGAACGGAGAGTCCTTCCTTCACCGAGAGAGGGTGATCCTTAGAAAGGAGTAAAAAAAGGAAAGAAAAGGGGGTAAATGCATGAAATGCGGTGCTGGATAAAAGATATGTAACACACAGATGGAGCAGAGATAAGCACACAAATATAACAGATGTATACCAGTGATATAACAAGAATATAACAACAATAAACAGATAGAGGAAGATATAGCCGCTCTACTTTCCAAGACAACGCAGACTTAAAAATGACAAAAGAGGGGACTAAGGGGCGTGCACGTGGTGCACGAAGGGGATGACACAGCGCACGCGGGCGCAATAAGAAGGGGGACACACGAGGGTGCCAAGTGGAGGGAGCACACGTGGGTGCCGAGTGGAGGGGCACACGTGGGTGCCGAGATAACGCAGACCTCGAAGTAATCATAAAGGACCGGGGGAGTGCACGGGGTGCACGAGGGAAATGATGTAGCGCACGTGGGCGCAATAGGGAGGGGCACACGCGGGTGCCGAAAGAAGGGAGGCACACGTGGGTGCCGAGAGTTCAAAGGTAACCCAAAAAAGTAAAAAGAAGGTCCCACCATGATCGCATATCTGTGGAAGCCGAGGAATCCACTCAAGGAGAAGAAAACGAACTAAACTACGGACTATCAAGTGACTAAAATTAAGAAGGATTATGAAACGTACCAATATGAGGAAAGAGCATAAGTAGGATGCTAAAGGGATGTGATCGCCAGAGGGGTTACCTCAAAGAAACGAAATGATCGCGTGTACCTTGTATTGAGCGCGGAGATTGTGAATCCTCGAGAGCGGGAAATGGCAGGTTGCTTCTTCCTCCCCCTTCGGTCGGCCGACGGAGAGGGCTTTCCTCAGGTACCCTTGCAAAACAACGATAAACAAGTAACGGGTGGATCAGAAAGACGAAGGTGCAGTATTCAAATTCTAACGACGCAAGTAACGAAATGATGGCAAGACACACACTTGGTTGGTGTTGTCTTTTAAACCCCTCTCGAACACGAGTAGGAGGAAAATGCTTATGATGAATGGCAATTATTCTGACGTAGAAACGGGAAGAGACTCCCTCATAAAAAAGGGGGGGGGTAGAGGATATGATATGATGAATGCAAGATAACTAGGAAAGAAGAGGAGAGAATGGCTTATTGGATGGTCGATGGCGAGATCCGACAGAGCTTCGGCAGCGTAGGGACGACGAGGTAGCGCGGCGGGCGAAGGCGGCCTCTCTCCTGCGAGCACGGGCACCTGAGGATCCAGTAGGACCTCCCCTACAAAACACCCACGGGTTAGGAATAGAATCCGGCAGCCTCTCGGCGCTCTTTTTTCGACCCCTTGAACTGAGGGGGGGAGACCTCTATTTATAGAGCTCGGGAGGATGGGGGCGTCTAGAGGCCTGGACGCCTCCATCACAAGGATTTTCTTCAAACGGCAAACTGAGCGACGGTCAGTCGATGGTCGGGGGTCGCCCGTGAGCTGGTTGATGGAGGCGTCCATGGGCCTGGATGCCTCCATACCTTGGATTTTATTCAAACGACAGGCTGAGCAATGGTCAGTCGATGGTCGAGGGTCGCCCGTGAGCTGGTTGATGGAGGCGTCCATGGGCCTGGACGCTTCCATAACTTGGATTTTCTTCAAATGACAGACTGAGCAACGGTCAGTTGATGGTCGGGAGTCACCCGTGAGCTGTTTGATGGAGGCGTCCAGGGGCATGGACGCCTCCATACCTTGGATTTTATTCAAACGATAGGCTGAGCAACGGTCAGTCGATGGTTGGGGGTCACCCGTGAGCTGGTTCATGGAGGCGTCCATGGGCCTGGACGCTTCCATAACTTGGATTTTCTTCAAACGACAGACTGAGCAACGGTCAGTCGATGGCCGGGGGTCGCCCGTGAGCTGTTTGTTGGAGGCGTCTAGGGGCATGGACGCCTCCATGAAATTATATATATATTTTTGTTCAATCATATATATATATATATATATATATATTTTGTCATTATTTTGTATCCATGATGACCCCCGGATTCCCCCGAAAAGGGCGTCGGCAGTCGTCTGTTAGGCATTTTCCTGGTCCCAGCAACTTCTGATGCATGCGATTGATGTTGATGCCGTTCGAATGCCGCATGATTTCCACAACGAGGCGGTTTCCAGATGCCGAAGGAGCGTTACGCTACTCGCCCAGAAGACGAGAGAAGACTCAAAGATAGGAAACACTCAAGTGATTCAAAATGCGAAAGCCGCTGCGGGGCGTCGCGTGGTAATATGAGATTTTCTCAGGGGACGTCAGGAATAGCGTGTCTACACATATGCCCATGAATAATTTAAGTCCGTTACTGACAAAACTGGCCTATTGCTTGGCCATAATGTAGGGAGAATCTTATCTGTAATGGCATCAACAGACTGGACGGTGGATATACTTTTCACTTTAACCACTCGGCCCCGGAATGGGAATTTTAGGCATTGGTGGGCGGTCGAGGGCACGGCATTGAAACTGTTTATCCATGGACGACCCAGAATTACTTTGAACATTGGGTCTATGTCAAACACATAAAATTCCATGTCCATGACTAAAGGCCCTAGCTCGGCCTGTACAGTCACGACCCCGTGACAAGCACGCCTGGAGTTGTCATATGCTGCTATTGTGGTCGGCGTTGGCTTAAGCATGTCTTCTGAAATGTTGCAGGTACGGATGGTACTCAATGGACACACATTTATCGATGCTCCCGTGTCTACGAGGGCTGACTCGACTGCCACCTTATTCAAAGAAATGGTGATACAGAGTGGCATCTGCCGTGCCTGGGGGGGAGCTAGTTCTGGCTCAGAAAATGAAATAGAAGTCCCCCTTGTGATTGTTGCCAGCAACGTCGGTAAACTGTCTTCCGCTACGTCTTCATTCACCATTGCTTACTGCAAAAATGTCTTCAAGGCATCCTGGTGCAGCGGCAACCTTTTGATCAACTCCAAAACTGAAATATTGGCCGACATCCGGTCCAAGTGCTGTAACAAATCATACTTTGTGCTCGGCACAGGGTCTGCATCTTCAGCTGTTGAGGGAGAAGCCTGAGGGCTAGGTGCGGGTGCACGGGTAGAAGGAAAAACTTTGTGGAATGGGTTCCCGCTCCGAAGGGTGCATTGTCGGGCCGACACGGCCTGAGATGGACCCCGGTTTGGCCCAGGGGGGTAGGTGGAAGGGGTAGAAGTGAGAGTGGGGATGACGGTGGTTGGCCTAATGGGCCCTAGCGAAGGGGAAATGGGCGAATCGTTAAGTGGAGGGGTGATGATGGAGGGTATGGTGGGTGATGATGAAAGGACTGGTGGTATGGAGGGGAATGCGGTGGGCCTGATGGGTGATGCAGAGGGAATAATGGGTGGAGTGGTGGTCAAAACAGTGGGCCTGAGAACGGAGGGGATAGCAAGTGCGGGGGAATGGTTGTGGGGGGAAGGCCAAGAGGTGTGCGGGGGTTTCATCATCAAAAGTCCACCCAGCGTTGGGGGCTAGGTGCTGAACAATGTTTACCTGGGCCGGTGCCGGCGCCGGCGGCTGTTGTTGTTGCTGAGGAGCGGGCTGGTGTACTGGCATGGGATTCTGATGGATCCCAAGGTCTTGTTGCTGCTGCTGCCGTTGCTGGGGTTGCTATTGCTGTGGGGGTTGCTATTGTTGTTGTTGCTGGGGCGCCGCCTGCTGCGGCCTGGCTTGTCTCTGCCTCTGCTTGATGTCCTCGATTAGTTGGTGCATCTGGGCCCAATCAATCCTCTGGCCCTCATGTAAATCATACACCAGATCTCTAAACTGATAGCACCGCTCTATTGTGTGCCCGGGCTGCCGATGATATATGCAATATCGGGACTAATCGGCGGCCGAATTCCAATTCTGATGCTCCGGAGGCAGTTGAATCTCACCAGTATACATTAAAGCAGAGAAGATATCAGGCAATGTTTCAAGAAGAGGAGGGTAATGGGCCCTTTTCGGGCTCGATCGGGCAGGTCCGTAAGCGGCAGGTGGAGGAACATTATGATATTGCGGCGGCCGCTGAGGCTATTGGGGTAGTGGTGGTGATTGTTGCGGGTGTTGAGGAGCTGGGAAAGTGGGTTGGGGAACTTGTGGAGCGGCGAACTGGGGGTTGCGTGGAGGCTGCGGGAAGCGAGGTGGAGCGGCTTGGTGGGGAAACTGAATAGCCTGGACCTGCTCGTTGATTTGCACTCCCTCAGTGACGGGGCCCAGGGACTTTCTGGCGATTTTGGGTTTCTCGGCCTCAAATAGTGAATGAATAGGGGAGTCTTTAAACTGCGTCTGTATGAACCGAGCCCTGCTGTATAACTAGTGCATATTCAAAATGTCATTCATTACCAAAATATTTCTGAATGTTGGGGTGGCATTGGAGATCAACAACTTAACTTTTTCTTCTTCTGGGATTTGCCTGGGCACACGTGAGGCCATCTGCCTCCATCGGTCCGCATAGGTTGCAAAATCCTCCTCCGGCTTCATCTTTTCCGCTACCAGGTCGGTGAAGGAATACTCGGGACCGACCAGATCTTGGAACCTCTGAATGAACTTCTCCTTGACTGTCTTGAAATTTTCTGCCTCCTCCAGAGGTAAGGTATAGAACCACTCCAGGGTGACTCCCTCCAATGATCGGCGGAATAAGTAAGCCATCAGGCGATCATCATCCTGGAACTGCGCCGATTCGTAAAGAAACTCCCTGACATGAATGAACGGGTTGCCGTTCCCGTCATATTTTCGGTACACGGGGAGCTCGGACTGAGGAGGAAAACAAATGTCCCTGAAGTTAGGAATAGGGACATCAGCCAAAGACTACGGGCCAACCCGCTTGTGGAGGAGGTAATTTGTTGCTGCATAGCAGCCCATTTGTCAAAGAGTTCCCGCACCCGGGAAGGAGGGGACTGAACAAGAAAGATGGAGCCCGGATGAGGAACGGAGGGGTGAACCGGCTGGGAGGGGAGCCCATGGGATGGATAATGGGCCAAGGAAGGGCCCATATCCACGTGAGCCAATTGGGCGGCCCCGGGTTGTAAACGAGTGAAATCAGCCGGGGCCTGAGGGACCTGCGGCGATGGAGAGATTGTAGTGTATGGATCGAGATAAGAACCAGAGGGGACCTGGGCCTTCCCCTTATCGAGATACTGATGGGCCGAGGTGGAGGCCTGGCCTGCTTCCATGCTGGGGTATCGGAGAACCTGGGAATGGATGGGAGTAAGATCAATGGGGACAGCAGGGACGGGTGCTGACCCAACAACAGGAGATGTAGTGGTGGTGGTGGCAGTCACGCCATAGGAAGGAACTGAGGACGGGGCGTCTGCCCCTTACAGAGCTTGCCGGATAAGGTGGAGCTGAGAGGGATCAAGCTGGGCCATCAAATTAAGAATTTGACTGGCCGAATTTTGTGTGGAGGAACCAGGAAGGGAGGGCTGAGAGCCCTCGATGGCAATGGTCAGGAGAGGAGGGGCAGTCCCGTCTCCTCCCTGCACATGGGCGACCCTGGGCGGGTCCTCAAGAAGTCCGCGAGGGAGAGGATCCTCATGGGAATGGAAGAAGTCGTATGACGACATGGGGGATGACAAATCAAACAGAGGATTAAAGTAAGAAACGAAGTGAGAGTTGCCCCTAGATGATGATCCTATGGGGAAGAAACAACTCTGCATGCACTGATGATAATGGGGAAGGGGGAGGCAAACTGCCCTAAGTAAAGAGCTAAAACAAACAACTTGAATGACATGCACACAATTGGGGAGCGAGATGAGAAGAGAATCAGCCACTTAAGCAACCAAGTTGTCCAATGATGCGCGACAATTTTTTTAGATTCCTCTTCTAGGACCTTAGTGGATTAATTAATGTATAACTTCGCTCAACCACAAAGGTACCTAATCAGGGTAGGAAATGAGGAACTGGGTGACTCTACGGAACTCTCTCTCTCTCTCACGGATCCAAACCCTAGACTGGGGGGATACGGTACAACCTGCCCGACGTCCGTGTGGGAATCCACGGCTCACGGGGGCTTACGGAGGTCCTCAGTAACGTCCCCTAGTCGGCTCCAAGGAGTATGGAGACGAGAGGAAACCCTACCTTGGTAGGAATGCAACTACTATGAAAAGAATGTATGTCCCTATGCCCACCGGAGTGCATGCAAAGTCTAACCTAGCAACTAGCAACATATGATCAACCAAATATGCATATAACTAAAGCAAGCATGCAACAATGATATCAGAGCAGGGGGAGATCAATAATCATCACCGAATACCATGGAGATCAACTAACATGGCAATCAAAGTGAATCACGGGTGCACTGTAGCACCACAAGAACGGTCTCTAGGAGGCCGCTCAGAGAGAAGGACGGTCTGCAGACAACCGTATAATTCAGGGAGTGACGACAAAATAACAATAAAAATAGAGAATGTAGGAAATGAACAATGATAGAAATGAGACGCGTACCAGGATGGACGGTCTATGGATAGCCGCTTAACGTCTGGAACGAACCTGCATCAACTGTGTAACAGCAACCAAGCCAATAGAGTAAAGGCAGAGGCGTACCTGCGCCAACAAGATGGATGGTGCACTCTCGGCCGCACAGACGTTGGACGGCTCTGGAAGAACCGTTCAAATTCCAGAGGACAAAAAATGCAACCAGCAAAGATCACATTGGAACCACTCCAAGAAAAAGGATTAACACAGCAAAAGAGAGGGTCAGCAAGCCACTAACACGATGGGCACTAGGCGTCCCACCGTGATCGCCATAAAAGAAGGGTGTAGATATATTTCTCCTCCCGTCCGTCCCTTAATGCCCTCCCATGTCTATCCTACCACATCCAACATGGGAAATGAATGAAGACAGGGGGAAAGGGAGGAATAAAAACCTGTGATCGCCACCAAGGTGCCAAACGTGATGAACACGCCGTACCTTGGAAAGAGGGAGATGTACTTGCCTGTTTTGTAGCACTGTAAAGATATACGGCTTAGGAAGAACTGCCTATAAGATGCATGATCTCACGATAGACCGTCTAAGAACGCTGCAGAGGACGCGGGATGAAGCACTCTTGGCAGTTGAGCGGCTCTATCACGACCATAGGAAGAAGAAGGACGGTCCAGGTCGCACCGCGCGTCTCCTTGAACGGATGGTAGAGAACCGCGCAAGACCACCACGCCAGAAGTTGCAAAAGGGTCCAACCTCCACCCTTTCCGGCCGGCTAGAAAGGATGGGCCTCGCGTTAGTGTACTGCTGACCTGCAAAACAAAGTGTAGAACACCAGGAAAACCCAAGTTAGAAATGTGGAGTGTAGCAAACGCTCGAATGAAGGGAAATGAACATAAGTATTTGAATGTGGGATACGTGGGGGATTTTTAAACCCCTAGGGCGTCAGAAAGCATGGGAGGGTGTGTGCATGACAGTGCAAACGATGAAAACGTGGGAGAATGGATGTGTAGAAACAAACATGCAATGAGAATAAATGAGACCGTCAAATGTAAAAAGACTCAAGGCTAGGACTACTCCCTGAACCGGAGGCCTATATGGACGTAGAAGGCCTCCCTCCTTGGTGCTAGGTTGCTCAAGAATTCAGCAGGGCTTAGCCGTCGACCAAAATCTCCCCTCTTTTCAAACCTGGCCTCTAGGGTCTATTTATAGAACACCTAAAGTTCATAGCTCGAATTAGGGTTTAGACGCATTTGTAGGTCGAGATTATCAAACAAAAGATGAAGATAATTCAATTATCTTTCATCTGGAAGAAACAACACTCAAAATGGTTGAGGAGTCGCGGAGAAATGGCTGGATAAAGTTGGGGATAAATCCACGAGGAGAGAGAGAAAATCTTTTGAATCTTCAGCAATCGAGAAGATGAACGATCTAACGATAGACCACACATCCATATGGGAGGCCCATTCTGGGCCGTACAACCTCGTCAGTGGAAATTCAACAATTCACAAAATAATCCAAATTATCCACTGAACCGGCTGAATAGTTCACCGCTGGACTCTCATAAATACATGGCTAAGATGAGACCGTTCAAAGGTAGAGCGGCCAAAGAACAACCATTCTAGCCTTGTCGGTGATAAATAGATTAATTGGGTAATTATCTGAGAAAGCCACCAAGCGTAGGACTCTTGAGAGACGAGCGGCTACCACGTGTCCGTCCATCGTATTGAACGGCTAGGGGAAGACCACATAAATGCTTGTCGGTGGAAATTCAGAAAATTAACCAAAATATTCCAAAATATATGGACGGCCTACTATCAACCGCACATTGATTGAGCGGCCATGGATAAACCGTACATGTACATGGGCGTTTGAAACTCATAGAAAAGCTCAATCAACCATAACCAAGGCCCATTAAGCCCAGAATTGAAACAAACCTGGCTAGGGAGGGAGGCTACCTATAAAACTGGCCCAGAACGTGCCCAGAAATAGCCCCAATGAGTGATGGACAACTCGAGGCATCAACAAATGGGAGTAAGAGGAACGACTCAACTTATCGGCAAAAAACGGGTGTCAACAGTGTCGCGTACTGCGAACTGGGCAGTTTAAAAAGAAGTGTAGAAACCCTAGGATTTAAATCCGAGGATAAACACCCAAAATAGAGATTTATATTGATAAAACTCATGGATAATAGTGGGAATATATCCCCAAGGTCAATTAGAATAAATCTAGGGAAATATTCCCTTTGAAAATGGATCAAACAAGGACTCAAAGGAGTCATCGGGCGAAGAAATCGGAGTTCAGATCAATCTGGTATCTGTTCTGAAAAAATGATCTACCGCGAGATCGCCATTTGAAGAAACGGTTATGGCATGACCGCCATTTGGATAAAAATGGTCATATGGGTGACCGCTAGTAGACTGGGGGCAACCAGGGTGAATTGGGCACAAAAATTGAAGAAACGGTCTTCCTGGGACTGCTATTTGATAGTGGTAGTCTCAATAGGACCATCATTTGGTAAAAAAATAATTAAACAAATTAAACAAATTCAAAAATTTCACTGTTCACCTGAGAATGCGGTCTCCTAGATGACCGCGTTCTCATGAACGTAGTCTCCTAGACGATCGCGACCATGAGTCTGTGCAGTGAAGTTTTGTGCTTCCGTTCAACTGCCCAGACTGCCCGAATCGATCCCGAAAGGTGGGGAATCAAAGCTAAAGGCCTCCAAAGCTCAATGGGCTCGAAAATTGGTCAAGAAATGGCGTCGAAATAGGCTCAAAGAAGGCTCCCAAATAATGGATAATTCAGGGCGTTATAAAGTAGAATAAGAGAAATAACTTGACTTTTGGGCTGAAAACAGGTGTGAACAGATGCCCCTCCGTGATGTCTACTTTGCAAGGGAGTGAGCAAAAGCGACGCGGAGGTGAAATGGAAAGGAGATAGAGTGAAAGCGACAACGATGAGAAATGGAGATGAAGTGGAGATGAAGCGGAGAGAACTGAAAAGCGGGCATCAAGACAAAAGACACCCGTCACAACCAACAAGCGATAGGAATTCTCCCGAAACACTGAACTAACCACAAGGAATGAATGACAAGGATGAGACATGTCTGGAGAACTAAATAGGGAAGGAAAAGGAACACGACCAACCTCATCGGGGACACAATCCACGGACAATGAGGGGATCGGAAGAACACAGCTGAAAAGTTGGAAAAGGAAGATAAAATTGAGATAAAATCCAGACAGGAATCACGCCGGCCAACCAGACCAAGCGGGCAGGTCAGAGAAATCGTTCAAATTCAGAGTGGAATGAGGATCTCTTAGCCAAGAGAACTGAAGTGCAATTAACCATTATTGAGGAGAAACCTTGAGAGAATCACGAGACATGAATTCTCAAAATGACATGATGCATGCTGGGCTAAAATAAAGAAATCATCAAAACGAATGCAAAGAAAGAATAAAATAGAAAGCACTCAAGGATACTATCGCTAGACTGAGCAAGATAGGGTCAAGAGTCTTCTTGCGACCACGACGTTCGAGACAGAGTCCATCATCCCCCACTCGACTCAAACTAACGACTTATCCAACGATTAACTGTATGCTCCTAGATTATCATCATTTTTGTTAATGGGGAACATCAGATCCCAGACCACACGGACAACCAGCCGGTCCTTGAGAGGCTATAATAATGTAGATACCATATAGTAATGTAACAATGAGCAGGGATAGAGAGCCATACCTGACTTACCTGCCAAGCGAAACGGTATTTTTTTGGATTTTTTGCATATTTAGATTTTTATGGATTTTCATGTGACAAGACACAACCACAACAAAGCAAGCATAAAGATAACATAACAAAGATGAATAAGCAAGGAAATGAACATAACAAGACCATGAACAAAACATAACATGAAAAGGATGAATGAAGCATGACAATCACATCACGATATAGACAAAACATCACAAGAACAAACAATAAGCGTGGGATGGTGGGGCAAGACAACACAACGCGGTGGGACAACACGCGCGGTGGGATAAGGACATGGTGGGACAAAGACACGTGGGGCGACAAACTACGGGGGATAAAAGACATGACAACACATGTGTGGGATGACAAGAACAACACATGGCATGGCGACACAGTGGGACGAAAACATAACAGACACGGAGGGACAAAACAACACGTGCGGGACGACACGGAGGGACATAGACACATGCGACAAGGACACGGTGGGACAAAAGACAAGATAAATACGCTCTTCAATCAAAGCACAAGATCAGAACGAAGTAGAACCGCCAGGTTCATAGTCGTGAGGCAAAGCCTTCTTATGTAGGTATGATGAGGCGAAGCGAAGCAAAAGCTAAGAAGGACACAAGCTTCAGAATAGATCGAGAGAGTGGATTGAAGAAGAGACAAATCAGAAGGATATGGGCAGGAGACAGAACAAATGATAAGAACAAGGAGGCTTGGACATTTGTAACATACACACTTAACAAACAGATTATACATATTCTCAAGAAATAACAAAAAATAATGAAACAAAGGAACAAAAGACATGTTTTTTGGGATTTTTAACTTTTTTTTTATTTTTGGATTTTTTGAAAATATTTTATTTTTGTGGGATTTTTGAAAATATTTGATTTTTTAGATTTTTGAATATATTTAATTTTTTTGGATTTTTGACAATATCTATTTTTTTGTTTTTAGATTTTTGGATTTGAAGTATCTGTTTTTTTTGGATTTTGAAATATCTGATTTTTTTAGATTTATCTATATTCAGAGATTCTTTTTTTTTAAATTAGCAATCTGCAGCACCCAAAGACATGTTTAAACTATTGGCTAGGGGTCATCATTCCTCCCCTCTCATTAAAGATTCCCCTAGAGCAGGGCATGCATTCGAGGGTGGCTTGCCACGACCAACGTGTCTCTGTGATTTTGATGATAGCAAACACTATAAGTCATCTGCATATGAATCTGTTTGTGTTGCATATGCATGTTTCATTGAACATCTTATCTGAATGACATAACCAACGAACAGGCTGAGGCTGTGTGGTATGTGCATTGGTGCATTTCATAGTTTTTGATGCATTTCATAATTGCATTTAATCTGGATTGTTTGATGTTAGATGCTGCTATACCCTTTTAGCGTTGTCTGGACAGTAGTGGGTCGACCCCCCTTTCCTGATGGGTCGACCCCCCAGATCTGCAAGTCTATACAACGCCATTCTGTTCATGCATCATATCTCCATGTCTACACACTGCATTTAGGCAAGTCTACACATCGCCTCACTTCTTCAGAGTCTATACATCTTCAGTGCATAAGTGTCTTACAAGTCTATACATTACCTTTGGGCATCCAAGTCTGTACATTGGGCTCTTCATTCAAAGTCTGTACAGCGCCATGTACATATTCTTCAAAGTCAATACATTCCACTGTAGATGCATCGAAGGGAAGTATGCACATCGGACTATTCATGAGAAGTCTATACATTGGAAGTGTGTACATTGTTCAGCTGCCTTGTTCAAGTCTGTACAGCTAGCAGCGTTTCTGTGTCTCAAGCCATTCTCCAAGTCTGTACATCATTCTGTTGAAACCTCAAGTCTGTACAGCGAGCAGCGTCCTTGTGTTTCAAGCCATTCGCCAAGTCTATACAATGGCTTCGGCACGCCAAGTCTATACAATGGCTTTGGCACTCCAAGTCTGTACATCGCTTCAGGCACTCCTGTGCAAAGTCTATACATTGTATCTTTTACCTACGTTGCCTGAAACAAAGTCTATACACGGCTGGATGATCAAGTCTGAACATTGGCGGCTTTGCCTACGTTTTGGCCAAGTCTATACATTCATACCTTTCCCTACGTTCTGGCCAAGTCTACACAACGCTTGCCTGACTTCTGTTTCAAGTCTATACATTTGTTTCTAAGGCAAAGTCTACACATTGGCTCAGGGTCTTCAAGTCTGTACAGAGTTCAAAGCCTATACATTGTTCACTCAGCTTCTTCATGTCTATACGGAGTCTTCATCTTCTGAAGTCAGTACATTCGTTTGGGAAGTCTATACTTTCATTCATCTGAAGCTTCATCAAGTCTGTACAGCCAGTCTCTTGCCAAAGTCTATACATCGTGAATCTTCAAGTCTGTACAGACTTTACTTGTTCAAGTCTGTACACAGTTCAGTTGTTTTGGCATGTGAAGTCTATACATCAGATTACCTTTGCATTGCTCAAGTCTGTACATGCCTTTCCCTTTCAAGTCTACACATTGTGCTTTGTAGCTCACCATGTCTATACATTGCTCACAGCACACACGTTCAACTTGAAGTCTGTACAACCTTGGCAAATGCTCCTAAGTCGATACATCACAATGTTTGTACATCGCTGTGTCAAGCCTTCCAAGTTTGTACAGCCCAAGTCTGTACAACCACTGTCTCACTTGGACTTGAAGTCTATACAGTGGTCTGTCTCTGTAAGCGTCTCAAGCTGCAAGTCTGTACAGCCTACAGTGCATCGTCTCTTCAAGTATGTACAGCCTTGGCGTATGCATCTTAAAGTCTAAACATTATGGGGCTTCAAATCTTCAAGTCCATACATCCATGCATCATGCGTCGACCCCTTTCTTGGATGCGTCGACGCCCCCAGACTACCAAATCTATAAATCAGCCTTTGCATTACAAGTCTATACAGCGTGCATTGTTCAAAACAAGTCTGCACAGTCATTGTCTGTTGGCATCACGAAGTCTATACATTGCTTGTGCATCATAGTTTGTACAGTGTCTCAAGTTCGCTAAGTCTATACACTCTCTCACATTGAACACACTTGCTTCATTGCTGTTTCTAAGTCTATACATCGGTTGGGTCGTTATGTCCATACAATGCATATGTTCATCATAGTCCATACTTTGCATAATGTTCATCAATGTCTATACATTGCATTGTCTTCAACCAAGTCTATACATTCTGTTCCTTTGATCAGCAAGTCTATACACACTTTAGCATATGTGGATCTCCTTCAAAGATGAAGTATATACATCCTTCCAAGCATTCAAGTCTACACACTCGTTGTTAAGCCTTTGCATTGAAGTCTATACAGCATGTGGCTTGTACATCAACTGAACGTTCTTCAGCAGAGTATATACTCTTCAGAAGTTAAAGTCTGAACAGCCTTCTGTGAAGACTATATACACTCAGTTATCCTTCAACCCTATACACTCAGTTAACCTTCAAGCCTATACACTCGATTGTTAGGCATTCAAGCCTACACACTCGATTGTTAGCCTTAAGTCTATACACTCGATTGTTAAGTGTTCAAGTCTATACACTCTATCCTTCACAAGAAGTCTGTACACTCGTTTGTTAACCTTCAAGTCTATAAACTCAAGCTGCATCTTGCCTGTACACACTTTGTTAACAGCCTGAACCATGTATATACATCCAACTGATATCTTCTGATGTCTGTGTGACAGGTACTGTTCGTAAATCCTTGATGTGCACGTGATCCGAGGATAACGCCCTAAATGCTGCAGCTATAAATACAAAGCCGCCTCCATCTGAAGACGTATGAAAAAAAGAAGATAAAAAAGAGAGATCAGATAAGAAAGAGGAAGAGAGTGATCGAGATAGAGCTGCAGAAAGGCAGTGAGCAGAAGAAGAAGAAAGAAGAAGAAGAAAGAAGAGACAGAGAGAGAGCCTGCGAAAGAGAAGAAAAAGAAGAGTGAGAAGAAGAGAGAGCTAGAGCAAAGGAATCTTCAACTGAAGATCAGTTTCTGCTGGACCGTGGATCAAATCCAGGCCAGCCAGCTCCTGTGAGAGCCACCGTTTGATTTTATTTTTCCAGCCTTCTGTTGCTGCGGTTTTGTTTTTCCTTTTAACCATTCACCAGTTGTTCTTCTGACTCTCTTGTGTGAGGTCGGGTTCCCTCCGGTTGGGAGGAAGAGAGGTCTGAGACCTCTAGTTTGCAGGTGACTTGGTGTCACCTGTGCTTCCCTCTGGGTTTCAGAAGAAGAGAGACTTAGGTCTCTAGGTTCCCCTCCGGTTTGGAGGAAGGGAGGATTGGTCCTCCGGTTCTGGTCTTGTGGGTTGCAAGACTAGGTGTTCCCTCCTGGTCTGGAGGAAGAGAGACTTTCGTCTCTGGTTTTCAAGTGGCTGGGAGTCACTTGGGATGTCCCTCCGGTTGGGAGGAAGAGGGGAGGTTGTTCCCCTAGTCAAGCTGTGTGGCAGCAATTTTGTTACAGATTGAGTCTGCAGTTTCTAGCCTAGCTAGTTGAAGCCTCACTCCGGTTTGGAGTGAGGGGTGGACGTAGGTCTTTGGACCGAACCACCTAAAAAATCTTGGTGTTCTCTTGTGGTTTGTTTTTTTTCTTATATGTTATTTTCTCTGCTGCGCTCTTTAGATGCTTGCTTAGGAGCGTGTGAGGGCTAAGAGATTTGTGTTGTCTTGCTGAGTTCCTTCTAAGTATTTTCAGCACATTTCATCAACTGCTCTTAATTCCACAAACTTGAGCATTAGAGTTTTAATTGGGTGATATTTGGAGTAGGATACATTCACCCCCCCTCTGTATCCAGGCCTTGCTTCCTATCAATTGGTATCAGAGCGGTTCTCTATCTGATCAGATCCAATGATCTGCAGAGGATCCTGTTGTCTTTGGTGCATTTCTGAATTTACTCTCTGCTGCATTAATCTGCTTGCCGATTTAATCAATGGGTTCTCCACCGGTTTTCAATGGCTCTAATTTTAACTCATGGGTTAGCAGTCTACATAACTATGTGAATTTAATGGATCCGGATTCGTGGAAGTTAATTTCACATGGTCCTCATAGACTGCCACAAGAAGAGTCCAAATGGACTAAAAGTGACAGATCAAGAAATGGAGAGAATCAGAAAGTTTTGAAATTAATGAAAGAAGCTACTGACAAGGCTCTACATTCTTGTTTTTATGACTGCAGGTCCGCTAAGGACATTCTGGATCAGTTGAAGCTAGCTCAGAGGATGAATGAGGACAGCTGCCTGATGGCTGATAAGAGCGACCATAGCACTGATCAAGATGAATTTGAAGATGCTGAAGAGGTAATCAACCCTTTCGATAGTTACACTTTAGATGACTGGGAAGATGCCTATGCTAATCTGTTACACTCCCATGAAAAATTGAGGAAGAAGAATAAAAGTCTGATAAAGAAGTTAACAAGTCAAGGGGATCCTATTTTTGGAACTGAAAATCTTGAAAATCTTGAAATTCTGAAAATTGAAAATGAGATACTCAGAAGACAAGTGTCGAAACTAGATGGAATCAAATCATAACTTGATCATGTTAAATCTGAAAACACTAAACTCAGAAAATAATGCCAGGAATCTGAACAAAAACTAATCAGTCTTGAGAATGAAAATAGATTGATCAATGAAGAGTTCAAGGCTGTTAGTGTTGCGAACTTAAAGTTGCTGGAAAACTTTGAAAACTGTAAATCAGAATATCCAAGTTTCCTAACTGCTGTTTTTTTTTATGATGATAAACTTGAGCAGGAGAACACTAGTCTAAAGGAGGAAATTGAGAAACTAAAACAGTTGAACTCCACCATGTCAGAGAGATTGCTGACATTTGAAAAAGGAAAATCTGTTGATGAAAATCAAATTGAGCTCAAACTGAAATCAGAAATTGATACCCTTAAAACTTTGAATGATGTGATGCATCAACAAATTCTAGTCTGTGAAGAAGATATAGTCAACTATGAACATTAGGTCTCTTCTCTTCAATCTGAAATAAATGATCTGAACAATTCTTTGTCAAAATTCGTAAGTGGGCAGAAAAACCTAGACAAGCTACTAGGTGTAAAAATCAACACTAGGAAGGAAGGGCTGGGCTACAATAATGCTAACAAGAAAGAATTTCAGAGCAAGTTGATGACATCTTTTGTAAAAGCTTCAAATGTAGCCATCACTTCAAAAGATAAACAGCCCATTGTTCAGAAAACTGAAAAACAGAACAAAAATCAGAAAAAGATTGGAAAACAGAAAATAAATAAAAAGGGTTCACTAGGGCATCTTGATCACAGTTCTCACACACATTCATATGCATCTAAAAAGATAATGTCATGCCATTATTGTCATAAATTTGGTCATATGATGCATGAATGTAAATTGATGGAGAAGGATGATATGACTGCTAGGAAACTTCATGATAGAAATCCTTCAATTCAGAAAAAGAAAATTGAATGTTTCCACTGTGGTAAATTAGGACACACAATTGCACAGTGCTGGTTTGCAAGTGATAAGAAAAAATCACATTCATATCGTGCTAAATTTCATGCAAACAGTCATGCTGTTAACAAGAACAAATTTGATTCAATAAACCAGCATATGACATGCTTCAATTGTGGAAAATTGGGTCATAAGAGATCCGAATGCTGGCTGAGGGATGTTGGAAGAAATTCTAACTCATGTCTTCACTGTGGCAAGATGGGCCACACTGCGGCCCAATGTTGGCATGCTCAGGGAAGGAAGCCTAACTTTAAATCTGGTAAGTTCTCAGTCAATAGAAACATTTCTGGTAGAAATGGATTTGTGTTTGAAAGGAAAACACTTACATGTTTTGAATGTGGGAAGCCAGGCCATAGAGCTGCTGACTGTTGGCTGGCTTATTTTGGTAAACAGAATTTTAATTCTGTTAACAGAAATTTTCATGCATATGCACATAGAAATCATGCTAATAAGATTGTGCATAAATCAAATCTGAAATCTGCTCCATCTTGCTATTATTGTGGTACATTAGGTCATTCAATGAATAATTGCTATTTAATGAGATCTGATGACCTACATGCTAAAAAGTTGTTTAGAACACCTGCCCAAGGTGTCACTATTAACCATGCAGGACCTAAGACTGTTTGGATACCTGCCCATGCAACATAGTGTGCTAACTTGCAGGTGTGCCTTGGAAGCTGAAGAATAAAAAAAAGGGGGGGGGAAATAAACCAAGGCACCCAAGTTGATAAAACCCCATTCAGGTAAATTCCTCACATCTGTTCAAATGAAATTTATGGTTGATTTGATAAGTCATAGTTTCATGCATACATGCTTTTTGTTTGGTATGACTCTTGCATTGAGCTTTGTGGGTCTTCTTGTTTGTAGTTTGAACTGTGTGCATATATGAGTATTGCATAATCATGCACTTGACATACAATCATTGAAGATCTGATGCATATAGGACTGTTGGTGTTGCATTATCATGCATGACCACTTTGGTATATCAAATGGTAAGCTACTAAAGGGCAGAGGAAATTTGTCTAGAGGTTCTTACTTTGTGTGAGATGGTCTTTTAGACCAAGTTCTCCGCCAAGTACCAAGGGTCAAATTTGCATATCAGAGAATGTCTGCATCTTCATGTGAATATTTTGCTTCATGCCCGTGCATACATGTAGTTAATTGCATTGCATTTTATTACATTGAAAATGCCAAAAAGATAGATTGAATACATACATTTAGGGGGAGCATTATTCATTCTCTTGAAATCACACAACTGTTTTTAGATTTATTGCATAGCATATCATATTTTTTGAATAATCAAAAAAAAAGGAAGGAAGTGTCTCACTACATATAGATAGGGTGAGCATGCTTAATCCGTTCAGTAGTGTCTTTGTCTGAACTCTTCCTGTCCATCTTTTTGACTCATCTAGTCATTTTTGTAATGTCAGTGTTTCCATCATCAAAGTGGTATCAAACGATATTTCTTGACTACTTCTGAAGTTGTTCAAAATCTGAATTCATACCTTATAGGTATCTGCCTGTCTCTCCTAAATCTGCTGAAGGAGAGCTTCACTTCTATTCAGTCATCTTTGAACTTCTATGCTCAAGAGCAGCTCCTTTGCTACAATTCCTCAGAATCCATGCTGTCTGTTGAATATTCTCACTTGAATTACTGTGCTGAGATATGAAGTAAACCTTCACCCTGAATACTACTTCATAAAAGTTAAAACATCTTTAATGAGGAACCTTCCATTATACATGCTTAAGAACATTTGTTAACTGGAATTGGTTTAAGTCTTATGTACTCTTGGTTGGTCACAAGGAACTTGAAAATATCTGTTTCAACCTCTTAATAAACTTTAACTGTCTGCTTCATGTAAATTCATGTAAGACTTTCTGAAATCTGAAAAGTTGATATCCATGTCTATGCTGACTGAGATATATAGTGTATGTGGTTGTTCCTAAACATCTAATTTATTCTGAATCCATTTTGAGTAAAAGTATGGATAGAGCAATGACTGTGGTTACTGAGAAACATGTCCAAAGGATTGTGTCATGAAGTACCATGGTTAACTCTGCTTAAAGAGATGATTGAAAATAATTGTGAAAATATGGCAGAGCAATGGCATAGTTGTATTGAGTAACTGGGGATTCTGGCCTCTGATCAAGGTGTATCCTCATGCCAAAGATACTTTTAATGCTACCTCTGTTCACTAAATTGGAAGAAACAATACGGTTGTCACACTGAATAACTGGGGATTCTAGCCTCTGATCAAGGTGTCTCCCCACGTCAAAAGGTGCTGATGAACCAAAATTGTTCATTAAAAAAAAATCGAACATGTGTAAATCAATTTCTGAAAGAACAATTAAAATTCAGGTGCATTCACTTATGTTTCTCTTAAAGCTGTCATGGAAAGTAAACTAAGTAAGATGGATGTTGGTTGAACTAGAATCTTATATGAGCTTGTAGTTCCTTTTTATTAAGAGTTGGTTCAGATATGAGTACAATTTCTCTTTGAAAAATTTAGGTTTACATCATTCTTAAACCACATCTGACAATCAAGGTTTCATAAGCTTCTATAATGGAGGAATCTAGAACTTAAAATTATGCTCTATGAAGTTAGAATCTTGCTGAAAAGTTCAATATCTCAATTATCACTAATTGTTGAATTTGCTCATTCTATGGCTCTTTATCACTGTGTTTTGATTCAGACTGGTTGTCATATATGAGAGGCACTTCTCTCAGTTTAACCTGTGTACTTGCAGTTCTTTGGATAACCAGAGTTCGTCCTTGTAGTTTGCTATTGAAATCTTGTCTTCCTCACTTAATCACTGTGATTACAGTCTGTGTTTTGCTGATAGATGCTCATCACTTCACTCCATCCAAACAGGGGGAGCTTCCATGTCATGATGAGTGCTTTTCTTATGGGGGAGATCTAGTCACCTTTCTTGAGTGTCCCTGTGCTTTTGCTGATATTCTCCCTTCATCACAATTGGTTCTATCCATCAAATCGTTTCTGATAAGGGGGAGCTTACTCAAAGGGGGAGTTTGTAATTCACTCATATTATGCAATCTTATTCTTTCCTCTTCAATTCATGTCTTCTTGCTGAAGTCAAAGGGGGAGAATATTTGGATCAAGTCAATATGACACATAGTGTTGCCATCATCAAAAAGGGGGAGATTGTTGTGTCTCTGTGATTTTGATGATAGCAAACACTATAAGTCATCTGCATATGAATCTGTTTGTGTTGCATTGTGTTGCATATGCATGTTTCATTGAACATCTTATCTGAATGACATAACCAACGAACAGGCTGAGGCTGTGTGGTATGTGCATTGGTGCATTTCATAGTTGTTGATGCATTTCATAATTGCATTTAATCTGGATTGTTTGATGTTAGATGCTGCTATACCCTTTTAGCATTGTCTGGACAGTAGTGGGTCGACCCCCCTTTCCTGATGGGTCAACCCCCCATATCTGCAAGTCTATACAACGCCATTCTGTTCATGCATCATATCTCCATGTCTACACACTACATTTAGGCAAGTCTACACATCGCCTCACTTCTTCAGAGTCTATACATCTTCAGTGCATGAGTGTCTTACAAGTCTATACATTACCTTTGGGCATCCAAGTCTGTACATTGGGCTCTTCATTCAAAGTCTGTACAGCGCCATGTACATATTCTTCAAAGTCAATACATTCCACTGTAGATGCATCGAAGGGAAGTATGCACATCGGACTGTTCAAGAGAAGTCTATACATTGGAAGTGTGTACATTGTTCAGCTGCATTGTTCAAATCTGTACAGCTAGCAGCGTTTCTATGTCTCAAGCCATTCTCCAAGTCTGTACATCATTCTGTTGAAACCTCAAGTCTGTACAGCGAGCAGCGTCCTTGTGTTTCAAGCCATTCGCCAAGTCTATACAATGGCTTCGGCACGCCAAGTCTATACAATGGCTTTGGCACTCCAAGTCTGTACATCGCTTCAGGCACACCTGTGCAAAGTCTATACATTGTATCTTTTACCTACGTTGCTTGAAACAAAGTCTATACACGGCTGGATGATCAAGTCTGAACATTGGCGGCTTTCCCTACGTTCTGGCCAAGTCTACACAACGCTTGCCTGTCTTCTGTTTCAAGTCTATACATTCGTTTCTAAGGCAAAGTCTACACATTGGCTCAGGGTCTTCAAGTCTGTACAGAGTTCAAAGCCTATACATTCTTCACTCAGCTTCTTCATGTCTATACGGAGTCTTCATCTTCTGAAGTTTGTACATTCGTTTGGGAAGTCTATACATTCATTCATCTGAAGCTTCATCAAGTCTGTACTGCCAGTCTCTTGCCAAAGTCTATACATCGTGAATCTTCAAGTCTGTACATACTTTACTTGTTCAAGTCTGTACACGGTTCAGTTGTTTTGGCATGTGAAGTCTATACATCAGATTGCCTTTGCATTGCTCAAGTATGTACAGCCCTTTTCCTTTCAAGTCTACACATTGTGCTTTGTAGCTCACCATGTCTATACATTGCTCACAGCACACACGTTCAGCCTGAAGTCTGTACAACCTTGGCAAATGCTCTTATGTCGATACATCACAATGTCTGTACATCGCTGTGTCAAGCCTTCCAAGTGTGTACAGCCCAAGTCTGTACAACCACTGTCTCACTTGGACTTGAAGTCTATACAGTGGTCTGTCTCTGTAAGCGTCTCAAGCTGCAAGTCTTTACAACCTACAGTGCATCGTCTCTTCAAGTATGTACAATCTTGGCATATGCATCTTAAAGTCTAAACATTGTGGGGCTTCGAATCTTCAAGTCCATACATCCATGCATCATGCGTCGACCCCTTTCTTTGATGCGTCGACGCCCCCAGACTACCAAATCTATACATCAGCCTTTGCATTACAAGTCTATACAGCGTGCATTGTTCAAAACAAGTCTGCATAGTCATTGTCTGTTGGCATCACGAAGTCTATACATTGCTTGTGCATCATAGTCTGTATAGTGTCTCAAGTTTGCTAAGTCTATACACTCTCTCACATTGAACACACTTGCTTCATTGCTGTTTCTAAGTCTATACATCGGTTGGGTCGTTAAGTCCATACAATGCATATGTTCATCAAAGTCCATACTTTGCATAATGTTCATCAATGTCTATACATTGCATTGTCTTCAACCAAGTCTATACATTCTGTTCATTTGATCAGCAAGTCTATACACACTTCGGCATATGTGGATCTCCTTCAAAGACGAAGTATATACATCCTTCCAAGCATTCAAGTCTACACACTCGTTGTTAAGCCTTTGCATTGAAGTCTATACAGCATGTGGCTTGTACATCAACTGAACGTTCTTCAGCAGAGTATATACTCTTCAGAAGTTAAAGTCTGAACAGCCTTTTGTGAAGACTGTATACACTCAGTTATCCTTCAACCCTATACACTCAGTTAACCTTCAAGTCTATACACTCGATTGTTAGGCATTCAAGCCTATACACTCGATTGTTAGCCTTAAGTCTATACACTCGATTGTTAAGTGTTCAAGTCTATACACTCTATCCTTCACAAGAAGTCTGTACACTCGTTTGTTAACCTTCAAGTCCATACACTCAAGCTGCATCTTGCCTGTACACACTTTGTTAATAGCCTGAACCATGTATATACATCCAACTGATATCTTCTGATGTCTGTGTGACAGGTACTGTTCATAAAGCCTTGAAGTGCACGTGATCCGAAGTTGGCAGCTGGCACGTGATCCGAGGATAACGCCCTAAATGTTGTAGCTATAAATACAAAGCCGCCTCCATCTGAAGACGTATGAAAAAGAGAAGATAAAAAAGAGAGATCAGATAAGAAAGAGGAAGAGAGTGATCGAGATAGAGCTGCAGAAAGGTAGTGAGCAAAAGAAGAAGAAAGAAGAAAGAAGAGACAGAGAGAGAGCCTGCGAAAGAGAAGAAAAAGAAGAGTGAGAAGAAGAGAGAGCTAGAGCAAAGGAAGCTTCAACTGAAGATCAGTTTCTGCTGGACCGTGGATCAAATCCAGGCCAGCCAGCTCCTGCGAGAGTCACAGTTTGATTTTATTTTTCCAGCCTTCTGTTGCTGCAGTTTTGTTTTTCCTTTTAACCATTCACCAGTTGTTCTTCCGACTCTCTTGTGTGAGGTCAGTTCCCTCCGGTTGGGAGGAAGAGAGGTCCGAGATCTCTAGTTTGCAGGTGACTTGGTGTAACCTGTGCTTCCCTCTAGGTTTCAGAAGAGGAGAGACTTAGGTCTCTAGGTTCCCCTCTGGTTTGGAGGAAGGGAGGATTGGTCCTCCGGTTCTGGTCTTGTGGGTTGCAAGACTAGGTGTTCCCTCTTGGTCTGGAGGAAGAGAGACTTGCGTCTCTGGTTTCCAAGTGGCTGGGAGTCACTTGGGGTGTCCCTCCGGTTGGGAGGAAGAGGGGAGGTTGTTCCCCTGGTCAAGCTGTGTGGCAGCAATTTTATTGCACATTGAGTCTGCAGTTTCTAGCCTAGCTAGTGGAAGCCTTAGTCCGGTTTGGAGTGAGGGGTGGACGTAGGTCTTTGGACCGAACCACCTAAAAAATCATGGTGTTCTCTTGTGGTTTGTTTTTTTTCTTATATGTTATTTTCTCTGCTGCGCTCTTTAGATGCTTGCTTAGGAGCGTGTGAGGGCTAAGAGATTTGTGTTGTCTTGCTGAGTTCCTTCTAAGTATTTTCAGCACATTTCATCAACTGCTCTTAATTCCGCATACTTGAGCATTATATTTTTAATTGGGTGATATTTGGAGCAGGATACATTCACCCCCCCTCTGTATCCAGGCCTTGCTTCCTATCACAACCGCCTCTAAAGAACGGTGCCCATACTAAGGCCATGCCCAGGATACAACCCAGCCTAAGAGGGGAAAATAGAAGAAAAAAATGGAGATAAGCTTTGTGCAGGATGGGAAATGGCAGGACTCGAATTCCTTCCAGGGCACTACCCCTCAAAGATATTGTCTGTTACGCCGGGGCTTTTGTCTTTGATTTTAAGACCCATAGTTATTGGCATGCATGCAACCGAGCTCATGATGTCCCGCAGGGAACTGTACTACCACTCTTGCCATGCCTTCGATTTCATAATTTTGATATTGATTTGTCATATTGATTTATAGCCCTTGCTCGCTAGATATTGCATGAAAGCTCATTTTTCTAGGGTCAAGACTGCCCCTATTTGAGACCTCTCTCGTATTAGGGAGCGCCAAGGTTGGGCATCTTATCCGTCAATCTCTTACCCCTGCACTCGGCCGAGCAGAGAAAATAAAAGACCTTTGTGCATACCCAAAGTATGGCCAAAGCAGCAACGGTGTTTAAAGGGACGATCGGCTATAGCTTGCCGTGAAGTGTGTGAAAAACCCATACTCAAGGGTCACCCTCAACGATCAGGGAAAGAAACTAGACTCCCAGTGCGGAGCTAACACCAGCCTAAGAATGCTGTAGGTGCAACTTCATTTTGACTAAATTAAGCAAACTCAACTAATACCACTCAAACCATGTTGAGGAAACAACATTATAACAATGCACAGAAAATAATAGAAATAGCAATGATGGCATGTTCTTTCGCACTATAAAAGATACCTTGCAAATCTATGGAGTGAAACCAGCATCCTGAAGCAACCTTGATCATCGAGCTTTGAGCAATGCCAGCTTTGTATTCTTTTCTTGATAGGATAAAATGGAGAGGATAACAAAGGTTCCAAGATTCCCCTACACAGAGGAGTGGCGAACACCAAACTGGACGAAGAAGGATCAAAGGGAAGAGAGACGAGGGCTAGAACTCCCTCGCTAAGGTGCATAGACCTTGATAACGAGGAACCAGATATAGAATAAGCAGAGAATAACTGAGAACAAGGCAGACTAAAGCCTCGAAAATATGAAGAAAAAGGGTAATCACCTCGAAAGGGTGAGGAAGAAAGAATAGAAAGACGGTGAGGAGATTGCTGCAAAGGTAAGGAAGAAGAAGAGTAATCATTCGACATGGTCGGAGAAGAAGCGCAAACATCCGATAGGGTCGGAGAAGGAGAATAGTGGTCATCCGACAGGGTCGGAGAAGAAGCAGAGGCAACACCTGGAAACCCCGGGGAAGGAGGATCAGAAGATATATTGAAATTGGGATGGAAGGGAAGATCCAGAGTTTCCGGATGAAAGGAAGAATGGAAAGAGGTCCCAGAATCGGAGTGAAAGAAGGACATAGGTCGAGGCCTAGAATCGTGAGAGTGAGAAGAATCTAGAGAATCTGGATGAGAAGGAGAAGAATGGGGGTTTGTGGACCCGGGAGGAGAGGAGAAAATCATGGAAATTAGAACAGAGAAAGGAAGATACACCACCCAAGGGTGGGAACTAAGCAGAAGAAAGGATGATTAAAAGGAAGGAGAAGAAGGAGTAGTGGCCCCTCGAGTGCACAACATGCGGGCCCTTAAACTTGTGCCACCTCCTCCTCTTAGCAGACATTTCTCGAACACGGACCCGCCTAGCGCGGACTCGAACCTTCGAGCTTCTTATCTTGAAACATCTTATCCAATAATGGGCCTATCAGGCAGACGACCTGGCCCGGCTATGAACATGCAGCCTTGTCGAGGCGGTTGCCCCTAAACACCCGGTGCTAACAGTAGATGGACATTCTTGAACAAGTAACTCTTTAGAGTGATGAATATCCAAAAACCATGGAGTTCTATCCTTCGGCACAAGGAGCATAAGGTTTGGCAACTCCACTCGGCAATCAGCTTTGAAGCATAACTCCCTTGATAGCAGAACATGATGAAATTGAGGTAGAGTAATGTGCACCGTTGACATGGCAGGCTTACTAATGAACTGAGGGAGATTACATAAGATGTGGAGAATGTCTTTCAAGAATGTTGAAGATATGGCCAATTGCCCCTTCAATATAGAATCCCATAAACTCTTGGTAGCCGTACGAGTGAGCACAATTCGGGTAGAGAACCCTTCTTGGCCAGTAATTTGAATGGCAACAGAGCGAGAAGAAATAACAGCGTCCATGGTGAACCTGCCGGCGAGCAATGAGATTGCCACCGATCTCGTTTGAGAGGAAACTGGCATCAGTGCATGAGAACTCTCCTCAGCAGCCATCTTTGAAAGTAGAGGCACATCATCCCCGAAATAGCCAGGGACCAGGATGCGAATCGGCATGCGGCGGATAAAGTCTTGAATCTTGAAGTGCAGAACCGACACTGAATTATTTTGTGTTGGCTCATCATCTCCCTAGGGACCAGACCCGAGGGGCACCATAAGTAATGCACACCCGCTCCGTGGGGTAGAAGTGGATAGAGAAGTGGAGGGAATAGGAATAGGTTCAGATGGCGTAGAGGCTTCAATGGGTATGGTGATGTCAAGTGGTGGTAAAGGCAATGTAGGTAAAGGCAAAGGCGAAGGCGTGGCTTGCTCAGGGTCGAGCGGTGAGGAAGATGGAGGAGAGGGTGGAGATGGTGATGAAGGCACTGGTGGTGGAGATGGAGGCGGTGGTGAAGGCAAAGGGGAAGGCTGTGGCGCCCATCGTTGACGTATCGACACGACGTGTAGGGTGGCGTTGGGAGTAAAAGTGGGGGGGGGGGGGGGTAACAGGAGTGGAGGAAGTGGAGGCACTAGCTTGAGTGGAGGCTTGGGTTTGTGGAGATTGTGAAGACGGGGTAGATAACGGAGCGGGCACAACCCTGGCGGCGCTGCTTGTTACTATTGTTTGCTGCGGAGATGTAGAATAACCTTGCGAATAGTGGGCCAATCGTTCCTTTTCTGATCTTCTAGGTCGTAAACATAGTCCCGGAACTCGGGGCAATCCTTAACCAAATGCCCCTGCTGGCGATGAAAATCGCAAAACTAAAACACATTCCTGACCGCGGGTCGGCAAGGCACAACCGGAGAGAGCTGCAACGCGTGAGTGGCCATCAAAGCCCTGAAAATATCCGTGAAAGACTCCGATAGCGGAGGATGAGGAGCTCGCTTAGGGCAAGAGGGATGCCGAGGGGAAGGTTGTGGAGACGGCAACGAAGGTTGCGTGGGCAAAGGCACATGGCTAGTGGAAGACGAAGGCAATGGCGCATATGTGGAGCGGGATGAGGGGGTATGTAGACGGCATCCACTTGCTCAGGGTGTGAAATTCCCTTGACTGGAGGTAGAGACATAGGCGAAGACACATGCGGGTATGCAGCGGCGGAAGGCTGACTTGCGGAAGGTGTACTCAGGGAGAGTTGATAGGTGGGAGTGTACGGGGATGTAGGAGCAGAAGGTTGACTCATGGAAGGATAAGCGGCGAAAGGCTGACTCATGGAGGGTACAAAGGGCGTAGATGTGGATGGCGAGGTGTAAGTGGGCATAGAAGGTGTAGAAGTGTCACGCCCTGAGATTATGCATCGGAACCAATCGGGAACATGAACAATCAGCTAGTACGTCTCAAGCGAGCAATACAACCAGAGCACAATAATTATCTACATAAAGATGAATGGACACAATAATTAACACAAATCTGTCTTTTATTGATAATGATAATCAAATTACAATGATATTTGACTCAATTCACTAGACTCAAATAAAGGGAAAAATACATAGACTCGATTTGACTTAAGACTCTACTAGGTCTTCTCTCGATCTTTAATCACTCTCGGATCAACCACTTGAATAGCCTGAATCCGATCCGCTAGAATTTCCTAAAAAAGATTGGAAAATTAGGGAATGAGCACACATGCCTAGTAGGTATCTTCGTATCAACATGAAGGCAATGTTTAAGTAATTAACATTTTTAACTCCAGAGTATAAACTAAAAAGAAATGTGGTAAAACATGCGTATAAAACAAAGTGTACTATAAGTAGCAAGATGTAGATATAGTGATATTCATGAAGAATGAGAATATGATCAAGCAAGAATGTAATTTGGCCTTTCATGAACAAGAATGTACTTTTCATAACCATAAAGGCTATGCACTAGAAAGTCATGTAACGAGAATGTACTAGCAAGCATGTAATATCACAAGATTACCTCGTGAGAATTCATGGATATTCATGGATATTCACCTGTTTATTAAAAAAAGTACTCACAGCGTAATGCGATGCCAGTATTCATCATACCCCATGGTTTATAGTATGTTTCTGACTATCTACCGAGGGGACTAGAGTTGAGCCCTTGGACACTGTCCATACCCACTTTTGCATCTTCAATTTATAAATCAAGCTACTTCCACACAAAATATCAATATGGCTAATAATGTAATAAGTTCAACTATAGTGATGCGGGACAATATGTCTCTGATACCAAATTTGATGCGGGACAATATGCTCTGATACCAAACTTGATGCGGGACCGACTGACTCGCTAGCTAACCTACGACACTAGAGAGTGCGACCAGCACGCGCACGTGACAAGGCAAGCCGGTGTGACCGACTAACGTGAAATCCCTCCGGGTGGAGGCGTCTCTCAACAGAACTCCGAACCACGGCCGACCCAAGGAGGGAGGCGCGACGGGGTCACAACGGGCGAGAAGCCGCTGGACAACATGGGAGTCTAGTCCGAGCTCGGTGCTCGACTAGGGCCAAGGGAAAAAAAAGGTCGCTCTCGTCTCTCTCAACCAGCAGTAATACATGAAACTAGCTAGGCCCTACACTCACTTGCGCGGCACATTCAATCGCATACAGAATAAGCAAATAACAAAGGAGGGAGCGAGACACGTACCTCCACGCCTAGGCGTGGGGAAGGAACCCCGGCCGAGTCCAACCACCCCGATACACGCGAGAGAAATAAATAGTACAAACGCCAAACGGGGCCCACTCCTCGCAGGGAGATAACAGGCTACAAACACAATAGCACACGGGGCGGCCGGCACACGGGCTGACGGGCAGCAGTCGTAGTCGGGTAGACGACGCCGGTAGATGACCGCCGGGGTCTCCCTCGTCCCTGAGATGGATGTAGAAGTGGACGACGTCGCCGAGGGTTGCGTTAGGATGCCGAGTCGCTGCTGGTACCACGAACCGGTGCTGGCCTCTTGAAGGATGACGCTCCACCTTGCTTGCTGCTTGCTGGTTGCTGCGACAGGGGGGCAGAGATGGCGCTGGTACACGGCTGTCCGGACAGCGTTTGTGGCGGCGTCTTCTCTGGTGGAAGGCTGACAGGGACGGCTTCCAAGGGGCAGTGGTGGCCGATGGGGTGCTGTGGGAGATTTGGGTGCGAAGGGCGCTGTAAACGGGGAGAAACAGTCTGCCTACGGGGTAGTCAGATCTGTGACCTTGGGTGGGGTAGTAATGGCGCAAGGGTACAGAAGGAATTCCGGCCCGAGATGTTTACTGGAGGTGTGGTGGGGTGTGAGGAGTCGGCCCACCAATTTTCAGGTCGATCCGTGGACGGGAGAGGGTACCTCCTTTGGAGGCCCGTTGCTGGCAGTCCCGCTCGGGTACTGTAGCGAAGGATTGCGCACTAAAAGTGTGCTTGAAGACAACTTTCAGCCCCGATGGAGTTTTGAGGCGAGACCACTTAGGTTGGATTCGTAACTGGCAGAGGAACAACTCTTATGAAGGGAAATAGGGCTAGAAACGGTGGAAAGGTGGCGTAAACAGGCGGGCAAGAAGGCTCTAGTTCAGGTGAGACTGTCAGGGTGACAGCCAGCGCACCGAAAGTAGGTATGAAGGGAACTTTCTCTGTGGGTGGAGTTTTGAGACGAAACCAGTGGGGTTGGAACGGTGACAGGAAGGGGTACAAAAGTCGTGAAGACCTTAGAGAGAGAAGCCGCCCGGAAGTAGACGCACCAGACCGATCTTTGGACACCAAATCTGCTGTCAGCACAGGGACGCCCGGGGAAGAGGATGAAGATCCCGCGTGCGCCGTCGCTTCACCGAACTCGTCGCCGTGAATGTTGGAAGAAGGTTGCTGGCGTAGGGATCCTTGGAGGAGATCTCCTACCCCTGGGCGTCTCACCCAAGGACTGGAGAGGGGGTGAGGGCGTCGCACCCTCAAGGAGGAGGAAGAGGAAGGGATCGCCCCTTTCAAGATGGTGGCTGCGCACAAGGCTTTTCAAACTTAATTCTTCATTGATTGATTTCCAAAAGAGAAAATACAACATATTATATGTGGGAGGGGAAACCCTAATTAGTTTCCTAAAATAAAAATACAAAAAGAGCCTATTTAATTTGAAATCCTACACAATAGGGGAGGGGGCGCACTTGCCTCCTAAAAGAAAGGAGGGAAGGTGGGGGGCGCACCTCCCATGAGGTGGGAAGGGTGGGTGCGCCCTCCTCCTTCTCCAACCCTAATGGATCCCCAGATAACAGGCCTGGGTAGTGGAGCAAGGAGGAAAAGGCCCAGTATGGGCTTTCTCCTAGGCGCCCAGCCCAAATGGGCTTGAAGAGTGAACCAAGGTGGCCCATTAACCTCCCTAGCCTCTAGCAAGCCTACAAAACACAAATAAAACCTAATTGGCCTCAAAAAAGGTCCATGACTGAAAGAAAATTGTCCACACACGGACTAAACCAAGGCCCAACATGGCCCAAAGCATAAAATAAGTGATGATAGCTCCGCTAATCTGTCAACTGGTCGCCGAGCCAAAGGGATGCTGGCGAGATCCGTGTACTCCGTCGTAAAGTGTGACGCGTGTCCTCACCAATTCTCCCCGGGTGGGAAGAACTCGACCCCGTCGAGTAAGGGTCACGGTCGCTCAGGTAACGCTCCAGCAAGTCCGGATCAATCCGCTCCAGCTCTCCCCGCGTGATCCAGGTGTCGTCTGTCTCAGGGCGCCCTCTCCAACGCACTAGGAAGCGCTGGTAGGCCCCGCTCCTGGTGGTGGTCACCTGCTCATCCAGTATACAATCGATGTGCTCGCGTCTCTGTAATGGGGCTGGAGGAGGTGGACTCTCAGAAGGTGTATCGCTCACAACAGGAAGGGGAGGCCCAAGAAGCTCACTGGGAATCACTGCTGGATCCCGATAGGCCACTAGATCAGAGACGTTGAACGTCGAACTGATCCCATAATCATCTGGCAGCTCAATCTCATACGCGTTAGACCCAATCCGCCTCAGAACTCGGAAGGGTCCTGCACCGCGGTCCTGGAGTTTCTTTACGGCCCCCGAAGGGAACCGTTCAGGTCTGACCCTGATCATGACATACTCTCCCTCGCGGAACTCACGGGTGTGTCGATGCGCATCAGCTAATTCCATATAACGTGCGTTGCTGGCCTCGAGGTGGTGATGATGCAGACTCCGAATAAGATATGTAGACTCATACCTATGTGAATGCAGAGGTGGTCCTGGACATCCAAACATGGACCTAGCATGCTTATGACTCCTATATGATTGGACAACACGGGGAGGTCCTGGACAACCAAAGTTGTATCTATCATGCATGTGTGTCCTACCAAGTGTGCTAGACTTTGGGGGACCAATATGAATAGACTCACTCACCATGTAACCCCTATATGATTGTGGACGGGATGATGCATGAAAGAGAGATAAAGGAGTGAAAGGAGAGTGATAATGGACCATCTGGGGCTCCCTCCTAGCCAAACTCTGGGGTGTGGGTCCATGCATGGAAGGAGAGTGATAATGGACCTCCTCGTCACAAGGGGTGAGGAAATATGGATCGGGAGGTTTAATAGGAAAAGGATCAAAAGGGTCAAAGAAATGGAGACTTTTCCTAACATGCCCCTTCACTATACTTGCCCATGTCGGATATTCGCCAAGGTGCAAATGGTCACCTTTAGGCACTATGAATGATGGGGCAAGGGAACCATAAGGGCCAGGGAGACAAGGTTCCTCCCTCGGCGTAGTAATGCCATAAGATGGGGGAAAGGCAACCTCATCGAGTATGGGAAAGAATAGAAGGACCTCGGAAGTGATAGGACCTATGGTGTACACCGAGGTAATAGACCCCAAAGCTGGGAGTATGAAGCTATGACTATAGGGTTGGTCAGACCCTAAGGCCAACATGTATGTCAACTCCCACTGACAATCCAAACTCTTAAGAAACTCCCTCACATTCTCCATAAAGCTGAAGGACCGAAAAGTGGTGTGAAAGGAGTTAAGGGGTATGACTGGGAGAGTTGGCTCCATGGAGGGGTAGTAGGTGATCGAGACATCTAGATGTGGACCCTCCCTTAACCAGCTAGCTAAAAACTCCCCAATGACAAGCTCACCCTTGAGAGGTAGTAATGGCTCAAGATGTGGGTCGAAGGATGAAGCATCTACCCCCAGTGAGGGAACGGGGTCCTCTATATACTGGATGGGATCTTGGTCCTCTATCGACTCATCCAAATACTCCGCCTCAAGACCCGGATCAGCCTCATAACCGACGGATATGAGCTTACTATAAGGGGTTACGCGGGTCAGGTATCGATCAAAGGAAGCTTGGAAGTCAGCCTTCACGGATGGCATATCGGACCTCAGGTCTCGGGGAGCGGCCAAGGTGGTGGCGGGTAGTGGACAAGCCCTCGGAGGGTGGGTAGAGACAGTAGGTTGCTGAAGCTGAGGGGCAGAGGCTGTAGCCGTGGATCGAGGGTGATAGTCCCTCGGATGGGAATAGTGAGGTCTAGAGGTAAAGGAGTCCTGACGAGCCGACTCCTGTGGACGGGCCACGGGTCCCCGAGGGTATGGTCTAGGGGTAGCTCTAGAATACGACCCACGAGAGTATGTGGGTGTGGGGTGCTGGACCGGAGCAAACTCGAGCTCAAACTGCTCCTGTTCACGAGCAACCTGGTAAGCTTCCCCCAGGGTCTGCACATGGCGGCGGGATAACTCAATCCGGAGGTGCTCGCGCAGACCCCGACGGAAATGAGCTACAGTCCTGATTTCATCCACCTGAGTCCCATATCGCATTAGGTGCTCATCAAAATCCTTAATATACTCGGACACGAACCTGTTGCCTTGGACAGGACTACTCGGGGCTCCCTCTACCTGATGCACCCTACTAAGGTTGGGTCGGTGGTATGGAACTGAATAATAAGAACTAGCCATCGAGATGCACTGGGAACTCAAAACACATGCAAGACTCAACGAGACAAGGATAACTCTAACTAGACATAAACCTAAAAAGACAATGCAATGGTAGATTACCTAGATGAACTAAGAGACTCAATGCAACCTAGACAACTCTAAGGCCTCAAATGACCTAAGACCCCAATTTGTTAGAACAAACTGGTTCCCTAAGCTCTGATACCAAAATCTGATACCAAATTTGATGCGGGACAATATGCTCTGATACCAAACTTGATGCGGGACCGACTGACTCGCTAGCTAACCTACGACACTAGAGAGTGCGACCAGCACGCGCACGTGACAAGGCAAGCCGGTGTGACCGACTAACGTGAAATCCCTCCGGGTGGAGGCGTCTCTCAACAGAACTCCGAACCACGGCCGACCCAAGGAGGGAGGCGCGACGGGGTCACAACGGGCGAGAAGCCGCTGGACAACATGGGAGTCTAGTCCGAGCTCGGTGCTCGACTAGGGCCAAGGGAAAAAAAAGGTCGCTCTCGTCTCTCTCAACCAGCAGTAATACATGAAACTAGCTAGGCCCTACACTCACTTGCGCGGCACATTCAATCGCATACAGAATAAGCAAATAACAAAGGAGGGAGCGAGACACGTACCTCCACGCCTAGGCGTGGGGAAGGAACCCCGGCCGAGTCCAACCACCCCGATACACGCGAGAGAAATAAATAGTACAAACGCCAAACGGGGCCCACTCCTCGCAGGGAGATAACAGGCTACAAACACAATAGCACACGGGGCGGCCGGCACACGGGCTGACGGGCAGCAGTCGTAGTCGGGTAGACGACGCCGGTAGATGACCGCCGGGGTCTCCCTCGTCCCTGAGATGGATGTAGAAGTGGACGACGTCGCCGAGGGTTGCGTTAGGATGCCGAGTCGCTGCTGGTACCACGAACCGGTGCTGGCCTCTTGAAGGATGACGCTCCACCTTGCTTGCTGCTTGCTGGTTGCTGCGACAGGGGGGCAGAGATGGCGCTGGTACACGGCTGTCCGGACAGCGTTTGTGGCGGCGTCTTCTCTGGTGGAAGGCTGACAGGGACGGCTTCCAAGGGGCAGTGGTGGCCGATGGGGTGCTGTGGGAGATTTGGGTGCGAAGGGCGCTGTAAACGGGGAGAAACAGTCTGCCTACGGGGTAGTCAGATCTGTGACCTTGGGTGGGGTAGTAATGGCGCAAGGGTACAGAAGGAATTCCGGCCCGAGATGTTTACTGGAGGTGTGGTGGGGTGTGAGGAGTCGGCCCACCAATTTTCAGGTCGATCCGTGGACGGGAGAGGGTACCTCCTTTGGAGGCCCGTTGCTGGCAGTCCCGCTCGGGTACTGTAGCGAAGGATTGCGCACTAAAAGTGTGCTTGAAGACAACTTTCAGCCCCGATGGAGTTTTGAGGCGAGACCACTTAGGTTGGATTCGTAACTGGCAGAGGAACAACTCTTATGAAGGGAAATAGGGCTAGAAACGGTGGAAAGGTGGCGTAAACAGGCGGGCAAGAAGGCTCTAGTTCAGGTGAGACTGTCAGGGTGACAGCCAGCGCACCGAAAGTAGGTATGAAGGGAACTTTCTCTGTGGGTGGAGTTTTGAGACGAAACCAGTGGGGTTGGAACGGTGACAGGAAGGGGTACAAAAGTCGTGAAGACCTTAGAGAGAGAAGCCGCCCGGAAGTAGACGCACCAGACCGATCTTTGGACACCAAATCTGCTGTCAGCACAGGGACGCCCGGGGAAGAGGATGAAGATCCCGCGTGCGCCGTCGCTTCACCGAACTCGTCGCCGTGAATGTTGGAAGAAGGTTGCTGGCGTAGGGATCCTTGGAGGAGATCTCCTACCCCTGGGCGTCTCACCCAAGGACTGGAGAGGGGGTGAGGGCGTCGCACCCTCAAGGAGGAGGAAGAGGAAGGGATCGCCCCTTTCAAGATGGTGGCTGCGCACAAGGCTTTTCAAACTTAATTCTTCATTGATTGATTTCCAAAAGAGAAAATACAACATATTATATGTGGGAGGGGAAACCCTAATTAGTTTCCTAAAATAAAAATACAAAAAGAGCCTATTTAATTTGAAATCCTACACAATAGGGGAGGGGGCGCACTTGCCTCCTAAAAGAAAGGAGGGAAGGTGGGGGGCGCACCTCCCATGAGGTGGGAAGGGTGGGTGCGCCCTCCTCCTTCTCCAACCCTAATGGATCCCCAGATAACAGGCCTGGGTAGTGGAGCAAGGAGGAAAAGGCCCAGTATGGGCTTTCTCCTAGGCGCCCAGCCCAAATGGGCTTGAAGAGTGAACCAAGGTGGCCCATTAACCTCCCTAGCCTCTAGCAAGCCTACAAAACACAAATAAAACCTAATTGGCCTCAAAAAAGGTCCATGACTGAAAGAAAATTGTCCACACACGGACTAAACCAAGGCCCAACATGGCCCAAAGCATAAAATAAGTGATGATAGCTCCGCTAATCTGTCAACTGGTCGCCGAGCCAAAGGGATGCCGGCGAGATCCGTGTACTCCGTCGTAAAGTGTGACGCGTGTCCTCACCATATAGTTTCCTGATAACAATTATCAAGGTAAGAAAGCTTCAATTAAGAATGTGAGAGTTCAAGATTGATTTAGAACAAGGTTATGCTATGAAGAAAAATTCGGCAGTATAACGGCACATTCTTTACTTTCCATAAGTTATTAATATCTTATTTGACAAGTGTTAAGTTCCAAGCAATGAATGACCATCTAGGAACTTATAAAACCCAACCCAAAGGTCAAACCTCAGGTTAGACAGAGTCAGGGAAAAAGCGGTCATTTACTGGACCATTTAGGGACTCATGCAGTCATATCCAGACCGTTAAGGAGATCCATGCGGTCAAGTCAAGACCATTTTAGTCAGGTCGAAGCCAGAACAAGAGGCTTGACTCAGAGTATAAATGCGGTCACGGGATGACCGTTTTTAAGTAGAAAGGGTCTCGAGCTGACCGTTAATGGGCCTTAGTGGTCATGAGAGGACCGTTTCTAGCCAAGACTCAGAAAATAAAACACCGATAGAGTGCTTTCTAGACAATTGGGTTTTTGAGGGTACAACCAGCTCGGCATCCTAGTGGGAATCCCAGGCTCACAGAGACTTACGGAGGCCATGAAACAAGATCACCTAGTCCGGTAAAAGGAATATCTAACGGAGAGGATCACAAGTCCAAGAGAGTGTGCTTATAGTGCAAAGTGTATCTAATGACTCCGTATCAGAATACGCGTCATGTACTTAAGAAAATGACTCATAGATAAGAAGAGCTTGTAAAATAGCGATCAACCAATGAGTGAAACAAGTTCATAAATCTTATGAGATTTTAGATTAATACAAGAGTATATGGTTTTGGGCTAAATTTAACATAATTTTAAAATAAGTCCATAGCACATAAAGAACATGAAATCTACTAGGATGAACAATTAACATAACGAAGTGTATAAATACAGTACTTAAAACAGGAGTAAGACCTAATTAGCTAGGCTTATCATATGATAAATAGGGATGATATGCATTAAGTTTCGGTTAACATAAATACAAAAATCAGGAAAATGAAAGTGGTCACGTGAGGACCGTTTGGTAGGTCCTAGCAGTCTATCGTAGGACCGGAAGGGTACTTACGCAGTCTCAGGAAGACCGTTTCTTCCTGTCTACTGTAAACAACTATAAAACTGACCTTTATGCTAATCTAAGGCAGATAGATGTATGGTAAAATATGCCAATAGGTAAATATGGCCTACTAAAAATCATATTAAAACATGGAGATGCATCGGTAGTCATGATTTAAACTAGAATTATCATTTTCTTATTAAGGGTAGGAACTATGCATGCTAAGAAATTTGATTGCGCAGTGAAATCAAAACATTAAATACAACGTGTACAACGCATGAAAACTCATGAAACAAGAGGACTTTTACTCCTAACTCATTGTTGTAGCCATCCATGAGATCAGCTACCTCTGGTAGTGCTCCTAGACTCTAAATTTCTGACTGGAAGGAAACCCTAGTTCTGCACGTCCTGTGCCAAACCAGTAACTTCTCATCCTTCTATCTCCTGATCCTCTTGACCTAAATCCATAAAAATTGGAGGGTGGATAGAAGATACGAAGGGGAACAGAAAGTTCTAAAGGACTAGTTTCTAAATACCTCGATTAGGGCTTCTATTTTCCTGATCTTCACTGGACCGTCGCCCTAGTTCTTGTGCAGTCTATTGCGAACCAGCAACTTGCAGAGGCTCTAACTCTCCAACGGCTTGGTCTTCTAGCACGAAAATTTGAGGAAAGTTAGACAAAACTAAGACGATCATAAAGTTCTAAATAACCAACCTGTGAAGATGCCTCTTTACCTTAGAAATACGTGAGCCAACATTAGGGTTCGTATGAGTCGAAGTTAGGGTCTATTTATAGGATTCACCTAGGGTTTAAGGATTAGATCGAAGCTAAAGTCCTAAATTAGAGTAGAGTTAATCCCTAGAGAGTTTTAGAGAGTCTTATATGCCAGGTAGCTTCGATCTATGATGATTTGATCGACAAAGATCCAAGCTTTTCATGTTTTCTTCCATTCGCGGAACTGGGGTTGCTTAGCGGTCATGGCAGGACCACAAGGGTGGGTCTAGCGGTCGCGCGATAGACCGCCAGACTTTATTAAATCCAAAATTTTTGGATTTTCATATTATCCCCCATTTATCCCATAATTGATGTATATATCCCATTTTAATTCCATAAATTACCTAATTTACGTTTCTATTAATGGGATTGGGTCAAAAAGCCTTGGAATTGGGTCTTTGGGCCTATTGGAGTTGGGTTTATCCCTTTGGATAATATAGGGCCTTTAATTAGATTAAATAAATATTTAATTATCTATTAAGCCTTTTAAAAATGCCTAACAATTATATTTTAAATCTGAAAATTTTGTAGAAAATTCTCGGGCGTTACAAGAAGACTCGGGGTCAAGAGAACCTTGGAGGTGTTGGCGAATGAAGCGGGCTCGGCTATAGAGTTGTTGCCAGGAGGTAATGCCATTGAGGGTTAAGATGAAATGGTACTCGGGCGTTGCATTGGAAATCAACATCTTAATCTGCTCCTACTCTGGAATGTTCCCTGGGACTTGCGTGGCAAGGCGACGTCAGCGGTCAGCAAAGGTGGAGAATTCCCCGTCGGGCTTCATCTTCTCATGGGCCAGATCCATAACTGAGTACTTGGGCCCAACCTAGTCCTGAAACTGCCGAATGAATTTTCCTTGCGCAACTTGGAAATTGACAATCTGATCTTGTGGCAGGGAAAAGAACCAATCCCGAGCCAGGCCTTCCAATGACAGACCAAATAGATAAGCCATCAAGCGTTGGTCATGTCGAAACTAGGCTGACTCGTAAACGAACTCCCTCAAGTGCACAAAGGGTCACCGACTCCACCATAACGACGATATGCAGGAATTTGCGAAGGAGGTGGAAACCAAAGATTTTGAAATGTAAAGGGGACACTTAAGGAGGACTTGGGATCGATTTGGCGTTGGAGTTCATCAAGCGAGCACTGGGTTTGAGCAACCATCTCCTAGGTCGGGAGAGATCGAGAAGAATACGGGCCAGCTTGAGCAAGAGATAATGAATTTGGACTAGGATTATGATGATGGGCCGGATGAGGGGATCCGGACTGAGAAGAAGAAAGAAATCCCGTTTCAAGAGTGGAAGGATATGTGGGCCTGGAAGGAGCATTGGAATGTGGACCCATTGGGCTAACGGCATCTTCCGGGGGCTCCACCCCTAGAAATTAAGCCGGTGCCAACACAACATGAATAGGAGAAGAAGAGGACCCATTAAGAAAAGGAGGCCCATTAGGGGAGTAAGGCCCATGAAGGGGAAGAATGAGGCCCATTAAGAGAAGAATGCCCATTAAAGAAAGAAGGCCCATTAAGGTGGTTTGCATTAAATTTTTGGGCCTGGGTCGGGTCCATTTGGCGAACAAGGCATGAGAGATGGGCCATGAGATTAGCCTATTCTTCAGATGGGTCAGAGGGACAACGAGAAGATGGGCCCGCGTGGGAAGGGGATTCCACGTGGGAATAGGAGGATGGGGAAGAAAGAGATGGATACAAGGGATTAAAATGGTGCTCCATGATGGCAAATGGAGACTTTGTACAGGAATATCAAGGGAAATATAGCCATGGAAGCAAGGGCTTGATGAGGAGAGGGTGGGATCCGCAGAGAAAGAGGCGGTCCTGGGGAGACTACTAAAAGTAGGTGGCGGTCCTTATGGGACCGCTAACAGACTCTGAGACGAACGCACTAAATGTGACCTAAAACAACGAACCTAGGCCTAAGACCCAACGACTTAACAACAAAACATGTATGATGGACGAAGAAATGCACCACAAACACAACGAATGGGCTTGAATAAGCCCAAACAACACAAACAATGTAATGTGAGAGTTTTCACCCAAGTCAAACAAGTTAATATGATGGGAAATATTTTAGAAGTTTTAATGGACCTTTTTAAGCATTTGAGTTAAGAATAATTCCTTCAAGATAAGAATCTTATGGGAATAAGGTCCAAACATTGGGTTGACTAAGGTTAACTCTCTCACACGTATGTAAAATGCAAGTCTAAGGGATGGAAAAGGAACAGTCGGCCCGACGTCTATGTGGGAATCCACGGCTTACGGGGACTTACGGATGTCTCGGATAAGATCACCTAGTCGACTCCAAGGAATATGGAGGCGAGAGGATCACTTATCAAGGGGGAATGTAACTATGATATGCAATGCATGATCCTATGTGCACCGGAGTGCATGCAAGATTCTAGCCTAAAACTAGAAAATCAAGGCAACATTAAACCATACAAACACAAGGATATGAATGAAAACGATATATGAAAATGAAGCTAACACAAAGGATAGTAAGATAGAACCAATAAAAGACACAATCAGTACCCGGAAGGCAATTAAATCATCAATGCAAAATGTACGGTGAGTCTGCCCCCGGACCTGCATGCAGATCTTATGCATAAAACTTAAAAATGGTGACAAGATTTAACTACGCAAACATGACAGAATGCATGCAAATTATATATAGAACTGAAGATAATACAAAGGGGAACAAGATGGGAGCAAAAAATAAGCAATCAGACCTCGGGAAGCCAACTAAATCATCATTCAAAGATGTACTTGTGAGTCTGTCCCGGGTCTTCCTGCAGCTTTCTTGCAGAAAACTTAAAACTCAAGGTAAGATTAAGTTATGAAAGCATAATCTAAAGAATGCAAATGATATATGGACGTAAAGATAATACAAAGGACTACCCATAGGAACCAAAAATGAAGCGATCCGACCTCGTGAGGTGAAATAAATCGCCAAAGAACAAGGCCATGTGAGCCTGTGCGCAGACCTGCCAGAGAGCAAGTAGAGGTCTTCTTGATGACCGTTTCTGTCAAGTAGCGATCTCCTGGAAGGCTGCAACTGCAACAGAGAGGTGGGGTGGCCCTGTGATGGCCGCTAATAGTATGTGGCGGCCTCAGAGAGGACCACAACCACGTGACAGACCCGAGAACTCCCAGAACAGTAGGAAAATGGAGAAAATACTACCTAAACATGCACATACACACACCCAACTTACAAGAGAGCATGAATAACGTGATGGGTACTAGGTGTCCCACCATGATCGCCAAAAAACTGGAGTTTTTGATGTTTTATCTATCGATATTTAAATTTTTTAGATTTTTGAGCAATATTGGATTTTTTTTAGCAATATTTTGATCCTCTCGCCACCGTTGCATATCATAGTTGCATTCCTACCTTGGTAAGTGATCCTCTCGCCTCCATATTCCTTAGGGTCGACTAGGTGATCTTATCCGGGACCTCCGTAAGTCCCCGTGAGCCGTGGATTCCCACACGGACGCCGGGCCAGTTGTACCTTTCCACCCCTTAGGCTTGCATTTGCATACGTGTGAGGGAGTTAAACCTTAGTCAACTCAAAGTTTGGACCTTATTCCCATAGGATTCCTATCTTGGCGAAATTATTCTTAAACTGAAATCATTAATAGGTCTATTAAAACTTCTAAAATATTTCTCATCATATTAACTTGTTTGACTTGGGTGAAAACTCTCAGATTGCATTGTTTGTGTTGTTTGGGCCTGTCCAAGCCCATTCGTGGTGTTTGTGGTGCATTTTTTCGTCCATCATATACATTTTGTTGTTGAGTCTTAGGCCTAGGTCCGTTGTTTTGGGTCGCATTTAGTCTGTCCCTCTCGAAGCCTGGTAGCGGTCATCATTTGGCCGCCTCCTTCTTATAGCGGTCTCCCCAAGACCGCCAATTTCCATGTGGGTCCAGCCCTTTTCTCGGCCAACGCCCTCACTTCCCTGGCTGTATTTCCCTTGATTTCCATATAGAAAGTCTCCATTTACCCTCATGGAGCATCGTTTTGACCCTATGTACCCTCCTCGTTCCCAATTTTCCTATTCCCACGTGGAATCCTCTTCCTACGCGGGCCCATCTTCCCATGGTCCCTCTGACCCATCTGAGGAATAGGCGAATCTCATGGCCCACGTCTCATCCCTTGTTCGTCAAATGGACCCAGCCCAGGCCCAAGAACTCATTGCAAATCATGTTAATGGGCCTTCTTCCCTTAATGGGCTTTCTTCCCTTAATGGGTCTCATTCTCTTAGTGGGCCTTCTCCTTCTTATGTTGCTGGCCCAGTGTCCAATGGTCAAATTCATCTTAATGGGCTCCTCCTTCTACCCATTTTACTGGTGGCCCAATGGGTCCTCATGTTAATGTTTCTTCCTAGCCTGCATATGCTTCCACTCCTGGTTTGGGCTCTTATGCTTCTCCTCAGTCCGGATCCCCTTATCCGGCCAATTACCATACTCCAGGTCTAAATTCACAACTTCTTGCTCAAGCTGACCCGCATTTCTCTCGATCTCTCCCTACCCTAGGGATGATCTCTCAAGCCCAATGCCAACTTAATGAACTTCAACACTGAATTGATCCCAAACCCTCCCTAAGTGTACCATTCGCATTTCAAAACCTTCGGCTTGCATCTCCTTCGCAAATTCCCGCTTATCGCCGATATGGTGGAGCCGGTGACCCTTTTGTGCACTTGAAGGAGTTCATTTATGAGTCAGCACAATTTTGAAAGGACCAAATCTTGGTGGCCTATCTGTTTGGTCTGTCTTTACAAGGCTCGGCTTGGGTTTGGTTCTTCTCTTTGCCGCAAGATCAAGTTGTGAATTTCCAAGCTCTCCAAGACAAGTTCATTAAGCAGTATCAAGATCAGGTTGGGCCCAAGTTTTCTATGGTGGATCTGGCCCATGAGAAGATGGAGCCCGATGAGGAGTTCTCTACCTTTGCTGACCGCTGGCGTCACCTTGCCGCGCAAGTCCCAGGACATATTCCGGAGGGAGAGCAAATCAAGATGCTTATTTCCAATGCCACGCCCGAGTACTGGTTCATCTTGGCCTTAAATGACGTTACCTCCTGGAAAACAATTATATGGCCAAGCCTACTTCGTCTGCCAACAACTCTAAGGTTCCCTTGACCCCGAGTCTTCTACACCTTCTATGCATGTGTACACCTTGCCATCCACATCTACCCCCTTTGTACCCACCATGAGTCAACCTTCTGTCGCATATCCTTCCATGAGTCAACCTTCCGCTCCTACATCCCCGTACACTCCCTCCTATCAACTCTTCATGAGTCCACCTTCTACAAGTCAACCTTCTGCCGCCACATACTCGCATGTGTCTCTGCCTGTGTCTCCACCTCCAGTCAATGGAATTCCACACCCCGAGCAAGTGGATGCCATCTACATACCCCTCATCCCGCTCCACATATGTCTTCGCCTAGTCCTTCCACTAGCCAATCGCCCTTACCTACACAACCTCCACAACATACCCCTCGGCATTCGCCTTGCCCAAAGTGGGCTCCTCATTTTCCATTGCCGGAGTGTTTCACCAACATCTTTTGGGCTTTGATGGCCACTCACGTATTGAAACTCCCTCCAATTGTGCCTTGCCAGCCCGCGGTCGAGGATTTGCTCCAGTTTTGTGAATATCATCGCCAGCAGGGGCATTTGATGGAAGATTGCCCCGAGTTTCAGGAGTTTGTTTATGGTCTGGGACATAAGAAAATGATTGATTGGCCTGTAATTAGCAAGGTGGTTCCACATCTCCACAGCAAGCAGCAGCAGCAATAAGAAGCACCGCCCAGGTAGCCGTCTTCATCACTACAAGGCCAGGGGAACCCCTGTGATTCTTCATCTGGTGTTGCGCCCGCTCCATCATCTACTCCATCACCCGTTCCCTCACCTAGGCCATTGCCTACCCCATTATCTCCACCTATCCCATCTCCATCGACCTCATCACCTTCCTCATCTCCTACGCCTTCTCCATTATCTCCACAAAACCAAGCCTTTGCTCAGGCCGGTACCTCCACTTCCACCACTACTTCCATTCCCAATGCCGCTCGACGTATCATGCTGATACACCAACGTTGGGCACCACGACCTTCGTCTTCACCCTCTCCATCTCCACCATCTCCATTCCCTACCCATCACCACCGCCTTCACCACCTCCTCTCCCAAACACCCGAATTTCTCCAACCCCACCCTCTTCACCACCTTTGCCATCTCCTTCACCATCTTTGCAAGAGCCTAAGCAAGCCACGCCTTTGCCTTTACCTTTACCCCCGCCTACATCTTCACCTTTGCCTTTACCTTCGCCTAAGCCTATCATTGCCACATCGCATTTACCACCACTTGATATCACTCCACCACCTATCACGCCTTCCAAACCTATTTCCTCCACTTCTCCATCCACTTCCACCCCACGGAGCGGGCGTGCATTACCTTTGGTGCCCCTTGGGTCTTGTCCCTGGGGAGATGATGAGCCAAGTCAGGATGATTCAATGCCGGTTCTACATTTCAAGATTCATGATTATATATGCTGGATGTCGATCTGGGTCCTGGTCCCTGGTTATTTTAGGGAAGATGAGCCTATTCTTTCAAAGACAGTTGCCAAGAAGAGTTCTCTCGCCCTGGTGCCAGTTTCTTCTCATGCGAGGCCGGTGGTAATCTCATTGCCGTTCAGATGACGGGCTAAGAAGGGTTCTCCACCCGTATTGTCCTAACTAATACAGCTGCCAGAGATGTTATGCATTCCATGTTCAAGGGGCAATTGGCTATATCTTCTACATTTTCTAAGGACATTTTTCACATATTATGCAATCTCCCTCGATTTATCAGTGAGCCGACCTCGTCAACACCGTGTATTGCTCTCCCTTAGTTTCATCTTGCCCTTCTATCAAGAGAGTCGTGCTTCAAGTCTAATTTTCGAGTGGAATTGTCGAACCTCAAGCTCTTTGTGCCAAGGGACAAAACTCCATGGTTTTATGATGCTGATGCTTCAAAAGAGTTGGTTATCCAAGAATGTCCACATGATGTTAGCACCTAGTGTCGAGGGGCAACTACCCCGAGGAAGCTGCATGTTCATAATCGGGCTAGGCCGTCTGCCAGGTGGCCTCGTTATGAGAGAAGGCACTGTAAATCAAGAAGCCCAAAGGTCATAGCCCGCGCTAGGTGGGTCCGTGTTCAAGAAATCTCTGCCAAGAAGAGGCGGCGGCACAAGCTCAAAGGCCGCGTTTTGTGCACTCAGGGGTCCATTGCTTCTTCCCCTCCTTTCCAGTCATCATTTCTTCTGCTCAGCTCCCACCCTTGGGTGGTGTACCTTCCTCCCTCCAATCCTGTTTCTAAGATTTTCTCCTCTCTCCCCAGGTCCACGAACCCCCATTCCTCCTCTTCTCATCCGGATTCCCCGAGTTTTCTCTATTTTCACAATTCTAGGCCTTAGCTTATGCCCTCTTTTCCTCCCAATTCTGGGACCTCTTCCGACTCTTCTTCTCATCCGGAACCTCCAGATCTTCCCCCTCATCCCGATTTCGGGATATCTTTTAATTCTCCTTCCCCAAGACTTCCGGGCGTTGCTTTTGATTCTTCTCCAACCTGGTCGGATGACCATTCTTCTCCTTCTCCGACCTTGTCGAATGATTCCAATTCTTCTCCTCATTGCCTTTCCGTTCTTTCTTCCTCACCCTTTTAGGGTTCTTGCCCTTTTTCTTGCTATTTTCGAGGCTTTAGTCTGCCTTGATCTCAGTTGATCTCTGGTTATTCTGTATCTGGTTCATTGTTATCAGGGTCTCTGTGCCTTAGCGAGGGAGTTCTAGCCCTCGTCTCTCTTCCTTTTTATCCTTCATCATCCAATTTGGTGTCTGCCGCTCCTCCGTGTAGAGGAATCTTCAAGCCTTGCTATCCTTCTCATCTTGATCCTGACAAGCAAGGAAAACAAAGCACGTGATGCTCACAGCGCGATGGTCAAGATCGCTTCAGGTTGCTATTTCCACGCTATGGATTTGCAAGGTATCTTTATTTTGTGCGAGAATATGCTTTCATTTTCGTTGTTTCTATTATTCCTGTCCATTGTTAAGATAATGTTGTTTCCTCAACATGGTTTGAGTGGCTTTAGTTAAGTTTGCTTAGTTTAGTCAAAATTTTCAGTTCGCTTCTGCAACATTCTTAGGCTGGTGATAGCTCCGCGCTGGGAGTCTAGTTTCTTTCCCCAATCGTTGAGGGTGGCCTTTTGTAGGGTTTTTCACACACTTTACGGCGAGCTATATATCGATTCCTCTGAGGCACATCGTTGCTACTTTGGCCATACTTTGGGTATGCACAAAGGTCTTTTCTTTTCTCTGCTCGGCTGAGTGTAGGGACAAGAGATTGACAGATAAGATGCCCAACCTAGGCGCTCCATAATACGAGAGAGGTCTCAAATAGGGGCAGTCTTTATGACCCTTGAAAAATGAGCGTTCATGCTATATCTAGCCAGCGAGGGCTATCAAAAGAAGATCAATGAATGAATATTAAAATTATGAAATCAAAGGCATGGCAAGAGTGGCAGTACAGTTCCCCGCGTGACGTCATGAGCCCAGTCGCATGTGTGCCTGATAAATATGGGTCTCAAAATCAAAGACACAAAGTCCCGACGCAATAGACTGTATCTTTGAGGGGTAGTGCCCTAGGAGGAATTCAAATCCTGATGTCTCCCATCCTGCATAAAGTTTGTCTCCACTCTTCTTCTGCTTCTCGCTCTTAGGCTAGGTTGAATCCTAGGTATGGCCTTAATAAGGGCACCGTTCTTTAGAGGTGGTTGGTTGTCGCGAGCCACCCTCAAATGCACGCCCTGCTCAAGGGAAGTCTTTAATGAGAGGGGGAGGAATGACGGCTCCTGGCCAGTGGTTTGAGCCCGTCTACGTGCTACAGATTACTTTGTAAAAATCTAAAAAAATCAAATATTTATAAAATCCAAAAAAATCTAATATTGACAAAATGTAAAAAAACAAATAATTTAAAATCCAAAAAAATAAAATGTTTCCAAAATGCAAAAAAAAATCAGATATTGACAAAAATCTAAAAAAATCAGATATTTCAAAATCTAAAAAAATCAAAAAAATACAAAAATAAAAAATATTTGTCTTTTGTTTCCTTCTTCTTGTGTTTTCTATCTGTTTGTTTTGAGAACAGGTATGATCTATTTGCTAAGTGTTCAGGTCGCAGGTTCAAGCTTTCCTCACTCCATATTTTTCTTTGTCTCTTGTCCACATCTTTCTGATCTGTTCTCATCTCTTCAATCTTATCCCCCGTTCTTTTTGAAGCTTGTGTCCTTTTCGGCTTTTGCTTGCTTCATTCCGCTTCATCATATCTACATGAGAGGGCTTTCCCTCACGATTATGAACCTGGCGGTTCTGCTTCATCTGATCTTGGACTTTGATTGAAGAGCGTATTTGTCATGCCTTTTGTCCCACCATGTCCTTGTCACACGTGTCTATGTCCCTCGTGTCATTATCATACGTGTTATTTTGTCCCTCTGTGTCTGTCATATTTTTGTCCCTGTATGTTTTTATCCCACTGTGTCGCCCTGTCATGTGTTGTTATCCCACACATGTCTTGTCCCAACGCATGTCTTTCGTCCCTCCATGTCGTCACGCGTGTCTTTTGTCCCTTGTGGTTTGTTGTCCCACATGTCTATGTCCAACCATGTCTTGTCCCACCGCGTGTGCTGTCCCACCATGTTGGGTTGTCTTGCCCCACCGTGTTCTTTAGTCCCGCTCACGCTTATTGTTTGTTCTTGTGATGTTTTGTCTACATCGTGGTGTGATTGTTATGCTTCATTCATCCTTTTCATGTTATGTTATGTTCATCTTCATTGTTATGTTATGTTCATCCTTGTTATGTCATCTTCATGTTCATGTTGTGCTTGTCTTATTTGAAAACCCCATAAAAATCTGAATATGCAAAAAGTCCAAAAAATGTCGTTTCGTTTGGCAGGTAAGTCAGGTATGGCTCTCTATCCTTACTCATTGTTGCATTACTATAAGGTTTCTACCTTATTATAGCCTCTCAAGGATCGGCTAGTTGTCCGTGTGTTCTCGGATCTGATATTCCCCTTTACCAAAAATGATGATGATCTAGGAGCATAAGGTTAATCGTTGGATAAGCCGTTAGTTTGAGTCGGGTGGGGGACGATGGACTCTGTCTCGCACGCCGTGGTTGCAAGAAGACTCTTGACCCCATCTTGCTCAGTCTAGCAATAGTATCCTTGAGTACTTTCTATTTTTATTCTTTCTTCATATTCATTTTGATGATTTCTTTATTTTAGCACAGCATGCATAATGTCATTTTTGAGCATTCACGTCTCGAATTCTCTCAAGGTTTCTCCTCAACAATGGTTAATTGCACTTCATTTCTCTTGAATAAGAGATCGCCTCATTCCTCTCTGAATTTGAACGTCTTCTCTGATCTACCCGCTTGGTCTGGTTGGCCAGCGTGATTCTTGTTAGGATTTTATCTTAGTTTCACTCTCCTTTTCCAGCTTTTCAGCTGTGTTCTTCTGATCCCCTCATTGTCCGTGGATTGTGTCCCGCAATAAGGCTAGTCGTGTTTCCTTTCTTTCCTTAGTTAGCTCTCCAGACATGTCTCATCTGTGTCATCCATTCCTGGTGGTTAGTTTGGCATTTTTGAGAGAATTCATGTCGCTTGTTGGTTATGACGGGTGTCTTTTACCTTGATGCCCGCTTTTCAGTTCTTTCCGCTTCATCTCTACTTCATCTCCATTTCTCATCGCTGTTACTTTCGCTCCATCTCCATTCCATTTCACCTCCGCACCACTTTCGCTCATTCTCTTGCAAAGTGGACATCAAGGAGGGGCATCTGTTGACACCCGTTTTCATCCTACAAGTTGAGTTTATTCTCTCATTCATCTTTATAATGCTCTAAATTATCCATTATTTTGGAGTCTTCTTTGAGCCTATTTCGAGCCCTTTTATTGACCATTTTTCAAGCCCATTGAGCTTTGGAGGCTTTTATCTTCAATTCCCCAACTTTCGGGACTGATTCAGGCAGTCTCGGTGGCCGAATGGGCATCCGGAACAAGACCGCATAGGCTCCTAAATGCGGTCACCTAGGTGACCGCGTTCATTAGAATGTGGTTGCCTAGGCAACCAGGTCCTCAAGTGAATACTATTTTTTATTTTTTATTTTTTTATTTTTTTTATTTTTTTAATGATAGCTTTCTCTTAGAAGACCGCCTTCGTGAAGGCGGTCATCCAGGAGATTACGTTTTGGCCATTTTTATTTTTATTTTTATTATTTTTTAATGTACTGAGACCGCCACTATCAAGTAGCGGTCTCAGGAAGACCAATTTTTCAATTTTTGTGCCAAAATCTTCTCGGTCGCCCATAGTCGCCTGGCGGTCACCCCTATGGCCGTTTTTATTCAAATGGCGGTCATCTCATGACTGTTTCTTCATTGTAGAGTCCAGAACCTCCTGAATTCTGATTTCTTTGCCCAAGGACTCCTTGGAGTCCTTGTTTGATCCATCTTCAAAGAGAATATCCCTCCAGATCGATTCTAATCCACCTTGGGGATATATTCCCACTATTATCCACAAGTTTTATCAATCTAAATCTCTATTTTGGGTGTCTATCCTCAGATTTAAACCCTAGGGTTTCTGTAACTCCTATAAATAGAACCCAGTTCAATGTACGCGAAGGGGGGGGCTCTTTCTTGGTTCAGGGCGAAGCCATGTTGCATCTCCGACTCGTCTCTTCAACCCTGGCCTGAAGAGGGAAGTATTAGCTTCAACTTCCATGCTCAAGGGGTTTCTATTTCTCTTTATTCTCTTAGTTATTCCCCTCCTATTTTCAAAAATCATCACAGATTGCATTTTCTACACTTTGCATGTGTTTTTCTTCATATTGCATCTCTGTTTCCCGCAGTTCTGCTGTGTGATTTTTCCTCCTATTTGTTTCATTTTCATCACAACACATACACCTATCTTTTCCACCGTTTCACAGGGGTTAAAAACCCTCCCCCGATGCGTTCTCCCCCTTTCTTTGCACCTACTTTATCACTTCGGGATTGATGCTACACTTTGGTTTTCTAATGGGTTTTTATCTCTTGTTTTGTCTTTGTTTTGTAGGAGAAGCATGATTGAACTTGAGGCCCTCTTCTTCCTAATGGTTGGAAGGAGAGGATGTTCATCCCACATCGTTTCCCGCACCCATCTCTTAAGCGCGATCAAATCTTCATTCTTTTCAAGGTACACGACGTCGTTGCATCCCTTCCCTCCACCTTTTGGCGTTGCTAATCCTTGGTGGCGATCCTCTCGCCACCATCTCGGCCCAAAAACAAAGTTGCATATCATAGCAATATTTGATATGCGACTATGATAACACATGTGTTGGGACGGAAGAGCGCCTCACGTCATGCTCATGCTCTCCTATAAAATAAAGCAAAACAAGGGAAACCCATTAGAAATCGAAGTGTAGCATCCAATCCCGTATGTGATAAAGTAGCATGAATAAAAGGGGGAGAATGCACCAGGGGGAGGTTATTAACCCCTATGGAAGGGTGAAAAAGATAGGTGTGTGTATTGTGATGAGAATGAAACAAATAGATTAAAAAATCATGCAGCTCAACTGCGGGAATATGCCATGCAATATGAGGAAAAGTGCATATGTAGCAGAAAAATAGCAAACTGTGATGATTTTGGAAAAGGGGAAGCGAATAACTAAGAGGAGAGAAGAGGAAAATGAGCCCTGAGCGTTGGAAATTGAAGACAATACTTCCCTCTTCAGGTTGGGGTCGAAGAAATGAGTCAGAGATGTAGCATGGCTTCGCACCGAACCGAAGAAGAGCCCCCCGTCGTGTACTGCGAACTGGGCAATTTAAATAGAAGTGTAGAAACCCTAGGATAAACACCCAAATTAGAGATTTAGATTGCTAAAACGCGTGGATGATAGTAGGAATATATCCTTAAGGTGGATTAGAATTGATATAGAGGGATGTTCTCTTTGAAAATGGATCAAACAAGGACTCCATGGAGTCCGAAGAATTCAGAGTTCAGATCAATCTGGAATCTGTTATGAGAAAACGGTCTATCGCGAGACCGCCATTCGAAGAAACGGTCATGGCATGACCGCCATTTGGATAAAAACGGTCATATGGGTGACCGCCAGGGGATTGGGGCGACCAGGGCGATTTAGGCACAAAAATTGAAGAAACGGTCTTCCTGGGACCGCTATTTGATAGTGGCAGTCTAAGTAGGACCGTCATTTGATAAAATAAAAACAATAAATTTAAAATTTAAAAAAATAAAAAATTCACTGTGCACCCGAGAACGCTCTCTCCTAGACGACCGCGTTCTCATGAATGCGGTCTCCTAAACGACCACGACCATGAGTCTGTACGGTGAAGTTTTGGGCTTTCGTTTGGCCGCCCAAACTGCCCGAATCGGTCCCGAAAGGTTGGGAATCAAAGCTAAAGGTCTCCAAAGCTCAATGGCCTCAAAAAATAGTCAATAAATGGGCTCGAAACAGGCTCAAAGAAGGCTCCAAAACAATAGATAATTCAGGGCATTAAAAGATGAATAAGAGAAATAACTCAACTTGTGCGCTGAAAATGGGTGTCAACAGCAGTACGCCAAAGACCGTGTTAGGAAGAAGACAAGGTAGGTGGAGACGAAGATAGGCAGACGCGGTTCCATGCCAACCGCGGCTATTAGATGCGGTTGAACGCCGACCGCATTCTCCCACCGCCATACTCGTCGAACCAACAAAGCTCGAAAAGTAGCTACGGTTCACGACCAACCGCTTCAGAGGTCGAGAGTCGAACGCGGTTACTGGTGGACTGCGACTCACCCTCCGATCCAAAAATCTTAGAATCGCATAAAACCCAATTTTCCACCCCCCAATTGCTGCTAAACGACGGGGAAACAATCCTAGACTCAATACCCACCTTCCCCAAGTCGGAAGGGATCAAACCGACCTCAAAATGGCTAAAAATGGCCGATTCCCACGAATCAACCCAAACCGAGTCACATGGACAAACAGCCTCATACCGGCCCCAATTCACAACCAAACGAGTTCAAACTGGCGGGAAACAAATCCTAACATGCAAGGGGTTCAAATTTTACCATTTAATGTGAAAACCATTGCCTAGAACGGTGAAGACGGCTCACACCCCCAAAAGATGCTTTCGCCCTTAAAGTTAGAAAACCCACTCAAACACACACCGTTCGGCTCCAAATCGCGAGGAAATGCAGGAAAAGAGAAGGGTATCCATCCCCCTTTCTCCACCGAAGATCTCACGCGTAGAAACGGCCAAACCATGCCGAAAAAAATCACACGAACTACCCACGTCGGCTTTGAATCCACGAACAGGATCGCGCCAAGGCCACGCTCCGATACTCGTGCCATCACCACTCAGGTCAGCACCACGCCATCACCACCTCACCCATCTCCGAACCGATCACGCGCCCCGGGGGAGAGGAGAAGAGAGGAGAGAGAATGGAGGGAGAGAAGGAAGAGATCATGAGGGAGGATAGAGGAGAGAGAAAGGGTTAAAAAGAAAATAAAATATGAAAATTAGCAATTTTCCTAAAATCTAATTTTCTGCACAAAATTCTATAAACTCAGAAAAATACGAAAAAATAGTCTCTGTGATCCTCGGAACGAGCACAATGCACCTGTAGCATCTCGGAGTTGCAAAACTCAAAGGTTAACTCTCCACGGGGTTCCAAAAGTTATACAAGGGAAAAACCCTAGTGGATCGTAAAATACGTTTCAGGACCCACGAAAGCACTCCAAAAGCTCTCCTATTCTGATCCGAAGAATCTAGGGTATTACACCGAGGATCTCAGTATTCAACAGGCTATCCTTTCCTAGGATGCCAGCCAGAAGGGTGATACCGATGAACAAGCACCTCCAGATATTCAGCTGTAACATGACCAGAGTGGCTGGCCGCTATGAGTCTCTACCCGAAGAATCTGAAGAAGTGATTAGGCTCGTCGGGTGGCCCAGCCCTATAACCAGAAGAAAGAAAGTTGCGGCTGATGCAATGTAGGCCCTCGGCAGCGAAACAAGCGCGGATGTAGTCACTATAGCTGCAAACGTGATCACTACAGAAGATGAGGGCGAGAGGCCAGCCCTTGCTTCAGATGCTCCAATGGAGGGAGGAGGTCAAGCACCTAGCCCTTCCACCCCTGATCCAACAATGATGCTGCAAATCCTGAAATACCAACAGGAGATTGAAATTGTCATGCCTCGAGCCTTTATTACAGCGGAAGACTAACTCGGGGAGCGTGAACAGCCGGCATGGTAAGCCTCTTGCGAGCAAGAATGATCAAAGCGCAAGACAATCACACACATAAATGCAATTGCACAATATTACTCAAACTCCAACTTTATTTCAAAATAATCAAGTACAACAACTAATTCAATTTCCATTATGCACTAGACTCAAGAAATAGGAAAATTACATAGACTCAATCTAAACAATTTAGACTTCCAAAGTCTTCACTCTCATCTTGACAATACTTTCATTCGCTCTCGGACCCGCTACTTGTATAACCTGAATCCGAATTCGAATGACTTCCATCTCCTGAAAAGATTGGAAATAGGTAATGAGCACACTTGCCCAGTAGGTATCTTCGCATCAACATGAAGGCACTATTAAAGTAATTAATAATTTAGCTCTAAAGAATGAGGTAAAAATCATGTGAATGTGATCAATCATGCGATTAAACCAAAGTAACAAGATGATCATGTAAGTTAGAAATGAGAGCAAGTACGAACTAGCAAGAATGTTATAAGAACATGATATTGGCCTTTCATGAAGAAGAATATATCAAGAATTTACTAGCAGGCCACATAATCATCACTCCAGTATCTTTTTCTTATGAGCAAGTACTTCATGAATTTCTGTGGAATATCAAGCAAGAAAGTCATGTACAAGAATGTCATGTCGTGCCGTGGATTTTCACTTATTTATAGAGAAAGTACTCCCAGCGCAATGCGACGCCAGTAGCATCATACCCCATGGTTTATAAAATAGTATGTTTCCGACAATCAGCCGAGGGGACTAGCATAGAGCCCTTGAACACAATCAGTGCTCGATCGCATCTTAAAGTATAAATCAAGTTACTTCCACGCATGTAACAATAAAATATGGCCAAGAATGTAATAAGTTCAATAAGCTCATGATAACAATAATTCAATGAATGAATGCTTCAATACGAATCATGAGAAATCAAGAATGACTTAAGCAAGGTTATGCTTATGGAAATAAATCGGCAGCATAACGATACGTTCTTTATCTTCCATTCATTATGTTAGGTTTCTTGATCAATATGATAAGTTCTAGATCATCAAGAGTCTATCTAGAACCTTGGAATATCAACCCTTGGTCAATCCTTGGGTTAAAATACTCAAGTAGTGTGACGGTCGTGTACTAGGCCGTTACATGATGTGACGCTCCAGTATTGGGCCGTTACATTAGTCTGAATCTAGAACCAAGAAATCGGACTCAGTGGAATGTGACGGTCGTATATTGGGCCGTTACTTGTGCCTGACGGTCCAACATAGAGTCGTTACATTACTGATAACCAAAATCATCGATAGTGTAATCTAATCAATGGATTTTAATGGTACAACCAACTCGACGTCCTAGTGGGAATCCCAGACTTGCGGAGAATTACGGAGGCCTTGAAACAAGATTTCCTACTCCATTGGAAGGAATATCCAATAGAGAGGTCCTCATGTCCAAGAATAGTGTTCCTATAGTGTAAAGTGAACTAATGGATAACATATCGGGATATGTGCCATATACTTAAAGAAATGACTCTATAGATAGGAAAGAATGTGTAACATTATGAAACCAAGATAAAACTCCGTCAATACAACTTTGGAAAATCATGATTTAGAATACAAAACTATAGAGTTTTAGCCAATGAAATTAGCATAACTTAGAATAACCTAAGACACATTAATCATGCAATTTGATTATGAATCAGAAACTAAACTCAAAGTCATGATAATAGGTCCAAACTTTGCTATCTAAGCTTATTTATAATTAAACTTAACTGATTATTATTCTGTCTTGGGCTGACAGAACACAGGTGTCTGACGGTCTAGGATAGGTGCGTTACAGTGTGTGACGGTTTATCGAGGGGCCGTTACAGTGGTGTAACACTCCTTCTACGGTGCGTCAGAGACAATAGAACAAATAAAAGCATAACAAGTTGTGACGGTCTATCGTAAGGCCGTTACATTCATGTGACGGTCTTACGTTGGTGCGTCAGAGAACCTACTGGTAGTAAACCAAAGTGAAGGTTTATGAAAACATAACATGCCTGGAAATCAACATATTACCACTGTCCTAGTCATGATAACGATGCATAGGCCAACTATATGCAAGGGTTTAGTGAATAGACAAGATAATACCTTTTAAATTTCCATTTAGGGCTAAGAGGTGCATAAATGTATAAAACTATGAAATCATGAAATTCTTAGTCTATAATGCATGAAATCAAGCATAATTAGAGGGCTTTTATTCCTAACAAGTTATTTTTACCAATCATGCGATAACCTACCTCTTCTAGAACCTTAAAACTTCGAATTTGATGCTAGGTGCTACCCTTAGTCCCTTGTACTTCTTGTGATAACTCAGCAACTTCAATCTGCTCTATTTCCTCAGCCTCTTGACCTAAGGATGTGAAATTTTGAGGGTAAGAAGATGAAACTATTGGGAACAAAAAGTTCTAAAGGATTGAGTTCCAATTATCTCGTTTAGACGTCCTAATGTCCTGATCTTTAGGGGACTTGCGTTCAGATTCCTGGGTTGCTAAGGTTGAATCAGCAACTTTGGAAGCTTCTATCTCCTTGGTTGCTTGATCTCCTAGCACGAAATTTGAGAACCATTAGTCTAAAATATACTAAACAAAATCTTCTAAATAACTTACCCGAATTTATGACTCCTTACCTAATTCTTCACGAGCCAAACGTAAGGGTCGCTCAGTTCAGAACTAGGTCCTATTTATAGGGTTTTGGCTAGGGTTTGGAGATTAGATCGATTCTAGAGTCCTTAATCTGCCAGAACCTAATCCCTAAGAGTCCTTAGTGATGTTCTAAGCTTCCCTAAGTCGATCTCTTGTAGATAGGATTTCAAAGTTCCAATCTTTTTGTAATTTCCTCACCTTACGGAATCTGCAAGATGTAACGGTCGTGTCTAGGTGCATTACAGGGCTGTGGCAGTCGCCCGTTAGACCGTTACATGTGACGTATATAGAGTTTCAGTTTGATAAAACTCTTTTATTCATTTATCCATATATTTATCTTACACAATTCGTATTTATTCATTAAAATACGTGAATAAGCCAATTACCCTTCTAGAATATGGGCCAAACTTAATGGGCTTAGTCCATTAAGCTTTTGGATAATAATTAGATAGGCTAGGTTAGCCTAATTGAGCCTTATAATGACTTATTAATCTAATAATCATTCATTAATTTATTTAGGCCTTTATAATTTCCAGAAAACTATTTTATAATTCAAAAATTATATATATAAATTATGGGGTACTACACCCTCCCCCACTTAGAAAAATTTGGTCCCCAAATTCAATATATGGATTTCGGAGAGTGTACTTACAGTTAAATAATTCTGGAAATCTTTTCCGCATGGCTGCTTCGGTTTCCCAAGTTACTTCATATGGCCATGTTTTCTTCCATTGAATATTGACCATAGGAATAACTTTATTTCGTAGTTGACGCACTTCTCGTTCTAGAATCTTTATTGGCGTTTGCTCGAATGTCATATCCTTCTGAATCTCCAGATTGTCATAAGTGATAATATGGTCAAGATCATATACATACTTCTTCAGCATAGAGACGTGAAATACGTCATGAACTCCTGCTAATTGTGGAGGTAAAGCCAGTTTGTAAGCCACTTCACCAATCCGTTCAATAATTTCAAATGGGCCAACGAATATTGGAGTTAGCTTTCCTTTAATGCCAAATCTTCGAATACCACGACCTGGAGAAACCTTTAAATATACATGATCTCCTACTTGAAACTCCAAGTCACGTCTTCGATTGTCAGTATAAGACTTTTACCTATCTTGTGCCATCTTCATTCTTTCTTGAATGATCTTGATCTTCTTGGTAGAATCCCTTATAAGGTCGGGGCCTAGAAATTGCTTTTTCCCTATTTCATTCCAGCATATTGGTGATCGACAACTTTTTCCATATAAAGCTTCAAAAGGTGTCATTTGTATGCTAGCCTGATAGCTATTGTTATATGAAAACTCTACTAGAGGCAAGTGATCATGCCAACTACCTTCAAAGTCGATAGCACAAGCCCTGAGCGTATCTTCTACTACCTGATTTATTCTTTCCGTTTGACCATCTGTTTGTGGATGAAAAGCTGTGCTGAAATTCAATCTAGTCCCTAGTGAATGTTGTAAACCCTTCCAGAATTGTGATGTGAATCGACGATCCCTATCAGATATAATAGTGACGGGGACACCATGTAGTTTGACAATCTCCTTTATGTATAATGTTGCTAGAATTTCCACAGACCATCGACTCTTGATTAGTATGAAGTGTGCGGATTTAGTCAATCGGTCTATGATTACCCATATTCCATCGTGTCCACCTCTGATCTTGGGTAAACCCATAATAAAGTCCATCCCTATACTCTCCCATTTCCATTCGGGAATACTCAAGGGGTGTAATTTACCTGCGAGTCTAAAATGCTCTGCCTTTACCTGCTGGCAGGTGAGACAGCGAGATACGAAATCAGCTATTTCGCTCTTCATATTGGGCCACCAAAAATTTCTTTTGAGATCTTGATACATCTTTGTTCCTCCTGGATGAATTATGTATTTGGAATTATGCGCTTCATCTAGGATTAGTTTTGATGGGGACATCACCTCCCATGCCCACGTTCACAGCTCGTCTCCTCGCCCCGGTTGCATCCGGCATGGTTTAGTCATTTAATTTTGAGTCCTATGTAAATTTATTTGAGTCATTTGATGTATTTTCCCTTTTATTTGAGTCATGTTCCTAGGTCTTGCATTTATTTTCCTAAGTTTGAGTGTCATTAGATTGTGTAATGTGCTATTGGGCCCAATTCTTCGGGCTTGGCCCATGAGCCCCCCCTACCCCTTCGGTTATTTGTTATTGAGTCTTTTGTAAGGGACTTATTGTAAAATGTGGGTTTCCTATATATAGGGCCCCATTTCCTTCATTTGGAGGTAATGAATCAATCAATGAAAAAAATACCATTTGAGAGTCCAAAGCTTAGTTTAGTGGAGTGATTCCAACATTCTTTGGGTGAGAAACCCTAGGGGAGAGATTCCCCACCCTTCCCTCTCTTAATCCCTCTTTTTTTTACTCCACTTTCTCTCTCCTCAACACCCAATTTCGAATTTTCTTCTCTCTCCTCCCTTCCCAACCACCTCAACCCCCACCTACCATCATTAAAGCCCTCCACTTCCCCATGGCCTCCAATACTCCACCCCCTAGTCCTAAGAAGATCCCTCACCATTCCAACACCATCTTCCACATTCCAACACCACTTTCCCCATTCCAACACAATCAACCCCTTCCCCACACAACCCCACAACTTCCAAGGCCATTTCAAATTTGAAATCCACCCTTCCCTCCACTCACTTGTGCCCCCCCCTCACTTTCTCCTCTCACCCACCTTCCCAAATTCGTAGCTCCTCCTCCCACCACCTGTTAGACCCCCTTCCAGACCCCATTCTTCCCTTCCCCCACCTTAGAACACCCCCTCCTAGACCCCCTCATAGCCCGGGCTTTCCCCAAACTCATCCACCCCCATTTCCCCTCCCATATACCCCATTCCCCCCATCATCATCAACCTACAGCTCTCAACTGAAGATCTACAGCAGACCAGCAACTTACAGCGGCTACCACGACCTCCTCCGGATGAGTTTGAAGACCCAAGAGCCATCGTCGGAAGCGTCTGCCAGTCGCCTTCGCAACCGAAGTGGTTTCGTCTTCTTCTGATCTCCGAGTCGTCCAGGAGGTCCATTCTCCCACAGCTGCACGGTTCTATCTTGGCTGAGGACCTGAGTCAGATTAGAAGCTCTGCCACGACGAACCCTGAAGGAATCAATCCTCAAGTTCTTCTTCAAAGTTCTTCATCGGCCTGTCTACTTTCAGAATCAAGAAGCGGAAGCCCATTCAGCATCCGGGAACAGAAGTTACCAATTTTCTTCCACGGTCGCGCGGCTCTGCCTTCCCCAGTCTACATCGACACCTCCTCACTCTTCTGGCTCCAAAGATCGTCTCCGTTTTCTTCTGGCATCCCCGTTCCTTTTTCTACAAATAGGACTCACCCACGGTTCTAACGGCGATGACGGCATCAAATTTGGAGTTCGGGAGCGGCCAGGACAGCCTCTGCATCCTACTGTTGGTGACCTGCCCCTGCTAGTCTGAGAAACAGAGGCCCTGTTCAAGCTCCTGCCCCGACCTGCAGTGACTCCAGAAGAATTTACAAAAATTCTGAGGCATTCCCCTTTATGTTACGAAGATTTTGCCGCCCATCTCGCCATCAGAGAAATTCCTGAGCAAGATCTTCAACAGCAACACCGACCCTCTATCTTGGTTCACAGACAGCAGGCAGATTCGGCGTCCACCCTTGTTCCTCGTTCTTTGCTTTGGTTTCCCCACCTCGCTTGGCCGGCTGAAGGCCCCTCCATGCGTGGAGGTAGTATTGATGTAATATCATTAACCCCCACCCCAAGTTCCCCCTCCTGCGAGAGGTGTAGTGGTGTAATTTGTTTGGGCAGGTCAAGCGACACCGCCGCAGCGTGTGGGGATCCACTCGCCTCCCCGCTCGCCCTCGTCTCCGACCGGGACCGGTTTCTTCAAACCGGTCGAGTAAGTGCTCAAACCTTCACTTCACTTAGTGCTTGTATTTCAATATTAGTTCTAATTCCGCTGGTTATGCGAGTGAGAGCCCGATCCTCAAGCCCCATTGCCTTGAGTGATCACCGTGGGAAGAGTGCAACCGGTGCCTTCGGCACTTCATCGGCCCCGTTGAATTGGGCTTCCAAATCCATTGGGAATCAAATCTTGGCCTTGCTGGCCCTCTACCAGCAAGGGCCCAACCCCTCAACCTCACCTTTGCATTGCCAAGTTACCCCGGGCTTGGGTGAGCGACGAGAGAGCGGTGGCCCAAATTGGCCCATTTAGATTGCGATTGTGCTTGCTTGCATTAGGTCCGAGGTTGTGTCACATCAAGTGGTATCAGAGCAAGTTCACAACTTGTCTCTCCACAAGTTGGTCCTAGGGCATGTTTATACATTTAGAGTCCTCGGTTGCATCTCCCATGTCCAATTGAATGGCCACTTCATACCCGTCATATTCATCCCCATCAACTTTCCCAAGAAGCCCAAATCCTCATGGAAGCTCCATTGCCAACAAAGTGGGTAGCAACACCTCTATCATAGAAGCCCTACCTAATGTCCTTAATCGGCTTGAAGATATCATGTCTCGACTCGACCGACTTGAAGGAAATAGCCGTGCACCAAGAGTGAATGAGAGTGACCTTTGGGGAAATCTAGAAACCATTTTTTTAGAACACTTGAAAATCAAAACCCCCGCCTTTGATGGATCCAACAGCCCAAGCCTTTACATAGATTGGGAGATTTCCCTAGACCAATTCTTTAAAAGTTACCCCTTGAACGAAGAAAGGAGAATGAGGCTAGCCAAGGCACACCTCTCCAAACAAGCTAAAACTCATTGGTTAGTTGTGGAAGGTTTAAGAAGGATCCGCAGGGAGGCCCCCATTAGCACTTGGGATGAGATGAAGGTCGAGCTTAGTAAAACCTACACTCTCCAACCCTCTCCCTCCTACTCAAATCACAAAAGCCCAAGGAGTACTTCAACTCCTTCATCCCCACCCGGTCAATCCAAGACCCCAATCACCCATTCCCTACCACTTCCCATCTCTCCCACCCCAACCACTACATTTACACCCCACCTCCAAGTCCACACCACAACCATAGGCCCCCATACCCAATTGGGCCCCATGGCCAACTCTCCACCTAGGCCCATGGTAACCCCCACCACTACCTCTCCATCACCCCCAAAAAGAGACACTCCTCCCAAAACAAATCAACCCAAACCCCTTCAACCCACCCATCTTCCTCTCCCTACCCCAATCCAACTCCCACCAAAGCCTCCACTACTACCCTCACCTATCCTAACCCAAGTTTCCCACTACCTACCACCCCGGATACACCATGCCCCAATCATCACCACACCCTCAAAAGCCCCTCTCACCTCCTTAGAAGAAGAACCCATACCCCACCCCATAGTGGTGAACACTCCAAACCCACTCTCCACCTTGGAGGAAACCCAAGCCCAAATTGAAGAAGAAACAACACATGAGGGTCTTCACCTTACATCACCCTCTCTAGTTGGGACAAAGCTCATCTTAGGAGAACCCATTGTTAGTTGGCTAAAGGAGAGCCCAATTGGAGAGATCCGGGCCCATGTTTTCCCTCCCATAGAACAAGACCTTCTCTTAGTGCCCTTCTTCTCCTATCACACCACAATCCAAGCCTCCTATCAAGTGGAGACCTTAGAGGACCTTCTCAAGGGCATATCATGGCAATTAGAGATGACTAGCATGATGACCCCTATGGTTGAACAACCTAGGAGCCTTAGCCTCCTACACCTATGCATAGGGTCTATCACCTCGGTTTGCACCATTGGTTGCTACACTAGCGACCTCCTTCTATTCCTCCCTACACCGGATGAGCCCAACCTTCTCCTCAATTTAGAGCTTCTTATCTCGGGTAGAAAGCCAAGCCCTCCACTCATGGCCGACTCACTTGTCAAGAACATTGGCCCAACTATAATGGAGAAGAGTGACTTAGCACCTTTTAAGGATCTTGAAGACATGGAGTTCCTCCCCCTAGGTGACCCATTTTATGATCCATATGATCCATTCCAATGGGAGTCAAGGGACTCATATGACCTAACCATCTTACCAACCACCCACCCTTTCCTACCCTCACCCACCATATTGGGCCAAACCCACCTCATCTATGACCCGGGTTACACCTTGGGAGCCATGACCTTGGGCCACATTTCTATAGGTAATGAGGTTGTGCTCCATCCCATGATGACCACATTCTTAGATCCGTTCGATCCTTTCCAATGGGAGTTCAAAGGTTGTCCCACACCTATACACATGGAAGTCACCCTTAGGAAAAACATGCATGTGTCTAGGCCTACCACACCACTTGGCATGAACACTATGTTGGGTCCATTCATTCATACCACCCACATGTCAAGTAGAAAGCATGAGTGGTCCATATTCGGATGTATTGGTCCACCTTCATTTATCATGGGTCTTAAGCATGTCAAAAGCATCTACGGATGTCCAGGTTCCCCTACATTCATCGCCACTTTGCATGATAGGTTCACCTACGGGTGCCCCAGCCCACCTAGGCCCACCAAAGTCTACATGACAACATTGCATGATAAGTCCACATATGGTTGCCCCGGCCCTCCAAAATCCATCAAAGTCTTCTTGGCATCAAAGCATGATTGGTCTACTTTTGGTTGCCCAGGTCTACCCATCACCCCTAGAATGTCAACATTCACAAAATTGCATGAAAGTCTTTGCAAGCACATAAACAAAAAGAATGAGGCTTATAAGTGGCGGGCCAACTCTCATCGGCGTCACCAAGAATTCCATGAGGGTGACTTTGTGATGGTAAGGATGGAGAGGCACTCCCTGGGAGCCACCTCCAAATTGAGGCCACGTGGGGCTGGTCCCTTCCAGGTCCTGAGGCGCATTGGTGCAAATGCCTATGAGTTAGATCTCCCCGAGGAATATGGGGTAAGTCCCACATTCAATGTCACCGACTTAGTGCCATATAAGGGACCCACGGTGGTACCTAGTGAGGAGATTGAGCATATTCCTTCCCTTGAGAGAGCACCCACCTGTGAGGAGAGACCACCAGCCAAGAGAGTCCAGCGTGAACAAATTGAACAAATATTGGATGAACAAGTCACTACCACTCGGAGCAAGGTATACGAGCGCTATCTCGGCAGGTGGATGGATCGGTCTCGTTCGGAAGACTTGAGGGCAGTACCACTTCTACACCCCCCAAGGAGGGAAGGACACTTACTCGACGGAGTCGAGTTCTCCGCACCCCGGGAGTATGATGGGGACATCACCTCCCATGCCCACGTTCACAGCTCGTCTCCTCGCCCCGGTTGCATCCGGCATGATTTAGTCATTTAATTTTGAGTCCTATGTAATTTTATTTGAGTCATTTGATGTATTTTCCCTTTTATTTGAGTCATGTTCCTAGGTCTTGCATTTATTTTCCTAAGTTTGAGTGTCATTAGATTGTGTAATGTGCTATTGGGCCCAATTCTTCGGGCTTGGCCCATGAGCCCCCCCTACCCCTTCGGTTATTTGTTATTGAGTCTTTTGTAAGGGACTTATTGTAAAATGTGGGTTTCCTATATATAGGGCCCCATTTCCTTCATTTGGAGGTAATGAATCAATCAATGAAAAAAATACCATTTGAGAGTCCAAAGCTTAGTTTAGTGGAGTGATTCCAACATTCTTTGGGTGAGAAACCCTAGGGGAGAGATTCCCCACCCTTCCCTCTCTTAATCCCTCTTTTTTTACTCCACTTTCTCTCTCCTCAACACCCAATTTCGAATTTTCTTCTCTCTCCTCCCTTCCCAACCACCTCAACCCCCACCTACCATCATTAAAGCCCTCCACTTCCCCATGGCCTCCATTACTCCACCCCCTAGTCCCAAGAAGATCCCTCACCATTCCAACACCATCTTCCACATTCCAACACCACTTTCCCCATTCCAACACAATCAACCCCTTCCCCACACAACCCCACAACTTCCAAGGCCATTTCAAATTTGAAATCCACCCTTCCCTCCACTCACTTATGCCCCCCCCACACTTTCTCCTCTCACCCACCTTCCCAAATTCGTAGCTCCTCCTCCCACCACCTGTTAGACCCCCTTCCAGACCCCATTCTTCCCTTCCCCCACCTTAGAACACCCCCTCCTAGACCCCCTCACAGCCCGGGCTTTCCCCAAACTCATCCACCCCCATTTCCCCTCCCATATACCCCATTCCCCCCCATCATCATCAATCTACAGCTCTCAACTGAAGATCTACAGCAGACCAGCAACTTGCAGCGACCACCACGACCTCCTCCGGACGAGTTTGAAGACCCAAGAGCCATCGTCGGAAGCGTCTGCCAGTCGAATTCGCAACCGAAGTGGTTTCATCTTGTTCTGATCTCCGAGTCGTCCAGGAGGTCCATTCTCCCACAGCTGCACGGTTCTATCTCGGCTGAGAACCTGAGCCAGATTAGAAGCTCTGCCACGACGAACCCTGAAGGAATCAGTCCTCAAGTTCTTCTTCAAAGTTCTTCATCGGCCTGTCTACTTTCAGAATCAAGAAGCGGAAGCCCATTCAGCATCCGGGAACAGACGTTACCAATTTTCTTCCACGGTCGTGCGGCTCTGCCTTCCCCAGTCTGCATCGACACCTCCTCACTCTTATGGCTCCAAAGATCGTCTCCATTTTCTTCTAGCGTCCCCATTCCTTTTTCTGCAAATAGGACTCACCCACGGTTCTAATGGCACTGACGACATCAAATTTGGAGTTCGGGAGCGGCCAGGACAGCCTCTGCATCCTACTGTTGGTGACCTGCCCCTACTAGTCCGAGAAATAGAGGCCCTGTTCAAGCTCCTGCCCCGACCTGCAGCGACTCCAGAAGAATTTACAAAAATTCTGAGGCATTCCCCTTTATGTTACAAAGATTTATCCGCCCATCTCGCCATCAGAGAAATTCCTGAGCAAGATCTACAATAGCAACACCGACCCTCTATCTTGGTTCACAGACAGCAGGCAGATTCGGCGTCCACCCTTGTTCCTCATTCTTTGCTTTGGTTTCCCCACCTCGCTTGGCCGGCTGAAGGCCCCTCCATGCGTGGAGGTAGTATTGATGTAATATCATTAACCCCCACCTCAAGTTCCCCCTCCTCCGAGAGGTGTAGTGGTGTAATTTGTTTGGGCAGGTCAAGCGACACCGCCGCAGCGTGTGGGGATCCACTCGCCTCCCCGCTCGCCCTCGTCTCCGACCGGAACCGGTTTCTTCAAACCGGTCGAGTAAGTGCTCAAACCTTCACTTCACTTAGTGCTTGTCTTTCAATATTAGTTCTAATTCCGCTGGTTATGGGAGTGAGAGCCCGATCCTCAAGCCCCATTACCTTGAGTGATCACCGTGGGAAGAGTGCAACCGGTGCCTTCGGCACTTCGTCGGCCCCGTTGAATTGGGCTTCCAAATCCATTGGGAATCAAATCTTGGCCTTGCTGGCCCTCTACCAGCAAGGGCCCAACCCCTCAACCTCACCTTGGCATTGCCAAGTTACCCCGGGCTTGGGTGAGCGACGAGAGAGCGGCGGCCCAAATTGGCCCATTTAGATTGCGATTGTGCTTCCTTGCATTAGGTCCGAGATTGTGTCACATCAAGTTTCTTCTTAGCCTCATGATCTGGTACACATATTCGGCCCTTAAATAACAATCTTCCGTCATTGAAATAGAAAAATCCGGCCTTTGTTCCATATTGGCTTTAATTTCCAGTAATATATGATCATCATTTTGTAGCTTGACCAGATCTTCTATCAATGTAGGTTGAGCTCGGATATTGGCTATGAAACAATCTTCTTCCTTTATGTCAATATCTAAGTTTAACTGGGCAAATTGAGGAACAAGGTTAGTTACACTTATCATAATGCTTGATAGCATACCTATTGGTTTTCTGCTGAGTGCATCTGCTACGGCATTAGCCTTGCCAGGATGATATTGAATAGCAAAATCAAAGTCTTTGAGATATTCTAACCACCTCCGATGTCTCATGTTAAGCTCCTTTTGAGAGAATAAATATTTCAAGCTTTTATGATCCGAGTAGACCGTGAACTTTTCTCCATAAAGATAATGACGCCAAATTTTCAAGACAAAAATAACCGTTGCTAATTCCAGATTATGTATGGGATAGTTTTCCTCGTGACGTTTCAATTGTCTTGAAGAATAACAGATTACTTTTCTATTCTGCATGAGAATGCATCCTAAGCCAATGCCAGACGCATCCGTATACACTTCGAATCCACCACCCTCCATTGGTAGTGATAAAATAGGAGCTGTTGTAAGATGATTCTTAAGAGTTTGGAAACTCTTCTCACATTCCTCTGACCAGACAAAAGGATTTTCTTTTCTTGTGAGTCTAGTTAAAGGAACCGCAATTTTTGAGAAGTCTTTGATGAATCTCCTATAATAATCAGCTAGACCCAGAAAGCTTCTTACTTCAGATACAGTCGTTGGCCGACTCCAATTCTTGACAGCTTCTACCTTAGAAGGATCCACAGTAATACCTTCTTTTGAAATAATGTGGCCTAGGAATGAGACTTCTCAAGCCAGAATTCACAGTTATTGAGTTTGGCATAAAGCTTGTGCTCTCTAAGTGTTTGTAAAGATATTTTCAAATGTTGTTCATGTTCCTCTTTCGTCTTGGAATATATTAAGATGTCATCAATGAAGACGACGATGAACTAGTCCAGATATGGCTGGAAGACGTTGTTCATAAGTTGCATGAATGCTGCTGGGGCATTAGTTAACCCAAACGGTATCACTACGAATTCATAGTGGCCATAACGACTTCGAAAAGCCATTTTATAAATGTTCTCTTCTTTAATTCTAAGCTGATGATAACCTGATCTGAGGTCTATCTTAGAGAAATATTCTGCTCCTGAAAGCTGATCGAAGAGCTCATCAATACGCGGCAACGGATACTTATTTTTAATTGTGAGTTGATTCAGTCGTCGGTAATCGATGCATAGCCTGAGAGAACCATCCTTCTTCTTGACAAATAGAACTGGCGCACCCCAAGGGGAGGTGCTAGGTCTGATGAAGCCCTTGTCTAGTAGTTCCTGTAACTGCCTTTTCAATTCCTTAAGCTCCGTGGGAGACATCCTGTAAGGGGCTATAGAAACACGTGCAGCTCCTGGAATGAGTTCAATGGTGAAGTTCACTTCCCTCTCGGGCGGTAAACTGGGTAGTACTGATGGAAACACGTCTGGAAACTCATTTACAATAGGGATGTCTGCTATGTTAATTTCTTTAGATTCGGTGATAATGACAGAAGCAAGAAAAGCTTTACATCCTCGCGAGATAAGTTTGCAAGCGTGAAGTGAGGATATGATAGTGGGGTGTTTCTTGTACTTGATGCCAAGAAAAGAGAATCTTGGAAGACCGGGCTTTCGAAAGGATATAATCCTATTTCCACAATTGATATAAGCATCATGATCTACAAGCTAATCTACCCCTAAAATGGCATCATAACCTTTCATGTGAAGGCATACTAGGTTTACGGGGAGATTATGACCTTCTACTATCACTTCGCTATTAGGATGATAGTCGGTAAGCTTTGTTCCAGAACCTAAGGGTGTGGAAATAGCAAGATCTAAAGGTAATGGAACTGATGCGATTGGTAATATTTTACCAAAAGTAGTGGAGATAAAAGAATGAGAGGCACCCGTATCAAATAGCACGAATGCAGAACGAGAACAAATTTGAAGAGTACCTTCCATAAGTCCATCATCCCTGGGCACTTCCTCTCCTTCTAGAACAGCATTGAGGTGAGCATGCCTCCTGCGTCCTCCACCACATGACTGGTCCTTCATAAGGGGACATTCCGGCATGCGATTGGGAGAAATAATCTTAAAGCTAATTAATTATCTTATCCCGGGCTCTACCCAATTCTCACATGGGTATGGAATTTCTTCCTTAGTTCATAGGTAGGGGTCCTTAAACCTTGGACTTATCCTTTGACATGATCCTTCTTCCTAAGTCCTAAGACTTAGGCTCTGATACCAACTTAACTGTCACGCCCCAAGCCTTTATTACAGCGGAAGACTAACTCGGGGAGGGCGAACAGCCGGCATGGTAAGCCTCTTGCGAGCAAGAATGATCAGAGCGTAAGACAATTACACACATAAATGCAATTGCACAATATTACTCAAACTCCAACTTTATTTCAAAATAATCAAGTACAACCACTAATTCAATTTCCATTATGCACTAGACTCAAGAAATATGAAAATTACATAGACTCAATCTAAACAATTTAGACTTCCTAAGTCTTCACTCTCATCTTGACAATACTTTCATTCGCTCTCGGACCCGCTACTTGTATAACCTGAATCCGAATTCGAATCACTTCCATCTCCTGAAAAGATTGAAAATAGGTAATGAGCACACTTGCCCAGTAGGTATCTTCGCATCAACATGAAGGCACTATTAAAGTAATTAACAATTTAGCTCTAAAGAATGAGGTAAACATCTTGTGAATGCGATCAATCATGCGATTAAACCAAAGTAACAAGATGATCATGTAAGTTAGAAATGAGAGCAAGTACGAACTAGCAAGAATGTTATAAGAACATGATATTGGCCGTTCATGAACAAGAATGTATCGAGAATGTACTAGCAGGCCACATAATCATCACTCCATTATCTTTTGCTTATGAGCAAGTACTTCGTGAATTTCTGTGGAATATCAAGTAAGAAAGTCATGTACAAGAATGTCATGTCGTGCCATGGATTTTTACTTATTTATAGAGAAAATACTCCCAGCGCAATGCGACGCCAGTAGCATCATACCCCATGGTTTATAAAATAGTATGTTTCCGACAATCAGTCGAGGGGACTAGCATAGAGCCCTTGAACACAATCAGTGCTCGATCGCATCTTAAAGTATAAATCAAGTTACTTCCACGCATGTAACAATAAAGTATGGCCAAGAATGTAATAAGTTCAATAAGCTCATGATAACAATAATTCAATGAACGAATGCATCAATAAGAATCATGAGAAATCAAGAATTACTTAAGCAAGGTTATGCTTATGGAAATAAATCGGCAGCATAACTATACATTCTTTATCTTCCATTCATTATATTAGGTTTCTTGATCAACATGATAAGTTCTGGATCATCAAGCGTCTATCTAGAACCTTGGAATATCAACCCTTGGTCAATCCTTGGGTTAAAATACTCAAGTAGTGTGACGGTCGTGTACTAGGCCGTTACATGATGTGACGCTCCAGTACTGGGCCGTTACATTAGTCTGAATCTAGAACCAAGAAATCGGACTCAGTGGAATGTGACGGTCGTATATTGGGCCGTTACTTGTGCCTGACGGTCCAACATAGAGCCGTTACATTACTGATAACCAAAATCATCGATAATGTAATCTAATCAACGGGTTTTAATGGTACAACCAATTCGGCATCCTAGAGGGAATCCCAGGCTCGCGAAGAATTACGAAGGCCTTGAAACAAGATTTCCTACTCCATTGGAAGGAATATCCAATAGAGAGGTACTCATGTCCAAGAATAGTGTTCCTATAGTGTAAAGTGAACTAATGGACCACATACTGGGATATGTGCCATATACTTAAAGAAATAACTCTATAGATAGGAAAGAATGTGTAACATTATGAAACCAAGATAAAACTCCGTCAATACAACTTTGGAAAATCATGATTTAGAATACAAAACTATAGAGTTTTAGCCAATGAAATTAGCATAACTTAGAATAACCTAAGACACATTAATCATGTAATTTGATTATGAATCAGAAACTAAACTCAAAGTCATGATAATATGTCCAAACTTAGCTATCTAAGCTTATTTATAAGTAAACTTAACTGGTTATTATTCTGTCTTGGGCTGACAGAACACAGGTGTTTGACGGTCTAGGATAGGTGCGTTACAGTGTGTGACTGTTTATCGAGGGGCCGTTACAGTGGTGTAACACTCCTGCTAGGGTGCGTCAGAGATAATAAAACAAATAAAAGCATAACATGTTGTGACGGTCTATCGTAAGGCCGTTACATTCATGTGACGGTCTTACGTTGGTGCGTCAGAGAACCTGCTGGCAGTAAACCAAAGAGAAGGTTTACGAAAACATAACATGCCTAGAAATCAACATATTACCACTGTCCTAGTCATGATAACGATGCATAGGCCAACTATATGCAAGGGTTTAGTGAATAGATAAGATAATACCTTTTAAATTTCCATTTAGGGCTAAGAGGTGCATGAATGTATAAAACTATGAAATCATGAAATTCTTAGTCTATAATGCATGAAATCAAGCATAATCTGAGGGCTTTTAATCCTAACAAGTTATTTTTGCCAATCATGAGATAACCTACCTCTTCTAGAACCTTAAAACTTCGAATTTGATGCTAGGTGCTACCCTTAATCCCTTGTACTTCTTGTGATAACTCAGCAACTTCAATCTACTCTATTTCCTCAGGCTCTTGACCTAAGGATGTGAAATTTTGAGGGTAAGAAGATGAAACTATTGGGAACAAAAAGTTCTAAAGGATTGAGTTCTAATTACCTCGTTTAGACGTCCCAATGTCCTGATGTTCAGGGGTCTTGCGTTCAGATTCTTGGGTTGCTAAGGTTGAATCAGCAACTTTGGAAGCTTCTATCTCCTTGGTTGCTTGATCTCCTTGCACGAAATTTAGAGAACCATTAGTCTAAAGTATACTAAACAAAAGCTTCTTAAGAACTTACCCGAATTTATGACTCCTTATCTTGATTCTTCACGAGCCAAACGTAAGGGTCGCTTAGTTCAGAACTATGTCCTATTTATAGGGTTTTGGCTAGGGTTTGGAGATTAGATCGATTCTAGAGTCCTTAATTTGTCAGAACCTAATCCCTAAGAGTCCTTAGTGATATTATAAGCTTCCCTAAGTCGATCTCTTGTAGATAGGATTTCAAAGTTCTAATCTTTTTACAATTTTCTCACCTTACGGAATCTGCAGGATGTAACAGTCGTGTCTAGGTGCGTTACAGGGCTGTGGCGATCAACCGATAGACCGTTACATGTGACGTATATAGAGTTTCAGTTTGATAAAACTCTTTTATTCGTTTATCCATATAATTATCTTATATAATTAGTATTTATCCTTAAAATACGTGAATAAGCCAATTACCCTTTTAGAATATGGGCGAAACTTAATGTGCTTAGTCCATTAACCTTTTGGATAATAATTAGATAGGCTAGGTTAGCCTAATTGAGCCTTATAATGACTTATTAATCCAATAATCATTCATTAATTTATTTAGGCCTTTATAATTTCCAAAAAACTATTTTATAATTAAAAAATTATATATATAAATTCTAGGATACTACAGAAATGTTGAAGAAACAATTGAGTGAGCTGAGCATGCAAGCGTCAGCCTCAAAGCAGGTAGAAGCTCCTCTTGAAACATCACGACGTGGCGCCGATGAGCTCAAGGGCTCACCTTAGATGACGGCCTTTCAACCACAACTCAACCCTACTAGGGGCATGGCCCCAATACCACCACCAGCTCCTCAACCTCAGGGGACTACCACTGTTATGCCTCAAGCCACGGTGTTGGCAACACCTCAAATGCAGCAAGCTCACTTCTATTCGGATCCGGTGGACCCGACAATGGTGAGGAAACTGATGGTTGAATAAATAATAGATATGAATCTAGCGGATCGAGGTGGTGATGATTATGCCTCATTTTATGTATACAAAGTGCCGTATCCGGCACACCAAGCTGCTAAAAGACTTCCTCCTGGCATCAACAAGCCGCCAAAGTTTCACAAGTTCAATGGGCAAGGATCGCCAAAGGAGCACATAGCATATTACATGAACGTGATGGGTGATTTAGCAGCTGACGACTCCTACCTGCTGAAATTCTTTGGGTCTTCTCTTACAGGGCTCGCATTCTAGTGGTACTGAAACCTGCCAGTCGGGTGCATTAGCGACTGGCTAGACATGCAGCAGAAGTTCCGCGAACACTCCCATGTTACTAAAAGGGAGGTCACTGTGGCCGAATTGTATGCTTCCAGGCAGAAAAATGATGAAGCAACCCTAGAATACATTAAGAGGTGGCGCAATCTCAGCATGAGATGCAAGCGTCCACCACATCAAGAAGATGATGTGTAGATTTGTAAGCAGAATCTGAAGAGAGAAGTCCTCGAGAGGATGATAGGAATGGAAATCAGATCCTTCGACCGATTAAACAATGTGGTCGCAGAAATTGAGACTTTCCTCTCGAGATATTCTTATGCTCCTGCTATCTCCAGTCAGAAGGCCAAACCAGTTAATAAGCTGCCTTCCCCCAAGGAAGTTCACACTATAGACTTCAAAGCTTTTGAGCAGCAAAAGGAAAAGGATAAAGGAGCTGTTGACCCACCTCCTGCTAAGCCAGCTGAACGCCAGGAGGGCCCCTCCCTACGTAACAAAATGATGAAGTTATACTCTTTCCCTAAGGAGACGACTCGGGTTCTGTTTGAATGGGCTACCCGCTACAACAAGATTACACTACCAGACCCGAAAAGGCTAGGTGATACTAGGAGAAAGGATGATCCTCGCTTCTGCCCGTACCATCAAATGCTCGGGCACCCTATTGAAGACTGCTATGTCTTCAAGGATGTGATTCAAGGTATGATAAAAAGAGATAGGGCATTTTCCTATTGAAGACCCGCTACAACAAGAACTACATATTGGCGAACATGAGGTGGATCCTCCGCGCCCGTATGAAATTCCCGATCTGGGGGCAACTATTAATATGATATCAATATATCAGCAATTGACCGAGGAGGTGACAGAAGCTTGCACGAAGCATACTTATGAAGCTTTTGTGCTAACTCCAGCAAAGGACCAAGAGAACTGGCAGAAGATACCTGCAAAAGTAAAATGAAGACCGGCATCCCACCCTGCTCTGCGAGTCCGAATTCGCGGTGTTACACCCCAGCCAGCTCCACCAGCGATTACTCCGGTTTGGCATGATACGACCCCTCGAATGGTCATCAGAGTGCCAACCAATAATAAGAAGAAGCAAGACCTATAGCGGGTACATCAAGAAGTCAGCCTAGCCATCAAGCAGCTGTAGAAGATTATAGATAGGTTAGATGAATATGAACAACCCAAGCTCCCACCAGTACAGCTTAAAGAATATGTCCCTTTGGAACATTTAGAGTCCCTCGGGCTAGAACAATAAGTTAAAGATGAATTTTGGGGAGGAAATGACCCGAAGGATACTTCACTTAAGCAGATGTGGTGAGGACACCAAAACCAGAGTACGGCTCGACTCAGTGAGCCGCCGGTACCGGACACGCAGCACGACTCGGTCGACACCGACCTCTTTGTGGCTGGGGGACAGTCTGGAGTCGCCACTAGAGCCTTGATACTTTAGTACATATTTTTATACGTATTTGGTCGTATTTGGTGTGTATTAGGTGTGTATTTGGGTTTGTATTATTTTGGGTTTTATATAGGGTCAATGGGAGAATATTGACCAAGTATTTTGTATTTTTGATTTATTTTGGTCCAAGGGGGGATTAATTTGGTCCAAGGGGATTAAATAAACCAAAGCCCTTTATGTTGACTTGGAGAGAGGGGCGCCCCCTCTTTTGTCTCCACATGGGGATTTGTTTAAACATTGTTTATCCCATTTCCCCATTATACCCCCTTGACCAAGGGTATCCTAGGTCATTTGGCTAGGTCTAGGGTATTAGTATTTAATGTCTCTTAATGTATTTTGATCAATTTTAATGATGAATTTTTGGGAGAATTGAGCCTTGGGCGCACCCCCCTCTCTCCCCTTCTACATGTTCTTCTTCTTCCTCCAAATTTCTTCAGATCTAGGGCTGAAACCCTAAGATCCCTGGTAGATCTTCCTCTCTTTCTCTTCCTCTTGCTGCTGCCAACGATCACCGCCGCCGCCGCTGCCGTTCGTGCCGCCATCAAGCCGCCATAACATCAACTCCACCTGCTGCCTAGAAATTCGGAGTTCCTGGACAGTAGCTCGGTAAAAGGGTTGGTACGAAAGATCCACCTGTCAGATCGTGATGAGATTTTGAGGGTTTGTTCCTCCTATCATCCACCCTTCCCAGTTTAATTTTCACGTAGATCAGAGCCCGTTTAGGCCTCTTCCTAGTCATTTGTTTTTCTCCTCACAGTTTGCCTGTGTGCAGATATGCGGGATAGTCTGTGGTAGTCGATTTTTTCCCACCCACAAAATATCGTCAGAAAAATATCAAAAAATTATGTGCATCACCACCACCCTTCCCCCTATCCACCATAAAAATCTCAGGTCCTAAATCCTTCAATTGGTTTTCGGTCAAACCCCTTGAACAGGTAGATCCCGTTCTGCCCTATCTGTTCTGTGTTCCGGGATAGAGAACTCAGTCAGTTTGCAGTCATTTTCATTTCCAATCCAGCCGTTGGATGGATCTGAAATTCCAATATGTTGAAGATCTCTGAGTCCTTTTTCCAACGGCGCTAACCACGCTCCGATCCGACTTTGGATCTGGTCGCGCAGGCCATTTTTGTGGAGGCACGTATTTCTGCTCCGAGACTGGCTAGCAACATCCCCGGATAATTCCAGAACAAATACTTCGTGATAGCTTCAGCAACCGCCGATCCCAGGGGTCGACCAGGGATCCTCCGCCGTCCTAGTGCACCGCCACCTTCAGAAGATCCCAGGAGACCGACGTCCCTTTGGACGCCTGTGTTGGCTGTCCTGTCGACCGGAAATTATAGATTTGGAGTCGTTGCCCGCCGCCGCCCGGAACCCGCCGCCTTGCTGCCCATCAACCCTGGAACGGCGCTCCCGGACCACTATTGTGGCGTTTTACCTCCCTGCATGGAGTGGGCCTTAATTTTCATGCTGTAATTAATGTACCTAATATACCAGGAGTGACGGTTCTCGGCCGGGAAGTCTTCCCCACGCCCCGAGCGTGGAGGTACACTCGCCACCCACTTGTCTTACTTGCTTAGCTAGTATGAATTCTTACTGCCACTGCATGTGAGTTAATTCTTTCCTAGCTAGTCAAAGTTAATCACCGCTGTGAGTTGTGAGAGCGAGACCCGTCCCGTGGCTCAGTCCGTGCACGAGAGTGAGCTGACCACCCGAGACTCAAACCCGGCTTCCCAACCATGCAGATCGTCACGTTTCCCTCGCCGGGGATGACCGTGAGTTAGCACTTCTTATTTGGGGCATGCTCGCCTCTTCTGGAGCTCTTTAGGTGCCGCGTCGTAGTGTTGTTGTTGGTCGCGTCGTCTCTTTAGTCGCATCATCCTATAGAGTCCAAGGTCGCAACAAGTCCGAGTCGAGTCCTGTTGTCGTCTCGCATCAAATTGGTATCAGAGCCAGTTTGAGTCAAGGGTAGTCGGTCCCAGGGTGCTCCATTTCATCTGGTATATCCAAAGGTGTTATCGGAACGATAGGCTATGCCTATTGGGAAAGGGGCACACTTGCGTGAGTGTGATCTTCGGATCAAACCGTTGTCTCGTACCAGATATTGGAGTGCAGGTTGTCTTTCTTTTTGCATTGGTCCTTCCATGTAGGTCATAGTGAGTCACCCCTTAGTTCCCTTTAGGTCCCATTGCATGCCCACCCATGGAGGTGCCCAGTACCATCGCCTTGACACTATGGGTGAACCCCGAGGTGCCAACCCGGGAGGTCGATCACTAGAGGACATGGTGGCTCTACTCATGGAGCGCATGGACAGGTCCGACCAAACTCTTAGGGAGCATATGGAGAGGTCCGACCAAACTCTTAGGCAGCATACCGAGCGTATAGAGAGCCGTTTCAAGGCCATGGAGGACCACGCTCAGGCTTCCGACCGATCTATCCAAGGTATGGTTGGAAGGATAGAGAGTGTGGAGGGAGTCCCCCACCGGGAGCTCCCCGGAGCTGTTCCGGCCCCTCAGGCGCCTGCTGCCCAGCCCGCCCCACTTAGGGCTGAAGAGATACAGTCATGTGCCCCCGATGTTGAGGACTACGAATCCGACAATGATTATGGGGGAAATGGCCAACACCGTCATGGTCACCGACCACAGAGGGATGATGAGGACGAGTGGATCCTCATGACGGTGTGAGCAGACCACCCCACTATTGACAGGTCCTTGTACCCAAAGGTCTATCTCGATTGGGAGGCCGGCATGGACCAGTATTTTGAGTGGTTTGAGATGACGAACCATCGAAATGTTAAGTTCGCCAAAATGAAACTGCTAGGGCAAGCGTAGACTTATTGGAGAAACATGGAGAACATGTTGTTTCACCGTCAGGAGCCCCAGGTCGAGACGTGGGATGAGATGAGGGACAAACTCAGGAAGAAGTGCCTTCCTACCACATACCGTCAGCGTCTCATAGACAAATGGTAGAGTCACACCCAAGGAGATCAGTCAGTCTCCGATTACATCGTGAGTTCGATGAGTACTTTCTATGATGTGACGCCACGGAGGAAAGCTCCCTAACTGTTTCCCATTTCGGCGTGGTCTGCAGGCACACCTTCAGTATGAGCTTTTCCGCCGCAAAGTGTCCAAGTTGGAAGACACATATCAGGTTGCCCTTGAGGTGGAGCAATTTGAGGCAGAGTTTGCTCCTACCCCGCGCCAGGGGGTTACATATCCGCGTGTGTCTGATCCTAGGACCACGCCTGGTTCCTACACTCGGTGGCATGTGGCCCGCCCCCAGGAACCCCCTTGCCAGGACCTCGCTGCTCCTAGGCGCCCCCTCCCTCCGAGGGATCCTCCCCTTCGCCAGTAGGCACCAGTCCCTGCCCCTAGACTTCCCCAGCCCACCGTGCCGACTCGACCCCCACTTCCTACACCCCCAGTCCGTCTTGTGGACGAGGGTAAGGGGCCGATGGCTAGTGGAACATCCTAGGGCTTTGGGACACAGGGAACTTGCTATAGGTGTGGTGGGGTTGGCCACTATTTGGCCAAGTGTCCCACTCGAGAGTCGCTTGTCATCTTTGATCCCTCTGCCAGCGGCCCCACACCTAAGCTAGTGCCGATCAGTTGTGAGGCTGATCAGGAATTAGCGGAGGAGTTCTTTGATAAACTAATGGAGGGAGAGCCAGTTGATATCCCAGGTACCCAGCATCAGGGTGATGTACAGTTGGGTGTAGTCAGTTGCATCCTAACCCAGCCTCAGGTGAGTGACGACTCGCGTCGTACCACCATCTTCCATACATTTTGTAGGCTGGGAGGAAATGCCTACAAGGTGATCATAGATAGCGGGAGTTGCATTAATGCTATCTCCACGGGCACTATTAGGCATCTGGGTTTGACGCCCGTGGATTACCCCGCACCCTATAGAGTTTCTTGGGTGGATTCTACTTCCATCCCGGTCAGACTGCGATGTCTGGTGCCACTGTAGTTCCAGGCTTACCATGATGAGATCTGGTGTGATGTGTTTCCTATGGAGGTGGGTAGCATTATCCTTGGTAGGCTTTGACACTTTGATCGGGATGCCACCCTTCAAGGTTGGTCGAACACTTGCACATTCGACCACGGGGGCCATAGGATCACCCTCCACCCCACTCAGCCGAAGGATCCTTCTGTCTGAGGACCAGCAGGCCCCAGCACTTCGACTCCTCCTAGTCAGGGGATGGTCGGTCCTTCCACCTCATCCTCGGTACGGGCTACTACCGCTTCGACTGCTCCTAGCACAGGAGACCTCCCACCCCGGAGATTAATGATGATTAGCCCGCGAGAGATGGAGCAAGAGGTGACCGGGGGTAGCCCTATCCTTGCCGTTGTTGTCCGAGGAGTGGAGGATGTCACTCTTGGGTCTGATGATGAGCACCCCCTAGAGATTGTTGCGATCCTAAAGGCGTTTTCTGATGTCTTCCCGAAAGACCTCCCTGAAGGCCTTCCGCCTATGATGGATATCCAGCACGAGATCGACCTTGTCCCGGGCTCATCCTTGCCCAACCTTCCCCACTATAGGATGAGTTCCACGGACCATGCCGAACTTCAAAGGTAGGTCGAGGAGTTGATGAGTCGGGGATCTCTTTGGGACAGCAAGAGCCCTTGCGCTATTTCCGCATTATTGGCCCCGAAGAAGGATGGCACATGGAGGATGTGCGTTCATAGCCGTGCGATCAACAAGATCACGGTGAAGTATCGCTTTCCCATTTCCTGATTAGATGACTTGTTAGACATGATGTCGGGAGCCACTATCTTTTCAAAAATAGATCTTCGTAGCGGATATCACGAGGTGCGGATCAGGCCGGGGGATGATTGGAAGATGGCATTCAAGACCAAGGATGGTCTTTATGAGTGGTTGGTTATGCCCTTCGGGCTTTCCAACGCCCCTAGTACCTTCATGCAGTTGATGATCCAGGTTTTATGCCCTATGATAGGGGTCTTCTTGGTCGTCTACTTTGATGACATTCTTATCTACAGCCGCACTAGGGAGGACCACTTAGACCACCTTAGGAAGGTCTGTGTCATTTTGAGGTGAGAGAGCTTATTCGCCAGCCTGAAGAAATGTGCCTTCATGACTGATCATATTACCTTCCTCGGGTTTATTGTGTCTAGGGATGGAGTCTCCGCTGATCCAGAGAAGATTAAGGCCATCAGGGAGCGGCCCAAGCCCCGCACCCTCCACGATGTCCGGAGCTTCCATGGCATAGCGACGTTCTATCGCCGCTTCATTCGTGGCTACAGTTCCATCACCTCCCCAATCATTGATTGCATAAAGAAGGGGGCATTCGTATGGACTAAGACTGTAGCCACGACCTTTCAGGACATTAAGGAGCGCATGACCCAGGCACCTGTCCTTGTAATACCAGATTTTTCTAAGGTGTTTGAGGTCACATGTGACGCTTTTGGAGTGGGTATTGGTGGAGTGTTGATCCAAGAGTCCCACCCCATTGCATTCTTTAGCGAGAAGCTTAATGATGCCAAACTACGTTATTACACTTATGATAAAGAATTTTACGCAGTTGTCCAGGCTTAATATTGCACCAGGAGTTTTGTCCTCTTTTTTTATCATGAGGCCTTACGATTCCTCCATACCTAGAAGAAGCTAAATGCTCGCCACAGTCGTTGGGTGTAGTATCTTCAGGAGTACACCTTTGTGCTCAAGCACAAGATAGGGGCAGAGAATAAGGTCACTGATGCACTGAGTCGGAAGATGATGATGTTGACCACCATGAGTGTAGAGGTGGTAGGTTTAGAGAGGCTGAAGGATGCCTATGTTGATTGTCTGGATTTTGGTCTAATCTATGCAGCCCTTCAGGCCGGTCCCCCGCATGACTATAGCGAGTTTATGCTACAGGAGGGTCACCTATTCTGGGGTGACAAATTGTGCATCCCACGGACTTCTGTTCATGACTTTCTTATGTGGGAGATGCACACGGGAGGTCTTGCTGGCCACTTCGGCTGGAACAAGACCATAGAGGCGGTTGAGCATAGATTCTATTGGCCGAGCTTGAAGAGGGATGTCGCTCACATCATGGCCTAGTGCCGCACTTGCGCTATGGCCAAGCAAAGGAAGTAAAATACCAACCCTTATACTCCCCTCCCCGTCCCGGATAGTCCATGGCAGGACATTAGCATGGACTTTGGGTTGGGATTGCCCCGCACCCTCTGAAGGCAGGACTCCATCTTTGTGGTTGTAGACAGGTTCTCAAAGATGGCATTATTCATTCCTTGCTCCAAAATGTCGAATGTCCCTAGAGTTGCCCGTCTATTCTTTTCACACTTTGTCTCCAGGTTCGACCTCCCACTCACTATAGTGTCTGATAGGGATGTGCGCTTCACTAGCTATTTTTGGAAAACCCTATGGCACATGATGGGCACCTAATTGAAATTCTCCACTGCATATCACCCCCAGACCGATGGTTAGACTGAGGTCGTCAATAAGAGTTTGGGGGAACTTCTTAGGTGTCTTGTCCGAGATCGAGTCAGGGATTGGGATTTGGTCTTACCTTTAGCAAAGTTTGCCTACAACGATTCGGTCAATAGGTCTACAAGCATGAGTCCCTTTGAGATTGTCACTGGCCGTAGACCTAGGAAGCCCATCGACCTGGTTCCATCTCCCATTCAGTCCAGTGTGTCTTAGTCAGCCGAGTCCTTTGCCGATCATATAAGACAGTTGCATAAGCATGTGCGTCGTCACATTGAGTCCAACAACGCATGATGCAAAGAATTGGCTGATGCCCACAGGCACCACCGTGAGTTTCAGGAGGGCGAATATGTCATGATCAAGGTCAGACCTGATTGGTTTCCCTCGGGAGCAGTGAAGAAGTTGCGCGCTCGTGGTGTCAGTCCCTTTCAGGTAGTAAGGCGAGTCGGATCAAATGCATATGTTGTAGACTTGCTAGAGGATTACGAGATCAGCTCCACTTTCAACATCTCGAATCTCGTCGCTTATAGGGACCCAGCGGTGATACCCAGTGAGCCCTTTGAGCCGTCTCCACCCATTGTGAGTGACACCACCCTAGAGTGTCCACCTCCAGCCTTGTTACCTCAGCAGCGAGAGTAGATAGAATGTATACTGGATGAGCAGGTAACGACTACTCGAGGTGGAGTGTACCAGCGCTATTTGGGGCGTTGGAGGGGACGGCCCACGTCCGATGGCACTTGGATCACCCGGGATGAGCTACAGAGGATAGATCCAGATCTTCTAGATCAATACCAGAGCGACCCGGACCCTTATTAGACGAGGTCGAGCTTCTCCCACCCGGGGAGAATTGGTGAGGACACCAAAGCCAGAGTATGGATCGACTTAGAGAGCCGCCGGTACCGGACACACAGCACGACTCGGTCGACACCTACATCTTTGTGGCTGGGGGATAGTCTGAAGTCGCCACCGGAGCCTTGATACTTTAGTATGTATTTTTATACATATTTATATTTTATACATATTTGGTCATATTTGGTGTGTATTTGGTGTATATTAGGTGTGTATTTGGGTTTGTATTATTTTGGGTTTTATATAGGGTCAACGGGAGAATATTGACCAAGTATTTTGTATTTTTTATTTATTTTGGTCCAAGGGAGGATTAATTTGATCCAACGGGATTAAATAAACCAAAGCCCCTTATCTTGACTTGGAGAGAGGGGCGCCCCCTCTTTTGTCTCCACATGGGGATTTGTTTAAACATTGTTTATCCCATTTCCCCATTATACCCCCTTGACCAAGGGTATCCTAGGTCATTTGTCTAGGTCTAGGGTATTAGTATTTAATGTCTCTTAATGTATTTTGATCAATTTTAATGATGAATTTTTGGGAGAATTGAGCCTTGGGCACACCCCCCTCTCTCCCCTTCTACATGTTCTTCTTCTTCCTCCAAATTTCTTCATATCTTGGGCTGAAACCCTAAGATCCCTGGTATATCTTCCTCTCTTTATCTTCCTCTTGATGCTGCCAATGATCACCGCCACCGCTGCCGCCGTTCGTGCCGCCATCAAGCCGCCATAACATCAACTCCACCTGCTGCCCTGAAATTTGGAGTTCCTGGACAAGAGCTCGATAAACGGGATGGTACGGGAGATCCAACCGTCAGATCGTGATGATATTTTGAGGGTAGGTTCCTCCCATCGTCCACCCTTCCCAGTTTAATTTGAACGTAGATCATAGCCCGTTTAGGCCTCTTTCCAGTCATTTCTTTTTTCTCCTCACAGTCTACCTATGTGCAGATCTGCGGGATAGTTTGTGGTAGTCAATTTTTTCCTGCCCCCAAAACGTCATCAAGAAAATATATAAAAATTATGTACGTCACCATTACCCTTCCTGCTATCCACCATAAAAATCCCAAGTCCTAAATCCTTCATTTGGTTTTCGGTCAAACCCCTTGAACAAGTAGATCCTTTTCTGCCGTGTCTGTTATGTGTTCCGGGATAGAGAACTCAGTCAGCTTGCAATCAATTTCATTTCCAATCCAGCTGTTGGATGGATCTTAAATTCTAGTATGTTGATGATCTCTGAGTCCTCTTTCCAATGGTGCTAACCACGATTCGGTCCGACTTTGGATCTATTCGTGTCGGCCATTTTCATGGAGGCGCGCATTTTTGCTCTGAAACTGGCCAGCAACAAAGGGTCACTGGATAATTCCAGAACAAATACTTCGGGATTGCTTCAGCAACCGCCGCTCCCAGGGGTCGACCAGGGACCCTCCACCACCGTCCTAGTGCACCGCCACCTTCAGAAGTTCCCAGGAGACCGACATTCCTTTGTACACCCGTGCTGGCTGTCCTGCCGGCCGAAAATTGTAGATTCGAAGCCGCTGCCCGCCGCCACCCAGAACCCGCCGCCTTGCTGCCTGTCAACCTTGGAACGGCACTCCCAGACCACTGTTGTGGCATTTTTCCTCCCTGCGTGGAGTGGGCAGTAAGTGTCATGCTATAATTAATTTACTTATTGTACCGAGAGTGACGGTTCTCGGTCGGGACATCTTCCCCACGCCCCGAGCGTGGAGGTACACTCGCCACCCACTTGTCTTACTTGCTTAGCTAGTATGAATTCTTACTGCCACTGCATGTGAGTTAATTCTTTCCTAGCTAGTCAAAGTTAATCACCGCTGTGAGTTGTGAGAGCGAGAGCTGTCCTGTGACTCAGTCGGAGCACGAGAGTGAGCTGACCACCCGAGACTCAAAGCCGATTTCCCAACCGTACTGATCGTCACGTTTCCCTCGCCGGGGACGACCGTGAGTTAGCACTTCTTGTTTGGGGCATGCTCACCTCTTCTGGATCTCTTTAGGTGCCACATTGTAGTGTTGTTACTGGTCACATCGTCTCTTTAGTCACGTCGTCCTATAGAGTCCAAGGTCGCAACAAGTCCGAGTCGAGTCCTGTTGTCGTCCCGCATCAAGATGCCTGCAGAGAAGAAGAAGAAAAAGAAGATATCAAAGAATATGAAAAAAGGTAGCATCGTCTCCTGCAACACGTTGTCAGCTTTGTTCAACTTAACTTCTAGCTCTGAAGTAGGTGATGAAGAAATCTGCTTCACGCCAGCTGAAGCTAACCCGACTGAAGCTTCTACCTCCCAACATGCCACCAAATCTATGAGGAAGTGGGGACGCCTGCCCCCAACTAACTACAATATTATGTTTAGGGGTGAGCAGCCATACCAAATCCCTGAACCTGAAAGAAAGGGTGCAAGAGTCCTGCCTCCACCGGGCCTCTACCCTGAATATGCAAGCAGCCTAGAAGCTCCCTCTTTCGCTAAATATCTAGCGACAAAGAAAGGCAAGTAGCCATGCTAGAAGTCCCAGTCAAAGGCTAAAAATACTTCTACCCAGGCCTCGGGTATGCCATTCCTGGCAGATTAAAGTGGTGAATGCATCACCCCTGTTGTTAAACCCACCCAAATAAATGAACCAACTGATCCAATGTGCCGGGAGCAGACAATTCCCGAAGAACAAGACAGATCGCATGCCGAGCCGACTGCTCCAACACCAGGCTGCAGCAAATACCACAAAACTGAGGAAGCAAGACTGTTCAATGTAAGAGCCGGTGCTCTAATACTGAAACAACTAAAAGGAATTCCAACAAGATTCAATGTTTGGGAGATACTCTCCCTATATGAAGAAACTCGACAAGCCGCTATCACAGCCTTGCAAACTCCGGCATACATCGAGAGCTGCTTTACAGAGATGTGTTCGGAGGCTGCTGTTACTTTTATAGATGAAGACATGCTCTTGCCGATTACCAACCACAACTGACCCTTATACATGAGGGGGTAATTAAATGGCCAGCCTATCAACAGAATTCAGGTTCACCCAGGGGCAGCAGTAAATATACTCCCTTACCGGGTCTATCAAAAGCATTACTTCGGTGTGCACCTGATTTAGGTCAAGGATATGAAGATTGCTGGTTTCAACCAGAAATTTAAAGTCCCCATGGGTGTAGCGGAGTTCAAGCTTTCCTTGGGAGATTTCAACACTAAGGTGTAGTTTCATGTCATCAACGCCGACACCTCATACAAGGCGCTGCTTGGGCAGCTGTGGCTACATCAGAACCGTGTGGTGCCATCTATTCTGCAATAATGCATTAAGTACCCCCGGGATGGGAAATAAGAGAGAATCTTTGCAGATTTACACCCCTTCGAGGTGTTTGAGTGCCATCTACTTGATGCCTCGCTTTACTTGGAGAAGCTGAAGCAGACTTCTCAGCCAGCTTAGAATATAGAAAAGGCTCAGCCATCTCAGAATAAAGCAAAGAAAGCTACAAAAACTAAGAACTAGTTCCCTCTTCCTCCACCCGGTTACGTGGCTCAACCAGAGGTGTCACACATTGCTGAAGTCAAGGGAGTGCTTAGGGCAATCCCAGCTGATATCTACCCCGATCCAGAAGTTCCAAAGCTTGAAGACTTGCTGGGTTGCATGAAAGTTCCCCCCGGAGTCACAAGACCGCTTACAGATATAGACTGCCCAATAATCGCGCTACTAAAGACCCTCGAGGTTCCCAATCCCGAGGGGAAACCTACAATGTTTTACTCGGCTAGTAAACAACCAGTAAAGGGGGATGATGATTGGAAACTCCCCGAAGAAATTAAAGATTCAGTTGTCCCAATCATGGGGCTGCCTGACATAACCGTCAAGGTGATAAAGATTGCTAGAACGCAGCAAATCCCCTTCTACCAAGCTGAAAGTCAGAACCAAATGTTTACGAAGTTGCGGTATCCACCCAAGTTAGACAAAGAATTGTTGCGGGTTACCTGGCACCTTGGCCTGGGCTTTTCCATCGAAGAATTCTATGAAGCGGATATGATATTTAGTTTTGCCCCAGCTTGCGATGACCCTCCAGGAGATCCAACTATGCAAGAAGCTAAAAGCCAGGAGCAATGCATGTCTTCGGATGGTGAATTACAAGATGAAGAAATACACCTTTGGAGGCCATCTCCACAAAGGGATATGAGCGCATCCACTTCTGAAGGGCCGGTCCCAGCTGTTCATGGTGATAGGGTGCTGCTACCCCTACCCGATGTTACAATGGGGAACAATGGCCTAAGCCACACCCTGGATTTCTCCAAATATAACCCTACCATGCTCGCATTACTATACAAGTAGTAGCAGGAGATTGAGAGATTGAAGAAGCAACTGGCCAAAGTGACTAGACACTTGTCTGAATTAACGAGGGGCATTCTTCCCCGATAAGGCAATTCTACCCCACTAAAGCACTTTCCGCTAACCAGAGCAGAGCTGTTTATGTACAAGCATGAAGATGATGAAACTGCCCTGGATTATATCTAGAGGTGAAGAGGCTTATCTGCAAAATGCACGCCTCCACTGATCCATGAGGCTGCTATCCAGATCTCCAAACAAGGTCTAAAGAAAGAAATTCGGCAAAGGATAATCGGCATCAAAATCCAGACCTTTGACCTACTCAATACAATAGTAGCTGATGTTGAAGCCTTCCTGGAAAAACATCACCCCATTACCTCTACAGTGAAGTGGGGGAGCAGCCCTGGAGGCATCAGCCTCAATGCTTGTGAGCAGATGAAAATGAAGACTCAAAAAGTGGATGGACCTTCGACCAGCGAACCTGCAAAACAAAGCTCCTCGCTACGAGGGAAGATGAAGAAGCCCTACTCCTTTCCAAGGGAGAAGACACCCGCGATTTTTGAATGGGCTTGTCACTATGACAAAGTTATTCCGCCGAAGCTCAAGAAGCTGGAAGATGTTAAAGAAAGCAATAACCCTCGATTCTAGTCATATCATTGACTGGTGGGGCATTTGATCGAGGATTGCTGTGTTTTCAAAGATATTGCCCAGAGTCTGATCAAGAAGGGCGAACTCCAAATGGGGGAATATATAGTAGACCTGCCATTCCCACGTGAAACTGGCGCGTACAGGAGGGGAGTTCATGTGATCTCCATCTATCACCAGAGCCCTGAAGAAACATCAGAAGATGAACAAAGCAAACCTCACACTCGAAAGAAGTTGTCCGGGCGGTAGAGGTCACCCATGAAGGAAAAGAAGAATAGTCACCCCTGTCCCATGACAGGGGCGTGTACCTCCCCAACCCTTGGGGCGGCCTGTGTGGCTGATAAAGAATGATGTAAAGCAGATGTGACCATCTTTTCCACGCTAGCGGATGAAAGGCTTTCCAACGCAGTCTATGATGACTACCTAGATGATCAAGAAGAAATCCCGCCGCTCTCAGGGGTGGGAGATATCATGAAGAAACAAGCTACAACACAAGAAAAGCAAGAGGACAATATTGTAGAGGTCGTCATGACCCTTGATGAAGCCCCGCATGAACAAGAATTTAAGAAGCTCTATATAGCCCTCAAGGGCGATCTGTCTACGGACCAGCGTCCAAACTACCCGGAACTTGCATTGCCAGCTTCGCCGCTGACTTCCCAGCAAACTCAAAATCAAGAGCAAGAAGCTGATGATGTGCCGCCGCTAGGCGAAGTGGAGCAAGAAAGTATCTATGATGTCCTTGAAACCGAGGAAGATGATGAACGCTTCATCGATTTGCAGCCGGCCCCGTTGGAGATAGAAGACGGCGGGCAAGCTACCATCGATGAACTGCTCAAGATAAACCTCGGCATGGAAGAGGAGCCGAGGCCAGCTTTCCTCAGTGCACTCCTTCTCCTAGAAGAGATAAAACAATACATATAGCTGCTTCAAGAATTTTGGGACTGCTTTGCTTGGAATTACAAGGAGATGCCAGGTCTCTACCCTGAAGTTACTCAACACATGCTGGCTATCGACCCAAAAGTTGAGCCAGTGAAGCAATCACCCCGGTGAGTGAGGCCAGAGCTCATAAACCAAATCTGTAAAGAAGTCGACAAGCTCATATACGTCGGCTTTATGGCAGAAAACCAATATACTACATGGCAGGCCAACATCGCGCCTGTCAAGAATAAGAACGACCATATCCATATATGTGTTGACTTTCGGGACTTGAACAAAGTATGCCCGAAAGATGACTTCCCAGTGTCAATCACTAAAGTAATGATTGATGCTACAACTGGCCACGAGGCACTGTCATTCATGGACGGTTCGTCCGGCTATAACCAAATATGGATCTTCGAACATGAAAGAATTCACACGGATTTTTGATCGCCAAAGGGGATCTTTCACTACAAGAGAATGCCCTTCGGCCTCAAAAATGTTGGCTCCACCTACCAAAGGGCGATGATAAAGATATTCGACGAGTTGCTCTACAACAAAGTCGAATGCTACATTGATGATTTAGTCGTCAAGACCAGAAGAAGAGAAGATCAACTCAGTGATCTCAGGATCATATTCGAAAGGCTGCGGAAGTTCGAGCTAAAAATGAATCCAATGAAATGCGCATTTGGCGTTACAAGTTGGAAATTCCTCGACTTTGTTGTCAGATATCGGGGAATTGAAATAGACCCTTCCAAGATCAAAGCTATTCGGGACCTGCCTCCTCCGAAGAACTTGACAGAATTGCGGTCATCGCAAGGCCGATTACGTCCACAGATTTAATTCCAATCTGTCCGGACGATGCCAGCCATTCCACAAGCTAATGATGAATGATACACCATTCCGCTGGAGTCAAGAGTGCCAGAAGGTCTTCGACCAGGTAAAAGAATATCTAAACACCCCGCCAGTGCTAGGGGCACCTGTCAAAGGGCGACCGTTGATTATATACATAGCCGCTACTGAATACTCTCTGCGAGGCAATGCTAGCCCAGAACAACGATGAAGGGACAAAGCATATGCTTTACCACCTTAGTCGAGGATTAGTGGGGGCAGAGTCCAAATACACCCCGATTGAGAAGATTTGCCTCGCTTTGATCTTTGCGGTCAAGAAGATGAGGCACTATGTGACGACCCGAGGATCCGAGTACCGGAAAGGAACCGGTGCGTCTCGAATCTCGGCCCGCCAACCCACGAGCCCGAAGACTCGGAAGGGTAGAAAGGAGTGGTGTGGGGGTACAAGAGAAGCTGCAACGACCACAGAGATAGCACAATAATCCAAAATAAAATGTACATAATAATATAAATAAATAAACTGCTACAAGGTCCCCAGTGTCTCATGTCCAAAAGAAAGTACAGTCAACAGGAAGGAAAGTACAACTACACGGGGCATCCCCCGGAGTACAACTACACGGGGCATCCCCCGGCTTGGGCAGACTGGCGACTAACCCAGGCTAGAAGAACCGCGCTGAAACTCGGCCGCGCCTCTCGAAGACCCCGCCTCACCTGAAAAGCAGGGGTGAGCCTCATTTCATTGGCCCAGTAGGGATCCCGCGAATCCCCACCTCGCATGAGAAGTGAGAAGGCAGAAGGTAACTATACCTAACAGGAGTACGGTAGAACCAACAAGCTGAAATAAATAAACGGAAAAGCCATCTACTCTAACAGTACCGTACTACAGAATCTCGGTCCAACAAAACACGAGTCCACGCCTGCCAGTGAACAGGAGCACCACCCACTAGAAGAAGGACCGGATGCGTCCCCTGATGTCTTATACCGCGTCACAAGTGTCTAGCTACTACACCCCGGGCGTGAGACTCAGACACACTCAGTAACCAGAAGTAACCGTAAAACAAGGACTAGCTGAGGTCACGCTCGTCAGCGCGGGTCTGAACCCTCAGCCTTGTGTGCACACTCAGACCATACGCCCTAGGCCTGTCCTCTAGCTGGTATTTCCCCCTAAACCCAGACTCGGAAGTACGTGGGGGCCCTACGGTAACTAGCCTACTCACCGCCTCTCTCGGGTACGCCGCTCAGCCACTCCCAGGCGAGCCAGCACACGCGTGCCGTGGGAAAGCTACGACTAGTGGTAAGGTCACTGGAAGTAAGGACTAATCCACGGAAACCACCGACCAACAGTAGCAAGGTGCGGAGGTCATCATCTATACCACACCGACTCTCGGTAGCACCAGCCGACGTATCATATCCCGGGATCCCCGCGGCACCCTCGTACAGTCCCCACACGATGCCAAGCATCAGTCGGACCGTAAGACAACGCAAGGGGTCAGGACCCACTCACCCGGGCTTGATCGGCACGAAACGGCAGACGCGGTCACCGGAGGACCGCCTCCGGTGGTAGCGGTCTGCCCTGGACCGCAACCACATGGTAGCGGTCCTCTTGGGACCGCGACCACCCCGGCACCAGAAAAATGAAGGCGGTCACCTGATGATCGCCTTCACACAGTAGCTGTCCCCAGGGGACCGCGACCAGGAGCCAACAGTCAAAAATGCCTCGAGGCCCGTGCCAGTCCCCACGGTGATAGCGGTCGTCCCCAGACCGCGACCAATAGTCGCGGTCTGTCACAAGACCGCGACCAGCCACCGACACTCTAAGGCCTAACGGTCAAAAATCCGATGAAGGCGGTTCTCACCTGACCGCTACCATTGATAGCGGTTACTGGTGAACCGCGATCACCCCGGAAAACCGAGAACAACGAGAAATGGCCGAAAACTCCATTCCACGCCCCAATCACCCCCCGATGATGGGGAAACAAAGGGGGAACCCTCCCCAGCCCTCCTATCATGCATCTACCACCTCAGCTCGGCCAAAACCCGAAGAAACGGCAGATCGGCTCACAAACCCCAAAAACATGGTTTCACCCAAACCCGCTCAAAAACGCCCCTCTCGACCTCCCCTCAGCCTACGAAGCACGGGGAATGATGGGATGAGCATGGGGGTTCATCTCCCTACCTCAATGGAGCGAAAGCTCCGCCGAATCACCGCCGAAATCAAGGATGAAGCTTTTACTCCCACGAACGCCCCGCCTCTCGCCGCGAAAAGCACGCCACCGGGACCGCCTCGCCGCCGCCGCCGTTGCCGGAGTGAGAGGGGCCGCGTCTCGGTCGCTCGGGGGAAGAAGATCGGCCGCGGGGGAGAGGGGGAGCTCTCACGGTGGAAGGAAGGAGGAAGAAGAAGAAGAAAAGAAAAAGGTAAAAAGAAAAGAAAAAGAATTGATATATATAGAAAATCCAGAAAATCAAAAAAATCCCAAAAAATATAAAAATACACCTCCTCGACCATGTCGACGCGCTGATCGCAACGGCACCACTCGCGGGTTGGTGAACGGCCCAGTTCACCCGCTACAGGGTTCCGAAGGATTCGCCGAAACCCGTACGCGAAAATCGGAAAACACGCACGGAAAAGCCGCGGACACACTCCGGGCCTCCGAAACGACTCCGGATCGCGCCGATCCGAACACGAAAGATGTCCGAAATGAAATTTTGGACACAACAGGGTCGGACACTCCAATAAACCAGATCCGGGACCCACAAGGAAGGATCTGAAAGATCCGGGACATTACACACTACATGCTATCCCACGAAGTGCAGTTGATATCAAGGGCTGATCCAATCAAATATATACTATCCCAACCTGCTTTGTAAAGGACGACTAGTAAAATGGGCCATCATCCTGATGGAATTTGACATCACCTATGTGCCGTAAATGGCCATTAAAGGGCAGGCCATAGCTGATTTCTTTGGAGCACATCCGGCGCCTGAAGATTCTCCGTTGATTACGAAGCTTCCAGATGATGAAACATTTGAAGTGGATCAAGTCCGTCAAGCTATATGGTGGCTCTACTTTTATAAGGCATCTAGAACAAAATATCCCAAACGGGGCAGACAAGGATATGGGTCGGAGCAGGCGTCGTCCTCAACTCCCCGGAAGGAGAAGTACTGCATACATCATGCGCAATTAACAAGCCTTGCACCAACAACGAGGCAGAATATGAAGATTAAAATGCTACAAGTATTCGGCGATTCAATGCTAATCGTCAAGCAGATTTAGGGGTAGTTTGATGTTCGAAAGCAAGAATTACTTCTATCATGTCCTGAGCTTTTAATACAGTGGAAAGAATATCGGAACGTGAACATCTGGCATGGTAAGCCTCCCGCAAGCAAGAAATTATAGCACAAGACAATCACATAAAAGTAATTGCACAAGTAAATTTTTTTTCTAAATTCTAAGTTTATTCCATATTGGTAACCACAAGTACATTGGATTCATGACTTTAAACATCCTTACATCATAGCGTCAAGAAAATAGAAAATTACAATAGGACTCGACTAGACACTTGACAACTAGGTATTCTCTCGATCCATTTGACCTTCAATCACTATCGGACCTGCTACTTATATAATCCGAATCGATTCACCGGTACTTCTTAGAAAATCGAGAAAGTAAGTATGAGCACACTTGCCCAGGAGATATCTTCTTATCAATATGAAAGTAATATTTAAGTGATTAACGTTTTAGCTCTAGGATCAAGATAATAAAATAAGAACGCGATAAACAAGCGATAAAAACCAAGATAACCAAGAATCAAGAAATAACTTAGCAAGTAGACGTGAGCAAGTATAGACCATGAACAAGTAAGATTAATCATGTAGATGTAAATTTGGTCTTTCATGAACAAGAATTTACGAGTAAGTATCTAGAAAGTACTTTACACAACCTTATAAAGGCTATGTACTAGAAAGTCATTAACAAGCATGTAATTTTCATAACGAGCATCGTGGTTTTCACTAATTAATAAAAGAAAGTTACTCCCAGCGCAATGCGACGCCAGTATCATCATACCCCATGATTTATAGCACATTTCCGACCATCGTCCGTGGGGGCTAGCATGGAGCCCTTGGACACAATCCGTGCCCGGTCTTACATCTTCAATATATAAATCCAGCTACTTCCACGAGATATAACAATAATTTCGGCCAATAATTCAATTCCAAATAATAAGTCTCATGACCAAGTAACCAAGGTATACAACGTACCAAAATTGACATGAGATATCAAAGAAGAATTAAAAGAATATTATACTCTGGCGGTATTCCGGCAGCATAATGGTACATTCATTAAGTTTCATATCTTAATATTACTTGTTAAGCATATGTTGAGACTCCAGATAATCCTAAGACCATCTAAGAACTCAAGAAAACTAACCCCAGGGTCAACCTCGGGTTAGACAAAATCAGGAAATAAGCGATCGTAGCCTGGACCGTTTCATGAATCAGGCGGTCAAGTCTGGACCGTTAGGCAAAGCTATGCGGTCGAGTCAGGACCGTTTGTGACTCAGAATTCAGAAAACATTGATGGTGTAAGTGCCTTCTAGATAATTTGGATTTTAATGGTACAACCAGCTCGGCGTCCTAGTGGGAATCCCAGGCTCGCGGAGTCTTACGGAGGCCTTGAAACATAATCCCCTATTCCGATAGAAGGAATATCTGGCGGAGAGATTCATAAGTCCAAGAGAGTGTGCCTATAAGTGCAAAGTGTAACTAATGGTCACATACCGGAGTATATGCCATGTACTTAAGAAAATGACTACAGAGGTAAGAGTGGATCGTGTGAAAACAGCGATCGAAACAACGTTCTAATACCACCATGAATCATGTTTCATAAACAAATGAGGAAATCTTTAATTACAAAACTATAACATTTAAGCATGAAATTACATGATAATGAAAATAAAGTTTAAAATCATGCTCAAGCTAAAACAAGGTGTTTAACATAATTTTTGAGTAAAAAATACCATAATTATAGAGTTATACGTAGGCAAAATTCAGTAAGGCTCGGGCTAGTTCTCAGAACCAAAAAGCGGACTAGTGCAGACCGTTTACAGGAGTCTAGCGGTCTATCGAGGGGCCGCTTAGCTATCTCTAGTGGTCACATATAGACCATTTCTGTCTATTTGACAGAAAAATGAGAAAATAGTAAAATAAACACTAATCTCGGGCATGTTATGCATGGAAATCAATGAGAACCTATTGTAAAACATGATAGAACGTGAATAGGTCAAAAATATGCATGGGTTTATATATAATAAACAAGTGATTTTCTTTTTAACTTAATTAGGGCTAAGATTCATGCATGGAGATTACACTAGATGCACAATCCCAATAAAACATAAAATTCTCTATGTACAGTATATGAAAATGACTGAAATCGGAGGGATTTTATTCCTAGCATCAAGTTTAAGCCATTCATGAGATAACCTATCTCTAGTTCACCTCCTAGGCTTTGGGTTTCTAACTTGAAGTAAGCCCTAGTTCTGCATGTTCTTTGTTAAATCAGTAACTTCTCGCCTCTCTATCTCCCGATTCTCTTGCCCTAAAGATGCAAAAATTGAAGGGTAGATAGAAGACATAAAGGGTAACAAAACGTTCTAAAGACACAACTTCTAAATACCTCATTTAGGGCTTCAAATTTGTAGATCTTCTAGGATCTGTTGCACAGGTTCCAAGGTTACTTGTTCTGAACTAGCGACTTTGCACGCTTCTATCTTCCTTATGGCTTGATATCCTAAGATGAAATTTGGAGGGTAGTTAGACCTTAGTATGATGAACACAATATTCTATAAAATATACCTCTAATTCATCCTTCTTACCTTAGTTCCACGCAAGCCCAAAGTAAGGGTCGCACAGGTTGGTTCTGTGGTCTATTTATAGGTTTAGCTAGGGTTTTAGGGATATGAACGAACTTAGAGTCCTAATTAGGTCACCAATCCATCGTAAAGGTGTTCTAGAGTCATCTAGCCAATAGATTGCATCAATCCCAGAGAATTTAGACTGAAGAAAATGGAGTTTTTGTGCTATCTAAACTGCTCACGTTTGGACTGTTAAAAGTGGCCCAAGCAGGACCGTTTCTTGTCCCAAGCGGTCGCTCGATACACCGCTTTTGGTCCTAGGTGCCGAATTTTGATTAAATTCAAACACTTACTATTATTTACTCATTTATTTATGTAATAAGTAGTAATTATCGCTATAAATTTTGTAAATATACTAATTTAAGCTTCTAGAATATGGCCAACCCTTATGGGCTTGTTTTTAAGTCTCTTGGGCTTATTAAAATGGGCCAAGTCAATTGGTTATCATTTGTGCTTCCATAATAACTTATTTAACACAAAAAATCTATTTAAATTCTAATTAATTTCATTAATCTGCAGAAAAATCTAAAAAAATTTATATAAAATTTTGGGGTATTACATCCTCCCCCACTTAAGCAAATTTGGTCCCCAAATTTAATTACATTGATTTTAAGGAGAGTGTACTTACAATTAAATAGCTAGGGAAATCTCTTGCGCATGGCTTCTTCTGTCTCCCATGTTACTTCATGTGGGTAAGATTTGGTCCACTATACTTTGATCATGGGAATGGTTTTATTCCGAAGTTGACGTACCTCTTGTTCAATTATTTTGATTGGCTTTAGCTCGTACGTCAAATCCTTTTGGATCTCCTGATTATCATAAGTGATAATGTGGAATGGATCATAGACATATTTCTTTAACATAGAGACATGGAATACATCATGAACTCTTGCTAACTGTGGAGGTAATGCTAGACGATAAGCCGCCTCTCCCACTCTTTCAAGAATCTCAAAAGGGCCAATGAATCTTGGTGTAAGCTTGCCTTTGATGCCGAACCTTCGAATACCTCGACCCGGAGAGACCTTGAGAAATACATGGTCGCCTACTTGGAATTCCAGGGCACGCCTTCGATTATCAGCATATGATTTCTATCTATCTTGGGCCATCTAGAGTCTTTATCAAATTAGATTAACTTTCTTGGTAGTATCCCTTATTAATTTTGGACCTAAAAGTTGTCTTTCCCCAACTTCACGTCAGCAGATAGGTGAGCGACAGCTTCTCCCATATACTGCCTCAAATGGTGCCATTTGAATGCTAGCTTGGTAACTATTATTGTTGGCAAATTTCACTAGAGGTAAATGATCGTGCCAGCTTCCACCGAAGTCTATAACACATGCTCTTAGCATATCTTCTACCACTTGATTGGTTCTTTCAGTTTATCCATCAGTTTGTGGGTGAAATGTTGTGTTGAAATTCAATCGAGTTGGTGCGGACACCCGAGTAGTTGAGCGGCGTGATACGCCGAGCCACCGGTACCGCACACGGAGCACGACTCGAGCCACCTCAGCGTCCATCTGGCTCGGAGACAGCCCGGAGACTCCGCCTTGAGCCTCCCCATTTATCATATTTAGTTAGACTTTATGTGTGTAATTTGTGTTTATTTCGTTGTATTCGGTTTGCTATTTTGATTGTAAGAGGGGCTTATGTGCAATTTGCACCTCAGCCTAGGGTCCCATGTGGGGTCAGTCAACCTTCCACATGGAGGCTTCTAGAAGGGTGGGCCAAGTGGGGGACAAGTGGCTTGGAAAGTCCACATTTTGGCCACCCACCCCACCTACCAAGTCAAGCCCACTCCCCTTGGTCCAAGGGCCGCCCCCCCCCCCCTTAAATATTTATTGTATTTTATGTGTGTGTGTCACACTCAATCCAGGCCACCCATTCCCATCCCCTAGATCCAACGGTGGACAATGGATGTGAGATGTAACACATAAATACTTGTAATTTCCCATTTTGATGAATTAATGCCATTTGAATCAAACTAATTCCAAGAGCAAGGGCTGGTGCGCCCTCTCCTCTCTCCTCCCTCTCCCCCTTGAAGCTGTGAAGGCTTCCCTCTAGAGGTGTGACTCCTCCCCTTATCATTCCGATCGCCGCCGCCGCCGCCACGAGTCGCCATCGCATCACCGCCGAGATCGCCGGAGTTCTGCCTTCATCCGACCACAGCAGCTTCCACGAATTCTCTGTGTCAGCCACGAGCTCAGATCGACTTGGGGATTTTAGAGAATGCTCCAGAGGTTCAAGCACATCCCAAAAATTTTGGCTGGTCATAAAGATCCCATTTGATATTTTTTTATTTTCGTCCAACCTTAATTTCCAGATCTGTCTGCTTGCTGTTTCAATTTCCACCCGCCCTGTGTTTCCCCTGTTCGGACCTCTTTCCGATTTTTTTTAGAGCTCCCAATTTTACTGGGAGTTCTGTCCATCCACCCCACTGTCCCCAAATTTTCTTTAATTTTGTGAGGCCATCTCATATTTTTCAAAAATTGATCTCAGAGCTAGCTACAGTGTTGTTTACTTGTTCCTAGATCCGACCACCCTCCGGTAAACAAATCATCACAAATCACAGCCACCTCCAATCAGTCCACAAAAAATATCCCCCTCTTCCCTGTCCAAAATCCCATAACTTTGATGAAGAACTCAAGAGCTGAATCGGAGGTCCACTAGGCGGTCAACGGCAGTTCTCAGACAAATTCCTTACAGATCTGAGATTTTGGTTACTATACAACGGGGACTTACAAATTTACTAAAGTTATGATCCGACCAGATCCAGCATATCTATCTGGGTCTAGATTGAAGCCTTTGAAGAGAGCTTTCCAACGATAGCTCATGCGTCCCGATCCGACGTCGGGATTGATCGCAGCGGCCGTTTTCGCCGGAGAGCGCGCCAGAAAACAGCAAGCAAAATCCGTGGGTTATTAGTTCAAGAGTTGGGAATCGGGGCCGATCGACCCCCGATCGGTGTTCCCGGCCGACTGCCGTCCGTGGAGGCGCGCCACCAGGGGCCCCCATCATAGTGGGTCCCACCCCCTCAGATCGGAGGACAGCGCCGTCCGTGGGCCCCACGGGCCCGTAGAAGCCGCCGTTCGAAAAGCACGAAAACGCGGAGTTCGGCACCGCCGGGCGACATCAAGATGCTGCCCGTCAACCCGAGTTGCGTGATTCCCGGACCCCACATGTGACCTTTTACCTCCCTGTGTGGGGTGGCTCGGCTTAGTGTATTGCTGTAATAATTGTTGACCGGGAGTCCGTGATTCGGCCGGGGTGTCTTCGCCACGCCGGGTGCGTGGAGGTAATGGTCCGAACCTCTTGGCGTTCATTTGCTTAGCTAGTTATATGGTCTTTTGCCGCTGCCGAGAGCGATAGGTACTAGCCCGTGTGTCCATGTCACCTCTGGGCGTTTCTTTTAGCGACGTATAGCCCATAGGAGCTCTCCGTGTCGGGCTTAGTGTCCCTCCTATCATGTGTTGCTGGTCGTGTCCGCATCTAGAGTCCGAGGTCCAAACCACGTAGAGTCGGTCCCCGTGTCCATCCCGCATCAGTTTGGTATCAGAGCGAGTCGAGTCTAGGGTAGTCGTTGCATATGTCTTGCATAGTATAAGTCGAGTCTAGGATCATCATTTCAAAACAACCAAAAAAAAAGAGTGTTTTAAAATTACATTTCATCCCGATAATTCGGTATCTTAAAAGGTGTTGTCCGAACGTTAGGCTACGCCTATCGGGAGGTCGCACACTTGCGGGAGTGATCTTCGGATCGATTAACTCCGCCCCGTACCGGATATTAGTTTAGGTCTAAGTGCATCATTTAGTGAGTGTTTGCATTAGTCAGTGTCTTCTAGGTCGTGTGTCAGTTGCATGCCCACCCGTCGAGGTACCCAATACTCGCCACCACCACCTATGGCGGATTCCCGGGCCCGTAGCTCCGATGAGTCCTCGACGGCCGAGATGTTCTGAGCCATCATGGATCGTCTTGACACGCGTATGGATGGTCTTAGTACGCGTATGGATGGCATAGGAACGCGTCTAGAAGGGTGGATGAAAGCCCTCGAGGATCGGGCCGAGAGTTCGGATCAGTTTATTCTATTCCTCCTCGTCTATTAGTTCAGTTCCTTTCCTTAGTGAAATCAGTCCCTCCCTCCATCTTTCGAGAACAACAAGAGGGCATTCTCGAGCAGGCGTATTCTGATCTTCCATATTGCTGCATGGATGTTAAGGGGTTTGCCTTCAAATTTAGATGCATTTCTGCTTTTCCACAATTCACACACTACAAGTATAGGAATCAGCCGTCGAATGAAGTCCACTCTGCAAAGTGAATTGCCAGGGAACATCTAATCTAGTCAGGCCTCGTACCGAAGTCGAGTGCTACCACTGAGCTTTGAATGGGTCTCGTCTCCCCCTTTCTAAATTTTTTTGCATAATCCTAGTTTTTAGTTCGAAAAGCGAATTTATATTCCAAAATAAGAGAGATGCCTGACGATTCTTCGAGTTTTCCATGGTCTTTATATCAAACTATGACTCTGTTTATCCAAAGTAAGCTCTTTTCCTGCTTAGCGCCCTTCTTGTGAGAGTTTACGGTTATTGTCGTTCTCTCCTTGATCGGATGAGTGTATGGGCGTCAAACACGGACGAGGGCTTCTCTTACCTCATTCACCCCTTTCTGTAGGTCAGGATCAACAGGATTGGTTGGGTGGCTGGAAGCTGACTGATGAGCTCGAAAGAAGAACGCAACAAATGATGAATGATTAGGAAGGGCTGGACCTCTCTTGGTTGACCGAAGGCCCTACTTCTCTTCTCGAGCTCATGGACTCTGTTCATGGAGGGTACTGAGCGAATCGACTACACGGAACAATCAAGCCCGAATTCCCTAGATGGAAGGGAAGAATGTGGACAGATGGAACCAAAGAGGAGCTCTCCCTGCTTAGTGCAGGCTACATTTGACCCCTAGATCATGAAGAAGGTGTCCCCTACATCGGACCGGAATCTCCATCCCGATGTGGAACCACAAAAGTTATTATCAATGGCTGGTTGAGCCCGACAATGATCAGGGGGGTAACGGTCGTCGTCATCAACGACGGAATCGTGATGACGAGGATGACGACCGCATTCTTAGTGGTGTGCGTGCGGACCCTCCCACTTTTAGCGGGTCCTTGGACCCTAGGGTGTATCTAGATTGGTAGGCCGGCATGGACCGGTACTTCGAGTGGTTTGAGATGACGGACCACCGAAGAGTCCGATACGCGAAGATGAAGCTGCAAGGGCAGGCCCAAACTTATTGGATCAATGTGGAGAGCCTGCTCAATCAGCGACGTCAACCCCAAATTGGTACTTGGGATGATATGAAAATCAAATTGAGGGAGAAATACCTTCCCGCCTCATATCGCCAATGTCTTATAGACAAGTGGCAAAGCATCTCCCAAGGGAACCGATCCGTGACTGAGTACACCGCCGAGTTCGATGAGTTTTACTTACGGTGTGGGGTCACGGAAGAGAGCACGATGACTATATCCCGCTTTCGAAGAGGTTTGCGACCCAATTATCAGTATGAACTCTTTCGCCGCAATGAAAGCACTTTGGAGCAGGCATATCAGATCGCTCTCGAATTGGAGCAGTTCGAGGCCGAGTTCGAGTCACCCCATCGGTTGGGCTCCTTTCCCCTTCGTATTGTCGAGCCCCGTGGCTCATCTGGCACGTATCCGAGGGCCCCCATGACTCGACCTTAGGAGCCCGCTCGCCCCGAGCCCTTTGCTCCTAGGCCTCGTCCTCCACCCCCGAGGTACCTTCCTCGTCCCCAGCATCTTACGGCCCCACCCACAGCCCGTCCACTGGCACCCGCACCTCCTACACGTCCTTTGTTGCCTACACCTCCTATCCGTCGGGAGGATAAAGGTAAAGGACCTATGATTGGGGAGCCTAGTGGATCATGGCAGTAGTGTTATCGCTGCAATGGGTTTGGCCATTTCGCCAACCAATGTCCCACCCGCCCATCTCTTCACATTCGGGACACACAGGCCAAGGATACCACCCCTACGGGCCTCGAGTTAGTCAGCTATGAGGCAGATGAAGAGCTAGCTGACGAGTACTATGAGATGGGAGGTGAGGCCCAGGATGCCCAGCATTCGGACGATACCCACATGGGGGTCGTCAGATGTATCCTCACCCAGTCGCAGGTCAGTGATGACTAGCGTTGGACTACTATCCTTCATGTATTCTGTAGGCTGGGAAAGCAAATTCGATAGCGGGAGTTGTATCAATGCAATCTCCACGAACGCTGTCGCCCGTCTTGGTCTCACACCTGTAGACCATCCTTGTCCCTATCAGGTATCATGGGTGGATACCACTTCCATTTCGGTCAGGCTGCGGTGCTTGGTCCCGCTGCAGCTCCACTCCTACCGTGACGAGATCTGGTGTGATGTTCTCCCCATGGAAGTGGGCAGTATCATTCTTGGTAGGCCGTGGTTATTTGACCAGGATGTTGCATCCCTATGGTTTTGATGATGTCTCACACTATAAATCAATCTTCTATCTCTAGATTAATGTTATTTCATCATGTGTGTGAGTATAGTTCATTTGGTTGTCGGTTTAGCATGCTATCATGATTCTAACTACACTCTGCCTAGTTAGTATAGATAGCAATTGGTCGACCCACCCTAGCTGATGCGTCGACTCATCTGTACATTGGCATAACTCCTTCAAGTTTGTACATCGGGCACCTTCTAACTGAAGTCTACACACTGGTATTAAAATTCTAAGTCTGTACACTGCCCGACCAACTAAGTCTGCACATTGCAAAAGTCAGTTCAGCTCAACCCTATACATCCTTCCAATCCTCAACTCTATACATTGGAGTGTCAAGCTTAATGTCTATACACTGGTTACTGCATTGTCATGAAGTCTACACATCCGATAGTGTAAGTCTATACATTGGCTCATGGTCTTCAAGTCGATACAAAGTTTTCACCCTCTGAAGTTTGTACAGCCAATCACTTGACAAAGTCTGCACAGTGTCTCATATTGACTAAGTCTGTACATCGTCTGGTCTGTGGATGCTTTGTCCTTTTGGAGTCTATACACTAGACTGTTATCCCTTCAACTCTATACATTTGAGTATTAATCTTTAAGTCCACACATTGGCCTTCAGACTAGCAAGTCTATACATCGTCTCTTGTTTGCAAAGTCTGAAGAGTGTCCGTTGTCAAGACTTCTTGAAGTCTGTACATCGGACTGCTTCTTTTGAAGTCTACACATTGGCTCGTTCACTTCTGCAAAGTATGTACATTAGACTGTGGTGAAGTCTATACATTCGGTTCCTTGGGCAAAGTCTATACATCGCTTAGTCTGCACATTGCCTTCAGCCCAAGCGTTCAAAGCCAAGTCTATACAACGCCAAGTCTGTACACTCCTCATCTGTTCCTACGCTTGGCCAAGTCCATACACTCAACATTTCCCTACGCTTTCCAGGCCAAGTCTGTACATCGGCCTCTTTCGTTCAAGTCTATACATTGAACTATTCTTCAAAGTCTGTACAGCATTCGTCTCAGCCAGCGTCTCAAGCTGCGTCTTAGGCAAGTCTGTACATTGGCCTCATTCGTTCAAAGTCTATACATTGAACTGCGTCTTAGGAAAGTCTGTACAGAGGCTTCGATTGGCAAAGTCTGTACACCCGTCCTTCACCAAGTCTGAACATCCAGCGTCTTTGTCAGCGTCTCATGCATTTGGGCAAAGTATGTACATCCGTCCTTCAGCAAGTCTGAACATCCAGCGTCTTTGTAAGCGTCTCATTGTGGCACAGTCTATACTCTGGCTCAAGCTTGTCAAAGTCTGTACATCACGGTTGGGCAACAAGTCAATACATTGCTCACCGTCTTATTAAGAGTCTCACACAGGTTCCAAGTCTGTACATTGGTTAGGCTTCGTGAAGTCTATACAGTGGCAGAAGCTTTGTAATAGTCTATACACTGCCATTTGTCTGCATTGTTAATAAATCTATACACTGCCTTCACACATGCGCTTCTTTCATTAAGTCTGTACACTCTCTCACGTTGTACACACTTAATCTGTTGAAGGTTCTGAAGTATATACATTCATGCTAATAGCCTGAACTAACTAAGTCTATACATTCCATCTGTCTGTCTGCAGGTGATTCATGCTGATGATTGGGCACGTGAATCGAGGTTGGCACCTGGCACGTGATCCAAGACAACAAGCACACGACACGTGGATGGCAACCTGGTCAGGATGCTGCCATGTGGTCGAAATTCAAATGTTCTGGCCAAAAGTGCATGAGCGGGAACCTGGCAGCCACACGCCAATATCTGCTATAAATATAGAGCTTTATCCTTCAGCAGAAGCTTGATCGTGAATAGAGAAAGCAGAAGCCATTGGTGAGAGTTTGCACGATCCAGAAAAGAAAAAAGAGCAGAGAGTTCCAGATCTGAGAGGAGTTTGTTCGAGAGAGAGAGAGTGTGTGTGGATTGATGAATTGCTTCATTTGAAGCTACATTTATATTGGGTTTCACAACCGATTTCTTCTTCATTGGTTTTTGTTTCTACTTTGCTTTCGTTTATTTTGTTCTTCCATTCTGATTTGAATTGGTTTTCCCTCCGGTGTGTGGAGGAAGGGAGTACTACTCCAGTTTCCCTCTGAGTTGCAGAGGAAGAGAGATCGGTGATCTCTGGTGTTGTTAGTGACAGGTTGTCATTAACAGTTTCCCTCCGTGTGTGGAGGAAGGGAGAAGATTCTCCGGTTGTGTTCTAGCTAGGAGCTAGAACAGGTTTCAAGTTCTATGGGTAGCAGAGCTTGGTCGAGGGATTTGTTTCCCTTGGGTGTTCAAGCTGTGTGGCAGCATGTTGTACGCAGACTGAGTCTGCTGTGATCTAGCTTTGCCTAGTGGAATCCTCACTCTAGTTGGAGTGAGGGGTAGATGTAGATTGCGGACTGTAATCGAACCACCTAAAAACCGAGTGCCTCCTCTGTGGTTTGCTATTGATTTTTGTGCTCTTCATCTGCTTGTCTCTTTGCCTTCAAGTGATCAGTTCTTCACTCTCATCTATATTTCTCTGTGTACAGGTTAAGGAGGTGCGTTAGCAGTAGAATCTATTTTCCGCCTAAGTTTCTGCAAATTGGGAGTGATCTATTCATCCCCCCCCTTCTATATCACTCTTGCTGCGCTAACAATTGGTATCAGAGCAGGTTTACGTCATGTGGACGAACGGTCAATGGAATGCTGGTGGTCCTAGAACCTTCATGGCGAAGGTCAATCCATTAGTCGCCCTCCTTATTTTGATGGTACTAACTATCTGTTTTGGAAGAACAGGATGGAAGTGTTCATCAGGGCTCAGAGCCATAAACTGTGGAGAGTAATCACGGTGGGGCCATATGATCTGCCACCAAACGAGGACGCTTGGACAGATGACCATGTCAAGCTCTCCTCACTCAACTGGACGGCGCTGAATATCATCTAGTGTGCTGTTCATCAAGAGGAGTATGCCCGTATCTCTGCCTACAAGACTGCCAAGCGAATGTGGGATGAGCTGCAATTAATCTATGAAGGTACAACTCAAGTGAAAGCCTCGAAGGTAAATCTCTACACTTCTAAGTATGAAATGTTTAAGATGAATGCAGATGAGAATATAACTGAGATGTATGCCAGGTTGTCTTTAATCACAAATACTCTTAAAGGGCTAGGGAAGGATCTTGCTGAGGTAGATATAGTCAGGAAAATCCTTAGATCTTTATCCCCTGCATGGCACACTAAGGCCATTGTGATTGAGGAGTCAAAAGATTTGACAGTCTTGAGTGTGAATGAACTCATAGGATCCCTTATGACCTATGAGATGAATTTCCAAGGAGGTGGAGAAGGAAGTGAGAGGAAGGGTAAAAATGTAGCTCTAAGGGCATCCCGCAACAAGGGTAGCAACAGTGGGAGCAGCAGCAGTAGCCCCGAGTCTGAGTCCGAGCTTGAAGGATTGTCAAATCTCGACCAGGAGGAGCAGGCAATGCTCACTAGACTGTTCAGAAAATTTCTGAAGAAAAAGGGAAAGACCTTTAGGAAGAAGAAGCCACACCCTTTCAACAAGAATGCTGAATTTACTAGTTACAGGGATAAAAATCGTAAGAGACTAACTTGTTTTAATTGTAACAAACAGGGACATATGAAAGGCGAATGCCCAGACCTCCAGAAGAAGGGTCCCTATCTTCAGAAGAAAAACATAAAGGTGCTAAAGAAGAAGAAGCCACAGGCGATGGTCTGCACATGGAGCGAGGAAGAAGAAGACCCTGAAGATGCTTCCTCAGAAGAATATGAAGATGGAATTTGCCTTATGGCAAACAATGAAGAGGAGGTAATAAATGTTTTTGAAAATTTCTCAATTGATGACTGGGAGGATGCTTATGGTGATTTGTTAGATAAATTTAATTCTCTTAGTAAAGAGCACAGAGTTCTGAAAAGAAAATTTAACACAAATGTTGAAGAACAAACTCTAGTCTGTGAGGAAAATGAAAAGCTAAAAGAACAACTAGAAGAAATGACCTCACTAAGGAAAGAAAATGATAAGCTCAAGGGAGAAACTCAAGAAAGTCAAAAACAGCTCAATGAATTCAAAACTAAAATTGAAGAAAGCATGAATGAAATTAGAGTGAATTCAGAGAAATATGAAGCTGTGAAGAAAGTAAATGTTGAACTCCTAAAAAATTCTGAGTCCCTTCAAAGGGAGCTGGAAGACAAACAGAAAGTCTTAGAAAAGTTTGTCCAAGGAAAGACTAGCTTAGATGCTATACTAGGAACTAGGGTCAATTTTAATAAGGAAGGTCTAGGCTACGACCCAACCAACAAGAGACCCTTGCAATTCAAGACCATCACCTTCTGCCCAGAGAGGGGAAAAGAAAAGCTGGACACACCATCCAGCTCAAACAGCTCTAAGGAAATTCAAAGTCCTAAAGAAAACACAAAAATCAGTACTGGACAACCATTTAAGATGGGAATGAATTTTATGAAGAATAACACTAAGCCCTCTTACCAGAACACAAATGATAGATGGACCAAGAAAGCAAATCAGAATAAGAGCTGGAATTACAACAATCAGATGGGTCCAAACAGGACCTACTGGAGAAATAACTTTCATAGTCAAAGATATGCTAATCAACAAGCCTACATGAAATTTCCTAGGAATAGGAAGACTAATGAATGGAATAGAACTCACTTCTCCAGTTCAGCTGGATTCAACTTTAATAAACCAGAAAGGAAGGTGCCAGAGAAAACCATGCTGAAACAAATCTGGATACCTAAACACTTGATCAGAGATTTGAACAATGTCATTGGACAGAACTCATCTTGGGTTCCAAATCACTCTGCTTGATGTATCTGTATAGGTCGGCCTGGCAGCTGAAGACAACAAGTGGTACCTCGACAGTGGCTGCTCCAGGCATATGACAGGAGACCGATCCAAGTTTAGCAAGATAGATATGAAGCCAGGGGGTCTGGTCAAGTTTGGAGGAAAGAACAAAGGTAAAATAATTGGAGTTGGAACAGTAGGTAAGTCTTCCACAAACTCCATTGAAAAAGTCTTACTTGTGGAAGGGCTTCAACACAACCTGATTAGCATTAGCCAATTATGTGACAGGGGTCACAGGGTTGTATTTGATGATAGTTCATGCAAAATCCTTGAAACAAATTCTGACATGGTTAAATTTGTAGCCAACAGGATTAATAATGTCTACATTGTAGACTTAGATGAGAAATCTGAATCTACTATTTGCTTATCTGCCAATTCTGAAAATGATGCCTTTGAATGGCATAGACCTCTAGGTCATGCTAGCTTTTTAACTTTAAATAAATTGGTCAAGCATGATTTAGTTAGAGGCATGCCTAGAATTAAATTCAACTCAATATCAAAAGCATGTGATGCCTGTGCTCTAGGCAAACAGACCAGAAATTCCTTTAAATTAAGATCTGAGCCATTGTCATCTAGACCAATGGAAATTCTTCATATGGACCTTTTCGGTCCCGCTAGAACTCAGAGTCTCAATGGAAACAGGTTTGGCTATGTCATCATAGATGACTTCTCTAGATAATCATGGATATTTTTCTTAGCAAATAAGAGTGATGCATTTCAAAAGTTTAACCTATTTTTCAATAAGGTCAAACAAGAAGGGAAGTACAAGGTTTGTTCTAGCCAATCTGACCATGGAGGTGAGTTTGAAAACTCCATGTTTACTTAACTTTGTGACAAAGAAGGACTAACTCACAGGTTTTCTTCTCCCAGGACACCTGAACAAAATGGGATTATGGAGAGAAGAAATAGAACAGTGGTGGAGATGGCCCGAACCATGTTGATTGAAAGCAAATTACCTAGAAGGTTTTGGGCAAAAGCGGCCAATACAGCAACCTACATAATCAACAGGGCCATGGTAAGACCCATACACAAGAAAACACCCTATGAGCTTCTAAAAGGTAAGAAACCAAACTTGTTTCATTTCAGAATTTTTGGAGCAAAATGTTTTATTCATAACAATGATAAGAAAGATTTAGACAAGTTTGAAGCCAAAAGCACACCTGGAATTTTCTTGGGTTATTCTGAAGTGTCAAGGGCATATAGGGTATTTAACATATCTGATCAGAAAGTGAAAGAGTCTCCACACATCCTTTTTAGTGAAAAGAAAGATGTTCCTAATGTTAAAAATCTTGACAGGAACTCCAATCACGGTGGAGATTTTCTAGAATACCAACAGGAGGAAGAAAAGACTCAGCCGAGTGGAGAAACAAATTCCCCCAATCAGGAAGGACCAAGAGAAACAGGTGAGTCTTCAACAAATATCAGATTTCTTAAAGACCATCCTTTAGATAAAGTCATAGGCAATCCTGAAGACCCTCTTCGGACTAGGTCTCATTTTAGAAATGTGAATAATGATGACTTAATTGCTTTAGTCTCATAAATTGAACCCAAAACAGTAGAAGAGGCCTTAGCTGATCAAGCTTGGGTCAATGCTATGAGTGAGGAATTAGGTCAATTTGAAAGGAATAATGTCTGGGAGCTTGTCCCAAGACCAGATGGTATTAATGTCATAGGAACCAAGTGGGTGTTCAAAAATAAGATGAATGAAGATGGAATTATCTCGAGGAATAAGGCCAGACTAGTAGCCAAAGGCTACTGTCAGGAATTCGGTGTAGACTTTGATGAATCCTATGCACCTGTTGCTAGGATGGAAGCTATAAGATTGTTGCTTGCCTTTGCATGCTCAAAGAACATAAAACTCCAACAAATGGATGTTAAAAGTACCTTTTTAAATGGAGTTATTAAAGAAGAAGTTTTTGTTGAACAACCTCCTGGATTTCAATATTCTCCTCAACCTAACCAAGTTTTCAGGTTAAACAAAGCCTTGTATGGTCTAAAGCAGGCTCCAAGAGCTTGGTATGAAAGATTGTCTGAATTTCTGATCAGCAAGGGCTACAAAAGAGGTAAAGTTGATCAGACTTTATTTACCAAGGGCATGAATAAAGATCTCATCATAGTTCAGGTATATGTAGATGACATTGTATTTGGATCAACTAAGCATGAACTATGTGATGAATTTTCTACCATGATGTCTGCTGAATTTGAAATGAGCTTGGTTGGTGAACTAAAATATTTTCTTGGATTGCAGGTACAACAGCTAGAAGATGGGTGCTTCATCAACCAAACCAAATACACAATGGAACTGTTCAAAAGGTTTGGCATGGAAAACATAAAGCACATTACTACACCCATGGGCACCAATACTTCATTGGATGCAGATGAGACAGGTAAAGAAGTAAATGCTAAACTTTATAGAGGTATGATTGGATCACTACTTTACTTGACAGCCTCTAGACCTGATATACAATTCAGTGTAGGAATGTGTGCAATGTATCAGTCTAGACCTACTGAACTACACTTAGCTGCAGTTAAAAGAATCTTCAGATATTTGTCAGCTAGTCACTCTCTTAGTTTATGGTTTCCTGCATCTCACACATTTAATCTAGTAGCATACATAGATGCTGACTATGCAGGCTGTAAACTAGACAGGAAAAGCACAAGTGGCCATTGTGAATTCTTGGGTGGGTGTTTAGTGTCTTGGGGCTCCAAGAAACAACATTCTGTGGCCCTCTCCACTGCAGAAGCTGAATATGTGGCTGCAGGGAGTTGTGGAACACAAGTCATATGGATTAAACACCAGCTTCAGGACTACCAAGTAGACCTGGGGTGCACACCTATTTACTGTGATAATACTAGTGCCATCAATCTTGCTAAAAATCCTGTTTTGCATTCACGAACCAAACACATAGAGATAAGACATCATTTTATAAGAGATGAGGTGTCTAAGAATAATTTTGAACTGATTCATGTATGGACAGATAATCAGATTGCTGACATATTCACAAAACCTCTGGATAATGAAAAATTCACCAAATTGAGAAGAGAATTAGGCTTATACAAATTATCTTAATTATGAAGCCTGCTCTTGTTGTGAGGGGGAGTTGTGTCTATATGATGTTTAGCCTTCTTGCATGCTGGTTTAAGGGGGAGTTCAGAATGCTTACCGGTTAGCTTTCAGGAATGTTCTAAATAAAGGAAAGCCTTGAGATTTTGCTGGAATGTTTTATTGAGGAATGCTATGTCTTAGGCGGAGCTGAGTTGTGATGTGAGAAGAGAAGTTCTTTGACAGATTCAAAAGGGCTGTCCAGATGTGTACCTTTGCTGGTCTTGCATGATTGATTTAGTGTGGTTCTCTCAGAAAGTAGAGTGTCACTTATCTCTTAAGTCTATAAGTCAGTGACTCTAATCTCCAAGTTAGAATCTTTCCTTTGGTACTCCTTCAGAGATCTGGACTAATTACATAAAGTATATCTTCCTACATTGTCATTGATTATGGTTCAGGCCAAAAACTTGTATGTCTTGATATCTGACCCAATCAACTTGAAATCTAGACTTCAAGACTCAATTCAAGAAAAGTCCTTTTTGGTATTGTCTTCAATCATTCTATCTCTTTAACTCAAGGGCTTAACTGAACAAAATTTTCCTGTTTTGATCATTGAGAAACTGGGAGCATCATCAATGAAATGAATTTTTCTGCCATGTCATGAGGTGTCAAATGCTTAAAATAAATGAAAAGACATGACAGAGCAATGGTGGCTTGCTGGTGAGTAACTGGGGACTCTGGCCTCTAATCAAGGTGTTTCCTCATGTCAAAAGCCACAGTTACTAACTCTGTTCCTTATTAAACAAAAAAACAAACAAAGGGAAGGAAGTAATGAGGTACTCACTCTGAGTAACTGGGGATTCAGGCCTCTAATCAAGGTGTCTCCCTAATGTCAAAGGAAGTGAACTACCAACTTACTCATTGATCTTCTTGAAAATCATCTCCAACAAAAATTCCTTGTTGTTATGCAACTAATGGATTGCTTGTCTTCAATACCTTGAGAACACCTCTCTGATTTTATCTCTTGCTGTCTTGTGGAATAGTTGAATGATCAGCTATATTTGGCCATACTTGTGAACTCCTGCTCTAAATCATCCACTATGTATGCTGATAAACTTGTCTATAATTCTACTTCTCTATTGTGTACTGAAGTCTAAAGAATCCTCTCTTGAGATTAGAAACTCACTTATTCTCTTAAGACCTACTCGTGACTTTCTGCACTAAGAAGTTACTACCCTTAGTCCTCATGTTTCCAGCACTGTCATACATTCTGTAGTTTTTTTTGCTGATGTCAAAGGGGGAGAGAAGTTTGCAATATGAGTGAGTATCAGTGAGTATTGGATTTGTCATGAGTTTTGAGGGGAGTCATGTTGCTTCGTGGAAGATATGGTTATGAGTTGTGGGGGAGATGAGAGTGTGTTGTAGTGAATGTTTAATTCATTTGCATGAGCATGCCTTGAATTTATTCTGCTTGTTGCAGCTGGTATTAACTTCTTGTTGAAACTTAATATTGCTTGATTCATAGTGTTGTCATCATCAAAAAGGGGGAGATTGTTGCATCCCTATGGTTTTGATGATGTCTCACACTATAAATCAATCTTCTATCTCTAGATTAATGCTATTTCATCATGTGTGTGAGTACAGTTCATTTGGTTGTCGGTTTAGCATGCTATCATGATTCTAACTACACTCTGCCTAGTTAGTATAGACAGCAGTGGGTCGACCCACCCTAGCTGATGCGTCGACTCATCTGTACATTGGCATAACTCCTTCAAGTCTGTACATCGGGCACCTTCTAACTAAAGTCTACACAATGGTATTAAAATTCTAAGTCTGTACACTGCCCGACCAACTAAGTCTGCACATTGCAAAAGTCAGTTCAGCTCAACCCTATACATCCTTCCAATCCTCAACTCTATACATTGGAGTGTCAAGCTTAATGTCTATACACTGGTTACTGCATTGTCATGAAGTCTACGCATCCGATAGTGTAAGTCTATACATTGGCTCATGGTCTTCAAGTCGATACAGAGTTTTCACCCTCTGAAGTTTGTACAGCCTATCACTTGACAAAGTCTGCACAGTGTCTCATATTGACTAAGTCTGTACATCGTCTGGTCTGTGGATGCTTTGTCCTTTTGAAATCTATACACTAGACTGTTATCCCTTCAACTCTATACATTTGAGTATTAATCTTTAAGTCCACACATTGGCCTTCAGACTAGCAAGTCTATACATCGTCTCTTGTTTGCAAAGTCTGAAGAGTGTCCGTTGTCAAGACTTCTTGAAGTCTGTACATCGGACTGCTTCTTTTGAAGTCTACACATTGGCTCGTTCACTTCTGCAAAGTATGTACATTAGACTGTGGTGAAGTCTATACATTCGATTCCTTGGGCAAAGTCTATACATCGCTTAGTCTGCACATTGCCTTCAGCCCAAGCGTTCAAAGCCATGTCTATACAACGCCAAGTCTGTACACTCGTCATCTGTTCCTACGCTTGGCCAAGTCCATACACTCAACATTTCCCTACGCTTTCCAGGCCAAGTTTGTACATCGGCCTCTTTCGTTCAAGTCTATACATTGAACTGTTCTTCAAAGTCTGTACAGCATTCGTCTCAACCAGCGTCTCAAGCTGCGTCTTAGGCAAGTCTGTACATCGGCCTTATTCGTTCAAAGTCTATACATTGAACTGCGTCTTAGGAAAGTCTGTACAGAGGCTTTGATTGGCAAAGTCTGTACACCCGTCCTTCAGCAAGTCTGAACATCCAGCGTCTTTGTCAGCGTCTCATGCATTTGGGCAAAGTCTGTACATCTGTCCTTCAGCAAGTCTGAACATCCAGCGTCTTTGTAAGCGTCTCATTGTGGCACAGTCTATACTCTGGCTCAAGCTTGTCAAAGTCTGTACATCACGGTTGGGCAACAAGTCAATACATTGCTCACCGTCTTATTAAGAGTCTCACATAGGTTCCAAGTCTGTACATTGGTTAGGCTTCGTGAAGTCTATACAGTGGCAGAAGCTTTGTAATAGTCTATACACTACCATTCGTCTGCATTGTTAATAAGTCTATACACTGCCTTCACACATGAGCTTCTTTCATTAAGTCTGTACACTCTCTCACGTTGTACACGCTTAATCTGTTGAAGGTTCTGAAGTATATACATTCATGCTAATAGCCTGAACTAACTAAGTCTATACATTCCATCTGTCTGTCTGCAGGCGATTCAGGCTGATGATTCGGCACGTGAACTGAGGTTGGCACCTGGCACGTGATCCAAGACAACAAGCACACGACACGTGGATGGCAACCTGGTCAGGATGCTACCATGTGGTCAAAATTCAAATGATCTGGCCAAAAGTGCATGGGCGGGAACCTGGCAGCCACACGCCAATATCTGCTATAAATATAGAGCTTCATCCTTCAGCAGAAGTTTGATCGTGAATAGAGAAAGCAGAAGCCATTGGTGAGAGTTTGCATGATCCAGAAAAGAAAAAAGAGCAGAGAGTTCCAGATCTGAGAGGAGTTTGTTCGAGAGAGAGAGAGAGTGTGTGGATTGATGAATTGCTTCGTTTGAAGCTACATTTGTATTGGGTTTCAGAACCAATTTCTTCTTCATTGGTTTTTGTTTCAACTTTGCTTTCGTTTATTTTATTCTTCCATTCTGATTTGAATTGGTTTTCCTTCCGATGTGTGGAGGAAGGGAGTACTACTCCAGTTTCCCTCTGAGTTGCAGAGGAAGAGAGATCGGTGATCTCTGGTGTTGTTAGTGACAGGTTGTCATTAACAGTTTCCTTCCGTGTGTGGAGGAAGGGAGAGGATTCTCTGGTTGTGTTCTAGCTGGGAGCTAGAACAGGTTTCAAGTTCTGTGGGTAGCAGAGCTTGGTCGAGGGATTTGTTTCCCTTGGGTGTTCAAGCTGTGTGGCAGCATGTTGTACGCAGACTGAGTCTGCTGTGATCTAGCTTTGCCTAGTGGAATCCTCACTCTAGTTGGAGTGAGGGGTGGATGTAGATTGCGGACTGCAATCGAACCACCTAAAAATCGAGTGTCTCCTCTGTGGTTTGCTATTGATTTTTGTGCTCTTCATCTGCTTGTCTCTTTGCCTTCAAGTGATCAGTTCTTCACTCTCATCTATATTTCTCTGTGTACGGGTTAAGGAGGTGCGTTAGCAGTAGAATCTATTTTCCGCCTAAGTTTCTGCAAATTGGGAGTGATCTATTCATCCCCCCCTTCTATATCACTCTTGCTGCGCTAACACAGGATGCCACGCTCCATGGCCGGTCGAACACCTGTACCTTCAACCACGCTGGCCAGCGGGTCACCCTCCAACCCGTTCGGCCCAGGAGCCCATCAGTCAGGGGTCCTACTGGCCCTAGTACTCCGAAGCCTTCCGTTCCCGGGCCTAGTACCCCATCCCCAGCTCGGGCTATGACCGTTACCTCTGGCCCAGGAGAGCCCTCGACGAGGAGATTGATGATGATTAGCTCCCGGGAAATGGAGCAGGAGCTTAGTCAGGGCTGTCCGGTGTTTGCCATTACGGTCCGAGAGGTGGAGCGGGACTCCGAGGGTGAGCTCCCACCCGAGGTTGTTCCCATTCTGCAGGAGTATGCTGATTTCTTTCCCGATGAGCTTCCCGAGGGACTCCCACCTATGCAGGATATTCAGCATGCCATCGACCTTGTTCCGGGCTCTTCTTTGCCCAACCTTCCTCATTATCGCATGAGTCCCACGGAGCATGCCGAGCTTAAATGGCAGGTCGATGAGTTAGTGCAAAGAGGGTCTGTTCGGGACAGCATGAGTCCATGTGTTGTACCCGCATTACTCGCCCTGAAGAAGGATGGCACGTGGAGAATGTGCATTGATAGTCGTGTCATTAACAAAATCACCGTGAAGTATAGGTTCCCTATTCCCCGCCTTGATGACATGCTGGACATGATGGCAGGTGCCACTATCTTTTCGAAGATCGATCTTAAGAGTGGCTACCATCAAGTGAGGATTAGGCCAGGTGATGAGTGGAAGACCGCATTTAAGACCAAGGACGGTCTATATGAGTGGTTGGTCATGCCTTTTGGGTTGACCAATGCCCCTAGCACTTTCATGCGGCTCATGACTCATGTCCTTCAACCTTTCATTGGAGTCTTTGTAGTGGTGTATTTTGATGATATCCTTATCTATAGCCGCACCACAGGGGACCACTTAGACCACCTTCGACAGGTCTGTCTACTTCTTCGGCGAGAGCAGCTATTTGTGAACCCACAGAAGTGTGCCTTCATGACACCTCAACTTACCTTCTTGGGTTTCATTGTGTCTAGTGATGCGGGACTGACCAACAATGCAACTAATCTAAGACTATGATGAAGACCAAGTGCGGCCAGCACTCACACGTGACAAGGCAAGCCGAGAGATCGACCTCCGTACTATTCCTCCGAAGAGAGGCGTCTCTCAACAAGAAACCCAAGTCCACGGCCGTCCCTATGAGGGAAACGAGTGGATCAAAGCGGCAAAGGGAGCCGACGCGCAACTATGGGAGTCTAGTCCGAGCTCGGTGCTCGACTAGGGCCACGGAATGGTGCTCTCAACTCGCAAAACCCACGGTGAATTGAATATGTAGCTAGGATCCTACACTCGCACGCTGCATAATCGAGAGCATACTAGCAAAGCAAATGCCAAGGGAAGGAACGTCGCACGTACCTCCACGCCTAGGCGTGGGGAAGGAACCCCGGCCGAGACCAACAACCCCGATACACGTAGAAGTAATAATACACAATTGACCCAAAATGCCCACTCCTCGCAGGGAGGTAACAGGCTACAAACAGAGGAGTCGGGGCTGCCGATGCACGGGCTGACGGGCAGCACTCGGTGAAGGGGTGGGCCGCGAGGAGGTCCCTGGTAGCTCTGCGAACTGCTGAAAGAACGTCCACCTCTGGAGGGGCTGAGGTGGCAGGAGTCCCCGGTACCTTGCTGTCGTGGGGTCGCTCCTCCGGGAAGAAGAAGGATGTCGCCGATCCTCGGGGAAGCCTCTGGAGTGCGTTCGGAAGGAGGGGACAGGTTGCTGGCCAACCTGCACAAGCCCGCCAAACAGCCCGGGGGCGACTCCGGTAAGCGCCCTTAATCACGTCCTGGACCTGCGAAATTCAGCGAGGGCGCTGGTGGGGATGTCCCACAGGCGCCCGTGGAAGGAGAACTGCAGTCGAGGCCGATGGTGACCGTGGCAATTCGTCAAACACCTGGCGTGCAGTCGGACTGCCTGTCTGCCCACACCGGTAGAGACCAGGAGAACAGTCGGTACGCAGGCTTCCGGACAGATTTAGGGATGGGGTTTTCTCTGGTGGGTAGCTTACAGGTAGGGCTAACAGATGACCAAGGTAGCGGGGGCGATGCCTTGGAGGATTTGGGCGTGGGCGGGGTGGAAAGTGGGGGTCGCAGCCTGCACTTCAGGGCAGTCAGGTCTGTGAACCCGAGATGGGATATGAGGGCGTAGGGGTGCGGATGGAATTCTGACCAGGGGCGGCCACTGGAGATGGAGTGGTGTGTGTGGAGATAGCCCTCCAATTTTCAGGCCATTCCAGTAAGGGGAGGTGGTGGTCCCTTTGGAGGGTACTGCAGATATGTCCCGCCGGGTTACTGTAGCGCCCAGAGGAGGACCGAAAGTAGCCACAAAGGGAAGTTTCAGCCCCAATGGAGTTTTGGGATGAAACCACCACGAATGGTTCGGGGACAGGGAGGGGAACAACTTATGTGAAGAGGTTGTGGTCGATCGGAGAAGGAACGGGGGTGCACACGGGTGTCCAAGGCGACTCTGATCACAGGCGAGTCTGTCCAGGGAGCAGCCTGCGCGACGAAAGTGTCTACAAAGACAACTTCCTCTGTGATTCGAGTTTTGGGACAAGGCTGGTGGGGTTGGAAGGGGGACTTGTAGGGGAAGAAAAGTCTAGAAGAAAGCCAGACGGTTTGCTCACAGAAAGGGTTCGTACCGACGTGATCTTTGGACCCCTAGCTTGCAGGCAGAGCAGGTGCATCCGAGATTGGATTGAACGCCACCGAGCTTGACGTCGTCTCGCCGCTTGGATCGCTCTCCGACATGGGATGAAGAGACTCGCTTCACAGCACGATCCTCACCTCACCAGGACCTCCTTCTCAAGGGAGTCGCACCCAGGAGTTGGAGATGGAGGAAGAAGAAGATGGGGGATAGGGGAAGAGAGGGGCGTCGCACCCCTTGGGGAAGGATGGAGAAGGTCGCCCTCTCCTTGGTGGTGGCTGCGCACAAGGTTTCTCACAAATTAATTCTTCATTATCTTTCAAAGGAAAAAATACAAGGTTTATATATGGGGAGGGGAGGTGCTAGGGTTGAAACCCTAGCCAAGAGGGAGGGGAGGGGGATGCGCCACATGGCATGGGGAAAAGGGGGGGCGCAACAAGGCAAGGGGGGGGGGGAGGGCCGCACCCCTCTTCCTATAATCTAGGAGAGGGGCGGCTGCCACCTTCCAAGAGGAGGGAAAAGAGTTGGGCGCCCAAAACCCTAACCCTAGGTGGTCTAAGCAAGGGAGTGGGTGGCCAGCCCATATGGGCCAGAGATTGAACCAAAAAAAATGGCCCAATAGCCCTATCTCCTATCTAATAAGCATAAAATGGTCCAACTAAAGCCTAATTTGCTCCAAATGGCCTACAAAGGTCCACACAACTAATAAAAGTGTCCACGCGGGGACTAATCCAAGGCCCAACATGGCCTAAAGCATAAAATAACTAAAGATAGCTCTACTAGTCTGCCAAGTGGTCGCCGAGCCAAAGGGATGCCGGCATGCTCCGTGTGCTCCGTCGAGTGATGCGGCGCGTGTCCTCACCAATTCTCCCCGGGTGGGAAGAACTCGACCCCGTCGAGTAAGGGTCACGGTCGCTCAAGTAACGCTCCAGCAGGTCCGAGTCGATCAGCTCCAGCTCTCCACGTGTGATCCAGGTGTCGTCTGTCGCAGGGCGCCCTCTCCAGCGCACTAGGAAGCGCTGGTAGGCTCCGCTCCTGGTCGTGGTCACCTGCTCATCCAGTATGCAATCTATATGCTCGCGTGTCTGTAATGGGGCTGGAGGAGGTGGGCGCTCAGAAGGTGAAATGCTCTCAACAGGAGGGGTAGGCCCAAAAAGCTCACTGGGAATCACCGCGGGATCCCGATATGCCACCAGATCTGAAACATTGAACGTCGAACAGATCCCATAGTCGTCTGGCAGCTCAATCTCATACGCATTTGACCCTATTTGCTTCAGAACTCGGAAGGGTCCGGCACCGCGGTCCTGGAGTTTCTTCACGGCCCCCGAAGGGAACCGTTCAGGTCGAACCCTGATCATTACGTACTCTCCCACTTGGAACTCACGGGTGTGTCGATGCGTATCAGCTAAATCCTCATAACGTGCGTTGCTGGCCTCAAGATGGTGATGATGATGTAGACTCCGAACTAGCTGTGTGGACTCATACCTATATGAATGCAGGGGTGATCCTGGACATCCAAATATGGATCTAATAGGCCTATGACACCTACCAGACTTGACAACGTGGGGAGGACCAGGACAACCAAAGTTGTATCTATCATGCATGGGTGTCCTACGGAATGTGGTAGACTCATGGGGACTAAATTGCCCAAACTCACTCATGACATTCCCTATATGAGACAAACCCCTATATGATGGTGGACATGAAGAAACATGAGAGAGAGACATGCGTCCCTGGCCTCCTAAGCTCGGGCATCTGGATGCCTGCAAGGTGAGGTGTTGACTAGAAGGCCTAGGTTGTGTATGATAGCGGACCTCCTCGACAAGGTGGGGAAAAGAATATGGGTCGAGAGGCTCACTAGGGAGGGGATCGAATGGGTCAAAGAAATGATGACCCCTCCCGACAGGTCCCTTCACTATACTTGCCCATGTGCGACATTCGTCCAGGTGCAGATAATCACCTTCAGGCACTCTCATGTATGGGGCAAGAGGCTCTTGAGGAAGGAAAGGTTCCTCCCTCCGGACCGTGAAACCATAAGCGGGGACAAAATCAACCTCCACGGGTATGGGAAATAATAAAAGGACCTCGGATGTGATATGTCCTATGGTGTAGACCGAGGTAATAGACCCCAAAGCAGGGAGTGTAAAGCTATGACTATAGGGTTGGTCAGACCCTAAGGTCAACATATAAGTCAACTCCCATTGATAATCTAAACTCCTAAGGAAGTCCTTCACATTTTCAAGAAAGCAGAAGGACCGAAAAGTGGTGTGAAAGGAGTTAAGGGGTATTATTGGGAGGGCTGGTCCCATGGGTGTATAGCAAGGAATGGCGATATCTAGAAGTGGACCCTCCCTTAGCCAGCTAGCTAAAGACTCACCAATGACCAGTTCACCCTCGGAAGGTAAGAAAGTCTCTATATGAGGGTCTAAGGGTGAAGCATCTACCTCGGGAGGGGAAACGGAGTCCTCTATGATGTGGAGGGGATCACTCCCTAACTCCTCAACCTCAGTTAGGTACTCCTCAATCAACTCCTGTTCAGCCTCGTAACTCACTGGAACAAACCCAGGTGATGACATGGAGGTGGTCGGCGTAACGCCGTCATGGAAGACAAACTCACCGGGAAGGTGAGATGGGTGTAAGGTGCAGGTCCTCCTATCCAGGTCGATGGTCGCACTTCTTTCCTCCAACCAAGTTCGCCCTAAAATGATGCATGGACCAGCAAGTGTGCTGATCTTGCACCAAGCGCCATCGGAATATTTAACGGGGCCAAACCACCGTTGAAACTCGATAAAAGCTAAACCATCACGGAGAACAATCTCCCCAGTCTTAGAGAGTGACTCAATAATGTCTTGTGAGACACAGTTAGACGACACCCTACTGATGAAGTCGATCTCCGTATGCATCCCATTAGGTAGGATGGCAGTGGACATGACAGGGCGCTGGAATGACTCGGTCATCGGTATAGGGATCGGGTCTCCCGACGACTGAGTGGTAGGGGCGACACTTAGGGGTTGTACCATAAGAGCATCGAATCGGGCCAATAGGGATGACTAATCTGATATGTGGGCTCGAGGAACCACCATGGGGTTGGCGCGGAGCTGGACATGCAAGACTCAACGAGACAAGGACAAAACTCTAACTAGACACAAACCTAACATTACAATGCAATGGTGGGTTACCTAGATGAACTAAGAGACTCAATGCAACCTAGATAACTCTAAGGCCTCAATTGCACCCTAGACAACCTAAAGACTCGAATGACCTAAGACCCCAATTTGTTAGAACAAACTGGTTCCCTAAGCTCTGATACCAAATTTGATGCGGGACTGACCAACAATGCAACTAATCTAAGACTATGATGAAGACCAAGTGCGGCCAGCACTCACACGTGACAAGGCAAGCCGAGAGATCGACCTCCGTACTATTCCTCCGAAGAGAGGCGTCTCTCAACAAGAAACCCAAGTCCACGGCCGTCCCTATGAGGGAAACGAGTGGATCAAAGCGGCAAAGGGAGCCGACGCGCAACTATGGGAGTCTAGTCCGAGCTCGGTGCTCGACTAGGGCCACGGAATGGTGCTCTCAACTCGCAAAACCCACGGTGAATTGAATATGTAGCTAGGATCCTACACTCGCACGCTGCATAATCGAGAGCATACTAGCAAAGCAAATGCCAAGGGAAGGAACGTCGCACGTACCTCCACGCCTAGGCGTGGGGAAGGAACCCCGGCCGAGACCAACAACCCCGATACACGTAGAAGTAATAATACACAATTGACCCAAAATGCCCACTCCTCGCAGGGAGGTAACAGGCTACAAACAGAGGAGTCGGGGCTGCCGATGCACGGGCTGACGGGCAGCACTCGGTGAAGGGGTGGGCCGCGAGGAGGTCCCTGGTAGCTCTGCGAACTGCTGAAAGAACGTCCACCTCTGGAGGGGCTGAGGTGGCAGGAGTCCCCGGTACCTTGCTGTCGTGGGGTCGCTCCTCCGGGAAGAAGAAGGATGTCGCTGATCCTCGGGGAAGCCTCTGGAGTGCGTTCGGAAGGAGGGGACAGGTTGCTGGCCAACCTGCACAAGCCCGCCAAACAGCCCGGGGGCGACTCCGGTAAGCGCCCTTAATCACGTCCTGGACCTGCGAAATTCAGCGAGGGCGCTGGTGGGGATGTCCCACAGGCGCCCGTGGAAGGAGAACTGCAGTCGAGGCCGATGGTGACCGTGGCAATTCGTCAAACACCTGGCGTGCAGTCGGACTGCCTGTCTGCCCACACCGGTAGAGACCAGGAGAACAGTCGGTACGCAGGCTTCCGGACAGATTTAGGGATGGGGTTTTCTCTGGTGGGTAGCTTACAGGTAGGGCTAACAGATGACCAAGGTAGCGGGGGCGATGCCTTGGAGGATTTGGGCGTGGGCGGGGTGGAAAGTGGGGGTCGCAGCCTGCACTTCAGGGCAGTCAGGTCTGTGAACCCGAGATGGGATATGAGGGCGTAGGGGTGCGGATGGAATTCTGACCAGGGGCGGCCACTGGAGATGGAGTGGTGTGTGTGGAGATAGCCCTCCAATTTTCAGGCCATTCCAGTAAGGGGAGGTGGTGGTCCCTTTGGAGGGTACTGCAGATCTGTCCCGCCGGGTTACTGTAGCGCCCAGAGGAGGACCGAAAGTAGCCACAAAGGGAAGTTTCAGCCCCAATGGAGTTTTGGGATGAAACCACCACGAATGGTTCGGGGACAGGGAGGGGAACAACTTATGTGAAGAGGTTGTGGTCGATCGGAGAAGGAACGGGGGTGCACACGGGTGTCCAAGGCGACTCTGATCACAGGCGAGTCTGTCCAGGGAGCAGCCTGCGCGACGAAAGTGTCTACAAAGACAACTTCCTCTGTGATTCGAGTTTTGGGACAAGGCCGGTGGGGTTGGAAGGGGGACTTGTAGGGGAAGAAAAGTCTAGAAGAAAGCCAGACGGTTTGCTCACAGAAAGGGTTCGTACCGACGTGATCTTTGGACCCCTAGCTTGCAGGCAGAGCAGGTGCATCCGAGATTGGATTGAACGCCACCGAGCTTGACGTCGTCTCGCCGCTTGGATCGCTCTCCGACATGGGATGAAGAGACTCGCTTCACAGCACGATCCTCACCTCACCAGGACCTCCTTCTCAAGGGAGTCGCACCCAGGAGTTGGAGATGGAGGAAGAAGAAGATGGGGGATAGGGGAAGAGAGGGGCGTCGCACCCCTTGGGGAAGGATGGAGAAGGTCGCCCTCTCCTTGGTGGTGGCTGCGCACAAGGTTTCTCACAAATTAATTCTTCATTATCTTTCAAAGGAAAAAATACAAGGTTTATATATGGGGAGGGGAGGTGCTAGGGTTGAAACCCTAGCCAAGAGGGAGGGGAGGGGGATGCGCCACATGGCATGGGGAAAAGGGGGGGCGCAACAAGGCAAGGGGGGGGGGAGGGCCGCACCCCTCTTCCTATAATCTAGGAGAGGGGCGGCTGCCACCTTCCAAGAGGAGGGAAAAGAGTTGGGCGCCCAAAACCCTAACCCTAGGTGGGCTAAGCAAGGGAGTGGGTGGCCAGCCCATATGGGCCAGAGATTGAACCAAAAAAAATGGCCCAATAGCCCTATCTCCTATCTAATAAGCATAAAATGGTCCAACTAAAGCCTAATTTGCTCCAAATGGCCTACAAAGGTCCACACAACTAATAAAAGTGTCCACGCGGGGACTAATCCAAGGCCCAACATGGCCTAAAGCATAAAATAACTAAAGATAGCTCTACTAGTCTGCCAAGTGGTCGCCGAGCCAAAGGGATGCCGGCATGCTCCGTGTGCTCCGTCGAGTGATGCGGCGCGTGTCCTCACCATCTAGTACGGGGGTCTCCACCTATCCGGAGAAGGTCCGGGCCATTGTTGAGTGGCCGGAACCCCGTACCGTTCATGATGTCTGCTGCTTTCATGGTCTCGCGACGTTCTATCGTCGCTTCATCCGCGGATTTAGCTCCGTCACCGCGCCGATCACGGATTGTATCCGTAAGGGCACATTTGTATGGATGAAGGCCGCATCTGCCGCCTTCAAGGACATCAAGGAGTGCATGACCCAAACACCTATCCTTCGACTGCCTGATTTCTCGAAGGTGTTTGAGGTCTCTTGTGATGCGTCGGGCATGGGAATTGGAGGAGTTTTGAGTCAGAGTCCCACCCGATCGCATATTTCAGCGAGAAGCTGAATGACGCGAAGCTGCGATATTCCACATATGATAAAGAATTCTACGTAGTTGCTCAGGCTCTTAGGCATTGGAGGCACTATCTTTTACATCAGGAGCTTGTCCTATACTCCGATCACGAGGCATTGAGATATCTCCACTCCCAAAAGAAGCTGAACTCGTGTCACAGTCGTTGGGTCGAGTATCTCCAGCAGTTCACCTTTGTGCTTAAACATAAGGCTGGAGTGGAAAACAAGGTGGCTGATGCCTTGAGTCGGCGAGCATGTTTGCTTACCACCATGAGTGCCGAGGTCATAGGGTTAGAGAAGATGAAGGAGGCCTATGTTGATTGTCCTGACTTCGGTCAGATTTTTACCACTCTCTAGGCCGGACCCTCGAGAGACCTTGATGAGTATGTGCTTCAGGAGGGTTACCTCTTTCGAGGTAGCAGGCTATGTGTTCCCCGAACTTCGGTTCGAGATTTCTTAGTGTGGGAACTACATGCGGAAGGTCTAGCCGGCCACTTTGGTCGGAACAAGACTATTGAGGCAGTGGAGCATCGATTTTATTGGCCGAGCTTGAAGCGCGATGTTGCTAACATTGTGGCTCAGTGCCGTACCTGTGCTACGGCCAAGATGAAGAAGCAAAGCTCCGGCCTTTATACGCCTCTTCCCGTGCCTGATGCCCCGTGGCAGGATGTTAGCATAGACTTTGTTTTGGGATTGCCACGTACCTCCAGGAAGCATGATTCGGTCTATGTGGTGGTTGACCATTTCTCGAAGATGGCCCTCTTTATTCCTTGCTCGAAGACTTCGGATGCTTCGAGGGTAGCCCGCCTTTTCCTTACGCATGTGGTGTGCAAGTTCGGGTTGCCTCGCACTATAGTGTCTGACCGTGATGTTAGATTCACTTCCTACTTTTGGAAGACACTATGGCATATGATTGGTACGCACCTCAAGTTTTCCACTGCATATCATCCCCAGACAGACGGTCAGACCGAGGTGGTCAATAGGAGTCTGGGAGATCTTTTGAGGTGTCTAGTTAAGGACCGCATTGGGGATTGGGATCTCATTTTACCCATGGCTGAGTTTGCATACAATGATTCGGTGAGTAGGTCTACCGGCATGAGTCCGTTTGAGATTGTCACAGGTCATAGGCCTAGGAAACCAGTGGACCTTGTCCCCATGCGTATCCATGCTAGAGTGTCGGAGTCAGCTGAGTCGTTTGCTAGGCATGTTAGGAGTTTGCATGACGACATCCGTCATCACATTGAGGCCAGCAATGCACGTTACAAGGAGTTAGCCGATGCCCACCGACACCACCGAGAGTTCCAAGAGGGCGAATATGTCATGATCAGGGTAAGACCTGAACGGTTTCCCTCTGGAACCGTTAAGAAGTTGCAAGCTCGCGGAGCCGGTCCATTCAGAGTGTTGAAACGCGTTGGATCCAATGCGTACGTTGTGGACTTGCCCGAGGAATACGGTATAAGCTCTACTTTCAATGTATCGGATGTAGTTGCATATAGGGACCCAACGGTGATCCCTAGTGAGCCTTTCGAGCCATCTCCTCCCCTTGTGAGTGACCCCACACCCGAGTGTCCACCTCCAGCCTCGTTGTCACGGTTGCGTGAGCATATAGATCATATACTGGATGAGCAGGTGACAGTTACCAGGAGTGGATCCTACCCGCACTACCTAGTGCGATGGAGAGGACGGCCCGCTACCGAGGACACATGGATCACACATGGCGAGTTGTAGCAGATTGATCCGACCTTCTGGAGCGATACAGGAGCGACGCAGACCCTTACTCGACAGGGTCTAGTTTCTCCCACCCGAGGAGAATTGGTGCGGACACCCGAGCAGTTGAGCGGCGTGATACGCCGAGCGACCGGTACCGCACACGGAGCACGACTCGAGCCACTTCAGCGTCCATCTGGCTCGGAGACAGCCTGGAGACTCCACCTTGAGTCTCCCCATTTATCATATTTAGTTATACTTTATGTGTGTAATTTGTGTTTATTTCGTTGTATTCGGTTTGCTATTTTGATTGTAAGAGGGGCTTATGTGCAATTTGGACCCCGTGGGCCCCACCGGCCCCCCAGGCCCCATCCCATTGAGCCACCTCAGCCTAGGGTCCCATGTGGGGTCAGTCAACCTTCCACATGGAGGCTTCTAGAAGGGTGGGCCAAGTGGGGGACAAGTGGCTTGGAAAGTCCACATTTTGGCCACCCACCCCACCTACCAAGTCAAGCCCACTCCCCTTGGTGCAAGGGCCCCCCCCCCCTTAAATATTTATTGTATTTTGTGTGTGTGTGTCACACTCAATCCAGGCCACCCATTCCTATCCCCTAGATCCAACGGTGGACAATGGATGTGAGATGTAACACATAAATACTTGTAATTTCCCATTTTGATGAATTAATGTCATTTGAATCAAACTAATTCCAAGAGCAAGGGCTGGTGCACCCCCCTCCTCTCTCCTCCCTCTCCTCCTTGAAGCTGTGAAGGCTTCCCTCTAGAGGTGTGACTCCTCCCCTTATCATTCCGGTCGCCGCCGCCGCCGTCGCCGCCACGAGCCGCCATCGCATCACCGCCGAGATCGCCGGAGTTCTGCCTTCATCCGACCATAGCAGCTTCCACGAATTCTCTGTGTCAGCCACGAGCTCAGATTGACCTGGGGATTTTAGAGAATGCTCCAGAGGTGTCAAGCACATCCCAAAAATTGTGGTTGGTCATAAAGATCCCATTTGATATTTTTTTATTTTCGTCCAACCTTAATTTCCAGATCTGTCTGCTTGCTGTTTCAATTTCCACCCGCCCTGTGTTTCCCCTGTTCGGACCTCTTTCTGATTTTTTTTAGAGCTCCCAGTTTTACTGGGAGTTCTGTCAATCAACCCCACCGTCCCCAAAGTTTCTTGAATTTTTTTGAGGCCATCTCATATTTTTCTAAAATCGATCTCAGAGCAAGCTACAGTGCTGTTCACTTGTTCCCAGATCCGACCACCCTCCAGTAAACAAATCATAACAAATCACAGACACCTCCAATAAGTCCACCAAAAATATCCCCGTCTTCCCTGTCCCAAATCCCATAACTTTGATGAAGAACTCAAGAGCTGAATCGGAGGTCCACTAGGCGGTCAACGGCAGTTCTCAGACAAATTCCCTACAGATCTGAGATTTTGGTTACTGTACAACAGGGACTTGCAAATTCACTAAAGTTCTGATCCGACCAGATCCAGTAGATCTCTCTGGGTCTAGATTGAAGCATTTGAAGAGAGCTTTCCAAAAATAGCTCATGCGTCCCGATCCGATGTCGGGATTGATCGCAGCGGCCGTTTTCGCCGGAGCGCGCGCCGGAAAACAGTAAGCAAAATCCGTGGGTTATTAGTTCAAGAGTTGGGAATCGGGGCCGATCGACCCCCGATCGGTGTTCCCGGCCGACCGCCGTCCGTGGAGCCGCGCCACCAGGGGCCCCCATCACAGTGGGTCCCACCCCCGCAGCTCCGGAGGACAGCGCCGTCCGTGGGCCCCACGGGCCCGTAGAAGCTACCATTCGGAAAGCACGAAAATGCGGAGTTCGGCACCGCCGGGCGACATCAAGATGCTGCCCGTCAACCCGAGTTGCGTGATTCCCAGACCCCACATGTGACCTTTTACCTCCCTGCCTGGAGTGGGTCGACTTAGTGTATTGCTGTAATAATTGTTGACTGGGAGTCCGTGATTCGGCCGGGGTTGTCTTCGCCACGCCGGGTGCGTGGAGGTAATGGTCCGAACCTCTTGGCGTTCATTTGCTTAGCTAGTATATGGTCTTGTGACGCTGCTGAGAGCGATAGGTACTAGCCCGTGTGTCCATGTCACCACTGTGAGTATGAGAGTGACCCGTCCCGCGACTCGATCCGAGTCCGGAAGTGAGTATGACTACCTTGAACTCTATCGGTTCTTCAACCGCGCACGATCCGCGTTTCCCTCGCTTGGGACGATGAGTGAGCTTGCGTTTCTGTTAGCGACGTATAGCCCATAGGAGCTCTCCGTGTCGGGCTTAGTGTCTCTCCTATCATGTGTTGCTGGTCTTGTCCGCATCTAGAGTCCGAGGTCCAAACCACGTAGAGTCGGTCCCCGTGTCCGTCCCGCATCACGAGTCCCCAAAGAATGTTGCAGACCCTTCCAGAATTGTGAATTAAATCGAGGGTATCGATCGGAATAATAGTGACAGGAACACCATGTAACTTAACAATCTTCTTCATCTATAAGGCAGCCAAGATATCCACAGACCATCGGCTTTAAATAGGTAGAAAATGAGCCGATTTGGTTAAACGGTCTATGATCACCCATATCTCATCATGTCCACCTCTTGATTTAGGCAGTCCCATAATAAAATCCATCCCTATACTCTCCCATTTCCATTTGAAAATTTCCAAGGGATGTAGTTTTCCAACAGGCCTTTGATGTTCTGCCTTAATCTGTTGACAAGTGAGGCAACGTGACACGTAGTTCACTACTTCCCTTTTCATATTGGGCCACCAATAATTCTTTTTGAGGTCTTGATACATCTTGATAGCACCAGGGTGAATGGCGTACTTAGATTTATGAGCTTCTTCTAGGATTAATTTCTGAGTATCCAGATGATCCGGTATACAAACTCATCCCTTGAATAACAATCTTCCATTATCTGTAATAGAGAAATCTGGCCGTTGCTCCATATTGGCTTCGATCTCCAATAACACAGGGTCATTATCTTGGAGTTTGAGCTAGATCTTCTATTAATGTGGGTTGTGTTCGGATATTGGCTATAAAGCAATCCTCTTTCTTCTTCATATTAATATCTAAATTTAACTGAGCAAATTTAGAGATAAGATTGGTCATATCTTTCGTGAGACTTGATAGCTTTCCCATCGGTTACCTGCTAAGCGTATCGGCAACAGCATTCGCCTTGCCAGGATGATATTGGATAGCAAAATCAAAGTCTTTAAGGTACTCCAACCATCGCCTTTGCCTCATATTTAGCTCTTTCTGAGAGAATAGATATTTCAAGCTCTTATGGTCCGAATAGACTGTGAATTTCTCTCCATAAAGGTAGTGATGCCAAATCTTCAAGGCAAATATAACAGCAGCCAGTTCCAGGTCAGGAACAGGATAATTTTCCTCATGTCACTTTAACTGTCTTGAAGCATAGCAAATCACCTTGTCATTTTACACAAGTACACAACCTAGACCAATGCCAGATGCATCGGTATAAACTTCAAATCCGCCATCTTCTACGGGCAATGCCAGTATAGGTGCCGTGGTGAGATGCTCTTTAAGGGCTAAGAAATTTTCTTCACATTCTTTTGTCCACTTAAAAGGATTTTCTATCCTATTTAGTCTTGCTAAAGGAGCGGCGATTTTGGAGAAATCCTTAATAAATCACCTATAATAACCAACCAGGCCAATGAAACTTCAAACTTCAGATACAGTGTTTGGTCGGCTCCAGTTCTTAACAACTTCAACCTTAGAAGGATCTACTGCAATGCCTTCTTTAGAAATGATATGGCCAAGGAAAGAGACTTTCTTAAGCCAAAATTCACATTTGTTTAACTTAGCACAAAGTTAGTGTTCCCGCAAGATTTGCAAGGCAACCCTTAGATGTTCCTCATGTTCCTCCTTTGTCTTTGAATAGATGAGAATATCATCAATGAATACGACCACAAATTGGTCAAGATAAGGCCGAAACACATTATTCATCAGTTGCATGAATGCCGCATGTGCATTAGTTAAACCGAATGGCATAACCACAAATTTATAATGTCCGTATCGGCTTCAGAATGTAGTCTTGTGAATGTCTTCATCCTTGATCCTCAATTGATGATAGCCTAACATGAGATCGATCTTGGAGAAGTACTCCGCGCTAGAAAGTTGGTCAAATAGCTCATCAATACGCGACAGTGTATATTTATTTTTGATAATAAGTTGATTCAACTGTCGGTAGTCAATGCATGATATGAGGAAACCATCCTTCTTCTTGACAAATAAGACTGGCGCACCCCAAGGGTATGTGCTAGGTCGAATGAAGCCTTTTTCTAGCAACTCCTGAAGTTGCTTCATTAGTTCCTTCAATTCCGTGGGGGATAATGAATCATGCAAAATTTTTGAAATAAATTCTGATGTGATTAAGTTTGTAGCCAACAGGACTAATAATGTCTACATGATAGACTTAGATGATGAATCTGAATCTAATCTTTGTTTATCTGCTGATTCTGAAAGTGATGCCTTTGAATGGCATAGATGACTAGGCCATGCTAGTTTCTCTACTCTAAATAAATTGGTCAAGCATGATTTAGTTAGAGGCATGCCTAGGATCAAGTTCAATTCCATTTCAAAATCCTGTGATGCCTGTGCTCTAGGCAAACAGACCAGAAATTCTTTCAAGCTAAGATCTGAGCCATTGTCCTCTGGACTAATGGAACTACTTCATATGAACCTATTTGGTCCTACCAAGACTCAAAGTCTTAATGGGAATAGGTTTGGCTATGTGATCATTGATGACCACTCTAGGTTTTCTTGGATCTTTTTCTTAGCTAGTAAAAGTGATGCTTTTCAAAAGTTTAACCAGTTTTTCAATAAGGTCAAACAAGAAGGAAAATACAGCATTTGTATAATTCAATCTGACCATGGAGGTGAATTTGAAAACTCCATGTTTTCTGAGCTTTGCGAAAAAGAAGGACTAACCCACAGGTTTTCTTCTCCCAGGACACCTGAACAGAATGGAATTGTGGAGAGAAGAAATAGGACTGTTGTGGAGATGGCCCGAACCATGCTGATTGAGAGTCAATTACCAAGGAGGTTCTGGACAGAGGCGGCCAATACAGCAACTTATATAATCAACAGCGCCATGGTAAGACCTATTCACAAGAAAACACCCTATGAGCTACTAAAAGGTAAGAAACCAAACTTGGTTCATTTAAGAATTTTTGGAGCTAAATGCTTTATTCATAATAATGACAAGAAATACTTAGATAAGTTTGAGGCTAAAAGCTCCCCTGGAATATTCTTAGGATACTCTGAAGTGTCAAGGGCATATAGGGTCTTTAATATAACAGACCAAAAAGTTGAAGAGTCTCCACACATTCTTTTTAGTGATAAGAAAGGTATTAGTAACATTGAAAATATTGACAGGGATTCCAATCATGATGGGGACTTCCTAGAAGACCAAGAAGGAGAGAAGACTCAGCTAAGTGGTACAACAAATCCTCCCAATCAGGAAGGGGCAAGAGAAACAGGTGAGTCTTCAATAAACATTAGATTCCTCAAAGATCACCCAATAGATAAAGTCATAGGCAACCCTGAAGATCCTCTTCGGACTAGGTCCCATTTTAGGAATGTTAATAATCAAGACCTAATTGCTTTGGTCTCACAAATTGAACCCAAATCAGTAGATGCCCCGACTTCCTAGGTCGAAGATGCCCCGACTTCCTCAGTCTCTGTGTCGACATGTGGGAACTCCTCATCATTGGAGCCACCACCATAATCGACCTGCTCAGAGGAAGAGGATTCGTCTTCTCTTTCAGAACGCCCCACCATCGGAGCAGGAACCTCGCCAGGAGGAGCATCACCCGCAGCAGGGACTTCCTCCGTGCACTCCACACCAGGGGCAACGATCGATGGGATCACAAGGGAAAATTCACCCTGCCCCCGGGCAATCACCTCCTCTGCACCCTCTGTGCCCGGGAGTAATGATGGTTGCAGATCGACTGAAATTTATAGTAAGGAATAGTCAAGCCGACTGAAGGCATGAAGACTCGCGGTGGCGTCACGATTAAACTATAAATTACCTTCCATTTCCTATCTGGGCGTTGGAGAGTGCAGATCTCTCTCTAAGGGGGCAGTAAGGATTTCCTCTACCCCTTCCTCAGCCACGACGCCTACCATCGCCTCCAGCTCGACGACCGCGGCAACTGTGTCAGCAACTGTCAGCATGGATTAGCCAAGGTAGCCAAAGTGAGCCAATGAATTCTGGAGAGATGAAGAGCTTACCTTCAGCTTCTGGCCCTTGCATGCGGGAAGCCTTGAACTCTTTGAAGGATACAATCGGAGGAAGAACGATTGCTGGTTCTTTTTCTGTGGCCTTCCTTCGGCGTGCCCGTGTCACTCGAGTTACCGTCGCTTTGGCCTTCCCGACGCCCTCTCTCAACTGGGATCGAGTCCGCTTTCTCGAATCGCCAAGAGGCAATGGCGTCGTGGTCGGGGCCGGCTCGGGAACCTCGAAGTATGCTGGCTTCTGAGCTTTTATTATCAGCTCCCTAAAGTGCCGGGTCTCCTCCGAAGTTGGTCGGACTACACATGCACGAAGGAGAGAATAATACAATACAATGAAGAAAGGAGGCTGGCCGAAGGGCCTGAATGAGGAAATAGAACATACTTGCTGGCCCCGTGTAGAAGGGGAAGAGAGGCCAGTAATATAGCGAGGGCACTTTGTCTCTCGAAACTGCCTCGCGAATAAGCCAACATAAATCTCCTATCTTTTCACTCGGTTCGGCCAGTAGCGCCAGGTCCTCATGGCCATGAGAAGACAGGTGATAATATAAGCTCAGGTTGTCCTACCCCCATCTGTCGGCATATTTGAATGAGATATGAAGGGGCCGGTCCAGAATGGCTTCGTTGGGACCGCCCACTAAAAGACCATGTGAGCGAAGGAGCGCAAATAGCCAGGGGGTGTTGTCATATAAAGCATCCCGCTTGTCTTCCCTACGGATGAAAGTCCGATAGGGGTACAACCTATCCACCTCGGGATGCCAGTCAACCACGACCGAGATGGGTTCCTCCACCGACAGAGGGAGTTGCTGAAGGACCACCCTCTCGCTGCGCACCAGGCATAAACCCCGAAGTGTTTTCACATAGTCATCCTTATTGATTGTGGGCAGCTTCAGGTCAACTTTCATCCTGCGACTTTTCACGACCTTTCGGGCCTCCAGATAGGCCCTCACTTCCGTATTGGTCCAGGATTTCAACTTCTTCAAATAGGAACGCTCAATATCAAAGGCTGGCTCTGGCTGGGAGTCCAGAAACCTGTGCTCTGATACGGCCCAACACTCTCGCCGGGAGCTCTTGTAGAACCCCGTCTGTGCGTTCCACCACTTGATATACTCAGGAGTGACGCGGGGGAAACGGGCAGGGGTTGGCACCCTGAAAGACACATCTTCCCAGCGGTGGAAGAAGTCCCACCATATCCGGGCATCATCATTTGAAATTTGCCCGGCCCTGTGCCTGATAGGCAACGCAAATTGTGAAGAAGAATGTGGAATGTGCTGGTCGTAGCCAAAGTTTCGGCTGAAGCGGAACGGATAATACATCTCCAACCATAAAATGCTGCTCTTGCGGAATACAAGGACACTCGGCCTGATAGCCAGCACCCAATCAACCAACTCCGGCTCAAGAATGGGCTTGGTACACTTGGCCCCGAAAATCAGATGGCTATATTCCTCGGTCTCAAAAAGCTTGCACTACTCGTCCTGTTCACCAGCGGGCTAGAATGGGAAGCTAAGATCCAAAAGTGAAGAACCCTGGGCGAATCTATGGGAATACGGGTCAGCTTGCCTCGAATGGCAAAGAGCTGCTCCACTAGCGAGGATGGCTCAGCACTCGCAAACTCTATCATCCGCGGAACAAGAGGAACCGACTATAACTCCCGAGGAGCCGCCTCCGGGAACAGGGTGCAGACCCAGGCATTGAAAAAGTGTAGCGGACCAACCGTCCGTAGATTCTTGGGGAGACGCATCTTGTGCAGGTCTCCCAACATCTTGAAAATAAGACACAGAGCCACCGGGCAAAGGGATAGCTTAGTACCCCAAGCCATGAGACAGGCAGGATAAATGGCCTCTGCCCAAATCACGCTCTCGTCACCTTGCGGGAGAGCGAAAGAACAGATCCAGTAAACTAGGTACGCCGCACAATGGGTGACTACGTCGACACCAGTAGGGTTTGGGTCCTCCCTCTGCCCTCCTCTTGAAGATGATGATGATGCGGCCTGGCGTCAGACTCTCTTCTTCCGCTTCGGAGCCATTGGCGCTATCGGGGGAAAGTCTTTGTACTTCTTCTTCCCGCTGAAGAAATATTGGATCCAGGTGCCCATCCGCACCCTCCGCTTCTTGCTCAGCTTCCAAGCTTCTCTCGTGTCGTGCGATGAATGATAGAGGGTGCGGTACGCCTTCATCAGATAGCAATAAGCGTAACCCGCCAGATACCGACCCTCACCGTCGGTCTGATCCTTTAGCCAGTTAGGCCAACATACTTCCTCATACGGCTCTCTGTCAATGGGTAGACCACTAAGCTGTGAGAGGCTCCATAGATCCAGAGAAGTTTCTCCTTCCAAAGTATAAAAAGTGTTGTACTCGGGGCAAAATACTTTGATCATGCCACAACATAAGCCTCGGGAGATAGGGTACCGGTATCTCGAGGCGTACACGCTGTGATAGATGCCAGCCCTAGTCAGGATGGGAGCGTAATGATGCAGCACATAATCTGTGAACTCCACTGCTCCAGGTCTGAATGCGTGAGCATGGGTGGCCCTCAGCTCGGCAAACCACCCCGCAGATATCTGGTGCTTAAAGCGGACCGCCAGGCAGTACAGCAGAAATGATTCTTCTCTGTACCCCCATTTCAACGGGGCAAGAAACAAGCCAAAGATCGGCTTCTCCTGGTCCACCCTGCATGCGGAATCATTCGACCGAGCGGGTACGAATTCAAGGGCCCTGGTCAGCAGCCCATCTTCTGGAGATAGATCTTGCAGTCCCAGCACGACGCTCCATTTCCTGACTTCTCTGGGAAGATAAATTGGCCTTCCCCGCACCACACAGTCCGAGAGACTATCCATCTCCACTAATAAGGCCTGCTCGGCTTTGCAGACGAGGAACAGGTCCCTTTTCCCCTCAAGGTTGAAGCGCCGGAGCAAGGACATCAGATGTTTATCCTTGGGGTGATCCCGCCTGACACTGCCTTCCCAGTCATAATGAAAAGAATCACCTCCAAGGATGAGGAGACGACCAGTGTCCACAGTATCGGTCTCCGAATCCGAGGACTCTGCAACTATAGCAAGCTGATCGTGCCCCCGATCAAGGGAATGGACGTTCTCCCACGTCACCACGGCACGGGAGGCAGAAGAAGAAGAACTAGATGGCATGTTAGCTGCAAAGAAGCACATCAAACAATAAGCAAAGTCAGAAAACAGCTGATCAAAGATAGATTTCTGACAAAATTTTGGTAGAACCTCCCCAGCATGGGAGATTGCCAAATAGGAACACATCCACTAAGGGAACGGCCCCTAAAAGCAGCGATCGGCATTACACCGAGGCCAAAAGGGACACCCGGGGAAATAGCTCTGAGGGCAAGCCCTACTAAGAAGCCTCCCGGGGCCCAAAGAATGGGTTTGAAACCCAAAGGAGCAACACTCCGCTCACCCCAAAGAAGAAGCCGCTCTCGCCCTCAGCTCACTCGGCGTCGCAGGAAAAGAAGAAAGCGAAGAGAGAGAAAGCCGCTGTGCAAATGAGGAAGAATGAGGAAAAAACCAAAAGGGGGAGAAACATATAGGGAAGCCTCCCCTTTGGTTAATTCAACGCGCTATTTAGCGCGGCGAATTAAAATTCTTCAACAAAAGGCACGCCGAAATTGGCCGCGCCGGGTTAACGGTCGAAGGTTCGGGGCCACGCCGTATTAAAATACGCAAAGCCCCAAGGCACGCCGTATTAAAATACGCAAAGCCCTAGGGCATGCCGTATTAGAAATGCAAAGGGCCAAGGGCGCGTCGAATTAACCCACGCCGTATTAACATTCAAACGGCGCCAGATTAACATCCGTGCCGGATCAAGGGCCGTCCCGAGCTTCCGTCAATTGAAGAGAAGATCATTCCGGGCGAAGTTCATCCGCCGGCCTTGCTGCACTCGTGCCTCGCTCGCAACACCCACGGCTGGGGGGCATTTGTTGGCACTCAAAATATCACTCGCGGCGACCGAGCCTCAAAGACAAATGACACAGCCCACTGAAGCACAGAAGCCGATAAATATCAACATATTGAAGACTTCTCAAGCTGCCAGAGCTTCGAGTCACCCTGTATGAACATGGGGACTTCACCTCAGGAGAACCGAGATGAACTCACAACCAACCGGTAGTGCGACCAAGCCTGCCCAATGAACCGGCACGACTCCGTCGTGCCGCATACACTACACCCGTTGTCCAACCAAGGACGACGGTCTACCCGGTGGCCACCCACCTCATGAAAGACTCTCCTGAGATGAAAGAATGCCCTTGGCTCTTCAAAACGGAGGACCGAAGGCTCTGTCGGCAGAAGATCCTGGCTACCCGGCACGGGTACAGCTTCTCGCCAAGTGGGGCCCGTTAGCGGCCGAATGATCGCTCGAACTGGGCGATGTTAGGGTGCTAGGCCTGGATACAGAGGGGGGGTGAATGTATCCCTCTAGAAAATATGGCCCATTTTAAAAAACTAAAGCTCAGATATGCGGAATTAAAACTAATGAGCTTTCCAAGAAGAAATGATAAGGCAATCAAATGAACAAACAGTTGGACTGCAACAATGCAGCCACCGGATCAACTAGAAACGAATGCAAAGTAAAACAACCCAAACACATTAAGCAGAATATAATGCTCAAAAATAACTCTCTAGATAATGCATCAGGCCAAACATGCACAACCTATGAATGGGAGGTAGAAGATATGGAGCTAATGCAAGGCAAACCACTGCACAGATAATTTTTAGGTGGTTCGGTCCTCCAGACCTACATCCACCCCTCACTCCCAACCAGAGTGAGGCTTCCACTAGTAACACTAGCACAGCAGACTCAGTCTGCAACAAATGCTGCCAAACAGCTTGACTCAACCTCCCCTCTTCCTCCCAACCGGAGGGAACCCACAAGCAGCACCCAGCTACTTGCAAACCGGAGATCAAATCTCCCTTCTCCTGACCCACCAGGAGGAATCCAAACCCCAACAGGGCAATCGGAAGAATCACAAAGAAATGTAAATGAAACTAAGAAAAGGAAAATACAGTAATCAGAAAACTGTAGCTATGGTAGCACAACAGTGGCTCTCAACTAGAGCTAACTGAGATGGATATGATCCACGGAACAGTAGGAACAAATATTCAAGTAGCTTTGCTTCTCTTCTTACTCTACTCGAGCTCTCTATCTCTTTCTTTCTCTCTTCTTTCTCTTATGCTCCTTCTCTTCTCTCTCTTTTCTTTTCCTTTCTTCTTCTGGATCGTGGAAGCTCTCACTCATACTCTGCTTTTGTCGATCACAATCAGTCTCATTCAGATAGAGGAGTCTTCCTTATATATCAGCAGCATTTAGGACGACATGCGCTCTCCACAATTCCCGCCAAGAGGCCTCAGTCCACGTGTCAGCATCCTGGTACCTCGTCCATCCTGGGATCACGCCCCAGTTACCTCGGATCACGTGCCCTTCATTAGCACGTTCAGCAACTACATTCTGGTGGCGTCAACTCACTTGCTCCTAAAGGTTGACGCAGCCTTCAAGGGCATTCTACCAGCAAGACTTAAGTCTGCTGCGTTGACGCATTGAACATTCCAGCGAGCAACCAGCCTAGCCTTTTTAACTGCTGCGTCGACGCTTCCAACCCGTGGCGTTGACGCATTGAAGATCCAGTGATCAAGTCTTCAGCAGATGGGCGTGCTGAGTCGACGCTCTCATCATGCTGCGTTGACTCATTGCTGTTCCATTAGCTAAAATTTGAGTGGCTTCAGCCTTCTTGCGTCAAGGAGTGCGTTGACGCATTGTGCAGCTGCGTCCACCCTCTAGTCACCCTGTCAATCCATCAAGCTGCTGCGTCGACCCAACGAGCTACAGCGTCGACGCTGCCAAGGTACTCCAGAGGTTGCAAGGAGATACTTGAACTGCTGCGTCCACGCTACCAGTTGGTGGCGTTGATGCACGAACATGTATTTCAAGCCTGTCTTGCCTGGTATATTAGCGTCTCTTAAGCCGCTGCGTCGACGTTGCTTCATAGTGGCGTTGACGCATCTAGCACCATGCATCCTTTTGTTCCTGTTAAACATTCATTAAAAAACTTAAGTGTCTATAACACTTATCTTATCGTTGTCATCATCAAAACCAGGAGTACAAGAATCTCCCCCTTTTTGATGATGGCAACTCTGGACTGTTTTAAGAATGAGGCATCAAACAAATGCATGGACAGGTATCTAAGATTCATGAAGCTTCATAACATTGTATCACAGTTATATTATAGATAAATCACAGGTAAACTATATGCTATCATTCATCAATGCGTTTGTCATTACAAAAAGAACTCAACAAAAAGAATCAAGCTGCCTTTAAACTCTTTTCTCCCCCTTTGACATCATCATGAAGGGGGCAACATGTGATCTGGCACGAGGTCTCAATTGAAAAATCTGGCATGACTGGAAGAAGATCCGCGAGCCCTTGGTGGTTGACTTGGAGTAGAGTGAGATCGTGGAGTGGTAGATTGATCTCTGCCCAGCAACGTGCGAATGTCTTGAGATATAGCAGCTAAGTCATGTTGCAGTGTGGTCTTCACATGTGCAATTGCAGAGGACATATCATCAGATTTCTTTAGTTGAGTTTCAAGAGATTTGAGTTTGTCAGTCACAATGTCAATCTTGCCTAAAAGAACCTTGATGCATTGAGGAAGTGCATTGACAGGACTCTTGAGGGTTTCAACATCTATCCTCACATCATAACATATATCAATAACCTTTGCAAAAGATTGACAAAATGAAGATTGGGTGCTGTGCACGTCGCTCACTAGAGTTGAGAGTTTGTCAAGAAGAGCTGATATGTTTTTCAAGATAGACCTTGTGGCTTGGTCAGATAGCATCTTGGAGAGTAGGAATTTTTGCCACTTGGATAAGACAGAGACTTCAAATTGTATAACCCGAGCAGTCAGTTTGTTGAGATGAAAATTTGTAAACTCCATTAGCTTGTCCATCTTTGCATCCTGACGCTACAGCATCATAGACATGTGAGCAAACATCTCTTCAACAGTGGCTGGGGGTGGAGCTGCATCAGAAGTTGGAAAAGGCCTCCTATAAACACCAATTTCCATTGTAGGTGTAGAGCCACTGGGTTCCCCAGTTTCCAACTGAGGACTTGATGATCTCACAAATGTTTCTTCAGCCTCATGCTCTCCTGTTCCTGAACTACCCTCTGGTCTTCCTACTCTTACCACAGGTGGAATTGGTATCTCTGTCTTGTTCACTTGACTATCATCCACAGTGACTATTCTTGATGCCTGTCATGTTTCTGATTGAGCTTATTTCTGACTGGGAAGGATTCTAACAGCCTTACCATCAATGACTTTGAAGCCCATAAATCTCTGAACGTAAGACCTGGAATATATGTTTCCTTTGGGGATAACATGTTTCTTTTCAGTTCCAAAGTCCACTCCTACCTTTTTGAAAATTGATGTGAGGTGTGCTGCATAAGGTAGTGTTCTAGAGTGGTGAAGACAAGTTCCAATTGTCTGAACTACAACATCAGTTAAAGAAATCTTAACTTCCTTTAACATGCAGTACAACAGGAATCGCTGCATATCTGTGACTCTTTCTCTACCACTGCTTTGAGGTGTGATGATAGACGTGCATATGTGATGAAGTAGTCTGACAGATGGTATAAATCTATTAGCTTTCAGACTGGACAGGTATGTCTGTTTCACGTCAGAGGGGTCTTTGGTTAACCCAGTCAAAATAGCAAACGCCTCATGTTCATCTAGCTCGTACGAATGAAGCTTTGCTCCTCCCATTGGTATTTTCCAAACTCGAGCAAGCAGGGCACTTGTTAACTCAAAATGAACATTTCTAACAGTGGAGGACAATTTGGGAATCTTCGGTTCATATTTCAAATTTTGATAAAATTCCCTAACGAGAGTAGGATAGTAAACAGTGTGCTTCGTCACAAACTTCCACCAGCCTTGAAATTCTAATGCAGGCCGTACCTCAGGAAATGCAGTCAGTAGCTCTTCATCGGAACTTACAATGTACCTGGGGATAAGAACCTTGAGAGGTTCTTCTATATTGATGACAACAGAAGACCTAGATTTCTTCTTCCCCGTTATGCCAGAAGAGGTGCGTGGTTCAGCTGATATCGATTTTGAGGACTTTCTTCTCTTGACCGGCGGACTAGGGCTCCGAGGACGTCTCTCCTTCTCCTTTCCTTTGCGCTTCTTGGAAATAGCTATAGATGGTGTCGCTTCTGGAGGGTTGGCCACTGGAGCATCAAGCGCATCCTCTGTGAGTGAGTCCATCATCAACTGTGTCGCACTCGAAACCCTCAAGTTCTGCTCCATCAACAGCTTTCCCGACTAAGCACCCTTGCCGAAGATGATCGGAGACAAGAAATGGTGTGGGAGGATGTTTGGAGAGCACGGAAGGTAAACCGACCAAGGGTTTCGAATGGAGTTGAGACGAGTGGCGGTCAAGCTACTCTTTTAAAGAGGCTATGAAGACCCTTTTAGTGAACGGTTCAGCCGGTTCAAGTCGGTGAACCGGGTTGAAGAAAGTTGAATTAGAGGCAATGTGTGGACGCCAAGGGGGCATTGCGTCTACGCAGTGAGGCATATGTGAACAGAAAACACAAGACAAGTAGTCAGAAAGACACAAGGCGTGGACGCCAAGGGGTATTGCGTCTACGCAGTGAGGCTGTTGTGAAGAGAAGAAGCAAGACAAGTAACCAGAGAGACATCCGTTCAAGGGATTTTCTTAAGGTACTAAGATAGTGAGATAATCAGGCTTCTATTCAAGGAATTTTAAGTGTTGCAGATCGAGTTCCCATGAAAGAGATGTATGTAAAAAGGCTCTAATTCATTTAATGATAAAGAGAAGAAATAATCTTAAATTATTGAATTAGAAGCCATGAACCACTAAAGCCACCTGCCTGGAGAAAAAATAGAACTCTTTTCACACTAGAACCATTTTCATTTCTGACCCTTATATCTTTCAATTTTAAGAGGCCTTTCAGATAGAGAGAAATTTAACTGGCATTGAAGATAGACTCAGTTGAATAAGGAGCACCAGATCAACCAAACTCACATGTTTTAATTGTTTTCACATTTTCAGCATTTCCAACTTCTTTTTACATTTTCATTTGCAGTCAAGTATTGCTAGCATTTTGACACGGGTACACATGTTTATCAGACACCCGAGTCCCCGGTTACTCAGCATAGCAAACTATTCTGCATTGACTAACCAGAGGTGGCAACTAACTTCATGACATGCCTATCAGCACTTCATAAGTGCTTGAAGGTAGTTTCTCAGTTGATAGTTACCATTGCTCTGGAATGATTTGTTTTTCTCTTGAAGGCAGAGATAGTAGCGCACCTCATGACTTGCTCTTCAGCACTTCTTTGGTGCATAGGGACAATTTCTCAGTGAACAACTACCATTGCTCTGCATAATATTACATGTGAATAGATTGCATCTTTAGCGTTTATAAACAATTTCTGAGTTCATCATCAATACAATTATTAAATTCCTCTACACACATTGGTTTCTTTACTTTTGAACAATAAGGATCGAGAGATGATGAGGTCCTAGTTTTATTAAATTGTTCAGCTTTTGCTCCATACATAGTGCATCATTGGGTTCAAAAGTTCATAAATTCAAACATCATAAGAATTATGGATCTCCTATCATTAACATATCAAAGAGCAATTCAGAATATATCTCATATTCCACAGGAATTATCACTGTAACTCCCCCTGAATTTAAGACATCATCTACAAAACTCAATGCTCTAGAGAATTTTCCCATACACGAATGTCAAGGAAGCTTTATTGGGATAAGAACGGAAGGGACAGGATATATGGACAGAACAAGTCGATGTGAGAAGGAAGTTTCCAAAAGAAGAAGATGTAATCCTGAGATTCCAATAAGGCACAGCTGTGTTAACTCATCCTCTTTACTGCGTCAACTCATCCATCTAGATCGCACAACCATTTGTTCAAATTCAGAACCCAGTTGCCCACAGCGTTAACTCAGTTTCACCATAGCGTCAACTCACTCTACCAGCCACAGACACTCCACATCAAGGTTCTCAGGGAATAGGCTGTCTGGTGCGTTAACTCTATTTCCACACTGAGTTAACTCAGTCCTCCAACCAGCAGTAACGGCTCTGTACTTTATTCAGCATTTTGTCACCAAGAGATTTATCTTAAGCTAACTCCCCCTTAGATCATGCAATGTTTGCCATGAAAACTGAATCAATGAGATTGTGATACATGCACATTCAGACTGCCCTAATAAGCAAAGTGACCCATGGTACTCGGCGGAGCACTTGGTCTAAAAGATCACTTCACACATAGTAAGAACCTCCAGACAGATCTCCCTGCCTTTTGGTAGCTTACCATTTAATATACCACAGAGGTCAATCATAATAATTCAACATGCAGTTCTGATTTCCAATCAATTCTCAATCTGAATTATGCACTGATATCTCAACATGTGCTCATGAGAAACAAGGCAGTTTTTTTAAATGTGAGCATGCATGTATGGATCAATTTTCAGCTTTTCAGATTTTTAAAATGCAAGTTTATTCTCTTTTCAATGTCTAAACAGACAATTAAGTATGAGCATTGAGAGACATGAATGTTCATAGTGTTCAATAGATGACAAGTGTGAAAGAACACATCAAACAGGATATGCAGTGAATTTCATTATAGGAAATGCAGAGAATTTACCTGAAAATTTCAGTCCTAGGGGTTTTCTTCTTGAGTGCCTTGGATTATTACCCCTCTTTATTCTTCAGCTTCCAAGGCACACCTGCAGGTAAGCAAATTATTTTGCACAGATAGGCACCCAAGAAGTCTTGGGTCCTGACATGACAGTATTACTCCTGGCAGGTTTTCTCAGCACATTTCTAGCAGCATGGTCATCAGATTTCATCAAGTAGTAATTGTTCATTGAATGACCAATTTGTCTACAGTAATGGCATGAATTAGCAGGTTTCATGTTCCTCTTATGTATACTAGCATGAATTTGAGCATTATAAGAGTGAGCATGAGGGTTTCTGTTATTATTATGAAACTTTTTCTTTTCATGACCAGCTACCCTGCAAGCAGCAACTTGGTGGCCTGGTCTTCTGCAATTTGAGCAAACATGAATTCTTTTAAAGGCAAGTTTGTTCCTATCAAATTCTTTAGAATTTCTATTCCTACCCTGGACATGCCAGCAGTCCTTGACTGCATGGCCAAGCTTCCCACAATGGGAGCAGAAGGGGAACTTTCTTCTAAAAGAACTTGCCCAACATTCAGTGGACTTGTGCCCAAACTTGTTACAATTAAAACATTTGACATGCTGGTTCAGAGAAGCAGTTTTGTTTATATTAAAGGCATGTTGGTTAGCGTAAGATTTAGCATGATGTGAGAATGGTTTTTTCTTTCCATTAGCAAACCAACATTGAGCAGAGGTGTGGCCTAATCTACCACAATGAGAGGATTCACTTTCCTTTGACTGAACAACATGTTTTTTATCATGATATTTCCTAGCATTCATCATTTCAGCATTCAAATCATCTAGTTCGTTTAATTCACACTCATGCATCAAATGGCCAATTCTATGGCAGTAATAACATGACATTTTCTTTTTCTGAACCTCATGATTTCTGACATGAGTTTTCCTGACATGCATTTTACTGGCATTCACGTCATCTTTTCCTTTCAGTTTGCATTTATGCATTTGATGACCAGCTTCATGACACTTAAGGCATGACATGAGTTTCCTATTAGCATGAGAATTAAAAACAGGATGCATGTAAGTAGTAGAAGCCATTTTGTTCTTTCCTTTTTGTTTTTCAGTTGGCTTCAGAATTCTTTGAGCAGCAAATTGAAATACTGAAGGATTGGCTGAACTAACAGAGGCAACATTTGAAACAGCTGAAGTTTGAATCTTATTTTCAAAACTCTTTTTCTTTGTTGGGTTATAGCCCAACCCTTCTTTTTGAAAATTGACTTTAACACCTAGCAGTTTATCTAGATTTTCTTGACCATCAACAAATTTGGACAAGGAATTTTTCAAGTCTTGGATTTCTTCTTCTAAGGAGGCAATGTGTAACTCATAACTTGCAGTCTCTTGTTCACTGTAATTGACAGCTTCATTCAAGACTTTGTTGGCAATTATGTAATTCTTAATTTCCTTTTTCAGCTCATCAACTTCTTCTGAATTATCGGACACTACACATTTACCTTTTTCAAATGTCAGCAATCTTTCTGACAAGATGGTGTTCAGCTGTTTTAGTTTCTTAATTTCTTCCTTTAGTCTGTCACTCTGAATTAATTCAGTTATCAAAATCTGATCATCAGAGTTAATTCCAAGTTTTCTTCCAGCCTCAAATTCCTTCAAATCCTTTTGCTGTTTTTCAAAATCTCTTTACAATTCTGCATTTACAGATTTTATGGCATTAAGTTTTTCAGCAAATAGGTTCTTCTCTTGCTCAAGTTCCTTACATTTTCCTTCACTCTCAATAACAGATTTTCTCAGAGACTCTTTTTCAGATCTCAACAATTCAACATGTTTCTTAAGCTCTTGATTATCAGAAGAACAAGCATCATAAGATTGCTTCAGATTTGAACAATTTTCACATGATAAATCAGAACTATTTTGTTCAACCTTTTTCTTTAATTTTTTATTTTCAGATTTTATTTTTCCATACTTTTCATACAATTCAACATACATTTCCTTCAAATAATCAGAAGTCATTTCGTCAGAGTCAAATTCAGAGTTTACCTCTTCATCAACATCATCTTCATTCTGACTGCTGCCTTGATTGCTGCCACTTGGATTACTTCTGTCAGCCATCATGCAGCTGTCCTTATTTGCCCTGTGAATTTTCTTCAGCATATCCAAGATGTCTTTAGCGGACCTGCAATCATGAAAGTAAGACCATAAAGCTCTGTCAGTAGCTGCTTTCATCAGATTAAAGGCTTTCTGATTTTCTCCGTCCTTTGATCTGTGTCTGTCGGTCCATTTGGACACTTTCGTAGGTAAGGTGTGAGGACCTTGTGAAATTAATTTCCACAGATCAGGATTAACAACATTAACATAAGCATGGAGAGCAGTGTGCCACTGATTAAAATCAGAACCACTAAAGACGGGTGGAATAGCCATTGAAGCAAATAGAAAGTAGATTCAATGCAACAGGAATAATGATGCACTAGAAACAAATTAGCACCTAAGACAGCAACATCGGATCTACAGGTCGCTGGACCTTCTAAGCAGACACTGCTCTGATACCAATTGTTAGGGTGCTAGGCTTGGATACAGAGGGGGGGTGAATGTATCCCTCTAGAAAATATGGCCCATTTTAAAAAACTAAAGCTCAGATATGCGGAATTAAAACTAATGAGCTTTCCAAGAAGAAATGATAAGGCAATCAAATGAACAAACAGTTGGACTGCAACAATGCAGCCACCTGATCAACCAGAAACGAATGCAGAGTAAAATAACCCAAACACATTAAGCAGAATATAATGCTCAAAAATAACTCTCTAGATAATGCATCAGGCCAAACATGCACAACCTGTGAATGGGAGGTAGAAGATATGGAGCTAATGCAAGGCAAACCACTGCACAGATAATTTGTAGGTGGTTCGGTCCTCCAGACCTACATCCACCCCTCACTCCCAACCGGAGTGAGGCTTCCACTAGTAACACTAGCACAGCAGACTCAGTCTGCAACAAATGCTGCCAAACAGCTTGACCAGGGGAACAGCCTCCCCTCTTCCTCCCAACCGGAGGGAACCCACAAGCAGCACCCAGCTACTTGCAAACCGGAGATCAAATCTCCCTTCTCCTGACCCACCAGGAGGAATCGAAACCCCAATAGGGCAATCGGAAGAATCACAAAGAAATGTAAACGAAACTAAGAAAAGGAAAATACAGTAATCAGAAAACTGTAGCTATGGTAGCACAACAGTGGCTCTCAACTAGAGCTAACTGAGATGGATATGATCCACGGAACAGCAGGAACAAATATTCAAGTAGCTTTGCTTCTCTTCTCACTCTACTCGAGCTCTCTATCTCTTTCTTTCTCTCTTCTTTCTCTTATGCTCCTTCTCTTCTCTCTCTTTTCTTTTCCTTTCTTCTTCTGGATCGTGGAAGCTCTCACTCATCCTCTGCTTTTGTCGATCACAATCAGTCTCATTCAGACAGAGGAGTCTTCCTTATATATCAGCAGCATTTAGGGCGACATGCGCTCTCCAAAATTCCCGCCAAGAGGCCTCAGTCCACGTGTCAGCATCCTGGTACCTCGTCCATCCTGGGATCACGACCCAGTTACCTCGGATCACGTGCCCTTCATTAGCACGTTCAGCAACTACTATCTGGTGGCATCAACTCACTTGCTCCTAAAGGTTGACGCAGCCTTCAAGGGCATTCTACTAGCAAGACTTAAGTCTGCTGCGTTGACTCTATCAGCCTGCTGCATTGACGCATTGAACATTCAAGCGAGCAACCAGCCTAGCCTTTTTAACTGCTGCGTCGACGCTTCCAACCCGTGGCATTGACGCATTGAAGATCCAGTGATCAAGTCTTTAGCAGATGGGCGTGCTGAGTCGACGCTCTCATCATGCTGCGTTGACTCATTGCTGTTCCGTCAGCTGAAATTTGAGTGGCTTCAGCCTTCTTGCGTCAAGGAGTGCGTTGACACATTCTGCAGTTGCGTCCACCATCTAGTCACCCTGTCAATCCATCAAGCTGCTGCATCGACCCAACGAGGTGCAGCGTCGACGCTGCCAAGGTACTCCAGAGGTTGCAAGGAGATACTTGAACTGCTGCGTCCACGCTGCCAGTTGGTGGCGTTGACGCACGAACATGTATTTCAAGCCTGTCTTGCCTTGTATATTAGCGTCTCTTAAGCCGCTAGTCGACGCTGCTTCATAGTGGCGTTGACGCATCGAGCACCCTGCATCCTTTTGTTCCTGTTAAACATTCATTAAAAAACTTAAGTGTCTATAACACTGATCTTATCGTTGTCATCATCAAAACCAGGAGTACAACAGGCGGAACTATCCCGGGTGCTATCCCACCCTCCAAGAAGCTGCGAGCATAAAACAGACTGAGCCGGCAGCACATATCATAGTGCCAAGATCCATGTCAGTGGAAAACCCACGTGATCAAACCAAAGTCATCTAAAGTTCTGAGAATGGCTGTACGTCGTCCTGAGAGCTGCGACAAGGCATCTCGTCGAGGCTTCAAAGAGCGGTGGCGATATAAATGTTCACGGTGACCCCCGTAACCATCCCCGGACTCATCGGCTGACTCGCGACGTGCGAAGGGTGCTAATACGGTGTGCCCTAAACCGGCGCGCCCCCATTGGCCGGCGCCCTGCTATTCCGGCGCGCAAAAGGCAATAGATTTCCTTCCTCGGTGCGCCATTCCTCACGACGGATGAGGCTTCGACCTTGCTTCTATTTATTGGTGGCTGCCCGAAAAGAGAGGGGTGGGAAGAAAAAAAAAGAGAAGGAGAAAGAGGGGGGATAACAGAATAGAAAGGGTTCGGAGAGGTGAATTAGAGAGAGTCAATCGCCTTCAAGGAGGAGAGGGTTTTTCCTTGCGAAAGAAGCAGGGTCTCACCGAGGGTTCCTCCGGCCGCCGTCTTCCACCCCCGTCTGAAGCCCTCCGGAGTAGGAGAAGAAAGAGGCATCCCGATACTCTATTCTGAGGGTAGGTGGGTCGTTTGCTTTCTTCCCGCTGTCTGCCGATTTATTTCCCTTTGACCGAATGTAAATGAGAAAGGGGGGGATGGCGATGATATGAGCCAATCTCTCTTCCCCCCCCCTCCTCGTCGTCTCTTCACCTCGCTCTCCCTCTGTAAATGTTTATCTGCAAATAGTGAACGACGTCCGTGCCACAACGCCGGCGTCGGATTTGTAATGAATATATCGGCTCTCTCCCATCTATGGGGTAGTGGTATGCGTATATGAATCTTTTGGTGGACTGAATGTTCGACGCCCTGTCTCCTTCCCCCACTACTATCTCAGTCGGTGTACACGTCGGTGTCCTTCTGCGTATGGTTTCCGATTCTGACTTCTCCGACTCCGAATATGCTCTGAGATATCATGAGCTATAGAGATGACCCCTCTCCGGGTCCTTCCCATCGACGCAGCGCCTGTATCTCATTCGATTATCTTTGCATCCTCTGGGGATAGAGATGTGCCTGTGCATACGCCTCTTCCCGCTTTGATACGAGGGCCGACCTCCATTCCCTCTCCTCTTTGCATTGCTCTATTGTTCAAGAGAGTTGGAAGCCACCTCCAGAACGGCAAGACCCGTCTGGTGATTACTGCGTTCCAGTCATTCGAGCATATGGGTATGTAGTTAGATTATCACATCTACGTACCAACTATCCCTCTGTGTGACTGCTAATCGTCTGTTCCTATGGGAATGCTAGCCCAATCTCGCGAGCATCAACACCTTGACCCTGTGGCTGGTACTCCGTCTATGCCGAATATACTCATTCCTCCCTTTTGTGGTTTGCAGCCGTTTGAGCTCCGTTGGTTTTATCCCAGTCATCCAGGGACGGGGACATTCCCCATTGTCTCACAGAGCTGCTAATTGGTCGAGGGGCTCTACCTCTCGGTGGTAGATGCTCCCCAAAGGCCACAGAGCGGATATTGACAGGGGCTTTGGCCCAACAATCCTAAACTCAGTAATTTGGGATCCGATGGTGACCAAGGGATGCGTGCTCCTAGCAGGCTAGCCCTCGAAGCTTCTCTCCCTAACGGTCTGTCCCTCTAAGGGATGCAGTGCAAGCTGTGGGTGGCCCACCCCTCGTAGGCCAGTTCTCGGGGTGTTGCTCCTGCTATCAGCTACCTCATCTCTGTGTCTTCACCCACAGAGCTTTGGTGCCCTTCGCAGGCTTGTCCTCGGGGTATCCTATCTGGTTGGGGATTGGCTGGTTGCTACCATGCAGACCGACAATTTAGGGGCTTACTCCACAAGTGGGTATGACCCCGTTACTCTCCTGTAACCTTTTAGGGATAGGGGAGATGCTGGCCAATTTTTGGCAGGTTTTAGACAAATAAGTCGTTTCTGTGGACTGGCCATAATAAAACATTCATCCTGAGTCAAGGAACCTCCGTGCTCGAGTATGAACCTTGCACTGGCTCATGACTCTGCTCCTGGAGAGCCCCAGACTTCAATTCAATGGGAAATAAACCCAATTAAACCTTTAAACCTTCAAAACATCTTAATAAGTTTAAATGGTTTCTAAATTCTCAAGAAAATCAGCTAAACCGGTGCGGTCTTAATCCGGCGCGCCCTAATCCGACGCGATACCCCACCGCACCGTATTAACATTAGACTCATGTTTTTTTATGAATCGAATGGCTCTTTCCCGGCGCGCCCCATGCCTGCCGCGCCGTTTTAACCATGGCCATGGGCGCGCCGGGTTAAGCCCTTCTACCTACGTTTGATCGCGCCGGGAAACCTATCCCTACGTGCGATCGCACCGGTTTCGAATGGTTGCACTGTTCTGATCACTTGCTCGCCTCCGGAGCAATCCTCGTCTCCCGTGGTCGAGACTAATAAAGCCTAATCAGTAATAAACTGAATAAGGAAGGGGTTGCTCAAGCCCCAGACAATCTTATTATCATGCATTCACTACCATGTCCGTCAGCGCTTCGCTTATGTTATCATGCTTGTGTTACCATTCTCGCCTCCCGTGGTCGAGATCAGCCACCCTAATCAATAATAAACCAAGTAAGGAAGAAGTTCCTCAAGCCCCGGATGAGCTATTTATCATGCTTCTAATACCATGTGTGTTAGCATTTTGCTTTAATCATCATGCATATGTTGCCACCTTCGTCACTTTAGCGGAGTCTATTAAACTTGATTGGTCATTGTTCATTTTCATAACTCTATTACCATGCTTAACATCGTCATAAGTATCGTGCGTGCATGCCTACATAGGCCCTCGGGTATATCAAGTGGCACTGACGGAAGACCGGGTTACGCCCGATCGGAAGTCTCCGCTATGCGCGATGGTGGTCTTCGGACCTACGTCCTCCGCCTTGTACCGAGGGTCTCCAATTTAATAAACCATGCCCCTCTTGCATGATAGATAGATGCATCTCATGTGATCTTGTCATGTTCATAACATCGCATCTTTATTCCGACCTCGACAGCCCACTATCTCGGTAATTAATCAAATGTTTTCCTTCCTCGTGGGGGATGTAATTAACGCCATAGCCTTTATGGTATGGCGGACTGCTGGTCCCGACCGAATCTCTCTCTCGCCTGACACGGGTCAGAATGAGCGCATAATAAACATGTCACTCACGTGACTAGCACGCCCACACAGTCAATCAGTCAGTTAAACTACTAGTTAGTTAATTGGTTAATCGACACGTGAAATAAACCAAATAAACCTAAATAAATAATAAAAAATAAGGGCAAGATTTCCCATCGCAAACTGATGGAGGCATCACCCGTGACTCCCTTACCCGTGACTCCCTTTGGCTCGGGTCTTCCTCACACTCCGGCACCATTTGAGTTCGGGCCTCTCTCCATAAAGGCCCAATTATCCTTTTTGTGCTTTCTATTCGAGTCATTTGATGTAATTTTCATTTTCTTGAGTCATGTCCCTAGGTCTTGTGTTTATTTTCCTAAGTTTGAGTGTCATTATGTTGTTTAGTTAGCTATTGGGCCCATTTCATTGGGCTTGGCCCAAGAGCCCCCCTACCCCCTCGGTTATTTGTCATTGAGTCTTTTGTCAGGGTCTTATTGTAAAATGTGGGTTGCCTATATATAGGGCCCCATTCCCTTCATTTGGAACTAATGAATCAATCAATGAAAAATTACCATTTTGTGAGTTCTATCTTTATTTTTATGGTGGAGTGAATCCATTAGTGAGGTGAGAAGCCTTAGGGAGAGAATCCCACCCATCCCTCTCTTAATCTCTCTTTTTCACTCCACTTTCTCTCTCCTCAACACCCAAATTCAAATTTTCTTCTCTCTCCTCCCTTCCCAACCACCTCCACTCCCCACCTACCCCATTTAAGCCTCTTCCCATTCCCCACAACCCTCATCAATACTCCATCCCTTCCCAAGACCCCCTCCACCAATCCTCTCCTCACCATCCAACCCCCAACTACCCCTCCCACTTTCCCAAGCACCCTTCCCACTACCCCAAGCACCCATTCCCTTCCCCAACACAACCCCCATTCCCAAGACAAACAAATTAACCCCACCCTTAAACCCATTTTCAAATACCCTTTCCCTCTCACCCACCTTCCCAAATTCGCAGCCCCCACTACCACCATCTGTTGGACCCTCTTCCAGACCTTATTTTCCACCTCCCACACCTTAGAACACCCCCTCCAAGACCCCCTTACAACCAGGGGTCACTCCCACACTCATCTACCCCCTTCCCCTTCTTCTTTCTTGGTCATTGGAAGCTACTTCGAAGTTGCAGTTTGCTGTCCAGAGGTTGCAGATGAACCAGCAACTTGCAGTGGCCACCACGACTTCCTCAGGATGAGTTTGAAGACCCAAGAGCCATCTTCGGAAGCGTCTACCAGTCTCCTTCGCAACAGAAGTGGTTTCATCTTCTTCCGACCTCCGCGCCGTCCAGGAGGTCCATTCTCCCACAACTGCACAGTTCTGCCTCGGCTGAGAACCTGAGCCAGATGAGAAGCTCCGCCACGACGAACCCCGGAGGAATCAGCCCACATGTTCTTCTTCAAAATTCTTCATCAGCCAGTCTACTTCCAGAATCAAGAAACAGAACTTCATTCGGCGTTCGTGATCCAGAGTTCTCATTTTTCTCCCTCAGCTACGCAGATCTGCTACCCACAGTCTGCACCGACTAGTCGCCATTGTTCTGCATACCCTAGTCTTCTTCGACATTGGTTGGCTTCCCCGTCAGTTTTTCTGAGAAGAGGACTCGTCCACGATTCCAACGACTCTGACGGCGCTTGATTCCGAGGTCGGGAGCTGCCGGGGCATTCTCTGCAATCTGCTGTTAGAAGTCTGCGGCTGCCGGTCCGAGAATCTGAGGCTCTGTTCAAACCTCCATCCCGGCCAGCAGCGACTCCAGAAGAAATTAAAGAAATTCTGAGGCATTCCCTTCTCAGCTATGAATATTTTCCCACCGTTCTCGCCACCAGCAAAATTCCTGAGCGGGTTCTACAGTAGCAACACCGACTATCTATCCCTGTTCGCAGATAGCAAGCAGATTCGGTGCCGTTACTTAGTCATCCCTCTTTAGTCTAATTTCCCCGCCCCGCTTGGCCGGCTGAAGGCCCCTCCCTGCGTGGAGGTAGTATTGTTTGTAATCTCATTAACCCCCACCCCAAGATCCCCCTCCTGCGAGAGGTGTAGTGGTGTAACTTGTTTGGGCAGGTCAAGCTACCCCGACGCGGCGTGTGGGGATCCACTCGCCTCCCCGCTCGCCCTCGTCTCCGACCGGGACCGGTTTCTTCAAATTGGTCGAGTAAGTGCTCAATCCTTCACTTCATTTAGTGCTTGTCTTTCAATATTCGTTCTAGTTCCGCTGGTTATGCGAGTGAGAGCTCGATCCTCAAGCCCCGTTGTCTTGAGTGATCACCGTGGGAAGAGAGTGGAACCCGTGCCCTTTGGCACTTCGTCGGACCCTTGATTTGGGCAGCCGTACCCTTGGGGAATCAAACCTTGGCCTTGCTAGCCCTCTACCAGCAAGGGCCTAGCCCACACAACCTCCCCTTGGCATTGTCAAGTTACCCCGGGTCTTAGTGAGCATCGGGTGAGCGGTTGCTATTATCGGTCAATTTTTGAATGCTTAATTGTGCTTGCTTGTTGAGTCCTAGGTTGTGTCACATCAATTGGTATCAGAGCAAGTCATTGACTTGTCTCTATCAAGTCAAGTCCTAGGGCATGCTTGCATTGGAGTCATCATCAATCCGACCTTGCATTGATTCCCCCGATCATCATGGCAACCTACTTAGCCTACTCACCACCCATGGACTTCATCCTAGATAGGGATATTACCTTTGACGGATCGCATTCTAGTGACTATCTTAGGTGGGAGGCTACCATAGAAAAGTACTTTGAAAAGACTTGGGTATATGGATGCGCGAGAGTCCGAAAGGCCAAGGGACGACTTCGGGGTCAAGCCAAGAGTAAGTGGGAACACATAGAGGGCTTAAGGAGGGTTAGAAGCCAAGAACCTATTCACTCATGGGAAGAGATGAAGGTAGAACTTAGAAAGATCTACATCCACAAACATTCCCACCCCTCCTACTCAAACCCCCCTAACTCGAGGAGCACTACCACTCCTCCATCCCCACCCGGCCAACTTGAGACCGACCTTTGGTCTCCACCCCCACCACCACTAATAAATCACCTCTCAACCATCATAACTACACTTCGCAACCAAGTCCTCTCCCTTAAGACCCAAATAAACCAAGCATCCACCTCTCAACCAAATCCCCTAAAGGTCCCCACACTCCAACCAAAACCCCCTTCCGCAAACCTTACTATCCAAACTCAATTGGCCCCCACTTCCCCCCCTCCACAACCGGCCGATCCCAAGTGGAAGAGACCCCTAACCGACCTAGTTTCCCCAATAAGAACCACCACTCATCCTATTCTCACCATTCAAGCCCAACTGGACCCCGTGTCCATCCCTCCACCTAGACCCATGACGACCACCACCACCCAACCCACAATCCCTCATCAAACCCACACCCCACAATTCCCCTTGGTCCCCACCACTATCCCTCCATCATCCCCTACAAAGGGTACACCCCCCCAATCAACCCAAACTGAACCAACCCACCTTCCACTTCCAACCCCAACCCTACCCCAATCTAGGCCACCACTACTTCCACTCCCAACCCAAATTTGACCTCACTCACCACCCCGAGTGTACCATGCCCCAACCATCATCACCCCATCTCCAAAAGACCTTCCCATTCCCTTGAGAAAGGAGGCCACACCCACTCACATAGGAATAGTTGCTAGCCCCGACCCTCTCCCCTCCCATAAGGAAGCCCGAGTTCACACCAATGGTGAGGAAGAGCCTCAACCCGTCACCACTTCAAATAATCTGGATCTTCAAGAACCACAAACCCTCACAAAAGGCACTATAATCATAGATGGGCCCCTAGCTAGATGTCTAAAGGAGAGACCAATTCACCCCATCATGTCCTATGTTTGCCCTCCCATAGAGCAAAACCTTCCCATTATACCCTTCTCATCCTATCACACCATAATCCAAACATCCTACCAAGTGGAAACCTTAGAGGACCTTCTCAAGGCCTTAGCTTGGCAATATGAGTTGACCGGCTTGTTGACCCCCATGGCCCACCAATCTAGGAGCCTTGACCTCCTACACCTTTGTGTTGGGTCTATCACATCGGTTTGCACCATTGGATGCTACACTAGTGACCTCCTTCTATTCCTCCCCACACCCGAGGAGCCCGACCTTCTCCTCAATTTGGAGCTTCTTATATCGGGTGGAAAGTCAAGCCCTTCTCTCATGGTCGACCCACTCACAAAGAACTTCGGCCTAATTATCTCATTAGAGGAGGATGACCCACCACCACTTGAGGATCCTGAGGACATAGGGCCCCTCCCCTTCGATAACCCTTTTTATGATCCCTTTGATCCCTTCCAATGGGGGTCAAAGAACCCATGGGACCTAACCACCTTATCCACCACCCACCTTTCCCTATCCCAACCCACCATGTTTGACCCAATCCACCCCATCCTAGACCCGGGTTGCCCCTTGGGAGCCATGACCTTGGGCCACATATCCCTAGGTAATAAGGTTGTACCCCACCCTATGATGACCACCTTCTTAGATCCATTCGATCCTTTCCAATGGGAGTTCAAAGGTTATCCCACACCTATACACATGGAGGTCACCTTTGGGAAACGCATGCATGTGTCTAGGCCTACCACACCACTTGGCATGAACACTATGTTGGGTCCATTCATTCATACCACCCACATGTCAAGTAGAAAGCATGAGTGGCCCATATTCGGATGTATTGGTCCACCTTCATTTATCATGGGTCTTAAGCATGTCAAAAGCATCTACGGATGTCCGGGTCCCCCTACATTCATCACCACTTTGCATGATAGGTTCACCTACGGGTGCCCTGGCCCACCTAGGCCCACCAAAGTCTACATGACAACAATGCATGATAAGTCCACATATGGTTGCCCCGGCCCTCCAAATTCCATCAAAGTCTTCTTGGCATCAAAGCATGATTGGTCTACTTTTGGTTGCCCAGGTCCACCCATCACCCCTAGAATGTCAACATTCACAAAATTGCATGAAAGCCTTTGCAAGCACATAAGCAAAAAGAATGAGGCTTGTAAGAGGCGGGCCGACTCTCATCGGCGTCACCAAGAATTCCATGAGGGTGACTTTGTGATGGTAAGGATGGAGAGGCTCTCCCTGGGAGCCACCTCCAAATTGAGGCCACGTGGGGCTGGTCCCTTCCAGGTACTGAGGCGCATTGGTGCAAATGCCTATGAGTTAGATCTCTCCGAGGAATATGGGGTAAGTCCCACATTCAATGTCGCCGACTTAGTGCCATATAAGGGACCCACGGTGGTACCCAGTGAGGAGATTGAGCCTATTCCTTCCCTTGAGAGAGCACCCACCTGTGAGGAGAGACCACCAGCCAAGAGAGCCCAACGTGAACGCATAGAACAAATATTGGATGAACAAGTCACTACCACTCGGAGCAAGGTATACGAGCGGTATCTCGTCAGGTGGAAGGATCGGCCTCCTTCGGAGGATTCATGGGTGAGTCGGGAGGATCTCCAGCAGTTGGATCTCGACCTTCTCGAGTAGTACCACAGCCGGATGGACCCCTACTTGACGGAGTCGAGCTCTTCGCAGCCCAGGGGATTTGATGGAGGCATCACCCGTGACTCCCTTTGGCTCGGGTCTTCCTCACACTCCGGCACCATTTGAGTTCGGGCCTCTCTCCATAAAGGCCCAATTATCCTTTTTGTGCTTTCTATTCGAGTCATTTGATGTAATTTTCATTTTCTTGAGTCATGTCCCTAGGTCTTGTGTTTATTTTCCTAAGTTTGAGTGTCATTATGTTGTTTAGTTAGCTATTGGGCCCATTTCATTGGGCTTCGCCCAAGAGCCCCCCTACCCCCTCGGTTATTTGTCATTGAGTCTTTTGTCAGGGTCTTATTGTAAAATGTGGGTTGCCTATATATAGGGCCCCATTCCCTTCATTTGGAACTAATGAATCAATCAATAAAAAATTACCATTTTGTGAGTTCTATCTTTATTTTTATGGTGGAGTGAATCCATTAGTGAGGTGAGAAGTCTTAGGGAGAGAATCTCACCCATCCCTCTCTTAATCTCTCTTTTTCACTCCACTTTCTCTCTCCTCAACACCCAAATTCGAATTTTCTTCTCTCTCCTCCCTTCCCAACCACCTCCACTCCCCACCTACCCCATTTAAGCCTCTTCCCATTCCCCACAACCCTCATCAATACTCCATCCCTTCCCAAGACCCCCTCCACCAATCCTCTCCTCACCATCCAACCCCCAACTACCCCTCCCACTTTCCCAAGCACCCTTCCCACTACCCCAAGCACCCATTCCCTTCCCCAACACAACCCCCCCATTCCCAAGACAAACAAATTAACCCCACCCTTAAACCCATTTTCAAATACCCTTTCCCTCTCACCCACCTTCCCAAATTCGCAGCCCCCACTACCACCATCTGTTGGACCCTCTTCCAGACCTTATTCTCCACCTCCCATACCTTAGAACACCCCCTCCAAGACCCCCTTACAACCAGGGGTCACTCCCACACTCATCTACCCCCTTCCCCTTCTTCTTTCTTGGTCATTGGAAGCTACTTTGAAGTTGCAGTTTGCTGTCCAGAGGTTGCAGATGAAGCAGCAACTTGCAGTGGCCACCACAACTTCCTCAGGACGAGTTTGAAGACCCAAGAGCCATCGTCGGAAGCGTCTACCAGTCTCCTTCGGAACAGAAGTGGTTTCATCTTCTTCCGATCTCCGAGCCATCCAGGAGGTCCATTCTCCCACAACTGCGCAGTTCTGCCTCGGCTGAGAACCTGAGCCAGATGAGTAGCTCTGCCACGATGAACCCCGGAGGAATCAGCCCACGCATTATTCTTCAAAATTCCTTATCGCCCAGTCTACTTCCAGAATCAAGAAACAGAACTTCATTCGGCGTTCGTGATCCAGAGTTCTCATTTTTCTCCCTCAGCTACGCAGATCTGCTACCCACAGTCTGCACCGACCAGTCGCCATTGTTCTGCATACCCTAGTCTTATTCGACATCGGTTGGCTTCCCCGTCAGTTTTTCTGCGAAGAGAACTCGTCCACGATTCCAACGACTCTCACGGCGTTTGATTCCGAGGTCGGGAGCTGCCAGGGCATTCTCTGTAATCTGCTGTTAGAAGTCTGCAGCTGCCGGTCTGAGAATCTGAGGCTCTGTTCAAACCTCCATCCCGGCCAGCAGCGACTCTAGAAGAAATTAAAGAAATTCTGAGGCATTCCCTTCTCAGCTACGAAGATTTTCCCACCGGTCTCGCCACCATAAAAATTCCTGAGCAGGTTCTACAGCAGCAACACCGACTATCTATCCATGTTCACAGACAGCAAGCAGATTCGGTGCCGTTACTTAGTCATCCCTCTTTAGTCTAATTTCCCCGCCCCGCTTGGCCGGCTGAAGGCCCATCCCTGCGTGGAGGTAGTATTGTTTGTAATCTCATTAACCCCCACCCCAAGATCCCCATCCTGCGAGAGGTGTAGTGGTGTAACTTGTTTGGGCAGGTCAAGCTACCCCGACGCGGCGTGTGGGGATCCACTCGCCTCCCCGCTCGCCCTCGTCTCCGACCGGGACCGGTTTCTTCAAATCGGTTGAGTAAGTGCTCAATCCTTCACTCCATTTAGTGCTTGTCTTTCAATATTCGTTCTAGTTCTGCTGGTTATGCGAGTGAGCGCTCGATCCTCAAGCCCCGTTGTCTTGAGTGATCACCGTGGGAAGAGAGTGGAACCCGTGCCCTTTGGCACTTCGTCGGACCCTTGATTTGGGCAGCCGTACCCTTGGGGAATCAAACCTTGGCCTTGCTGGCCCTCTACCAGCAAGGGCCTAGCCCACACAACCTCCCCTTGGCATTGCCAAGTTACCCCGGGTCTTAGTGAGCATCGGGTGAGCGGTTGCTATTATCGGTCCGTTTTTGAATGCTTAATTGTGCTTGCTTGTTGAGTCCTAGGTTGTGTCACATCACAAACATATATGTATTTGAATTGTGAAGCTTTCAATGGTTGTTACTGATGTATTTCTACTGTCAGGAAAAGTGTCGACCAAAGGAGTCGACACTTATTCACGGAGCTTCTGCCTTGCGTTGAATATAAGGATGTTGGCAGAAAGTGTCGACCCCGGAGGTCGACACTTTCACCAGGGTTCTGCTATTTTGCTAAGGCACAACTCACGGAAAAAAGTTTTCAGGTAAGTATGATCATTTCTGTGAAAATAGAATGTTCGTTAAAAAGTGTCGACCTCGTGAGTCGACACTTTTCATCATGAATGTTAGGTTCTTTTCACAGGCCAGAACACTTCGTAAAAAGTGTCGACCCCATGGGTCGACACTCGTGTCTCGGTTTTGTTTTTATATATGTTCTAGCAGAAAATTCAGGAAAAAGAGTCGACTCCATGAGTCGACACTTTTTTTGAACGTTCTTACGGGTTTTCCGGATCTGTTTCAAAACCTTTTAGGGAGGATCCAAATGTCTTGGCTTTTGACCCTAATAGCCTTAGGGTGACCCTTGCACCGTGTATGTGATGTTAAGGGGGCTTGAGAAGGGCTTTCAAGTCTTTTGGGGGTTAAATCCCCCTTGTATATATCAATGCAATCCCTTGAGCTTCTAACGTGAGTTTCCTTTGTTTTGCAGGAGAAGAGGGATTTCCATCTACTGGAGGTGAAGGAGAGCTGTGCTAGGATCGTCTTCCATCGAGCCCAAGCCTAGAGTTGGAGGTCGCGATCGGCATCCTCTACATCCGGAGCTTCGGGCGACTACATCTTTCACACCGGCTTCATCCAACCTCGGTTCCTTTGTTCTGAGTGCTACCCTCTTTATATTCCTAGCATATTAAGGATTTGTGGGGAAGATTCATAGTGTTTATCATCTTTATTAGTCATCTTGTGTTTAGATTGCTACTCTCTGAACTGGGCTTGTATCTTTCTATTCTATTCTTAATATCTGGATATTTTCGGAGCTTGCTCCGAGTGTGTGTAGGTTGTCTCATCGTCGTGCGAGAACCCACGTGTGTGGGCCGTCGAGCCCGTGTGTGTGTGGTTGCTGCCGTCGAGCAGCGTTTATAGTGAAATCCTCTCGAGGTGAGAGGGGTGGACGTAGGAGGGCACTTGGTGCGTCCGAACCACCTAAAAATATTGTGCCGTGGTTTGCTTGTCTGGTGGTTGTTGTTATCTATTTTTCCGTTCGCTATACGATTGTGAGATGGTGAGACGTGAGTGTACTCAACTGTCCGTCCGTATACAGTTGTCCAAGTGAGTATATCTTTATGCTGGGAAGTTGTGAGAGCTTGCTTGATTTAATTTCATTCGTTTCTATCAAGCCTCTATCCTAGATTTATTCTACATATTTGTGGTCTGTTTGGGTTGTGTTTATATTTGCATAAAAGGGTAGGCAATCAATTCAACCCCCTCTCAATTGCCTCCTAACCGGGCCAACAATCTCACCAGGCATGGAGGAGGGGGACTCTGGGGTTGCTAGAGCCCATCGCCGACTAGAGCGGGCGATCTTGGTGGGCAGAGATAGTTTGCACGGGATCATTCTCTGCGGCTTTCAAAGTTTCTCCGAGGACTACTGGAGATAGAGTCAGTTCCCCAGTGTTGAGTGCCTGGGCTTCTTCGACAGGGCGGACCAGTTCGGAGTCCGCATTGGAGTGATGGGTCCCGCTTCCTGGGATTTGCACGGACACCACCGGGTAGAGACAGGTGGTAGTCCATGGTTAGCGTTGGAGCCATCAGGGCTGGAGTATGCTGGGTAGGGCTATGACGACCACAGCCTTCTATTCAGGATTCTGTGACAGAGTGCTGTTGGCTGGTATGGCCGTTGAGCGATGATTCCGTCGCACAGATACCGCCAAGCAGCTACCGAGTGGCTGATGGGCATAGCACACCACTACCGGGTGCTGCTGGATCGGGCTGACATCAGATATGCTATGACCGCTGCTTTGTACGGATACCCCTACTACACGAGGCTTCTACAGGCGTTGACAGAGCACTTCAACAGTAGGTGGAACACTATGGCGACGGTCGAAGGAGAGACTTAATTAGATCTGTGGTCTCTATTCAGGATTTTAGGGTTACCGTTCAGCGGTGAGGGGTACGAGGAGGTAGTGCTGGATGACCTCCATCGCGGCCACACAGACGGGCATGGAAGATTCTGGGTTCCTTACAGCTACCGGTATTTGCTGAAGATGTGGAGGGATTTAGCCCTAGTTGGGAGAGAGGGAGCAGCACAGACTCCCAAGGTGCCGCTGAACGCGTGGGTCCGCCACTTCTACAACGGGTCCTTCTACTTTTATCAGGAGTTTGCGAGAGACCAGACTCCATGGGAGGAGTACACAGAGGTGGAGCTACGGTTCAGGACGTACACCCGGTACATCTTTGTGCCACCGGAGGGGTGGAACCCCCATGGGTTGCTGGACATGACCCATCTAGTGGCAAACTTAGTTCTGGTTGGTGACGTTTGTGACCCACACGAGAGAGATGGCTAGGTGAGGGTGGAGTCGTTGTGGCCTGCGTGCATACTGGCGGAGGGACGAAGGCTGGCCTTAGCTCTGGCGGCTCTGGCCAACGTTTACCAGGGACTAGGGGTGCTGGTGGCGCACCCGAAGCCACATGAGCAGAGTTTGCTTCTACCGACCCACTTCCTCAGTGTGTGGGCTGGTCTGCTATTTTTGAGGTTGGTGTCTCACGGGTCCATGGTGAACCAGGCAACACCATTGCTATTCAGCTTCACTGGGCAGCCAGACGGAGACGCAGTCGCACAGTTGGAGGGGGCTTGGAGAGTTTTGTGCTTCTTGCCCGACAGGGGCGAGGAGGGGCTTCCCTTTTGATGGCACCACCAGAGACTCCCACCTGATTCTAGTGCCTTTGAATGGCGGGGCAGTCTGCGCCCTTCCTTATCAGCGATAGCCGGATGCGACATTGTACACATAGTGGGTGATGAGTACCAGTCCGGTGGTGCTAACTCGACACCAGTCTATGATGAGCTTCCTGGGGTCATATTACCCGCACAGGTTCGCTCGAAACTTCGGGTACGACCATGGGATCCCACCGAACCAAGAGTTCCCTCTAGCGGGTCGATAGTATAGAGGCCGGGATACGCACTTGCTAGCTGCGGCGTGGTGGGACTTCAACTGTCATCGGGAGCCGAAGCGACTGTCGACGCTTGGGCCGGGACGCAGGGGACGGTTCATTGTCCATGATGCCAGGTGGTGGTTCGAGTATAGTCACCTGTACCGGCAGAAGGCCTCGGCGATCCAAAAAGCTGAGGAGGCCCATCTCTTGAGGGAGGACCTGCCTCCCATTGCGCTAGACGACGAGTACCTGCGGACTCGCTTGTCCCAGATCTGCCGAAAGGTAGAGCGGCTGGCACGGCAGGCGCTCCGGGGCAGCCGAGGCTCACTGTCTGCAGGACGGAGCAGCAACGGGGCACTGAAGCCCCTCAGACAGGCGCAGCCGGCGCTTGGAGGTACTGGAGCTGGGGCGCCTCGATCGGGGGCGTCGAGGACTTGGTGGACCCAGTTCCTAGCTGACTGCGGGTTTGAGAAGAAGGGCCCACTGGACCGAGTGCTCCCTGAGGTGAGCTTTGCAGACACGGCAATCGATGATTGGAGGCGTCATATCACCCATGCAATCGGGTCAGTTGGACCCGTGGAGCTCGTGTCCCTCATCGAGTGCCCCTACACCCTGATGTTGTGCCCTTGTGGTTTTGATGATGGTTTTGTTGATTGATTGTTGGTGTGAGTTAATCAAATGTTCAGTCATCCTGCTGCTCAATTTAGAGTCATTCTTGATGATCAGTCATGCTACATGTTAAACTGATGCATAAAGCATTCATTGCTGTGGTTTTAATGATTTATCTGGTTTTGATGATTGGTGTTTGATGGTAATCATTGTGAGTCATCCTGATGAGATGTTCATTCAGGACTTCATATGCTCATTCAGTTTATCTGCTGACATTGTGCTTTGATGATAGCTTCATGATTGTGATTTGTATATCATCTGGAGAATGCACGTGTATGACTGATATATTGTGTGTGTTAGACTTCTGGTATGTGCATGATCTATACATCACCTTCTATCTACAAGTCTATACATTAGACTGTTCTTCAAAGTCTGTACATCAGACTGTACATCGTCTTCGTGCTGTTTCTGTACTTGAGTCTTCGTGTTGTTTCCCCTCACTAACACGAAAAGATCTCGTGTCGTCTGAGCTTACAACACTTCGTGTTGATTTCCATGCTTTACAAGAAAAAGCTGCTAAGAGGTAATACTTCGTGTGTCCGTACTGTTTCTGTCTTCGTGTTGGTTTCCCCGAACCTCATGTCATTCTTGCTTCGTGTCCACACCTCGTGTCAGTGTCTGTCTTCGCCTTTGTGTTAAATTCAGCTCGTGTCGTTTTCGTCTTCGAGTTGTTCTTCTACTTCCACCATTTCATCACGTGTCGAGATAACCGTGTTGTCTTTCACTTCGTGCAGCCTATGTGACTGTGTTGTCCCCATGTCATCCTTAGTTCATGTCGTGCTTGTGTATTTCTGTCTTCGAGTCATTTTTGCTGGATCTTTATGTCGGTCTAGGTTCAAGTGTCGTTTCACTTTTGTGTCGTTCTCTTTATAGTATCTGTTTTGTCACCTTTGGACTTCGTGGCGTTTGTCTTATGACCTCGTGTCATTTTTGTTCTGTAACCACACTTCGTGTTGGTTACTGTTCTTCTTGTGACTTCGTGTCATGTTTTCACACTTCGTGTCGTTCATGTTTCGTAACCACACTTCGTGTTGGTTACTGTCGTTCTTGTGACTTTGTGTCATGTCTCCCAGACCTCGTGTCATTTTTCACTCCGTGTCTATTTCAGTTTTCGTCTTCGTGTTGTTTTCAACTCGTGACGGTCTCTGTCACCTGTCTCCATGTCGTACTCACTCCGTGTCGTTTTTGTTCCACTGCGTGCAGAACATCGCAGCACCTCGTGTTGCTTCCTGTTTCACTTCGTGTCGGTTTCCGTTTTGTGTTCTTCGTGTCGTTCTTACTTTGAGTCGTTTTCTTTGTTATTTCCGTCTTCGTGTCGTTTCTGTTTTCATGACTTCGTGTCATCTTCATTGTCTTAGTGTTGTTTTCACCACGTGCTGTTCTCACTGTCTTCGTGATGTTTTCACCGCGTGTCGATTACTGTTTCATCTAGTAGTGTTTTTCCACTTAGTGTCGTTTCCGAATTATCTCTTCGTGTTGTTCTTCCTAGACATCATGTCTTTCGTGTGTTGAAACCACACTTACTGTTGGTTTCTGTTTACCTCCATGTTGTCCTCGTGCCGTTCTCATTACTGGTTATTATATCATGTCGTTTTACTTTGTGCTACAGTCACCATGGTGTTCTTCGTGTCGTTCTTCTGGTTACCTCGTGTTGTTTTATAACCTCACTTCGTGTTGTTCTCAGTGCATCTAGTATTTCTATTACATACTTCGTGCAGCTTTAGTTCCTATGGCCCTCAGCTTTAATGTTTTTCATCTCTTTGCAGATCCGAGGAAGAACATTCCACACACCTGGGCAGCACGTGATCCGAGGCTGGAATGAAGCCTGCTGAGAGACTGCCACGTGGACCGAATTCTTAGGGCTAGAAATGTGGAGGTCACACGTCGTGGCTGATGCTGCTGTTGCTGCTATATATATGAGACCTTCATCCACAGATGAAGGTGATCGAGTTGGCAAGAAGAAAAGTCTATACAGAGAGCCACGATCCAGATAGAAAAAGAAAAGAGAAAGAAGAAGAGCAGAAGGAGAAGAAGAGGGAGAGATAGTGCTCGTGTGAAGAGAGTAGAAAGAGTGAAGAAGAAGAAGTGCAGCAGAGAGTGAGAGAGTAGGAGAGCAGAAGAAAGAGAAAGAGAGAGATAGAAGTGTGAGCCGAAGAGTATAGAGGAGCAGAGATCGAGAGAGTGAAAGAGAAGAAGAAGAAGAGAAGAGAAGAGGAAGAAAAGCTTCCTGAAGATCTGTCTACTGGACCGTGGATCAAATCCAGGCCAGTCAGCTCCGTTGAGAGCCACATTGTGCATTTCATCTTTCAGCTTTCTGTTTTGCTGAAGTCATTTTTGTTTATTGTTTTTTTCTTTGTTTTCTGGTTTGCTGTGTTTCCGATACTCTGTAGAGAGGTCGGGGTTCCTCCTGTTAGTTCAGGAGAAGGGAGATTGATACCTCCGGTTGCAAGCAGCAGGTGGGCTGCTTGTGGGTTCCCTCCGGGTTGGAGGAAGGGAGATTTATCTCCGGTTGTGCTTCCCTCTGGGGTTCAGAGGAAGAGAGACTTGGGTCTCTAGGTTTCCCTCCGGGTTGGAGGAAGGGAGACTTGTCTCCGGTTCTGGGCTTGTGGATTCAAGTTCAGGGGTTCCCTCCAGGTCTGGAGGAAGAGAGACCGTGTGTCTCTGGTTTGCTAGTGACTGGTGTCACTAGTGGTTCCCTCCGGTTGGGAGGAAGAGGGGAGGTTGTTCCCCTGGTCAAGCTGTTTGGCAGCGTTTGTTGCAGACTGAGTCTGCTGTTTCTAGCGTGAGCTAGTGAAGCCACACTCGGTTTGAGTGTGGGGTGGATGTAGGTCTGCTGGACCGAACCACCTAAAAATCCTCTGTGCAGTGGTCTGATATCTCTATATGTTTTGCTTCCGCTAGATGTTTGCATAGGGGCGCTCCAAGTGGTTGATCAGATCTTGTTCTGAGTGTTTAATCCGTTGAGTGAGCGAAAGTTTATTTGAGTGGAAGAATGGTGCTACTGCTAATTAGTATTTCAGATTTGATACATCTGTCTAGTTAGCACTCTAGATAGTTAGTGAGCATCATAACCTTTTAATTGGGTAAAGGTTTTTAAAGGGTTATATTCATTCACCCCCCCTCTGAATACTGCACCGAACCCAACAATTGGTATCAGAGCAGGTCTCTGATCTATCTGATCTAACAATCTGCAGAGGATCCTGCTGGTTTGTTTGGTGTTTTTTTTTTGGAGTGTGCTTTCTGTGTTCGTAGCTTTGATTCTCCGTCTTAGTGCTTTGTCTTGCTTGGTTTAGGTGCTTCAGTTTGTTCTGAGCTTTCAGATTGTTTGCAATGGAGCCAATCGTGCTGAAGGCTAGCTCCAGCAAAGCAAACAGATCCAGCCACAGTGGATCATCAAGCAAGAAAAGTAGCCTCTCGCGGTCTGAAATTGATGAAGACCACATTGAAATGATGATTAGTAACTTCAGGAAATTTCTGAGAAAAAGAGAAGGAAAGCTTGACGGTAGCAAACAGCAAACATGGTATAACTCTAATCCTGCCAAGATTGCTGACACTAATGTTTGCTACAAATGCAGGAAGGCTGGCCACACAAAGGATGATTGTCCAGAGGTATTGAAACTCAAAGGGAACACCTCGGACATTGATAGAGAAGGAAGAAAGTCCATATGCTTAATGGCCAACCGGGGAAGTGATGGTGAGGAAACTTCATCTCAGGTAAGCTCCGAATCAGATGGATACACTTTTGATGAATTGATAGTAATGTATAAAGATCTGTTCAAAGTATCCAAGAAACTAAAATCTGAAAACAAGAAATTGAGAAAAGAAGTGAAAACTTTGAAATCTGAAAAGGAGCACATTAGAGAAGATAATTCTTGTAAAGGTTGTGCCATTCTCGAAGACATAATTAATGAGTTTGAGTCTGATGACATTCTTCAAAAAGAACAAATAAAATCTCTAAAAGAAGAAAATGTCTACTTAAAGGATCAAAATAAAAGGCTAATGGTTCTTAATACTGTATTCTCTGAGAAATGGCTGTCAATTGAAAAAGGAAAAGCTGTTTATGATGAAAATTCAAAAAGTTTGAACAGTCTAGAATAAGAAGTTGAGAAGTATAAAACTGCAAACCAAGTTCTAAGCGAATGTGTAAATTGCAGTGAACAGGAAATAGCCAGTTATGAACTTCACATTGCTAACTTGGAAGATAAAATTCATAATCTGGAAAATTCAGCTATTGAGTCTGCCAAGATTAAAGGAAAAATGAAAACTGTTGAGAGGAGGAAGGATGATAACTCTGAAGGGGGAACAAATTGCTGTTCTGATGTTAAGAAAATCACTAAAAACCAGCTATATACAACCTTTGTCCAAAGCACTAATGTAGCTGGTACTTCAAGGCAATCCCCAAAACAAATTGAAAATCAGAAGTCACCTTCAAAATCTGTCTTTCAGTTTAAAGCCCAGAAAATTGAAAAGCAAACAAAATCTATTGAGAATAATCAGAAATTGAAAAGAAAGAGTCAAACAAAGAAGGCTAAGAATACTTCTGGTTGTACTCTGAAATTTGCTAGTTCTGCTGAATCTGTTGGGCCAATACATAATGCACATGCTTCTTGTACTCGTTCACATACACCTAGGAACTCACATAATAGAAACCATGTTCCTAGGAAATCTGATGCCTATTGTTACTACTGTGGTAGGCATGGTCATTATATGGATGACTGTAGAGTAATGATAAGGGATGATATGATGGATGATAAAACTCTTCCAAATAATCATCACCACCCCAAAAGAAACATGTCTTCCTCAAACCAACATATCATTTGTTACGATTGTAACAGACGTGGTCATAAAGCTGTTGAGTGTTGGTTTAGGCCTTCATGGGGATTTACTGGCTCAAGAGGTAAGCATTCTAGGTGCATTGAATGTGGTAAGTATGGGCATGTAGTCAAGGACTGCTGGTTTGTTCAGGGAAATCATTTTAATTCCAAATTTGTAAGATTCCCTCCAAACAAAAAATTTTTGGGTAGAAATAAAGCTAGTCTTAAAGAAAAGACTCTTGGTTGTTATGAATGTGGAAAACCTGGCCACCGAGCTTCTGAATGCTGGTGGGCAGGTAATGATAAATCACAAATTCATGCTAACTATCATAGGTCTCATGCTGCTGTTGATATGCATCACAGGACCAGAAAATCTGCTGTTTCATGTAGATACTGTGATAAACTTGGTCACTCTATGGATAATTATTTTCTGATGAAATCTGATGACCATGTTGCTAAGAAACTGTTTAGAACACCTGATAGGGGTAGTGCAGGACCCAAGACTGCTTGGGTCCCTGCAAGATCATATTGATTGACTTGCTGCAGGTAGGGCCTTGGAAGGAGAAATAAAAGGGGTTAACCAAGGCACTCAAAAAGAAAACCCCATGATTCAATTCAGGTCAGTTCTGAAATCTGTTTTAAATTCATTATCTGAATTTGTGAGTATGAAAAATGAGAATTCCATGCTGATCTACTTGGTTGTTATATGATCTTCTCTTGTCTAGTTGATCAGTCTGCATTCCAGACTCAACTATTGAATTCAACTCTGCATATCTGATGCTCTTCTCGTACTATATATTGAACTGAATTTGAATGCTTCTTCAGTATATACGGTTGATGCACTATACAGACTCTGCGTCCATGCATGTGTTTTGTGTTAATGCATTGCATGCTTGTTATTGAATGCACACTTGGACTGATTGTGTATAGACTGATTGTCATTACATGTGACAATGATGCTGTTCAATGCATGAAGGACTGCTTTATGTTGCATTGTCATACATGATCATCATGGTATATTAAATGGAACAAGTTGAAGGGCATATGGAGTATGTCTGGATGCTACTGACATGTGTGAGGTGGTCCTTGGACCAAGTCCTCCGCCTAGTACCATGGGTCTAGTCTTCATGTAAAACAGTGAACTGCATCATATGTTGAAAAATCTGAAAAAGGATAAAAATGCTCATGAATTGGATGCATAAACCTGAATTGATTGCATACTTGTTTAATGTATCCTTGGTGCATAGTCTGCATGTAGGACAGTATGTTGCATAGCAAGTTAATTCTGTGTTTGCAAAATCATTCCTCATCAGCATTGTCTGAATTGATACCTCTGAACTCTACTCATCTGAAGTACATATATGTGATTTGCATGTATGTTTAAATGCATATTGTAAGGGGGAGTCAATGATTTGCATATAGGTTGTCAAATGCATACATTTGTCAGGATTCATTGCATATCCCTTCTTATCACTTTTGATTGACAAACCTTAATCATATTCTGAAAAACTTTGAGCTTCACAATCTCTCTTAACAATTGGTACTTCTACTATCAATTGATATCATTTGACTTCAGAATTCTATCAGTCTTCCATGAAGATTTCAATGGGCTATCTCGATCATAAATCTGAAAAACTCTTGAACTAGAAATCTTCTATTATACATTCTTAAGAATGACTGAAATAACTCATGTGGTTTAAGCTTAATGTATTCATGGAGTTTAACTTCAAAATCTCTTAACATATCTGAATCATGTTTAATAAATCTTAACCAACTGTTTCATGCTATGTCTTGCAAAAACTTCTGAAATCTGCACTTTTGAATACATGACTTTAATTGGTTAAGTACATGAGATTAATATTGTTTTGAAGCAAATGAATGTTTCTGAAATGTCTAAAGGGTAATATCTGTCAGAGCAATGACATTGGTCACTGAGAAACATAAGTCCAAAGGACTGTGTCATGAGGTGCCTTAGTTAACTCTGTAAAATGAGAATTCATTGAAAATCAGGCAGAGCAATGGCATGCACACTGAGAAATACAATTCACTCATTAAAAATTGAGTTGTAGTGTGTCATGATGTGTAAATGCTAACTCTGTTCACATAAGGCATGACAGTTAGTCACACTAAGGGCTTAGGGATATTGGCCTCTGATCAAGGTATATCCTCTAGTTACAAGGTGTGTACTGAACTAGAGTGCACGTAAAATTTGTAGCAAGGAAAATTATTGAATAAATTGAAATATCTGAATATTGATGCCAAAATCAAATTGCTACAACCCTAGACAAAATCATATGACTTCAAAATTGCTTGATTTCAATACAGATGCATGTAATTGCGAAAGAAGTCAATAAGTTTGATTGTGTAAGAGAAAGGGAGATTTATCAAGATAAATATGAGGGCTTGATTCATATTTATTAAACCATGGTTTTAGATATCATTACAGAATTTTATTGATAAACTCTGCATACATCATGTTTAAACCATGATGTTCAATAAATGTCATTCATAAGCCCTTATGATAGAAGACTTTGAAAACTTATGTTTCAGATTTATGAGATTGATATCTCTTTGAAAATCTGGCTGAATTTCTTATGTCTGGAGCATCCTTGAAAAATCTGTTAACTGAATTTCTTGCCCCTGTGGTCTCCTTCTCATTTATCTCATAAGAGTCCACTTATTGAGGGGGAGCTTCCATGTCATGCGTCATTTACATATCAATTGGCATCTCTTCAGGGGGAGCATTCCTTGTCATGCTGAATCATGCTCATATCATTTGTGACCTTGCATTCATATACTCAGGGGGAGTATTGCAAAAGGGAAAATTTGACTGAACTTTTATGCATGCTTTAACTTCTCAAATTATTTTCTTTTTGATGAAGTCAAAGGGGGAGAATAATTTGAGTCTTCAGAATGCCTCACATCATCAGAATGACTCAATATATTGAATGTGTTGCCATCATCAAAAAGGGGGAGATTGTTGTGCCCTTGTGGTTTTGATGATGGTTTTGTTGATTGATTGTTGGTGTGAGTTAATCAAATGTTCAGTCATCCTGCTGCTCAATTTAGAGTCATTCTTGATGATCAGTCATGCTACATGTTAAACTGATGCATAAAGCATTCATTGCTGTGGTTTTAATGATTTATCTGGTTTTGATGATTGGTGTTTGATGGTAATCATTGTGAGTCATCCTGATGAGATGTTCATTCAGGACTTCATATGCTCATTCAGTTTATCTGCTGACATTGTGCTTTGATGATAGCTTCATGATTGTGATTTGTATATCATCTGGAGAATGCACGTGTATGACTGATATATTGTGTGTGTTAGACTTCTGGTATGTGCATGATCTATACATCACCTTCTATCTACAAGTCTATACATTAGACTGTTCTTCAAAGTCTGTACATCAGACTGTACATCGTCTTCGTGCTGTTTCTGTACTTGAGTCTTCGTGTTGTTTCCCCTCACTAACACGAAAAGATCTCGTGTCGTCTGAGCTTACAACACTTCGTGTTGATTTCCATGCTTTACAAGAAAAAGCTGCTAAGAGGTAATACTTCGTGTGTCCGTACTGTTTCTGTCTTCGTGTTGGTTTCCCCGAACCTCATGTCATTCTTGCTTCGTGTCCACACCTCGTGTCAGTGTCTGTCTTCGCCTTTGTGTTAAATTCAGCTCGTGTCGTTTTCATCTTCGAGTTGTTCTTCTACTTCCACCATTTCATCACGTGTCGAGATAACCGTGTTGTCTTTCACTTCGTGCAGCCTATGTGACTGTGTTGTCCCCATGTCATCCTTAGTTCATGTCGTGCTTGTGTATTTCTATCTTCGAGTCATTTTTGCTGGATCTTTATGTCGGTCTAGGTTCAAGTGTCGTTTCACTTTCGTGTCGTTCTCTTTATAGTATCTGTTTTGTCACCTTTGGACTTCGTGTCGTTTGTCTTATGACCTCGTGTCGTTTTTGTTCTGTAACCACACTTCGTGTTGGTTACTGTTCTTCTTGTGACTTCGTGTCATGTTTTCACACTTCGTGTCGCTCATGTTTCGTAACCACACTTCGTGTTGGTTACTGTCGTTCTTGTGACTTTGTGTCATGTCTCCCAGACCTCGTGTCATTTTTCACTCCGTGTCTATTTCAGTTTTCGTCTTCGTGTTGTTTTCAACTCGTGACGGTCTCTGTCACCTGTCTCCATGTCGTACTCACTCCGTGTCGTTTTTGTTCCACTGCGTGCAGAACATCGCAGCACCTCGTGTTGCTTCCTGTTTCACTTCGTGTCGGTTTCCGTTTTGTGTTCTTCGTGTCGTTCTTACTTTGAGTCGTTTTCTTTGTTATTTCCGTCTTCGTGTCGTTTCTGTTTTCATGACTTCGTGTCATCTTCATTGTCTTAGTGTTGTTTTCACCGCGTGCTGTTCTCACTGTCTTCGTGCTGTTTTCACCGCCTGTCGATTACTGTTTCATCTAGTAGTGTTTTTCCACTTAGTGTCGTTTCCGAATTATCTCTTCGTGTTGTTCTTCCTAGACATCATGTCTTTCGTGTGTTGAAACCACACTTACTGTTGGTTTCTGTTTACCTCCATGTTGTCCTCGTGCCGTTCTCATTACTGGTTATTATATCATGTCGTTTTACTTCGTGCTACAGTCACCATGGTGTTCTTCGTGTCGTTCTTCTGGTTACCTCGTGTTGTTTTATAACCTCACTTCGTGTTGTTCTCAGTGCATCTAGTATTTCTATTACATACTTCGTGCAGCTTTAGTTCCTATGGCCCTCAGCTTTAATGTTTTTCATCTCTTTGCAGATCCGAGGAAGAACATTCCACACACCTGGGCAGCACGTGATCCGAGGCTGGAATGAAGCCTGCTGAGAGACTGCCACGTGGACCGAATTCTTAGGGCTGGAAATGTGGAGGTCACACGTCGTGGCTGATGCTGCTGTTGCTGCTATATATATGAGACCTTCGTCCACAGATGAAGGTGATCGAGTTGGCAAGAAGAAAAGTCTATACAGAGAGCCACGATCCAGATAGAAAAAGAAAAGAGAAAGAAGAAGAGCAGAAGGAGAAGAAGAGGGAGAGATAGTGCTCGTGTGAAGAGAGTAGAAAGAGTGAAGAAGAAGAAGTGCAGCAGAGAGTGAGAGAGTAGGAGAGTAGAAGAAAGAGAAAGAGAGAGATAGAAGTGTGAGCCGAAGAGTATAGAGGAGCAGAGATCGAGAGAGTGAAAGAGAAGAAGAAGAAGAGAAGAGAAGAGGAAGAAAAGCTTCCTGAAGATCTGTCTACTGGACCGTGGATCAAATCCAGGCCAGTCAGCTCCGTTGAGAGCCACATTGTGCATTTCATCTTTCAGCTTTCTGTTTTGCTGAAGTCATTTTTGTTTATTGTTTTTTTCTTTGTTTTCTGGTTTGCTGTGTTTCCGATACTCTGTAGAGAGGTCGGGGTTCCTCCTGTTAGTTCAGGAGAAGGGAGATTGATACCTCCGGTTGCAAGCAGCAGGTGGGCTGCTTGTGGGTTCCCTCCGGGTTGGAGGAAGGGAGATTTATCTCCGGTTGTGCTTCCCTCTGGGGTTCAGAGGAAGAGAGACTTGGGTCTCTAGGTTTCCCTCCGGGTTGGAGGAAGGGAGACTTGTCTCCGGTTTTGGGCTTGTGGATTCAAGTTCAGGGGTTCCCTCCAGGTCTGGAGGAAGAGAGACCATGTGTCTCTGGTTTGCTAGTGACTGGTGTCACTAGTGGTTCCCTCCGGTTGGGAGGAAGAGGGGAGGTTGTTCCCCTGGTCAAGCTGTTTGGCAGCGTTTGTTGCAGACTGAGTCTGCTGTTTCTAGCGTGAGCTAGTGAAGCCACACTCGGTTTGAGTGTGGGGTGGATGTAGGTCTGCTGGACCGAACCACCTAAAAATCCTCTGTGCAGTGGTCTGATATCTCTATATGTTTTGCTTCTGCTAGATGTTTGCATAGGGGCGCTCCAAGTGGTTGATCAGATCTTGTTCTGAGTGTTTAATCCGTTGAGTGAGCGAAAGTTTATTTGAGTGGAAGAATGGTGCTACTGCTAATTAGTATTTCAGATTTGATACATCTGTCTAGTTAGCACTCTAGATAGTTAGTGAGCATCATAACCTTTTAATTGGGTAAAGGTTTTTAAAGGGTTATATTCATTCACCCCCCCTCTGAATACTGCACCGAACCCAACACCTGAGGGACGTGAAGGAGGCAGTCACGAAGGCGGCATGGGTTGTGGGCTTGAAGCTGGAGCAGTTGGTTCCTCTGCTACTGACCCCCTTTATGGCTTTAGGTAAGACCTCTTCGTTAGCATGTTGCCCCCGCTTTGTTGTTTTCTGGGGTACATGACTGAGGCATTTTATGTGGTTGTGTTTATTGGTAGGCTCTACGGCGGACAGGGATCACCCCTCCATGGGGACGTCTTCTGGGGATGGTGACGGGGCCCTCCAGCCCTGGTGGAAGCGCCCCCGGGTAGAGACCGGAGCCAGGGAGGCCGGCGAGTCCTCTCGGGGACCCCCTGCTGGGGAACATATTGAGGCAGAACCGGCTCTGAGTAAGCGCTATATCCGCTTGTTTGCTTCATATTGATTCAGCCTTTATGATCGGCTAACCTTGTTCTATTGGATTTTCTTTTCACAGCGCCGCTGGAGGCCGGGGCTGACGTGGCCTTCTCGCCACCTCAGGAGATCGACCCACTACTTGACGACGGGGTCGATTGCGAGATAGATATGGAGGGGTTCCTTCGTCTGATGGACGAGGCTGCCCCCAATATTGAGACCTTTCCCGATTTTGAGTCATGGAAGGTTTAAAAGGATGCCCAGCCGGGTAAATAATTCTGAGACCGAGCATGTTGTGTTTATGGCTGAACTTGATTCTGGGAGTTGACATAGTTGCTGGTGTTGTGTGGAGGTGGCCGGGGCATCAGAGACCGCAGCTCCCCCTGAGATGCGGGGCGAGGTGCCCCTATCGGTTGACGGGCAGGAGCCAGCAGCGACCCAGGATGGATCGGGTAAGTATTGAATCGCTACGGAGGGCATTGCCCTTCCGTTGTACAATTGATGGGCCGCAGACATTGACTGGGTTTATGCTGTTACTTGTCAGGTGAGGATCCACTCGCCACTTTGGAGATGATTCAGGAGCTAGTCCGTACTAGCCCATCGGTGTCCCTTCCCTCCTTTGAGGGGGAGTTTGGAGGTAGGAGTGCTTCAGTGCCGCCCACGGCTTGAGAAACGTCCAGTCTGTTACCACAGCTATTGGCGGGGATGGGTCATGTTTCCCTGCCAGCTGTAGTGTCGGCCTGCACTGTGAGGCTGGTTGGGTCTTCGAGCATGGGACCCTCAGGTATGTAGCTGGGGACTTAACCATTTCGAGTAAGCCCTTGTGTTGATTGTCTGCTAGTGCCGAGATCCTGTCGACATTGTTCACAAGTACTCCTTCGCCTCTAGAAGAGGGTGACCTACCCCGCGATAGGGCTGATGTGGTGGAAGAGGGGCCCGCGGGAGTGGCTCCAATTGAGGGTGACGAGGAGATCATCGACATTGAGAAGGTTTCAGTGGGGAGCGCTCCGGCCGGTGAGTTTCCTGTTCGCAACTCTTAGCTGGAGAGCCGCCCTTGTAAGAAGTTAGGTCATGTAATGACCTTGTTTGCTTTGTTGGCTTGTAGGAGCTTCTGGTTCAGCCACCTCTGGGAGTTCATCAGAGGATTCATTGAGCTCTCCAGATGACGGCAACATGGAGATAGAAACAAGGAAAAGAGTTCGAGCTCGAGCTCTTCGTCCTCCGGGGTCTCTGCTAGTAGGGAGGTTCCGATGGGGACCACTTCTGGAGGTATACGGTGGTTCTTCCCGTCCTCATTTGGTGTTTGTTTGCTTTATATGGTAGAATGCTGACGTTCTTGGGTTGCCCGCTGTGTTAGAGTCCGGAGAGGAGCACGCGTCGGCTCTTGATGAGGGCGGGCAGGAGGAATCCCCTGTCCCACCCGTGCTTGCTTGGGACAACCGGACGGTGGAGGAATCATTGCCTTCTCCGACCCCGGTGGGTGATGCTATCGAGGCAGAGGAGCGGTTGCCTTCCCTGACCCCGGCAGATGATGCCACAAGGATAGCCGGACTTGCTCCAGGTAAGGAGCCAAGACTTGTCTTTTTTTCTCAAGTTTTTCACCTTATATGTCGAAGGAAGTCTTGCATGTATTGCTCACTCCCTTTGGTGTTTGTCTGGACTATACAGGTTCCACTAGAGTGCTAACCGCATTCGACGACCTCTCCCTGGGTTTAGGGATCGAGTGGCCTACATCTGCTTCTCCGCCAGAGCCATTGTTGGAGGCTAGTGCAGGTGCCGCCCTGCTCTAGCGGGCGCGAGGCTACTCACAGAGCGACCCTCTTCCTTCTCTAGAGGATACGAGGTAGCGGCTACGGGAGTGCACCCAGGGCTACCACAAGCTTGGCTTCCCATGCGAGCTCTGGATGTCCGGGTTAGCTGGGATCTGGGTCGAGTACCTGCGACTCCATGAGGCTCAGGAGCAGAGAGCTCGGAGGCTAGTGATGATCCGAGAGGCGCAGGAGCAGCGGGCTCAGCTTGTGTCAGTCGTAGTTGAGCAAAGAAGTCACGCCGAGGCGACTACGTTGGCATCTCAAGAGTGCGCCGCACAGCTGAGGGAGGTGAAGATCTAGGCTCAGGCCTTGAGGAAGGCCTGGGAGGAGTAGCAGGCGGTCGCCGAGCACGTCCGAGCTGAGTGGCAGGCGGCCGAGACGACAGCCGGAGCTAGCGCTCAGCTCTTGTCTACCTTGGAGGCGGAGCTTGCGGCTGCGGACTCTCACCTTGCGGCGGTGGAGGGGACCGAGCCTGAGATTTGATTGTATCTCTCTCCTTTCTTGTTTGTACTATATGGAGTGTATAGATTTTGTCACCCCAAGGGCATGTCTTGGGCTCCTTTTACAGAGTATTAATGACAAATTCTGGATCTTTTGTTTGCTGGGTTGTTCCCTTCCTTTTTCGATGGAATGGAGTGGTGTGCATGAATTGGCAACCACTTATCATTAGTCGTGCTTGTTTGTTCTATGATACACTGGCATGAGTGATAGGGGACAATAGGCACCGGGTTCAGGGAATCCGATGTTAGAAACTGGAGGGTGAGCACTGGGCAGTAGGGGAAAGAAAATGCTATATATGGGGGCGAATCCTCTTGGAGGGTGAAAGCCTGCATACCAGGGAACCAACGTAGGCCCATAAGAATGGAACAGTTTACTTGGTTTAGGGTTGTAGAGGTGATCTGGAGGGTGTATTGACCCCAAACCGAATGGTGGAGTATTTGCTAGCATTATGCCGTTAGCCGAAAAATGGGATTCACATGTGTCTGAGAAATTGGGATTGAGCTGACTGGGTGGCCTGGGAAGACGTGGCAACCAAGACCGGGACTGGGACAAGGACTGGAAATTGAAACTGGGATTGTGACTGGAAATGGGGACTAGAGCTGAAGCCAACTGGGTGACCTGGAAAGGTGTGCTAGCTGGGAGCTGGAGCGGGCCGGATGGCTGGCCTGTAGAGGCGTTGTAGCCAAAACTGGAGCTAGAAGCTGAGCGGCTAATCTGCGAGGGCATTGTAGCCGAAACTGGGGCCGGAGACTGGGCGGCTGGCATGTAAAGGCATTGTAGCTGAAACTGGGACTGGAGATTGGGCGGCTGGCCTATGAAGGCATTACAGTCGGAGTCAGAATTAGGAGCTGGCGGTAGGAACTGGGCGGCTAGCCTGTGAAGGCGTTGTAACTGGAGCTGGAATTGGGCGGACGGCTGACCTGTGAAGGCGTTGTAGCCGGAGCTGGAACTGGGGGATGGAACTAAAACTGGAACTGGCACTCGGGATGACCGACCCTCGGGGGTGTAGTGGCCACCATTGTCGCGGAGTGATGTTAAGCTTGCCATCGGGGGGTGTCATAGCCGATGACTTTCGTAAGTGAAGAGTAAAGAGGGAGAGAGTTTTTTTACTTTTTACCAGCCCTACCGCCCTTGCGGGTTTTCGCCAGGGCTGGCCCCCTTTTACTTTTTCCGGTGCGCCCTTGTGGGGTTTCACACCGAGGGGTTACTCGATTATGCCTGAGGCGCCCTCTCGGGTTTTCACCTCAGCTGGGTTGGTGGTAATTTTTGCACCCAGTCGCCTATTTGTAATGGAGCCGACCAGGCCCGCCGAGGTATCTCCATTTTTAACCCCATTCTCTTCTTTTTATATATATTTTTTCTTTATATTTTTTTGGAGACTGCCGTCCATAGCGTGTTGTCGTCAGGGGATGTGACCTTGAACTGGAAGGTGTGGGTAGCCGGATATTGTTCCACTATTAATAAGGGTTTTTACAAATCCTCATGCCATGGTGGTGAAAGGCCACTTTCTCATGGCAAGATATGACTGGAGTTATGGCTGGTGGATCAGGGATTGTAGGAGAGAACTGAGATTATTATGAAACTTGAAGGCTCTTGATTTGCAAGGGATGTAGGATGTAGTGGCGTAGAATGATAAGTGTCTGGGGATGTGCTGGGACAGAAGTCTACTATGATGGTGATTAGGAGCTTGATTGTCACAGGGACTGGTTGACCTGTGGTGTCGAAGAAAAGGTCGAAAGTTGGACGAGCTGAGTGGGGGTAGTGCAAGGCCAACTGGGAATCGTAGGGTTTGTGCTCTAGCAATGTAAGTTGATTGAAGACTGGCTCTTGGTGAGGCTAACGGCTCACCGAGAACTGGGTGGAAGGCCGTTCTGACTGGTGGGGAGAGGATGATTTTCTCATTATCGGCTCTACCGCCCTTTCGGGTTTTCGCTAGAGCCGACCCCCTTTAGCTTTTTTCGACGCTCCCTAGCGGGTTTTCACGTCGAGGGGTTTTCCAATTTTGCCTGAGGTGCTCTCCCGGGTTTCCACCTCACCCGAGTTGCTGGCCTTTTTGCCCCCGGCCACTTCCTTAAGGAAGTGAACGACCGAGTCTGTCGAGGTATCTCTATTTTTAACCCCATTTTATTTTTGTATATATATTTTGGTTTTTACTTACCTGAGGGCTTGATGGCTGGACTACTGCTGGGGTAGAGGTACCGTTGCTATCATCGTGGCAAGGACGAAGGCAGGGAGTTAACCCCCGAAGGTGACGGGCGGTGGTTCTGGGAGGGCTTGGCTAACCCTGTTGCTCGGCTGGAGATTTGAATGAATGACTTGTTAGAACTCCCCTCCTGCCGCAGGGAGGGGCCGATTTCACTGGTAGTAGCTGGGACGTGCGCCTTAGTCTGGCTGACGCGTGAACTCGTGCTCTAGTGCATAACATAGCTTTATATGTTTACCGTTGAGAGGCGGGAATGGTCTATGACCTTTGTGATTGACAACCGTGTAGGCCCCACCCTCGTAGACATTGTGGATAATGTATGGACCTCGCCAATTCGGCTGTAATTTTCCACTAGAGCGCCCTGCCATGACTTTCTTTTCTTTGATCATGACGAGGTCGCCTTGCTTGAAAGCTCACTGCTTGACGAGCTTATCATAGGCCCGGGCCATGCGAGCCTGGTATACTTGCAGGTGTTTGTAGGCTTCGAGCCGTTTGCCTTCTAGATCTGCGAGCTCTTATAGCCTTCTCTGGTGCTCACTTTCGTCAGGACCGGCAAGGTCGGTGTGGACCGCCACACGGTAAGAAGATAACTGGACTTCGATGGGGATAACTGCTTCTGTCCCGTAAGCAAGGGAGAACGGCAAGCACCCCGTGGGGGTTCTGTAGACCGTCCGATAGGCCCATAATGCTTCGAAGACCTTCTCACCCCAATCACGTTTTCGTTGGCTAACCATCTTAGCCAGGAGCTTGTAGAGGGTCTTGTTGAAGGCTTCCGCCAAACCGTTAGCCTGGGGGTTGTAGATAGAAGAGGTTCTCCAGTCGATGTGGAGTTTGGCTGCTAGCTGGTATATGGCCTTATTCTTGAATGGTGTCCCGTTATCGGACACTATGCGACTGGGAGTACCGAATTGGTATATGATGTTGTGCCGGACGAATCTAGCAACGATTTCCCTGGTGACCTCTCCCAAGGGAAGGGCCTCCGCCCATAGGGAGAAATAGTCGGTGGCGGCCAAAATGTATTTATGGCCCTTGGAAGATGGCGGGAAAGGCCCCGCGATGTCCATGCCCCACTCGGCAAATGGCCGGGAGGGGGCTGTAGGATGCAATGGATTAGGAGGTCTTCTGGGTACTGGGCCAAAGGCTTGGTATTGATGGCACGTACGGGCATACTGGACGTAATCCGTGTACATGGTTGGCCAATAGAAACCCTTGAGCTTGATATTGTACTTCATTCGGTCTCAGGCCTGGTGCGAGCCGCACAACCCGGAGTGGACCTCTTGCCTGACGGCTTGAGCCTCGGTGAGAGAGACACATCTCAGAAGAATGGACTTGTCCTTCTCATGGATGAGCGAGTACAAGGAGTCGCCGATCAGCTCATAGGAGGCCGCTTGGCGGAGCAGTTGAACCCTTTGAGCCCGATCAGGGTGGAGCCACCCTTTCTTGAATTTGATGATGGGGGCACGCCAATACTCCTCTTCTAGAGGCGTGCTCTGGTCAAGGTCATGGACCTCGTAAATGGTGAGACCGGTGTTGCCTTCGAGTGAGCTTGGCATCAGCCTTCTGTGTTTGATGATGATGTCGACCTCGCCCTCGGGCGGGAGCTTGATGGCCGCGGCCAATTTTGCTAAGGCATCCGCCTGAGCGTTGCTGCTTCTGGGGATATGATCTATTTCAAAGAAAGAGAACTTCTAGGTTAATTTGGTGACAGCGGTATGGTACGGAACGAACTCTGGCTTCCGCACGTCATAGATGCCGAGGACCTACCGGACTATCAACTGGGAGTCCCCGTAGGCTTTGAGACATTTAATGCCCATGTGGAGAGCCATCTGGAGCCCAATGAGTAGAGCTTCATACTCAACTTCATTGTTTGTCAGAGGTTTCATGAGAGCACAAGACTTGTACAAAACTCTACCCTGAGGAGTCAGGAAAACGATGCCGGCACCTGCCATGGTGGCTAGATCTTGGTTGCTCAGAGTAATCCCTCGGGAAGCGCCATCGAAGTAGAGCTCCCAGCAAGGTACACTGGTTGTGAGAGCGCTTTGCTGCCAGTAATGTAAGACATCTCCGCTTTGTTCAACCGGTTGTTGTGATTGAGCAGCAAGGGACTCCTCGTCCGGGAGCTTCGAGCTGAAAGGTGAATTGTATGGCACTGGATGGGCTGCTAAGAATTCAGCCATGCCCTGTCCCTTGATTGCTTTTCTGGTAATATAAGTAATGTCGTACTCCATCAATAGGAGAGCACACCTTCCCAGTCAGCCTGAGAGGACAGGTTGCCGAAGGAGATACTTCAGGGGGTTGTACTTGGATATAAGCTCGACTCGATTGGACAGGAGATAATGCCACAGCTTCTTGACTGCGAACACCAATGCCAAGCAAACCTTCTCCATAGGGGAGTAGCGGTACTGGCACCAATTAGCTTCCGGTTGCGGTAATAGAGGGGCTTCTCTTTACCTTCCTCATTGATTTGCGCCAACAGAGCTCCTAGCGAAGCGTCCATGGCAGTAGTATAAAGGATGAGAGGTTTACCCTTGATTGGTGCCCCCAGGACTGGGGGAGTAAGGAGGTACTCCTTGATTTGCTCGAAAGCCGCCTGGCATTCTGAGTCCCATGTAAACGGGGCGTCTTTCTTCATCAGCTTGCTGAAAGGTGCGCATAGACCGGAGAGGTTAGAAATAAACCTCCAAATGTGGGTCAGCCTCCCTTGGAAGGACCTGAGCTCAGTGATGTTGCTGGGTGGTGGAAGCTCTCGGATTACTTTGATCTTGCTGGGATCCACCTTGATTCCTCGATACGTGACGACGAAGTCGAGAAATATGCCGCTGGGTAAGCCAAAGGTGCATTTCATGGGGTTCATTTTGAGCCTGTTATGTTAGATGGACGGAGTCTATCTCCACGAAGTGTGGATCTAGAGGGGGGTGAATAGATCTACTGCCTAATTAAAAATCGGTAAGAGGTTCTAATGCGGAATATAGGCAATTTTACCGAATCGCTAACCCGAATACTAGAATTAAACAGAAGCAAATCAAGCTGTGAAGATAAACATGAGATCCAGTCGCACACAGTTCATGGACAATCACACAAACACAAGGCACACAGGAAGTTTAGGTGGTTCGGTCAAAGACCTACGTCCACCCCACACTCAATCGAGTATGGCTTACTGCTGCGCAATACATCTTGCGTCTACTGGGCACTACAGCTTGGCCTACAAACCGCTGAGCAACACAGCTTGTTGTCTGAGACAAGTCTCGCCTGCTGAGGATTACAGCTTCACCTATCCAGTGGAATCCTCCACTGCAACTGCTGGGGTTTACAGCTTACCCAACCAGAGGCAGCACCTCTGCTAACAGCTGACTCACAGCTTGAAGAAACAAGTGTTCGGAAATTTAAAGACAGAAGCAAAACGAAAATGGAAAGCCCAAATGAGAATGTAGCTCGAATGAGCAAAGATCAGCTCTGGTTTCTGAACCAAGAGACTGAGATACAACCTTTCAAACAAAACTCTCGCAATCTCACTCTCTCAATCAAGCTCTCTCAACTCATCTCTCTCGATCTTCTCTTCTCTCTTTTTCTTCTTCTCTATTTTTCTTCTCACTGTGGATCAGTGGCTCTCTGCTGCTTCAGTCTTTCAGCCTCACTGTATATACTTTGCCACTTGATCGATTAGCCTTCATCTGAAGATGAAGACTCATATATATACAGCAGTAGACTGGATAAGGGCGCATGGCTTCCACATTTCTTGCCCATAGAATTCGCCAGAACCGAGGACATTTTATCCACATGGCAGCATCCTGGGATGGGCTGCTTCCACGTGTCACCATCACAGCACCTCGTCCTCCTTGGATCACGATCCAAGTCACCAATCTCTGTAAAGAATCCCTGTCAGACAGAGTATCGGATTATCAGTTGTAAGTTTAGAACCCTGTACAGACTTTGTGAGATGTAATGCATTGTATATGCTTCACTGTATGGACTTTGTGAACTCGAATGCATTGTATAGACTTCGTGAATGGGAATGCAATGTATAGACTCTGCCCAATGTGTAGACTTCATATAAGAAGGCAACGGCTGTACAGACTTAGGCAATGTAAAGCCTTAGACAGACAACTGACGATGTATGGACTTCACTGTATGGACTTTGTGAACTCATCGAATGCAATGTACAGACTCTGCAGAACAATCAGTAGCCAACGTATAGACTTAGGCATCCTTCAGCTCAATGTATAGACTTCAAACATGATGCATGTAATGCAATGCAGACACTGGCTGTATAGACTTGGATATGTGGGAATGCAAATGACTCTGTACAGACTTGGATGCTTGTGTATGCATGAGGGCAATGTACAGACTATGCATATGCACACTAGCGAGTGAGTAGACTTGGCTATGGCATCAAAGTATGCACAACGTAAAAGACGCCTTCTTCCTAGACTTTTGATTCAAAAGTGACGCCACTTCTGATGGTCGTCAAATTTCAAGTTCATCTGAATGTATAGACTACACGATGTGCAGACTTGCCAAAGACAAGGCTGTACAGACTTGATAAACGATGCAAGACAAACAAATGTATAGACTTGCATGAAGCACATGATGCAATGTACAGACTTGGGCTGTACAGACTTCCACTCAACTGCGATGTATAGACTTGCTAAGGGAAACGACGGTAAAGCTATCAGTGTATAGACTTCGAGTGCAATGTCGGTAAAGCTACCGATGTATAGACTTGCAAGATCACTGATGGATGTACAGACTTCACCTCAAGCAATCTACAGTGTAGTGTATGGACTTGAAGAATAATGCATGACGCTGTAAAGACTTTACTGATGCATGCTACAGTCCAATGTATGGACTTAGCTTCGTGCATGCTACAGTCCAATGTATGGACTTTGAATGTTGATGCATGAACAGTCTATTGTACATACTTCGCCTAACACAGTCCGATGTACAGACTTATCCTGAACCACTGTATAGACTTGCTGAATGTGCGAGCTGCAATGTATGCACTTCGCTCAATGCACAAGACGCTAAGTCAGATGGACAGTGTACATACTTAGCCAATGCAATGCAATGTATGGACTTCAAACAAGACGGACGATGTACACACTTAGCCTGAACCACTGTATAGACTTTCATGAGACGCTCAATGAGATGCTCAATGTACACACTTCAAGTCCAGTGTATAGACATTGCCTTAGACTCTAAATGAGACTGACGTTGTGCAGACTTTAGCCAATGCAATGTATAGACTTTGGGCTCGCCATGCAGTGTATAGACTTAGAGTACAAACGCCACGATGCAATGTATAGACATGCTGTATTGACGCTGCAGACTTAGCCGATGCAATGTACACACTTACTGCGTTGACGCTGCACGAGACACTAAGAAGATGGACAGTGTATAGACTTGAATGTTCTGAGGGAGTCGACCCATCTAGGAAGGGGGTCGACCCACTATTGTCCAGACTGTGCATGGATGTATTGACTTACGTTCTCAACAATGCACAAACACAACACGATGTATAGATTATGCTGAGTGTGTAGACTTGTGTGTAGGCATGTGAAAATGCATAGAACACACAGACAATCTGATAAAACAATTTCATCAAAACATAAACAGTTGCCAATCAATCAAAACAAGGTGATGCCAATGAAATAAAGCATATGTCAACATCATCAACATAGAGGAGTCACAACAATCTCCCCCTTTTTTATGATGGCAACCCCCTATCATATAGAATGGCAATTACCTGTCATACAGATGATGAGAGACATGATTTGTTATTCAGATTGTCATGCAGATGCTATGCATGCATGCTACGAAATGTAAGCAACTCCCTACTAACAAAATCTCACCCTTTGCCATAACATAATGCATACACTTCCCCTTGAATGAATTCAGAATTCATATAATATTCTCCCCCTTTGCCATCAACAAAGAGGAGGGAAAGTGAGTACAAGAGATATCATCTGACTGGCATTCTGAACAAGTAGTTCAGGAATAAGCATTCTAAAGCATAGAGTCTTCAGTCATATGAAGTTATAAACTACTTTCAGATAGAATTCTGGTTTAAAGACTATAAAATTTTGAGTTCATACACTACAATCAATGAATAAGTTTTCTGTGCATGATAAAATAATAAACCAGAAACACATTTGCATGAGAGATTCAGTTTCAATATATCTTACTTTCATAGACTCAGGAAAAATGATTAAGAGATACCAGGTCATGTATTGAAAATAAACAAGTTGACATCCAAGAAATTTCTTGTGAAAGAACAGCATTTTTAATATGAGTTCATTTTGAGCATTCAGGTACCATTTGCCTTTTTGCATAAGGGTATACGTTTATCAGACGCCAATACCCCTAGATACTCAACATCATAGACCATTCTGCCTATGATCAAACACAATAAAATTGATTTACACCTTTTTGTTTGAGGGTACACGTTTATCATACGCCAGTTACCCCCAGGTACTCAGTGAAACCAACCTACTGTTTTGATCATTTTATACAGAGATAGATGATACACCTCATGACATGAGTGTTGTCCATTTCTTTGATGGATCACTCAGTTTCTCAGTGATTTATCAGTCATTACTCTGCCAATGTTATTTTCAATTGATTTTCAATGTTTTTCAATATCTTTCTTAGCTGTCCTTTATTTGTTTCAGAATGACTTGTTTAAGAGCAATACACATGCTAGGCTTCTCTAACATGATTTCAGATGAGTTTTCAAATTTCAGATATAAGTAGCTTTGTCTGACATGAAATAAGAAAAGGGTTGAGAGTTTTATCAATTTTCAGCTTTCTTATTTACTGATTGCAATCTTTAAACTCCAAAAATTATAAATTTTAAACTATTAAGTCAGTCTTTAAGCAATTGAAATTCTTATAACTGAAGAAGTCTGTTTTCTATTGCTTAGGAATCAGAACTGACTAACAGATTGCCATATGTCAGATTCAACTCATTCAGGGCCAAAGAATGAATGAATTCAAGAAAGTTGATGACCACTCTGAATTTCTAATAATACTCCCCCTGTCTATATGCATGCAGTTTTGCAAATGAATGGCAATAATTAGATACCAATTGTTATGATATGTAATGAATAATATGTCATGAAAAAATATGTCATGCATGCATGGTCTAGTCTAACATTCAACAATCACAGAGTTTTATTCAAGCTATCAGATGCAAGTCCAAATCAGAAATTTTATTCAAAGCAGCTGAAAAAATTATTCATCATGCTGAAATTTACACAAGCCAAGTTCTCTTCTAAGAAATTTGAACCTTTCATTCCAAAGAGGCTTAGTAAAAATATCAGCAATTTATTTTTCAGTTTTAATGAAGTTCATTTCAATTTCATTTTTATTTACAACATCTCTTAGAAAATGGTGTTTTATCTCTATATGCTTAGTCCTAGAATGATGAACATGATTTTTTAGCAAGGCATATAGCACTAGTATTATCACATAACATTGGAATACATCCTAATTTTATCTGATAATCATCTAGTTGGTGCTTGATCCATAGTACTTGGGCAGCACAATTACCTGTTGCAACATATTCAGCTTCAGCTGTAGACAAGGCTACAGTGTGTTGCTTCTTAGATGCCCAAGATACTAGACAACCACCAAGGAATTGACAATAGCCACTAGTGCTTTTTCTATCTACTCGACACCCAGCATAGTCTGCATCAGTGTAAGCTAGAAGTTCTAACTCACATTTGGCAGGATACCACAGACCTAACTCTTGGGTGCCTAGTAAATACCTAAAGATCATTTTCACTGATTTAAGATGTGATTCTTTAGGACTAGCCTGAAATCTAGAGCATAAACACACTGAAAATTGAATATCAGGCCTAGATGCTGTAAGATATAGAAGGGATCCGATCATACCTCTATATAGCGTTTGATCCACTGGTTTACCTTTAGGATCTTCATCCAAACTGGTTGAGGTACCCATTGGAGCAGCTATTTCCTTGAGGTTGTCCATTTTGTACTTCTTCAATAAATTCTTTATGTACTTGGACTGAGAGATGAAAGTTCCATGCTTTGTTTGTATAACCTGCAGTCCAAGAAATAATTTGAGCTCGCCCATTGAGCTCATTTCAAACTCATTAGTCATTATCTGAGAGAATTCCTCACACAATTTGGGGTTAGTTGACCCAAATACAATGTCATCCACATAAATTTGAATGATAAGAATATCTGAATGACTCACCTTGGTAAACAATGTTTGATCAACTACACCTCTTGTGAAGTTCTTGTCAGTGAGGAATTTGCTCAACCTGTCATACCAAGCTCTAGGAGCTTGCTTTAAACCATAGAGAGCCTTTTTGAGTTTATAAACATGATTGGGGAAGTCTAAGCATTTAAACCCAGGAGGCTGCCTCACATAGACATCCTCACTAATTTCCCCATTTAAAAAGGTAGATTTCACATCCATCTGCTGAAGATTTATTCCTAGGGAACATGCATAAGCCAACAATATTCTGATTGCTTCTAACCTGGCTACAGGGGTAAAAGACTCTTCAAAGTCAATTCTAAATTCCTGATTATACCCCTGAGCTACAAGTCTAACATTTTTTCTAATGACATTCCCTGATTCATCAGTTTTATTTCTGAACACCCATTTAGTCCCTATGACTGTTTCATGATCAGGAGGTGGAACCAAATGCCACACCTTATTCCTGTCAAATTGATTGAGCTCCTCATGCATGGCATTAATCCAATGCACATCTTTGAGAGCACAGTCAATGGACTTGGGTTCAACATTTGAAACAAAAGCATAAGCATTCAATTCATTTTGAATTCTCAAGTGGCCTCTAGTCCTAGGGGGATCATGTAGATTTCCAATCACATTATCTACTGGATGATCTTTAAGATATCTAATGTTAACAATTTCATCACCATGAGTTTCATTTACCTCCCCCTGAGCTGTAGGCTCTTCTTCATTAGGCTCTTCATTTCTTTCCTCATTTTTGGATTGGTCTGCAGGATTTTCTTCCATCAGAATATCATAATTTTCTTCATTCTTGCATTGACCAACATTAGAATTTACCAAGGATTCATCAAAAACTATATGTGGAGATTCTTCAACAGTTTTGGAATTTAGATTATACACTATATATGCTCGGGTATTTTCAGAATAACCAAGAAAGATTCATGGTTCACCTTTAGGTTCAAATTTGTCAAGGTCTCTTTTATCATTTACATTAATGAAACATTTACAACCAAAAATCTTGAAATGAACAATAGAAGGTTTCTTACCCTTTAATATCTCATAAGGTGTTTTCTGGGTAGAAGGTCTTACCATGGCTCTGTTAATTACATAACATGCAGTATTTACTGCTTCAACCCAAAACTTCCTTGGTAGACCACCTTCAACCAAGAGTGTACGACCCATCTCCACTAGGGTTCTGTTCCTTCTCTCCACTACTCCATTTTGCTCAGGTGTCCTTGGTGAGGAGTACCTATGGTTAATTCCATTTGACCTGCAGAATTCATCAAACTGTGAGTTTTCAAACTCACCTCCATGATCAGTCAAGATATTTTCAATTTTCTGATTTATTTTAACATAGAACTCCTGAAATTCTGAGAATGCATCACTCTTATGAGATAAAAAATAAACCCAAGTATACCTAGAAAAGTCATCTACCATGACAAACCCATACTTCCTCCCTGATAAGCTGACAGATCTGGTTGGCCCAAAAAGGTCCATGTGTATCAGCTCATAGGGTTTAGAAGATATATTTTCTGTTCTAGACTTGAATGACTTTCTAGTTATCTTTGACTGAGTGCATGCATCACAGATTTTATTTTCTTTCTTGAAGGAAACTTCAGGAAGTCCTCTGACCATGTCATGCTTATTCAGTTTATGCAAAATAGTATAACTAGCATGACCTAACCTACGATGCCATAAAAATACTAAGTCTTCTCTACTAACAGTAAGGCATAGGTTAGAATGTTGAATATCATCTAAATCTATCATGTATGTATTATTTATTCTTTTTCCAGAAAATTTGACAATTTCAGAATCAGGTTCAAAAACCTTGCAGCATTGAGAATCAAATAAAACCTTATATCCTTTATCACACAACTGGCTGATACTAAGTAAATTATAAGCTAACCCTTCAACCAGCATAACATCATCAATGGAGCAGGTAGAACACTTACCTACCTTACCTGATCCAATAATCCTACCCTTTGTGTTGCTTCCAAAGGTGACAATGCCTCCTAGTTTCTCAGTCAGCATGCAGAACTTGACCTTGTCTCCTGTCATATGCCTAGAGCAGCCACTGTCCAGGTACCACAAGTTGCTCTTGGCTGCCAGGCATACCTGCACACACAATTAGGTAGAGAGGTTTGGAACCCAAGACTGATTGGGCTCCAGAACAGATGAAATAGAAGCAAAGCAAGAAAGCAGACTTTTCAGAATCCACATTTGTTTAAAAGAACTTTGTTCAGTGGATTTTGCAGTTTTCCTTCTGTTATTCTTTCTCTTATTTTTGTTGTTTTTCTTCTTATTAGCACCAACAGAGTTATTCACAAAATTGTTGTTGTTATGCCACTGCTTCGGCCAGGTTGCATTCATAAGGTTTTGGTCAAAGTGATATTTCGGCTGGCTGAAAGATTGGAAATTCCTAGGTATCCGACTACCATACCCATTATCCCAATTTCTGACATAGGGTCTGTAAAATTGTGTAGGTTGATGAACGTACCCTGTATGCATCCCTTGAGTTCTAGTCCACCCAAACCCATTAGGATAGGTTGACGGTGTGGGGTAGTAGGACTGAACTCTAGGTGGATTAAATTTGTTGGGCTGACTCCTGAAAGCATTTTGTCTTCCTTGCACCCTTGACCCTGCTGACTTGTTCACAGGTTTTTGTTGGGTCTTTTTCTGTGATTGTGGTGGTGAGGACTTTTTGGCATTGACATGGGGTTTGTTTGTCTGAGCAGGCTGACCCCTAACCTTGGGTTGAGCACTAGAGTTAGGTTTGGAAGTGCCAATTCTACTAGGCTCACCAATTTTCTGTTTGCCCTTCTCCTCAGCAGTGGGCTATTTCAGATTCACATTTGTGTTCACAGCATTATTAGAATTCATGTTGATCAGAGGTCCTCTCTCCTTTTGTGCAACAAAGTAAATAGTTTTCATTCCAAAGCTCTTAGTTGCACTAGAGTTAAATCATAGGCCCTCTCTCCTGAAATTAACCTTCGACCCCAATAAAGCATTTAAGTTTTCAGATCCTTGGGTCATTTTCTCAATAGTTCTCAACTTATCCTCATTGTCTTTCTGAATTTCATCAATAGACTTTTTCAATTCATTATTTACATTGAGGACAGCTTCATATTTTTCAAAAACAATTTTTATCTCACTTTCATATTTTTGAATTTTCAGTTTCCATGCATCAGCTTCTTTATCTAACCTCTCATTGTCTTCTTTAGAGGCTTTTAACTCATTTCTTATTTCATCTAATTCAGAACATGTGAGTTTCAAATTTTTATTCTCAGATTCTAGACATGCAATTATATCAGTTTGAGTTTTATCATTTTGCATGGAATTGATCTTTCTTCTTAGATGCCTGTTCTCTTTTCTAATATCATCAGCTCTATCAGCTATGTCATGGTAAGCATCTACCCAATCAGCAATTGTGAAATTTTCAAATCTAGTGATTACCTCATCTGAGTCCTCTTCTCTGTCTTCTGAGCTTGTTGCCATAAGGCAAATGGGCTTCTCAGATTCGGCTTCACTGTCTGAGCTGCTACTGAAGGAACCTTCATCTTCATCACTCCAGGTACTCACCATTTCTTTCCCTTTCGTGTTCCTTCTCTTTGACTTGTCCTTGTATTTTTGATTATCTGGACAGTCAGCTTTCAGATGGCCTAGTTTCCTGCATTGATAACAAATGTTAGTTTCAGTTTTTGAAGAGGCAGAATCTCGCGCTGGGTCCTGAGCGGGCTGTGGATCACCAGAAGATGAATCTGCAAGAGAGGGAAACATGTCAGAGGGCCCAGGGGATCTCCCTGGGGCAAACCCTCCGATGGCTAAGTCAGTAGAGCGATGGTGGAAGCGATAATGGGGGGAGGAGAGAGCTGATGCGCGAGAATCCTCTCCACCAAAGGGTGAAGCGAATCGTGCTCAGGAGCTTAGGGTATGTGAATGCCTAGTTCATCTTACCATCTTCCGGAGGGTATCCCTTGCTTAAATAGTGCGTCGCCTTTTAAGAGTCCGGTGAGCTGAGGGCTTCCCGACGGGAGTTACGTCTTCAGCGGGGGCTTTCATGGCCGGATCGTGGGGACGTTATCCCCTTGGAGTCCGGCGGCACCCCCGACTCTCCCGTCGGCGGAGGACTCTGAACGGCCGTACCTGCGGATTAATCAAACGGTCTTACCGAGCTTCGGGGAGGCTAGCTCTGGTCTGAGCGATGGCCCGGCGATGGTGGGGTCGGATAGGTCGACTGGAGCCTGTCTCTCTCGGGTGAGGAGAGGGCTTTTAGACCGGACCTTCCTTGGGACCTGACCGCTGTCTCGGGCCCTCCGAGTCTAGAAGGCCGTCGGGGAGAGTTGGTTCCTCGAGTCTTTATTTATTGGGCTTTTCTTCCCTGAGTGGGCCCAGCGGGCTATCACTCGGGCAGGCTCGCCTAGTTGGACCGTGTGGGTCTTGTTGGGCTGCCTTTGTGGTGGGCTACGGAAATCCCCCTCTCCACTTGTCCCCCTCCTACTCCCGAGCCAAGGAGGCTCAGATGAGTAGTTTTTCGAGGCTTTGGACTGGCGTGGCTCAGGTGGGTGGAATTCCGTTGGCGTTGTGGAGCCGCTTATAGCGGTCGCCGAGGCCCATAATAATGATCCTGACGGATTTGGAGCGAAGGGCCCCCCCTTTTTCTCGGAGCACGGAACGGCGCGCCGCCACCCTCAGGGGTTTTTTAAGGGGCGCTGTTCATCGTTCTAGGCTTCGAGGGTTTTAAGCTTTCCTTGCTTCTTGATGCGCCGTGAGAGCACAGCGGAGACGCAGAGCCTTGCGGCGGCGTTCGAAGAGTTGGTGAGGATAACCGCGGAGGTGATCCGGTAGCTTCCTTCTCCCCCGGAGTCTTCAAGCTCGTGCGAGGGATCTTCTCTTGACTCGATGGCGGACCGGAGCCCGGAGCCCGTGCCGGTGAGGCGGGAACCCGTCCCCAACTGTAGCGAGTTGGGGGAGACGGAGGTGAGGAGGTTAGAGCACCGTTTCCGTCTGCCTCTCCGCTATAGCTTTGTTGCCGCCACTCCGTATGAGACGAGTTTGGATGATCGTGTTGGGCTTATTTGCACCTTCCTTCTGGCTTGGAAGAGCGGATTTCGGCTTCCTTTCGATCTTTACGTGCTGCAGCTTCTCAATTTTTTTCGATTGGCGCCTATTCAGTTGGTGGCCAACTCCAATCTTCTTCTTTCGGCCTTCGGGATTCTGTGTCGCCAGCGCGACATCTACCCTTCTCTGGACCTCTTCCACTTCTTCTTTGAGTTGAAAGCGCACCCGCAGGCGGGGAAAGGCTTCTACTTCATCCAGGCGCGGAGGAACAGGAGCTGCATCTCGCTTGCGGCGAAGGACTCCTCGCACAAGGGGTGGAAGACCCAATTCTTCTGGGTGAAGGCGGTGGTGACAGACGAGATCGAGAGATGCCGGACCTCGCCCAACTTTCACCCGAATCTGCCCCCTCGCCAGGAGGAGTTCCCTCCCCACGTGGAGCAGCAGGCTGCCCCTCTGCTGGAGAATCGCCAATCGACCGAGGAGCTGGTGATGCCGGAGAACATCGAACGGTGTCTTCTCTCGCGGTTGACGTCGTCAGGTACGGCTCTTTAGGCTCTTTTTCTGGGGTGGTAGCTCTTTTTTCTCCTCCTGACCAGGGCTTCTTCTTGCTGCAGACGTGAGGCGAGAGCCTCTGGAGGAGGCGGCCGAGGTCATCGATCTGGGAGATGACTCGGCAGCCGATGCGCCTGATGCCCCGGTGGGTCGCGTCAATGCCCGAGATAAGGGCAAGGGGGCGGCCTCCGAGGGGTCTTCTCGATCGACTGGTCTATAGCGCAAGGATCCCCTGGTAGGGAAACTGCGGGAGGCCACGAAGGCCAGGAAGAGGGCCAGGAAAGCCGGTCTTCCTACCGCCGTCGGGGGCGATTCTGGCTCGGCGGCACTCCCCTCTCGGGGGCAGGATGGGGCCGACCGTTCCGGGCTGGCTCTCCCATCCGCCGAGCGAGAGGGGGCCGAGGAGACCAGGGGCCCCGCAGAGGGAGGTGATGGGTCGGCTCTCCCCTCTGTAGGGACAGAAGGGGCCGATGCCGGCGTGGCCGGCGCTGGGACCGAGGGTTCGGTCGGCGCGGATGGGGGTTCGCCCGCGGGGGCGTCGCAACCCCAAGTGCCGGCAGCTTCTGGTGCGGTTGATCCCGCGACGTCGGTCGAGGGTGGGGGTTCGCCCGGGGAGGCGTTGCAACCCCAACCGACCGTGGCGCGCGGGGCGGTTGGTTTCGCCGCCACAACAGGGCCTTCTGGCGGGGTGCCCAGGGTGGAGCAGTCCCCTTTGCCGGAACCTCTAGTCAGGCTCGGTGTCTCGGGTGACCTGTACCGGCTCTGTCGGTCGATTGCCGATAGGACGAGGAGGGGAGAAAAGCGCAGCACTCCTGCCGGGGTCCTTGACATCCTGATGGAGGGCGGCCTGGTCATAGCATGGACAGCGGCCGTGATGGCAGAGGCACACGCCCGGACGGAGGCGGAGCGATCGAAGCTCGCCTGGACCCTTGGTGGATGCGAGGGGAAGCTCCTCGGCTCGAGGGGGAGCACGAGGGGCTCCGGCGGGAGTTCCTCGCATTCAGGGAGTTGGCGCGGTCGAGCCGACGGGAAGCCGAGGTGCTGGCCGAGCAGCTGACAAGGGCCCAAGAATCGCTCGAGAGGAAGAGCAAATGTCTAGAAGACGAGCGTCAACGTCACATCGAGCTGGATAGCCTCTGGGAGCTTGAGCGCGGCGAGCTGCAGGATCGGGCGGAGGACGCGGAGCGCCTTCACGCTGAGGCCGAGGTGGACCGAGCCCGGGCGGAGGGTCGGATGATCGAAGCCGAGCGGAGGATGACCGAGCTGGAGGAGCGTCTGGCGAGGGCGGAAGAGCGTGCGGCCGAGGCGGAGCGGGCTCGGGACGGGCAGGTCGAGGCGAAGGCGATCGAGCGCTATAAAGGCTCGGAAGCTTACTCGGCCGACCTGATTGCAGCTGCCCTACCCTACTACGAGGTAGCGCTCCGCCGGGGTGCTCAAGAGGGGTTCAGGCAGGGCTATCACCGGGCGATGAACTATGCCAATGAGCACCTTGCCGGGGGTGATTTTCCTTATGGCCAGAGTTATGACTCGGACGAGTCAGATTCCAGCTCCTCATCTTCGACCGGGGAAGAACCGGAGGAGTCGCCTCCAGCGGGGTCACCAGCTCCGGAGGCCTCGGGAGGGCTCACGACCGGGACAGTTCACGCACAGGCGAGGTCAGTGTCCGGGCCGGCCGTCGCCGAGGGTACCGGGGGTGACGCGTCCCCTACTGCTGTTCCCGAGCTTCAAAGTGGGCCCGAGGCCGGATGTAACTTTATTTTGCCCCTTCCCCTTTTTGTCTGTCTTTCCTTTTGTAAGAGGTTTTTATGGGAGGCAATAAATGACTTACTTTATTTGATTGCTATCTTTGCCGTGATTTGGCTGGCGTATCGGGGGCAGTTGGAAGGTGCCGATATTTTCTGCACCGTTCTCGCATGCTGATTCGGGAGACTTCTGGTGGGGCGTCCTTTCATTCCACCATGCTTTGAAAGTCGAGGCGCTTTGCGAATCCCGCTAGGGCGGGGGCCGAGGAATTGGAGGTGACCTTCCAAGGGAGGTCCTATAGCGTGTTTTTGAGGGGGGAGTCATTTAAGGCGCGTGGCCTCCCTTGGCCTATAAAAAGGACCGAAGGGTGCTCCTTCCCTCTTAACACTTAGGACTCTCGCCGGCGGTCTGCTCTTATTCCCTCGTCTTCGCTCTGCGTTGCGCCGCCGCGATCGGAGCATGGAGGGCCCTTCAGAAGGTGACGCTGCAGACGACGGGGAGCGGTCGGTTCCAGCTGTCTTGGAATATCGGTCGGGTCCCACGGTTGCCGCGCGTGCATGAGACGGGTCCGACGGTCACCGCGCGGATCTGGAGAGGGCTTCGACATGTGGGGGCACGCCGTTTGCCTCCTCTTGGCTCCGGCGAGGCTTCCGGGCGGACGCCGAGATGGAGGGCGGATGGGGGAGTTAGGGATGCCGACCGCCATTCCCCTCCGTGGGAGGGGAGGAGGCGGCTCCAGTCCCTTCCTCACCCCTGTCCGCAGCCTATTTCTCTCTCTTTTGTTCTTCATTTCTTTCACTCTTCGGGGGCTGGTTACTTTCTGTTCGCCTCCAAAGAGTTGGTAGTTTGGCGGAGAGGAGACCTTCACGGCGTTCCTTTTTCCAGGTTGTTGCCAACTTGGAAGGTAGCCTTCCTTGTGTGGAAGGTGGCCTTCTCCTTGCTGTCCCTCTGTCACCTTTGTCACGGTCCACCCGAGCCAACTGGGTCGACCATCTCTTGTTCGAGCCAGTTTCTACGCGAGGCAGAGTCAGTGGCTGGATGCGAGAAGGTGAAGACTTGGTTGGCCGGGTGATGGCCGTTTGCCGCGGTGCTAGATGGATTTTTGCTTTTCACTATGTAATGTATTGGCAGTTGCCTTTCTGATGTACCAACAGTTATCTTGAATGAATGCGAAAGATAAGGGGGTTTATTTTACCCGATTTGTTGATACAATATTCAGAAATAAAATATGCGTAGTGTGGTTGCATTCCATGTCCGGGGAATGGGTTCCCCTTCCATTGTGGCTAACCTGTACGCACCTTTCCCGAGCGTCTCGATCACTCAGTAGGGGCCTTCCCAGTTGGGGGATAGCTTGCCCACCGCCTCCAGTGGTCGAGATGCTTCGGTCTTCCTGAGAACGAAGTCCCCTGGTCGGAATTGTCTGCCTCGGACCTTGGCGTTGTAGTACCGAGTGAGGCGGCGCTGGTATTCCGTAGCTCGGACGTTCGCGATCTCTCGGAGTTCGTCTGCCAGGTCGAGGTTCTCGAGCAGCTTCTGCTCGTTTGCCTCGGGCAAAAAGCTGATCACTCGGAGAGACGGATTGGCGATTTCTAACGGAACGACGGCTTCGGTGCCATATACCAATTGAAAAGGGGTCTCACCGGTTGCCTTTCTGGGGGTAGTTCGGTGCGACCATAGTACGCTAGGCAGTTCCTCGAGCCAGCTACCCTTAGCCTTGCCGAGTCTGGTTTTTATGCCCTTCAAGATGGTCTTGTTGGCATTTTCAACCAGCCCGTTGGCCTGAGGGTGGGTGACCGAGGTGAAGTGGTTGCGGATATTTAGGTCGGCACATCTGTCTCGGAAGTATCGAGAGTCGAATTGCCGCCCGTTATCGCTCACTATCACTCAGGGGACGCCGAAGCGACAAATGATCGATTTCCATACGAAATCCCAGATGACTATCTCGGTGATCCTCGCTGTTGCTTCAGCCTCGATCCACTTGGTGAAGTAGTCGATGGCGACGATGATGAACTTCTTCTGGGATTGAGCCATTGGGAATGGCCCAAGGATGTCGATCCCCCACCGAGCGAAAGGGTAGGGCTCGGTAAGGGTGACAAGTTTCGTGGCCGGCTGGTGGACCAAATGGTCGAACCGCTGGCAACGGTCGCAATGTTGTACGTAAGCCGTGCAGTCGCGCTGTAGGGTCGGCCACCAGTATCCTTGCCTTAGCAGGATTCTGGCTAGCGACCGACCTCCTGAATGTGCTCCGCACAGGCCTCGATGAATCTCTTCAATAGCTTGGCTCGCTTCGTCGGGGCCGAGACACTTCAGAAGGGGCCCGGAGAACGATCTTCGGTAGAGAGCGTTGTCGAGGATGACGAAGCACCGAGCTTGGTACTTCATCCGACGGGCTTCTCGAGGGTCGGAGGGTTCCTGGGAGTCTCGTAGTTAGGATAGGTAGGGGGAGCGCCATTCGTCGGGAGTGGCCGAGTCAATGGCGAGGAGCTCCGAGTCTACGCTCGGGCGCTCTAGCTCTTCTAGGAGGACCGATCGTGTACCTTCCGGGTCTAGGGAGGAGGCCAGTCGGGAGAGGGCGTCCGCCCGAGAGTTTTGCTCCCGAGCTATTCGGACAACCTCGAACTCCTCGAACTGCTGGGCCAGGCTCCGGACCAACTGGAGGTATTTGATGATAGGTGCCTCCCGAGCTTCGTACTCGCCACTGACCTGGCTTGCAACTAGCTGGGAGTCGGTGTGGATCCTGACTCGCTCAGCCCCCAACCGTCGGGCCATGCGGGCCCCCGAGATAAGGGCCTCGTACTCGGAAGCATTGTTGGATGCCAAGAAGTTGAACTTTAGGGCGTATTACAACTCTATTCCTTCGGGGGACCTTAGGAGGATCCCTGCGCCGCTGCCGACCGAGTTGGACGATCCATCGACGAACAGCTCCCAGGTTGGCCCGGTTGCTGTCGGAGGCCTGTCCTCGACCGGAACGGTGCTCTCGGCGATGAAGTCCGCGAGCGCTTGCCCTTTGATAGCTGATCGTGGCCGATACGAGATGTCTTATGCCCCGAGCATGATGGCCCATTTGACAAGTCGCCCCGAGGCTTCGGGGTGGGCCAGAATCTTCTTCAGTGGCTCGCCGGTTAGCACTGTGATGGGATGCCCCTGGAAGTAGGGTCGGAGGCGCCTTGCTGAGGTAACCAACGCTAGCACGAGTTTCTCGGTTGTGGGGTACCTCCGCTCGGCCTCGTTGAGCACCTTGCTGGTGTAGTAGACCGGCCTCTCGACTCCCGAGTCATTTCTGACTAGGACCGAGCTGACCGTTGACGGCGTCACCGAGAGATAGAGCAACAAGACCTCGCCCGGGACGGGCTTGGAAAGCACCGGGGGCGAAGCCAGGAACTCTTTGAGCTCGGCGAATGCTGTCTGGCATTCCTCATCCCATGCGAACGTGGCAGATGCTACCTTGGGCCCCCTCATCAGCTTGAAGAAGGGCAAGCATCGTTCGGCCGCACGGGACAGGAAACGACTGAGAGCAGCGACACGCCCCGTTAGACGCTGGACGCCTTTAATACACGCGGGCAGGCGCATGTCCAGGATGGCCTGGACCTTATCGGGGTTGGCTTCGATCCCTCGCTGAGTGACCAGGAAACCCAGGAACTTCCCCGATCTTACTCCAAAGGCGCACTTGGCGGGGTTGAGCTTCATGCAGTACTTCAAGAGGGTGCCGAAAGTCTCGGCGAGGTCGGTGAAGTGGTCTTGGGCCCTCGGGGTCTTGACGAGCATGTCGTCGATGTAGGCCTCGACGTTCCGACCTAACTGTCCCTCGAACATATGGTTGACCAGTCGCTGGTATGTGGCTCCAGCATTCTTCAATCCGAAGGGCATCCGGGTGTAGCAGTACACGCCGTAGTCGGTGATGAAGGCGGTCCTCTCGACATCTTCAGGGTTCATTCGGATCTGATGATAACCCGAATAGGCATCCAAGAAACTGAGTATCTGGTTGCCTGAGTCAACCAGTTGGTCGATGCTCGGTAGCGGATAGCAGTCCTTGGGGGTGGCCTTGTTCAGATCGGTGAAGTCTACGCACATTCGCCACTTGCCGGTGGTCTTCGGCACCAGGATGACGTTGGCTAGCCACGTTGGGTACAGGACCTGCCTGAAAAGACCAGTCTCTTGTCCCTTGGTGACCTGCGCCTTGATGATCGCCTGTTTCTCGGGCGCATGCTTCCTCCTCCGCTGCTGTACGGGTCTCACGGTGGCATCGAGGTTAAGCTTGTGCATCACAGTTTCCTCTGGTATACCAGGGAGTTGATCATCGGACCAAGCGAAGACCCGGACGTACCCAGAAAGAAACTCCTTGTATTGCTGCTGTTCCTTTGGTGGTAGGTCGGCACTGATCCTTACTCCAAGGGCCGGGTCGTCGTTCAGGAATACCGTTAATAATTCGCCACCGGGCTCGGTGGTCACGGCTTTTCCTTCGACTCCCCTGGGGCCCTTATCCTTCCCGTCCGGCCTTGAGGCTTCCACCGAGATATTGTAGCACCTTCTAGCCATGGCCTGGTTACCTCGGACTTCCCCCAACCCGTTTTTGGTGGGAAACTTCATTTTTTGGTGATAGGTAGATGGTACGGCCTTTATTCGGCTGAGAAATTTTCGGCCGAAAATGGCGTTGTACGCTATCATACCTTTAATCACTATGAAGTCCACTATGACCGTAACGGTTTTGGGTGGGGTGCCGATAGTGACCGGCAGGCTTAGGGCTCCCTCGAGGTAGGTGGCCAGGCCATTAAACCCGCAGAGGGGTGTTCGGACCGGGCGGAGCTTGGATGGGTCTTCCCCCATCTTGAGAAAACAGTCATAAGATAATACATCGGGGGCGCTCCCATTATCAACCAAAATTCTGTCTACATTACAGTGATTTATCATGGCCGAGATAACGACGGCATCGTCATGCGGGGTGCTCAGCCCTTCCAGGTCTTGGTCGGAGAAGACTATGACCTAGGGCTCCATCGGCGGACCTCTGGGAGGCTCTAAGGCTTGGCTGGCCCGCTCGGCATGACGTTTCCTTCCTCGGCTGGTGTCACCGCCCGATGCCGCCCCTCCGGAGATGACGTTGATGTGGACCCCTCGGGGAGCGTTGTCGATCTCCTCTGCGGCGTCTCGGTCTTCTTTGTGCCCGGTCGTGAACCGGGCTAGATGCCCTAGATGGATGAGGCGCTCGATCTCGTCCTGGAGCTGATGGCAATCTCCGGTGTGGTGCCCGTGGTCGCCGTGGAACAGGCAATGCCTGTCCCACTTGCGGTTCTTCGACCTCATTGGCTCGGGCTGGCGGAGAAGTCCCGAGTTTTTGATGTCTTCATAGATCTCGTAGACTGGTGCGGTCAAGGGGGTATACCGCTCGTACTTTCTCTTGCGCTCTCCTTCTCGATCGCTCTTCTTACTCGAGCCGGGGTTTGGCTCGGAGTTCCGCTTTTTGTTCCCCTCCCGACCCGAGCCGGTTGCGTCTCGGCAGGCGCTGAGTACTTCTTCGCACTCGGCGTGGCGCAGTGCCAGAGTCACTAGCTTGGCAAGGGTCGAGGGAGGGTGGAGGACAAGCTCGCGGCGGAGATTCTCATCCCGGGTGCCCCCAGTCAGTGCGGTTGTGGCTGAGGCCACATCCAGGCGGGGGATCCTAAGGGCTTTCGATTTAAATCGGTGGACGAAAGTCTGGAGCCTCTCCCCTTGCGCCTGTTTGAGAGCCAGGAGCCCCGCTACTGACCTTGGGGGGGCGCTACCGGCGAAGCTCTCCTTGAAAATTCACCCGAATTGCCTGAAGTCTCGAATGGACCCCGGGGCGAGGGCCCGGAACCATGCCTGAGCGCCTTGGACCAGGGTGGCCGTGAAGGCTCGGCATTTGATGGGATCCGGCATTCCATGCAGGGTCACCAGGGCGTCGAAGCTATCGTAGTGGTCGGCTGGGTCGCCCTGGCCGTCGTAGAGCTTGAAGGTTGGGATGGAGGCTCTAGGAGAGACCTCTGCCTTCAAGATGTACTCGGAGAAAGGGGATTTCTCCTCGTCCTCCGGGAAAGAGGTCTTCTGCAGGGCGCGGAGAGCGCGCTCTTGCTCTGCGAACCGTCTTTCAAAATCCCGTAGCCGGAGAGATAGTTCCGGCTGGGGGGGCGTCGTGGCGATCTCCCGGAGCACTGGTGCCCGGGCGCGGCGGCCTCACCCCCTGCTTCCCTCTCCTCGGCGTGGAGGAAGCCTCTTGCTCCGCAGGCGGAGCTTGCGAGGGTCCTCCGACGTCGTTGCGGAGGAGCTGTCGGCCGCGGAGGGTGAAGCGGCCTTCGACGGTGTGCTGCGTTGCACTCCTTCCAGGGGGACTTCCTGACGGGGCGCGGGACCTCGCGTCCCGGGCCGCCTGGGCCCTCATGAGCTCCACGAGGACGTCCATCTTTTCGTTGAGGGCCTGGAAGGCGTTGGCGCCACCGTCGAGGGGTGCCCCTGTCTCCGCCGGGGGGGGTGGTGGCCCGTTGGTGGGGACGCTGGCATTGGAGGGGGGGCTCTGTGAGACGCTAGAGGGGGTGCCTCCCGCCATCGCCACAGCCTTACCTGCCCCGCCGGCGGATCTCCTCCCTGAGCTTTTTCTTACCATCTTGACTCTTCGTATGTTTCCCACAGACGGCGCCAGATGAAGAGGCGGAATCTCGCGCTGGGTCCTGAGCGGGCTGTGGATCACCAGAAGATGAATCTGCAAGAGAGGGAAACGTGTCAGAGGGCCCAGGGGATCTCCCTGGGGCAAACCCTCCGATGGCTAAGTCAGTAGAGCGATGGTGGAAGCGATAATGGGGGGAGGAGAGAGCTGATGCGCGAGAATCCTCTCCACCAAAGGGTGAAGCGAATCGTGCTCAGGAGCTTAGGGTATGTGAATGCCTAGTTCATCTTACCATCTTCCGGAGGGTATCCCTTGCTTAAATAGTGCGTCGCCTTTTAAGAGTCCGGTGAGCTGAGGGCTTCCCGGCGGGAGTTATGTCTTCAGCGGGGGCTTTCATGGTCGGATCGTGGGGACGTTATCCCCTTGGAGTCCGGCGGCACCCCCGACTCTCCCGTCGGTGGAGGACTCTGAACGGCCGTACCTGCGGATTAATCAAATGGCCTTACCGCGCTTCGGGGAGGCTAGCTCTGGTCTGAGCGATGGCCCGACGAAGGTGGGGTCGGATAGGTCTGCTGGAGCCTGTCTCTCTCGGGTGAGGAGAGGGCTTTTAGACCGTTCCTTCCTTGGGACCTGACCGCTGTCTCGGGCCCTCCGAGCCTAGAAGGCCGCCGGGGAGAGTTGGTTCCTCGAGTCTTTATTTGTTGGGCTTTTCTTCCCTGAGTGGGCCCAGTGGGCTATCACTCGGGCGGGCTCGCCTAGTTGGACCGTGTGGGTCTTGTTGGGCTGCCTTTGTGGTGGGCTACGGAAATCCCCCTCTCCAGTTTTCTTTGCAGGGTTGTGTTTATACCTTTTGTCCCTTCGGCCGCCACTGTACTTCTTTTGGCTGAATCATCCTACTCCTTTCCTGAGGAATCGCCTGAACTCTCTGGTCATCATGGCCATCTCAGAACGACTTATATCTTCTTCATTCAGGCTCTCCTCTGATGATGAACTGTTGGAGCTGGATTTGCTGGATTTGCTGGAACCAGCCTTCAGCGCTATCGGCTTCTTCTTCCTCTCAGCTTCTTCTATCCTTGGCATATTAATCTCATATGCCATCAGCGAGTCAACTAGCTCATCAGCTCTTATATTTCGCAAGTCCCTTGACTCCTCCATCACTGTAGCTTTCGTATGCCAAGCATGAGTCAGGGAGCGCAGTATCTTCCTCACTACATCATATTCAGTCTGAGGTTTCCTGAGACCTCTGAGACCATTGGTAATGATTGTCAATCGAGCATACATTTCACTGATGGTCTCGTTCGACTTCATCTTGAATGCTTCGTATTCTGACACAAGGAGATTAGCCTTCTGCTCTCTGACTTGAGATGTCCCTTCATGAATGACTTCCAATGCATCCCACATCTCCTTAGCTGATTTGCAGGTTGATACACGGGAGAATTCTATAGGGTGCAGAGAGCACTGGATGGCGTTTATGGCACTCCAATTCAGTGTAGACCTCCTTATCTCTTCCTTGGTCCAGACTTTCTCATTAGGGGACAGCTCATAAGGTCCCTTGCTGACAACCTTCCAGATCTCGTAATCCTTAGCCCTCAAAAACACTTGCATACGGTTCTTCCAATATGCGTAGTTAGATCCATCGAAGAATGGGGGCTTTGTGGTTGAGTGTCCTTCAGTTATCATCCCTCGAGCATCCATCTTGGCCTTTCCTCTTCGGGCGATGAGTCCCTGTAGAAGAGTATGGCTCTGATAGCAAGTGTTATGTTAGATGGATGCAGTCTATGTCCACGAAGTGTGGATCTAGAGGGGGGTGAATAGATCTACTGCCGAATTAAAAATCGGTAAGAGGTTCTAATGTGGAATATAGGCAATTTTATTGAATCACTAACCCGAATACTAGAATTGAACAGAAGCGAATCAAGCTGTGAAGATAAACATGAGATCCAGTCGCACACAGTTCATGGACAATCACACAAACACAAGGCACATAGGAATTTTAGGTGGTTCGATCGAAGACCTATGTCCACCCCACACTCAATCGAGTATGGCTTACTGCTGCGTAGTACAGCTTGCGTCTGCTGGGCATAACAGCTTGGCCTACAAACCGCTGAGCAACACAGCTTGCTGTCTGAGACAAGTCTCACCTGCTGAGGATTACAGCTTCACCTGTCTAGTGGAATCCTCCACTGCAACTGCTGGGGTTTACAACTTACCCGACCAGAGACAGCACCTTTGCTAACAGCTGACTCACAGCTTGAAGAAACAAGTGTTCAGAAATTTAAAGACAGAAGCAAAACGAAAATGGAAAGCCCAAATGGGAATGTAGCTCGAATGAGCAAAGCTCAGCTCTGGTTTCTAAACCAAGAGATTGAGATACAACCTTTCAAACAAAACTCTCACAATCTCACTCTCTCAATCAAGCTCTCTCAACTCATCTCTCTCGATCTTCTCTTCTCTCTTTTTCTTCTTCTCTGTTTTTCTTCTCACTGTGGATCGGTGGCTCTCTGCTGCTTCAGTCTTTCAGCCTCACTGTATATACTTTGCCACTTGATAGATCAGCCTTCATCTGAAGACGAAGACTCATATATATATAGCAGAAGACTGGATAAGGGCACGTGGCTTCCACATTTCCCGCCCATAGAATTCGCCAGAACTGAGGACATTTCATCCACATGGCAGCATCCTGGTATGGGCTGCTTCCACGTGTCACCATCGCAGCACCTCATCCTCCTTGGATCACGTGCCAAGTCACCAATCTCTGTAAAGAATCCCTGTCAGACAGAGTATCGGATTATCAGTTGTAAGTTTAGAACCCTGTACAGACTTTGTGAGATGCAATGCATTGTATATGCTTCACTGTATGGACTTTGTGAACTCGAATGAATTGTATAGACTTCGTGAATGGGAATGTAATGTACAGACTCTGCCCAATGTGTAGACTTCATATAAGAAGGCAACGGCTGTAAAGACTTAGGCAATGTAAAGCCTTGGACAGACAACTGACGATGTATGGACTTCACTGTATGGACTTTGTGAACTCGTCGAATGCAATGTACAGACTCTGCAGAACATTCAGTAGCCAATGTATAGACTTAGGCATCCTTCAGCTCAATGTATAGACTTCAAACATGATGCATGCAATGCAATGCAGACACTGGCTGTATAGACTTGGATATGTGGGAATGCAAATGACTCTGTACAGACTTGGATGCTTGTGTATGCATGAGGGCAATGTATAGACTATGCATATGCACACTAGCGAGTGAGTAGACTTGGCTATGGCATCAAAGTATGCACAATGTAAAAGACGCCTTCTTCCTAGATGTTTGATTCAAAAGTGACGCCAGTTCTGATGGTCGTCAACTTTCAAGTTCATCTAAATGTATAGACTACACGAATTGTAGACTTGCCAAAGACAAGGCTGTACAGACTTGATGAACGATGCAAGACAAACGAATGTATAGACTTGCATGAAGCACATGATGAATTGTACAGACTTGGGCTGTACAGACTTCCACTCAACTGCGATGTATAGACTTGCTAAGGGAAACGACGGTAAAGCTATCAGTGTATAGACTTCGAGTGCAACGTCGGTAAAGCTACCGATGTATAGACTTGCAAGATCACTGATGGATGTATAGACTTCACCTCAAGCAATCTACAGTGTAGTGTATGGACTTGAAGAATAATGCATGACGCTGTACAGACTTTAATGATGCATGCTACACTCCAATGTATGGACTTAGCTTCGTGCATGCTACAGTCCAATGTATGGACTTTGAATGTTGATGCATGAACAGTCTGTTGTACATACTTCGCCTAACACAGTCCGATGTATAGACTTAGCCTGAACCACTGTATAGACTTACTGAATGTGCGAGCTGTAATGTATGGACTTCGCTCAATGCACAAGATGCTAAGTCAGACGGACAGTGTACATACTTAGCCAATGCAATGCAATGTATGGATTTCAAACAAGATGGACGATGTACACACTTAGCCTGAACCACTGTATAGACTTTCATGAGATGCTCAATGTACACACTTCAAGTCCAGTGTATAGACATTGCCTTAGACTCTAAATGAGATGGACGTTGTGCAGACTTTAGCCAATGCAATGTATATAATTTGGGCTCGCCATGCAGTGTATAGACTTAGAGCACAAACGTCATGATGCAATGTATAGACATGCTGCATTGACGCTGCAGACTTAGCCAATGCAATGTACACACTTACTGCGTTGATGCTGCATGAGACACTAAGAAGATGGACAGTGTATAGACTTCAATGTTCTGAGGGAGTCGACCCATCTAGAAAGGGGGTCGACCCACTACTGTCCAGACTATGCATGGATGTATTGACTTACGTTCTCAATAATGCATAAACACAACACGATGTATAGATTATGCTGAGTGTGTAGACTTGTGTGTAGGCATGTGAAAATGCATAGAACACACAGACAATCTGATAAAACAATTTCATCAAGACATAAACAGTTGCCAATCAATCAAAACAAGGTGTTGCCAATGAAATAAAGCATATGTCAACATCATCAACACAGAGGAGTCACAACAGAGCCCATATTACCGGAGACGCTCGAAGACTTGGCGGACGTCGCGCAAATGGTCTTCGTGCCTCTTAGTCTTGATGACGAGGTCATCAACGTAGCATTCGACGGTATTGTGTAGCATTTGATCGAATATCTTGGTCATGGCCCTTTGGTAAGTAGCGCCGGCATTCTTCAAACCGAAGGGCTTACGCTTGTAGTCAAAAATCCCCTTGGGGGATCTAAAAGTTGTATGGTTCTTGTCTTTAAGGGACATCCAGATTTGATTATAACCGGACGACCCATCCTTGTCGACCATTATTTCTGTAATCGAGACTATAAAGTCATCCTTCGGACAAGCTTTGTTGAGGTCCCAGAAGTCGACGCAGATGCGGACTTGACCACTCTTCTTCTTGACTGGGACTATGTTGGCGAGCCAAATCGGGTAGATACATGGCTCGATGAAGTCGACCTCTGCCATTTTATGGACTTCGACCGAAACCTGGAGCTCCAACTCATGGCGCATGCACCGATGTGGTTGCTTGACCGGATGACTGAGGGAGAAATGGCTAGCTCGTGCTCCGCTACGGAGGGGTCTAGCCCTGGCATCTCCTTGTATGTCCAGGTGAAGCAGTCTTTGTATTCGAGCAGGAGTTGCTTGTAGTCCTGCTTCTCTACCTCGGTAAGGAGAGCACTGAAAAACGTTGGCTGGGGAGCTTCATCTTCACCTAAGTTGATTTCAACAAGCTTGTCCATGGTCGCCTGGCCGCCATCCTCCAGCTCGGGAGGAGCGGGTTGGAAGTCGATGAAATCCTCATCATCAGTGTTGGCTTCATGTATTTCTTGACTTTCGAAGCCACTGGTCGACACCGATGGGACTGGTGAGTCGTTGTTGCTGGGATCCATCGAGGATTGGTCTGGGCCGCCAATTTCTGGCCAGCAGTTGCCCGCTGGAGTTATCGAGGTTTCCGCGAGGTTGCCTGCTAGAGCTGACAAGCCCTCGTGGTAAGCATCTTGGCTAGCTCCCTCGTTAGGAGAGTCTACTGAACCACGTCTGTCGCCCGACGGGGTGGCGGGAGGAGCTTTTTCAGCCCCGATGTGTTGGAAGGGAGGCGAGGAAGATTCCTCGACTGCTTGAATCGGGGTGCTAGCTTTGGCGGGGATCGGGATCAGGATCTCCTCTTCCTCGTCCCCGGAGCTGTTGAATTTGGCTTCGATTCTAGCTTGGTCGTCAGCTGACAATGTCAAGCCTATGACATTGACTGCGTAGTAGACGCGAAAGTCCAGGTCTTGGTCGTAGCCAAGTCCCCTGGTATCCTTATGGAAGGATGGGGGTTGCCCCCATACCTGGGAAGGGGTCCACAGTCGGTGAAAATATTCAGGTCGCGCGGAACCTTGCCACTGAGGGATGTGTTGCTTCAGACACATTTTTTGAATGTGTTGCAGTAGGTCGTCCAGTACTTGGATGGCTTCAGGGGTGTCATCGGCTTACCTGGACTAGCCGAAGTCGTCAGCCAGTGGGGCTCGAGGGACTGTGTCTCCCTTATAGAAGACACTGGGTTTGTCCCTGTTAGCCTTCTTCTTGTTTCGGCGTTGTCGCTTGAAGGTGACAATGAATGTCATCAGCGACTCGATGCTATGCTTCTCGGATGCACATGGGAGCTGGATGCAGTCTTGTGGCAAGCATATACTCTTGCTCATAGCTCGGCTAATAAGATTAGCCTCGAAGTCGATCTGGCGCCTCTCGGGGTGAACTGGGGTTGACTTAGAGCCTAGGCGCAGTCGATGAAGCTTGGCCTTCTCCTCATCAACAGAGAAGAGATCATCATCGTCCCCCTCGGATAGCCAACTGTTGCTCCTGCTCTTAATCACAGGGTACAGACTAATCCCCTTGAAGTAGAGCGCAGCGTCGGCTAGGTTGCATTCTACTGGCGCGAATGGTGACAGGTCTTTAAAGACCATATGTTGCTCCCCTCCGTGGGCATACTTGATGCATTGGTGGAGAGTTGACGGGATGACCCAATTTTCATGGAGCCAGGGTCTGCCCAGTAGTACCATGTAGGACGTGTTAGAGTCGATGATGTAGAACGTTCCCTTGGAGGTGAAATCATCGAGCACCAGATCAACATCCACCCGGCCGAGGACATCCTCGATATTTTGGTGGAAGCTGGATATCTTGATCGCCTGAACCTTTTGAAGGTACAGTGTCAGATATAAAGCCTTGATTGTCTTGAGCGGCATGATGTTAACAGCAGCACCATCGTCTACCAGGATCCGGTTCACATCATGCCCGTTGATCTTCCCCTTCATGTAGAGAGGACGGTTGTTGCACGGAGGGGAGAGCAGCATGTCTTTCTCCGTGAAGGAGATGGTGGCTATGAAGGCTTCATAGGCAGCCACCTTCATTTCTGCGACATGCGCTTCATGGGCTTCCAGCTCTTGGAGTATCTTGATAAGAGTTTCTCTTAGGTCCTTACTTCAAGCGATGGCTTCCCAAATTGTCATAATGGCAGGGAAGCGCTTCATCTGGTGGAGGACTTTACGGTCAGCTCGGGCTCGAGCATCCTCCAAAGAGGGTAGTATGTCAGGTTGAGCCTTCTGCGAGCTGCCTTGCTGTATCCCGTGGGGAAGTTGCACTACCTTACCCTTACCACCAGGATAGGACTGACTTTGATCACCGGTGGACTCCTGGAACAGGGGTGCCAATGATGGCTCTTCTGGGGGTGACTGGCGGGCTGACTCGTCCTTACACGACGGTCCCGCTTGCTCTGCTACAAAAGCTGGTACTGGTGCAGGGGCTGGGAGGCTGGCAGTATGATGGGGACATCACCTCCCATGCCCACGTTCACAGCTCGTCTCCTCGCCCCGGTGGCATCCGGCATGGTCTAGTTATTTAATTTTGAGTCCTATGTAATTTTTATTTGAGTCATTTGATGTATTTTCGCTTTTATTTGAGTCATGTTCCTAGGTCTTGTGTTTATTTCCCTAAGTTTGAGTGTCATTAGGTTGTCTAGTTAGCTATTGGGCCCAATTCATTGGGCTTGGCCCAAGGGCTCCCCCCTACCCCCTCGGTTATTTGTCATTGAGTCAATTGTCAGGGTCTTATTGTAAAATGTGGGTTGCCTATATATAGGGCCCCATTCCCCCCATTTCAAGGTAATGAATCAATGAATGAAAAACTTACCATTTTGAGAGTTTACACTTCTTATCTAGTGGAGAGATTCCATTTTTTAGGTGAGAGACCCTAGGGGAGAGATTCCCCACCATTCCCTCTCTTAATCTCTCTTTTTCACTCCACTTTCTCTCTCCTCCACACCCAATTTCAAAAATTTTCTCTCTCCTCCCTTCCCAACCACCACTCTCCCACCTACCCCCATCAAAGGCCACTCCCCTTCCCTACACACCCCATTACTCCACCCCCTAGTCCCAAGAGAGCTTCCACCAATCCTAGCTCCACCCCCCAACCCCCAACTACCCCACCCACTTCCCCAAGCACCCTTCCCACTACCCAAAGCAGCCCTCCACCTTCCCAAGGCACCTCTTCCCATCCCCAAGACCACCATTGATCACCCCACATTAAAGGAAATTCAAACTCACATGCCCTCCACCCACTTGTGCCCCCCCCACCTTCCTCCTTCTCCCTTCAAGCCCAAATTCGTAGCTCCTCCTCCCACCACCTGTTAGACCCCCTTTCAGACCCTATTCTTCCCCTCCCACACCTTAGAACACCCCCTCCTAGACCCCCTCATAGCCAGGGTTCTCCCCACACTCATCCACCTCCATTTCCCCTCCCATATACCCCATTTCCCCCCACCATCTTCAACCTCCAGTTTTCAGTTCGCTGGCAGCATAAGAGTAGCAGTTTGCAGAAGCAACCCCGACCACATCCCAGAGAATCTGAAGGCCCAAGAGGTATCCACAGAAGCGTCTACCTGTCTTCTTCGTAACGGAAGTGGTCTCGTCCCCTTCCGAGCTCCGAGCTGATCGGGAGATTCGTTCTCCCACAACTGCGTAGAGCTGCCCCTGCTGAGCACCTAAGCCGTAGAAGAAGCTCTGCCACGATAATCCTTGGAAGATTCAGGCCACAAGTTCCGCTGAAAAGTTATTCCTCTTCCTGTCTACTTTCAGTATCAAGAAGCAAAACTTCGATTGACGTACGTGGGCCAGAGTTATCATTTTTCTTCCTCGGGTACGCGGTTTTGCTTCCCACAGCCTGCACCGACCTGTCATCAGTGTTCAGAGTCGCCTGGTTTTTTCTTGCATCATTTGGCTTCCCCGTCAGTTTTTCTACGAAGAGGATTCGTCTGCGATTCCAACGACTCTGACGGTGCTCGATTCCGAGTTCGGGAGCTGTCGGGGCGTTCTCTGCAACCTGCTGTAGGAAGCTTGGAGCTGCCAGTCCAAGAATCTGGTGCTCTGTTCGAACCTCCACCGAGGCCAGCAGCGGCTCCAGAAGAATTCAAAAAAATTCATATGTGTTCCAGTACCAGTCCCGAAGAGTTTCCCACAGGTCCCGCCATTAGCAAAATTCTTGAGCAAGTTCTGCAGTAGCAACATCGACTATCTGTCCCTGTTCAGAGAGAGTAGGCAGAACCGGTGTCTTCACCTCTTCATTACTTTTAGCCCTAGTTTCCCATCCCCGCTTGGCCGGCTGAAGGCCCCTCCCTATGTGGATGTAGTGTTTGGATGTAACTATCATCTTCCCTTCCCCACGATCCCCCCCTTGCATGGGGTGTAGTGTTGTAATAGCTTAAACAGGTCAAGCTACCCCGGCGCGGCGTGTGGGGAACCCACGCTTCCCCGCTCGCCCTCGTCTCCGAGCGGGACCGGTTTCTTCAAACCGGTCGAGTGAGTGCTCCAAAACTTTGCTCTAATTCATGCTTGTTCTTTCAATATTAGTTCATAAACTCCGCTGGCCGTGACGAGAGCCCGATCCTTAAGCTCATTTGCTATAAGTGATCATCGTGGGAAGAGAGTGGAACCCGTGCCCTTTGGCACTTCGTCGGACCCTTGATTTGGGCAGCCATACCCTTGGGGAATCAAACCTTGGCCTTGCTGGCCCTCTACCAGCAAGGGCCTAGCCCACACAACCTCCCCTTGGCATTGCCAAGTTACCCCGGGTCTTAGTGAGCATCGGGTGAGCGGTTGCCATTATCGGTCCGTTTTGAATGCTTAATTGTGCTTACTTGTTGAGTTCTAGGTTGTGTCACATCAATTGGTATCAGAGCAAGTCATTGACTTGTCTCTATAAGTCAAGTCCTAGGGCATGCTTGCATTGGAGTCATCATCAATCCGACCCTTGCATTTATCCCCCCGATCATCATGGCCACCTCCTTCTTAGCCTACTCGCCACCCATGGAGTTCATCTTAGATAGGGATATTATCTTTGACGGATCACATTCTAGTGACTATCTTAGGTGGGAGGCTACCATAGAAAAATACTTTGAAAAGAATTGGGTATATGGATCCGCTAGAGTCCGAAGGGCTAAGGGACAATTTCGGGGCCAAGCCAAGAGTAAGTGGAAAGACATAGAGGGATTAAGAAGGGTTAGGAGGCAAGAGCCCATTTCCTCATGGAATGATATGAAGGTTGAACTTAGGAAGATCTACATCCCCAAATATTCCTACCCCTTCTGCTCAAACACCCCTAGCCCGAGGTACACTACCATTCCTCTATCCCCACCCGACCAACTTGATACCACCTTTAGGCCTCCTCCCCCACCACTCCCAACAAAACACCTCTCAACCATCATAACTATACTTCGCGACCAAGTCCTCTCCCTTAAGGCCCAAATAAATCAAGCATCCACCTCTCCACCAAATCCCCTATGGGTCCCCACACTCCAACCAAAACCCCCATCTGCAAACCTTACTATCCAAACTCAATTGGCCCCCACTTCCACCCCTCCACAACCGGCCGATCCCAATGGGAAGAGACCCCTAACCGACCCGATTTCCCCAATAAGGACCACCACTCACCCTATTCTCACCATTCAAAACCAAGTAGACCCCGTGTCCATCCCTCCACCTAGAACCGTGACGGCCACCACCACCCAACCCAAATCCTATCACCCAACCCACCTTCCACTTCCAGCCCCAATCCTATCCCAACCTAGACCTCCACTACTTCCACTCCCAAACCTCACCCTACTAATCCCAATCCAAGTTTCCCTCGACCCTCCACCTCGAGAACACCACACACAAACCCTCATCACCTCAAAAGACCCAGTCACCTCCTTGGTAGAAGAACTCATACCCGATCCAATAGTTGTGAGCACTCCCCCCACCTTGTAGGAAACCCAAGTCCAAGTTGAAGAAGAAACATCACACGATGGTCTTCACCTTACATCACCCTCTCTAGTTAGGGCCAAGCTCATCTTAGGAGAACCCTTTCTTAGTTTGCTAAAGGAGAGCCCAATAAGAGAGATCATGGCCCATAATTTCCCACCCATGAAGGAAAGCCTTCCCATAATGTCCTTCTTCTACTATCACATCACAATCCAATCATCTTATCAAGTGGAGACCTTAGAGGACCTTCTCAAGGGCATAGCATGGCAAATAGAGATGACTAGCATGTTGACCCCTATGGTCGAACAACCTAGAAGCCTTAGCCTCCTACACCTATGCATAGGGTCTATCACCTCGGTTTGCACCATTGGTTGCTACACTAGCGACCTCCTTCTATTTCTCCCTACACCCGATGAGCCCAACCTTCTCCTCGATTTAGAGCTTCTTATCTCGGGTAGAAAGCCAAGCCCTCCACTCATGGCCAACCCACTTGCCAAGAACATTGGCCCAACTATCATAGAGAAGGATGACTTAGCACCTTTTGAGGATCTTGAGGACATGGAGTTCCTCCTCCTAGGTGACCCATTCTATGATCCATATGATCCATTCCAATGGGAGTCAAGAGACTCGTGTGACCCAAACACTTTATCCACCACCCACCTTTCCCTACACCAACTCACCATGTTTGACCCAATCCACTCCATCCTAGACCCGGGTTACACCTTGGGAGCCATGACCTTGTACCACATATCCCTAGGTAATAAGGTTGTGCCCCACCCCATGATGACCACCTTCTTATATCCATTCGATCCTTTCCGATGGGAGTTCAAAGGTTGTCCCACACCTATACACATGGAAGTCACTTTTGGGAAAAGTATGCATGTGTCTAGGCTTTCCACACCCCTTGGCATGAACATTATGTTGGGTCCATTCATTCATATCACCCACATGTCAAGTAGAAAGCATGAGTGGTCCAAATTCGGATGTAGTGGTCCACCTTCACTCATCATGAGTCGTAGGCATGATAGGAGTATTCATGGATGTCCGGGTCCCTCAGCATTTGTCACCCCCATGCATGACCGGATCACCTATGGATGCCCCGGTCCTCCCCATTCCATCAAAGTCTTCTTGACGTCAAAGCATGATTGGTCTACTTTTAGTTGCCCAGGTCCACCCATCACCCCTAGAATGTCAACATTCACAAAATTACATGAAAGCCTTTCCAAACACATAAGCAAGGAAAATGAGATCTATAAGAGGCAGGCTGACTCCCTTCGGCGTCACCAAGAATTCCACGTGGGTGACTTTGTGATGGTGAGGAAGGAGAGGCTCTCCCCGGGAGTCATCTCCAAATTGAGGCTACGTGGGGCTGGTCCCTTCCAGGTCCTGAGGCACATTGGCGCTAATGCCTGTGAGTTAGATCTCCCTGAGGAGTATGGAGTGAGTCCCACATTCAATGTAGCCGACCTAGTGCCATATAAGGGACCCACGGTGGTACCTAGTGAGGATATTGAGCCTATTCTCTCCGTTGAGAGAGCACCCACCCGTGAGGAGAGTCCACCAGCCAAGAGAGCCCAGCGTGAGCGCATTGAACGAATATTGGATGAACAGGTCACTACCACCAGGAGCAAGGTATACGAGCGCTATCTCGGCAGGTGGATGGATCGGTATCGTTCGGAAGACTTGAGGGCAGTACCACTTCTACACCCTGTAAGGAGGGAAGGACACTTACTCGATGGAATCGAGTTCTCCGCACCCCGGGAGTATGATGGGGACATCACCTCCCATGCCCATGTTCACAGCTCATCTCCTCGCCCCGGTGGCATCCGGCATGGTCTAGTTATTTAATTTTGAGTTCTATGTAATTTTTATTTGAGTCATTTGATGTATTTTCCCTTTTATTTGAGTCATGTTCCTAGGTCTTGTGTTTATTTTCCTAAGTTTGAGTGTCATTAGGTTGTCTAGTTAGCTATTGGGCCCAATTCATTGGGCTTGGCCCAAGGGCTCCCCCCTACCCCCTCGGTTATTTGTCATTGAGTCAATTGTCAGGGTCTTATTGTAAAATGTGGGTTGCCTATATATAGGGCCCCATTCCCCCCATTTGAAGGTAATGAACCAATGAATGAAAAACTTACCATTTTGAGAGTTTACACTTCTTATCTAGTGGAGAGATTCCATTTTTTGGGTGAGAGACCCTAGGGGAGAGATTCCCCACCCTTCCCTCTCTTAATCTCTCTTTTTCACTCCACTTTCTCTCTCCTCCACACCCAATTTCAAAAATTTTCTCTCTCCTCCCTTCCCAACCACCACTCTTGTTAGCGCAGCAGGAGTGATATAGAAGGGGGGGATGAATAGATCACTCCCAATTTGTAAAAACTTAGGCGGAAAATAAATTCTACTGCTTACGCCCCTCCTTAATCAGCACACAGAGAAATGCAAATGCAGTCACCAAGCAAGGCAGTATAAGTAAATGAGAATAAAGAACCGATCACATGGAAGCAAAGAGACAAGCAGATGGAGAGCGCAGATACTAACAGCAAACCACAGAGGAGGCACTCGGTTTTTAGGTGGTTCGATTGCAGTTCGCAATCTACATCCACCCCTCACTCCAACTAGAATGAGGATTCCATTAGACAAGGCTAGATCACTGCAGACTCAGTCTACGAACAACATGCTGCCACACAGCTTGAACAACCAAGGGAAACAAATCCCTCAAACAAGCTCTGCTACCCACAGAGCTTGAAACCTGTTCCAGCTACCAGCTAGAACAGAAACGGAGACACCTCTCCCCTCCTCCACACACCGGAGGGAACCTGCTAAGGACAACCTGTCACTAGCAACACCAGAGATCACCGATCTCTCTTCCTCCGTAACTCAGAGGGAAACTGGAGTAATACTCCCTTCCTCCACACACCGGAGGGGAACCAATTCGAATCCGAAGGATGAACAAATACTGAAAAGAGAACAAAATAGAAAGAAAGACAACCGAAGAAGCAGTCGGTTCAGAAACCAATACAAATGTAGCTTTAAAGGAAGCAATTCATCAAACCACAGACACTGCTCTCTCTCTCGAACATACTTCTCTTAGATCTGGAACTCTCTACTCTTTTTCTTTTCTGGATCGTGCAAACTCACACCAATGGCTTCTGCTTTTTTTTTTCTTTTCACGATCTAACTTCTACTGAAGGATGAAGCTTCACATTTATAGCAGATTTTGGGCGTGTGGCTGCCAGGTTCCCACCCATGAACTTTTTGCCAGATCATTTGAATTTCGACCACATGGCAGCATCCTGACTGGGTTGCCATCCACGTGTCACGTTCCTGGTGTCTTGGATCACGTGCCAGGTACCAACCTCGGATCACGTGCCCAATCATCAACCTGAATCGCCTGCAGACAGACAGATGGAATGTATAGACTTAGTTAGTTCAGGCTATTCAACACGAGTGTATATACTTCAGAAACATCAACTGAGTAAGTGTGTACAACGTGAGAGAGTGTATAGACTTAATGAACAAGCGCATGAATGGCAGTGTATAGACATATGAACAAGTGCATGAATGGCAGTGTATAGACATATGAACAAGTGCATGAATGGTAGTGTATAGGCTTATGATGAACAATGCAAACGAGCCTTACCAATGTGTACACTTTACAAAGCTCAGCCACTGTGTAGACTTCACGAAGCCTAACTAGTGTACAGACTTGTAACGTGTGTGCTGTGAGCACTGAAGGCTCAAGTTATAACAACAGAATGTATAGAGTTGTGGTCGGACAACTCAATGTGTGGACTTGAAGCAAGAGGCCAGTGTTCAGACTTTGAGGAAGCGATGTACTGTATGCAATGTACAGACTTGATAGAGTAAGACTCTTAATAAGACGGTGAACATTGTATTGACTTGATGCCCAACGGTGATGTACAGACTTTGACAAGCTTGAGCCAATGTCTAGACTGTGCCAGAGTGAGACGATGCATGAGACACTCGGCTGTACAGACTTGCAAAGTCCTGAATGAGACGATCGGCTGTGTGACCGATGTACAGACTCTGAATGTAAAGGCAGTCTGTATAGACTTGAATCGCTTGAAGCGATGTACATACTTGGTGAAGCTCAAGCAGTGTATAGACTTGTGAATGCTTCAGCGTTGTACAGACATTGAAGAATCACTGTGAATGTATAGACTTGTGAAGGCTTCAGCGTTGTACAGACATTGAAGAACCACTGTGAATGTATAGACTTGATGAACCACTGTGGATGTATGGACTTGAGCGAATGAAGCCGATGTACAGACTTGCCTAAGACGCAGCATGAGACGTTGGCTAAGACGGACGATGTACAGACTTTGAAGAGCAGTTCAATGTATAGACTTGAAGCCCCTGAGCTAATGTATAGACTTCACGCTGTACAGGCTTTGAGCTTTGATCGGTTGAGCAGAATGCAATGTACACACTTAGCGATGTATATACTTGGCCAGGAAAGCGTAGGGAAATGTATGAGTGTATGGACTTGGCCAAGCGTAGGAAAAGATGTGGAGTGTACACACTTGGTGAAACAAAGTCTAGTGTATAGACTTGATGCCTTGAAGGCAATGTACAGACTTGGACTCAAGGAATGTACATACTTAGCATGAAGACTGCCAGTCGATGTATAGACTTGGCTGAAGCTATCTCTGAAGCAATGTTCAGACTTTGTGCAATGTATGAACTTTAGTGTGTGCGAGCCTGCTGACTAGCAATGTGTAGACTTTGAGTGAGTAAAGCAGGCGTTGTACAGACTATGCAAACATGACACTGGGCGATGTATAGACTTACACTATCGGATGTGTAGACTTCATGAGAATGCAGCAGCCAGTGTATAGACGTGAAGCTTGATAATCCAGTGTATAGAGTTGAACTGTACAGACTTTGGCAATGTGCAGACTTAACTGGTCGGGCAGTGTACAGACTTAGAATATTAAGACCAATGTATAGACTTCAGTTAGAAGGTGCCCGATGTACAGACTAGAAGAATATATGCCAATGTACAGACTTAATAGACCAAGCTGGTGTATAGACTTTGGTACCCAAGCTATCAATGCTCTGATGCGTCGACCCACCCTTGCTGATGAGTCGACCCACTACTGTCCATATTAACCAAACAATGTAGATAGATGAAATAATGGAACAGCATATGAACTGAACTCACTTAGGTGATGAACCAGCATAAATCTAGAGATAGAAGATTGGTTTATAGTGTGAGACATCATCAAAACCATAGGGATGCAACAATCTCCCACTTTTTGATGATGAAAACACTATGAATCAAGCAATATCAAGGTTCAACAAGAGATTTATATCAGCTGCAATAAACATATTAAATTCAAGGCATGCTCATGCAGATGAATTATACATTCCCTACAACACACTCTCATCTCCCCCACAACTCATAAACATATCTTCCCCAAAGCAACATGACTCCCCCAAAGCTCAAGACAAATCCAAGACTCACTGATATTGCAGAACTTCTCTCCCCCTTTGACATCAGCAAAAAGAACTACAGAATGTATGACAGTGCTGGAAACATGAAGAATAAGGGCAGTAACTTCTTAGTGCAGACAGTCACTAGTAGGTCTTAAGAGAATAAGTGAGGTTCTAATCTCAAGAGAAGATTCTTTAAACTCCAGTACACAATAGAGAAGTAGAATAATAGACAAGTATATCAGCATACATAGTGGATGATTTAGAGCAGGAGTTAACAAGTATGGCCAGATATAGCTAATCATTCAACTATCCCACAAGACAGCAAGAGACTAAATCAGAGAGGTGTTCTCAAGGTATTGAGAACAAGCAATCCATTAGTTGCATAACAACAAGGAATTTTTTGTTGGAGATTATTTTCAAGAAGATCAATGAGTAAATTGGTAGTTCACTCCTTTGACATTAGAGAGACACCTTGATTAGAGGCCTGAATCCCCAGTTACTCAGAGTGAGTACCTCATTACTTCCCCCCCCCCTTTTTTATATTAAGGAACAGAGTTAGTAACTGTGGCTTTTGACATGAGGAAACACCTTGATTAGAGGCCAGAGTCCCCAGTTACTCACCAGCAAGCCACCATTGCTCTGTGATGTCTTTTCATTCATTTTAAGCATTTGACACCTCATGACATGGGAGAAATATTCATTTCATTGATGAAGCTCCCAGTTTCTCAGTGATCAAAACAGAATATTTTTGTTCAGTTAAGCCCTTGAGTTAAAGAGATAGAATGATTGAAAACAATACCAGAAGGACTATTTCTTGAATTGAGTCTTGAAGTCTAGATTTCAAGTTGATTGTGTCAGATATCAAGACATACAGGTTTTGGCCTGAACCAGAATCAATGACAATGTAGGAAGATATACTTTATGCAATTAGTCCAGATCTCTGAAGGAGTACCAAAGGAAAGATTCTAACTGAATATTAGAGTCACTGACTTATAGACTTAAGAGATAAGTGACACTCTACTGTCTGAGAGAACCACACTAGATCAGTCATGCAAGACCAGCAAAGTTACACATCTGGACAGCCCTTTTGAATCTGTCAAAGAACTTCTCTTCTCACATTACAACTCAGCTCCCCCTAAGAAATAGCATTTCTGAAAGCTAACCAGTAAGCATTCTGAACTCCCCCTTAAACCAGCATGAAAGAGGGCTAAACATCAGACAAACACAACTCCCCCTCACAACAAGAACAGGCTTCATAATTAAGACAATTTGTATAAGCCTAATACTCTTCTCAATGTGGTGAATTTTTCATTATCCAGAGGTTTTGTGAATATGTCAGCAATCTAATTATCTGTGCCTACATGAATCAGTTCAAAGTTATTCTTAGACACCTCATCTCTTATAAAATGATGTCTTATCTCTATGTGTTTGGTTCGTGAATGCAAAATAGGATTTTTAGCAATATTGATGGCACTAGTATTATCACAGTAAATTGGTGTGCACCCCAGGTCTACTTGGTTGTCCTGAAGCTGGTGTTTAATCCATATTACTTATGTTCCACAACTCCCTACAGCCACATATTCAGCTTCTGCAGTGAAGAGGGCCACAGAATGTTGTTTCTTGGAGCCCCAAGACACTAAACACCCACCCAAAAATTCACAATGGCCACTAGTGCTTTTCCTGTCTAGTTTGCAGCCTGCATAGTCAGCATCTGTGTATGCTGCTAAGTTAAGTGTGTGAGATGCAGGAAACCATAAACCAAGAGAATGAGTAGCTGACAAATATCTGAAGATTCTTTTAACTGCAGCTGAGTGTAATTCAGTAGGTCTAGACTGATACCTTGCATACATTCCTACACTGAATTATATATCTGGTCTAGAGGCTGTCAAGTAAAGAAGTGATCCAATCATACCTCAATAAAGTTTGGCATTTACTTCTTTACCTGTCTCATCTGCATCCAATGAGGTATTGGTGCCCATGGGTGTTGTAATGTGCTTTAAGTTTTCCATACCAAACCTCTTGAACAGTTCCATTGTGTATTTGGTTTGGTTGATGAAACACCCATCCTCTAGCTACTGTACCTGCAATCCAAGGAAGTATTTTAGTTCACCAACCAAGCTCATTTCGAATTCAGCAGACAGCATGGTAGAAAATTCATCACATAGTTCATGCTTACTTGATCCAAATACAATGTCATCTACATATACCTGAACTATGATAAGATCTCTATTTATGCCCTTGGTGAATAAAGTTTGATCAACTTTACCTCTTTTGTAGCCCTTGCTGATCAGAAATTCAGACAATCTTTCATACCATGCTCTTGGAGCCTACTTTTGACCATACAAGGCTTTGTTTAACCTGAAAACTTGGTTAGGTTGAGGAGAGTATTGAAATCCAGGAGGTTGTTCAACAAAAACTTCTTCTTTAATGACTCCATTTAAAAAGCCACTTTTAACATCCATTTGTTGGAGTTTTATATTCTTTGAGCAAACAAAGGCAAGCAACAATCTTATAGCTTCCATCCTAGCAACAGGTGCATAGGATTCATCAAAGTCTACACCGAATTCCTGACAGTAGCCTTTGGCTACTAATCTGGCCTTATTCCTTGAGATAATTCCATCTTCATTCATCTTATTTTTGAACACCCACTTGGTTCCTATGATATTAATACCATCTGGTCTTGGGACAAGCTCCCAGACATTATTCCTTTCAAACTGACCTAATTCCTCACACATAGCATTGACCCAAGCTTGATCAGCCAAGGCCTCTTCTACTGTTTTGGGTTCAATTTGTGAGACTAAAGTAATTAAGTCATCATTATTCACATTTCTAAAGTGAGACCTAGTCCGAAGAGGATCTTCAGGATTGCCTATGACTTTATCTAATGGATGGTCTTTAAGAAATCTAATATTTGTTGAAGACTCACCTGTTTCTCTTGGCCCTTCCTGATTGGGGGAATTTGTTTCTCCACTCGGCTGAGTCTTCTCTTCTTCCTGTTGATCTTCTAGAAAATCCCCACCATGATTGGAATTCCTGTCAAGATTTTCAACATTAGAAACATCTTTCTTTTCACTAAAAAGGATGTGTGGAGACTCTTCCACTTTCTGATCTGATATGTTAAATACCCTATATGCCCTTGACACTTCAGAGTAACCCAAGAATATTCCAGGTGTGCTTTTGGCTTCAAACTTGTCTAAATCTTTCTTATCATTGTTATGAATAAAATATTTTGCTCCAAAAATTCTGAAATGAAACAAGTTTGGTTTCTTACCTTTTAGAAGCTCATAGGGTGTTTTCTTGTGAATGGGTCTTACCATGGCCCTGTTGATTATGTAAGTTGCTGTATTGGCCGCTTCTGCCCAAAACCTTCTAGGTAATTTACTTTCAATCAACATGGTTCGGGCCATCCCCACAACAGTTCTATTTCTTCTCTCCACAATCCCATTCTGTTCAGGTGTCTTGGGAGAGGAAAACCTGTGAGTTAGTCCTTCTTTTTCACAGAGATCAGTAAACATGGAGTTTTCAAACTCACCTCCATGGTCAGAATGAATAGAACAGACCTTGTACTTCCCTTCTTGTTTGACCTTATTGAAAAATAGATTAAACTTTTGAAATGCATCACTCTTATTTGCTAAGAAAAATATCCATGAATATCTAGAGAAGTCATCTATGATGACATAGCCAAACATGTTTCCAGTAAGACTCTGAGTTCTAGTGGGACCGAAAAGGTCCGTATGAAGAAGTTCCATTGGTCTAGAAGACAATGGCTCAGATCTTAATTTAAAGGAATTTTTGGTCTGTTTGCCTAGAGCACAGGCATCACATGCTTTTGATATTGAGTTGAATTTAATTCTAGGCATGCCTCTAACTAAATCATACTTGACCAATTTATTTAAAGTTGTAAAGCTAGCATGACCTAGACGTCTATGCCATTCAAAAGCATCATTTTCAGAGTTGGCAGATAAGCAAGTAGTAGATTCAGATTTTTCATCTAAGTCTACAATGTAGACATTATTAATCCTGTTGGCTACAAATTTAACCACATCAGAATTTGTTTCAAGGATTTTGCATGAACTATCATCAAATACAACCCTGTGACCCCTGTCACATAACTGACTAATGCTAATCAGGTTGTGTTGAAGCCCTTCCACAAGTAAGACTTTTTCAATGGAGTTTGTGGAAGACTTACCTACTGTACCAACTCCAATTATTTTACCTTTGTTCTTTCCTCCAAACTTGACCAGACCCCCTGGCTTCATCTCTATCTTGCTAAACTTGGATCGGTCTCCTGTCATATGGCTGGAGTAGCCACTGTCGAGGTACCACTTATTGTCTTCAGCTGCCAGGCCGACCTACACAAATACATCAAGCAGAGTGATTTGGAACCCAAGATGAGTTGGGTCCAAGGACATTGTTCAAATCTCTGATCAAGTGTTTAGGTATCCAGATTTGCTTCAGCATGGTTTTCTCTGGCACCTTCCTTTCTAGTTTATTAAAGTTGAATCCAGCTGAACTGGAGAAGTGGGTTCTATTCCATTCATTAGTCTTCCTATTCCTAGGAAATTTCCTGTAGGCTTGTTGATTAACATATTTTTGACCATGAAAGTTATTTTTCCAGTAGGTCCTATTTGGACCCATCTGATTGTTGTAATTCCAGCTCTTATTCTGATTTACTTTCTTGGTCCATCTACCATTTGTGTTCTGGTGAGTGGGCTTAGTGTTATTCTTCATAAAATCCATTCCCATCTTAAATGGTTGTCCAGTACTGGTTTTTGTGTTTTCTTTAGGTCTTTGAATTTCTTTAGAGCTGTTTGAGCTGGATGGTGTGTCCAGCTTCTCTTTTCCCTTCTCTAGGCAGAAGGTGATAGTCTTGAATTGCAAGGGTCTCTTGTTGGTTGGGTCATAGCCTAGACCTTCCTTATTGAAATTGACCCTAGTCCCTAGTATAGCATCTAAACTAGTCTTTCCTTGGACAAACTTTTCTAAGACTTTCTGTTTGTCTTCCAGCTCCTTTTGAAGGGACTCAGAATTTTTTAGGAGTTCAGCATTTACTTTCTTCACAGCCTCATATTTCTCTGAATTCACTCTAATTTCATTCATGCTTTCTTCAATTTTAGTTTTGAATTCATAGAGCTGTTTTTGACTTTCTTGAATTTCTCCCTTGAGCTTATCATTTTCTTTCCTTAGTGAGGTCATTTCTTCTAGTTGTTCTTTTAGCTTCTCATTTTCCTCACAGACCAGAGTTTGTTCTTCAACATTTGTGTTAAATTTTCTTTTCAGAACTCTGTGCTCTTTACTAAGAGAATTAAATTTATCTAACAATTCACCATAAGCATCCTCCCAGTCATCAATTGAGAAATTTTCAAAAATATTTATTACCTCCTCTTCACTGTTTGCCATAAGGTAAATTCCATCTTCATATTCTTCTGAGGAAGCATCTTCGGGGTCTTCTTCTTCCTCGCTCCATGTGCAGACCATCGCCTGTGGCTTCTTTTTCTTCTGCACCTTTATGTTTTTCTTCTGAAGATAGGGACCCTTCTTCTGGAGGTCTGGGCATTCGCCTTTCATGTGTCCCTGTTTGTTACAATTAAAACAAGTTAGTCTCTTAGGATTTCTATCCCTGTAACTAGTAAATTCAGCACTCTTGTTGAAAGAGTGTGGCTTCTTCTTCCTAAAGGTCTTTCCCTTTTTCTTCAAAAATTTTCTGAACTGTCTAGTGAGCATAGCCTGCTCCTCCTGGTCGAGATTTGACAAACCTTCAAGCTTGGACTCGGACTCGGGGCTACTGCTGCTGCTCCCGCTGTTGTTACCCTTGTTGCGGGAAGCTCTTAGAGCTACATTTTTACCCTTCCTCTCACTTCCTTCTCCACCTCCTTGGAAATTCATCTCATAGGTCATAAGAGATCCTGAGTTCATTCACAGTCAAGATAGTCAAATCTTTTGACTCCTCAATCACAATGGCCTTAGTGTGCCATGCCAGGGATAAAGATCTAAGGATTTTCCTGACTATATCTGCCTCAGCAAGATCCTTCCCTAGCCCTTTAAGTGTGTTTGTGATCAAAGATAACCTGGCATACATTTCAGTTATATTCTCATCTGCATTCATCTTAAACATTTTATACTTAGAAGTGTAGAGGTTTACGTTTGAGGATTTCACTTGAGTTGTACCTTCATAGATCAATTGCAGCTCATCCCACATTCGCTTGGCAGTCTTGTAGGCAGATATACGGGCATACTCCTCTAGATGAACAGCACACTGGATGATGTTCAGCGCCGTCCAGTTGAGTGAAGAGAGCTTGACGTGGTCATCTGTCCAAGCGTCCTCGTTTGGTGGCAGATCATCTGGCCCCACCGTAATTACTCTCCACAGTTTATGGCTCTGAGCCCTGATGAACACTTCCATCCTGTTCTTCCAAAATAGATAGTTACTACCATCAAAATACGGAGGGCGACTAATGGATTGACCTTCGACCATGAAGGTTCTAGGACCACTAGCATTTCCTTGACCGTTCGTCCACACGGCGTAAACCTGCTCTGATACCAATTGTTAGCACAGTAGGAGTGATATAGAAGGGGGGGATGAATAGATCACTCCCAATTTGTAAAAACTTAGGCGGAAAATAAATTCTACTGCTTACGCCCCTCCTTAATCCGCACACAGAGAAATGCAAATGCAATCACCAAGCAAGGCAGTATAAGTAAATGAGAATAAAGAACCGATCACATGGAAGCAAAGAGACAAGCAGATAGAGAGCGCAGATACTAACAGCAAACCACAGAGGAAGCACTCAGTTTTTAGGTGGTTCGATTGCAGTCCGCAATCTACATCCACCCCTCACTCCAACTAGAATGAGTATTCCACTAGACAAGGCTAGATCACTGCAGACTCAGTCTGCGAACAACATGCTGCCACACAGCTTGAACAACCAAGGGAAACAAATCCCTCAAATAAGCTCTGCTACCCACAGAGCTTGAAACCTGTTCCAGCTACCAGCTAGAACAGAAATGGAGAAATCTCTCCCTTCCTCCACACACCGGAGGGAACCTGCTAAGGACAACCTGTCACTAGCAACACCAGAGATCACCGATCTCTCTTCCTCTGCAACTCAGAGGGAAACTGGAGTAATACTCCCTTCCTCCACACACCGGAGGGCAACCAATTCGAATCAGAAGGATGAACAAATACTGAAAAGAGAACAAAATAGAAAGAAAGACAACCGAAGAAGCAGTCGGTTCAGAAACCAATACAAATGTAGCTTCAAAGGAAGCAATTCATCAAACCACAGACACTGCTCTCTCTCTCGAACATACTCCTATCAGATCTGGAACTCTCTGCTCTTTTTCTTTTCTGGATCGTGCAAACTCACACCAATGGCTTCTGCTTTTTTTCTTCTTTTCACGATCTAACTTCTACTGAAGGATGAAGCTTCACATTTATAGCAGATTTTGGGCATGTGGCTGCCAGGTTCCCGCCCATGAACTTTTTGCCAGATCATTTGAATTTCGACCACAAGGCAGCATCCTGACTGGGTTGCCATCCACGTGTCACGTTCCTGGTGTCTTGGATCACGTGCCAGGTGCCAACCTCGGATCACGTGCCCAATCATCAACCTGAATCGCCTGCAGACAGACAGATGGAATGTATAGACTTAGTTAGTTCAGGCTATTCAACACGAGTGTATATACTTCAGAAACATCAACTGAGTAAGTGTGTACAACGTGAGAGAGTGTATAGACTTAATGAACAAGCGCATGAATGGCAGTGTATAGACATATGAACAAGTGCACGAATGGCAGTGTATAGACATATGAACAAGTGCATGAATGGTAGTGTATAGGCTTATAATGAACAATGCAAACGAGCCTTACCAATGTGTACACTTTACAAAGCTCAGCCACTGTGTAGACTTCACGAAGCCTAACCAGTGTACAGACTTGTAACGTGTGTGCTGTGAGCACTGAAGGCTCAAGTTATAACAACAGAATGTATAGAGTTGTGGTCGGACAACTCAATGTGTGGACTTGAAGCAAGAGGCCAGTGTTCAGACTTTGAGGAAGCGATGTACTGTATGCAATGTACAGACTTGATAGAGTAAGACTCTTAATAAGACGGTGAACATTGTATTGACTTGATGCCCAACGGTGATGTACAGACTTTGACAAGCTTGAGCCAATGTATAGACTGTGCCAGAGTGAGACGATGCATGAGACGCTCGGCTGTACAGACTTGCAAAGTCCTGAATGAGACGATTGGTTGTATGACCGATGTAGAGACTCTGAATGTAAAGGCAGTCTGTATAGACTTGAATCGCTTGAAGCGATGTACAGACTTGGTGAAGCTCAAGCAGTGTATAGACTTGTGAAGGCTTCAGCGTTGTACAGACATTGAAGAACCACTGTGAATGTATAGACTTGTGAAGGCTTCAGCGTGGTACAGACATTGAAGAACCACTGTGAATGTATAGACTTGATGAACCACAGTGGATGTATGGACTTGAGCGAATGAAGCCGATGTACAGACTTGCCTAAGACGCAGCATGAGACGCTGGCTGAGACGGACGCTGTACAGACTTTGAAGAGCAGTTCAATGTATAGACTTGAAGCCCCTGAGCTAATGTATAGACTTCACGCTGTACAGACTTTGAGCTTTGATCGTTTGAGCAGAATGCAATGTACACACTTAGCGATGTATATACTTGGCCAGGAAAGCGTAGGGAAATGTATGAGTGTATGGACTTGGCCAAGCGTAGGAAAAGATGTGGAGTGTACACACTTGGTGAAACAAAGTCCAATGTATAGACTTGATGCCTTGAAGGCAATGTACAGACTTGGACTCAAGGAATGTACATACTTAGCATGAAGACTGCCAGTCGATGTATAGACTTGGCTGAAGCTATCTCTGAAGCAATGGTCAGACTTTGTGCAATGTATGAACTTTAGTGTGTGCGAGCCTGCTGACTAGCAATGTGTAGACTTTGAGTGAGTAAAGCAGGCGTTGTACAGACTATGCAAACATGACACTGGGCGATGTATAGACTTACACTATCGGATGTGTAGACTTCATGAGAATGCAGCAGCCAGTGTATAGACGTGAAGCTTGACAATCCAGTGTATAGAGTTGAACTGTACAGACTTTGGCAATGTGCAGACTTAACTGGTCGGGCAGTGTACAAACTTAGAATATTAAGACCAATGTATAGACTTCAGTTAGAAGGTGCCCGATGTACAGACTAGAAGAATATATGCCAATGTACAGACTTAATAGACCAAGCTGGTGTATAGACTTTGGTACCCAAGCTATCAATGCTCTGATGCGTCGACCCACCCTTGCTGATGAGTCGACCCACTACTGTCCATATTAACCAAACAGTGTAGATAGATGAAATAATGGAACAGCATATGAACTGAAGTCACTTAGGTGATGAACCAGCATAAATCTAGAGATAGAAGATTGGTTTATAGTGTGAGACATCATCAAAACCATAGGGATGCAACAATCTCCCACTTTTTGATGATGAAAACACTATGAATCAAGCAATATCAAGGTTCAACAAGAGATTTATATCAGCTGCAATAAACATATTAAATTCAAGGCATGCTCATGCAGATGAATTATACATTCCCTACAACATACTCTCATCTCCCCCACAACTCATAAACATATCTTCCCCAAAGCAACATGACTCCCCCAAAGCTCAAGACAAATCCAAGACTCACTGATATTGCAGAACTTCTCTCCCCCTTTGACATCAGTAAAAAGAACTACAGAATGTATGACAGTGCTGGAAACATGAAGAATAAGGGCAGTAACTTCTTAGTGCAGACAGTCACTAGTATGTCTTAAGAGAATAAGTGAGGTTCTAATCTCAAGAGAAGATTCTTTAAACTCCAGTACACAATAGAGAAGTAGAATAATAGACAAGTATATCAGCATACATAGTGGATGATTTAGAGCAGGAGTTAACAAGTATGGCCAGATATAGCTAATCATTCAACTATCCCACAAGACAGTAAGAGACTAAATCAGAGAGGTGTTCTCAAGGTATTGAGGACAAGCAATCCATTAGTTGCATAACAACAAAGAATTTTTTGTTGGAGATTATTTTCAAGAAGATCAATGAGTAAATTGGTAGTTCACTCCTTTGACATTAGAGAGACACCTTGATTAGAGGCCTGAATCCCCAGTTACTCAGAGTGAGTACCTCATTACTTCCCCCCCCCTTTTTTTATATTAAGGAACATAGTTAGTAACTGTGGCTTTTGACATGAGGAAACACCTTGATTAGAGGCCAGAGTCCCCAGTTACTCACCAGCAAGCCACCATTGCTCTGTGATGTCTTTTCATTCATTTTAAGCATTTGACACCTCATGACATGGGAGAAATATTCATTTCATTGATGAAGCTCCCAGTTTCTCAGTGATCAAAACAGAATATTTTTGTTCAGTTAAGCCCTTGAGTTAAAGAGATAGAATGATTGAAAATAATACCAGAAGGACTATTTCTTGAATTGAGTCTTGAAGTCTAGATTTCAAGTTGATTGGGTCAGATATCAAGACATACAGGTTTTGGCCTAAACCAGAATCAATGACAATGTAGGAAGATATACTTTATGCAATTAGTCCAGATCTCTGAAGGAGTACCAAAGGAAAGATTCTAACTGGATATTAGAGTCACTGACTTATAGACTTAAGAGATAAGTGACACTCTACTGTCTGAGAGAACCACACTAGATCGGTCATGCAAGACCAGCAAAGTTACACATCTGGACAGCCCTTTTGAATCTGTCAAAGAACTTCTCTTCTCACATTACAACTCAGCTCCCCCTAAGAAATAGCATTTCTGAAAGCTAACCAGTAAGCATTCTGAACTCCCCCTTAAACCAGCATGAAAGAGGGCTAAACATCAGACAAACACAACTCCCCCTCACAACAAGAACAGGCTTCATAATTAAGATAATTTGTATAAGCCTAATACTCTTCTCAATGTGGTGAATTTTTCATTATCCAGAAGTTTTGTGAATATGTCAGCAATCTGATTATCTGTGCCTACATGAATCAGTTCAAAGTTATTCTTAGACACATCATCTCTTATAAAATGATGTCTTATCTCTATGTGTTTGGTTCGTGAATGCAAAATAGGATTTTTAGCAATATTGATGGCACTAGTATTATCACAGTAAATTGGTGTGCACCCCGGGTCTACTTGGTAGTCCTGAAGCTGGTGTTTAATCCATATTACTTGTGTTCCACAACTCCCTACAGCCACATATTCAGCTTCTGTAGTGGAGAGGGCCACAGAATGTTGTTTCTTGGAGCCCCAAGACACTAAACACCCACCCAAAAATTCACAATGGCCACTAGTACTTTTCCTGTCTAGTTTGCAGCCTGCATAGTCAGCATCTGTGTATGCTGCTAAGTTAAGTGTGTGAGATGCAGGAAACCATAAACCAAGAGAATGAGTAGCTGATAAATATCTGAAGATTCTTTTGACTACAGCTGAGTGTAATTCAGTAGGTCTAGACTGATACCTTGCATACATTCCTACACGGAACTGTATATCTGGTCTAGAGGCTGTCAAGTAAAGAAGTGATCCAATCATACCTCGATAAAGTTTGGCATTTACTTCTTTACCTGTCTCATCTACATCCAATGAGGTATTGGTGCCCATGGGTGTTGTAATGTGCTTTAAGTTTTCCATACCAAACCTCTTGAACAGTTCCATTACTCAATCCCCTAGTCCCAAGAGAGCTTCCACCAATCCTAGCTCCACCTCCCAACCCCCAACTACCCCACCCACTTCCCCAAGCACCCTTCCCACTACCCAAAGCATCCCTCCACCTTCCCAAGGCACCTCTTCCCATCCCCAAGTCCACCATTGATCACCCCACATTAAAGGAAATTCAAACTCACATGCCCTCCACCCACTTGTGCCCCCCCCCACCTTCCTCCTTCTCCCTTCAAGCCCAAATTCATAGCTCCTCCTCCCACCACCTGTTAGACCCCCTTCCAGACCCTATTCTTCCCCTCCCACACCTTAGAACACCCCCTGCTAGACCCCCTCACAGCCAGGGTTCTCCCCACACTCATCCACCTCCATTTCCCCTCCCATATACCCCATTTCCCCCCACCATCTTCAACCTCCAGTTTTCAGTTCGCCGGCAGCATAAGAGTAGCAGTTTGCAGAGGTGACCCCGACCACATCCTAGAGAATCTGAAGGCCCAAGAGGTATCCACATAAGCGTCTACCTGTCTTCTTAGAGGAACTTCGATTGACGTCCGTGGGCTAGAGTTATCATTTTTCTCCCTCGGGTACGCGGTTCTGCTTCCCACAGCCTGCACCGACCTGTCATCAGTGTTCAGAGTCGCCTGGTCTTCTCCGGCATCATTTGACTTCCCCGTCAGTTTTGCTACGAAGAGGATTCGTCCGCGATTCCAACGACTCCAACGGTGCTCGATTCCAAGTTTGGGATCTGTCGGGGCGTTCTCTGCAGCCTGCTGTAAGAAGCTTGGAGCTGCTAGTCCAAGAATCTGGTGCTGTGTTCAAACCTCCACCGAGGCCAGCAGCGGCTCCAGAAGAATTCAAAAAAATTCATAGGTGTTCCAGTACCAGTCCCGAAGAGTTTCCCACAGGTCCCGCCATCATAAAAAATTTTGAGCAAGTTCTGCAGCAGCAACATCGACTATCTGTCCCTGTTCAGAGAGAGTAGGCAGAACCGGTGTCTTCACCTCTTCATTACTTTTAGCCCTAGTTTCCCATCCCCGCTTGGCCGGATGAAGGCCCCTCCCTGTGTGGAAGTAGTGTTTGGATGTAACTATCATATTCCCTTCCCCACGATCCCCCCCTTGCATGGGGTGTAGTGTTGTAATAGCTTAAACAGGTCAAGCTACCCCGGCGCGGCGTGTGGGGAACCCACGCTTCCCCGCTCGCCCTCGTCTCCGAGCGGGACCGGTTTCTTCAAACCGGTCGAGTGAGTGCTCCAAAACTTTGCTCTAATTCATGCTTGTTCTTTCAATATTAGTTCATAAACTCCGCTGGCCGTGACGAGAGCCCGATCCTTAAGCTCATTTGCTATAAGTGATCATCGTGGGAAGAGAGTGGAACCCGTGCCCTTTGGCACTTCGTCGGACCCTTGATTTGGGCAGCCATACCCTTGGGGAATCAAACCTTGGCCTTGCTGGCCCTCTACCAGCAAGGGCCCAGCCCACACAACCTCCCCTCGGCATTGCCAAGTTACCCCGGGTCTTAGTGAGCATCGGGTGAGCGGTTGCCATTATCGGTCCGTTTTGAATGCTTAATTGTGCTTGCTTGTTGAGTTCTAGGTTGTGTCACATCACAGTAGCCTCTTCAATGCCGGAAGGATCGAAGATACTGGGTCCCCTCCAAATTTCTACTTCCGGAAAGGGAGCCGGCTCCTCTCCTTGAAAGAGGATGATTCATTCTGGGTCGAAAGTGGACGGGTGAAGGGGTAGCTCGGGAACCTTTCCACGACCTCTACCGCGTCCCCGGCCGCGACCTCGGCCATGATCGGTGTGCTCTGGAGCTGGCTGTACCCCAAGAGGGGCAATGGTTCTTTGTCTTGTCCGGGAGGCTACTGGCTCGCCCTACCGAGAAGCGTTGATATTGTCAGGAGGTGGGATGGCCACCATGTTGTAGGTGCAGCCTCGAAGCATTTCTTCTAGCTACTTTGTTGTGATCTCTTTGCCTTTATAGCACAAGGAGAGCTCATCTGGGATCAAGAGCCTTTCGCCGTTCTTGAGCTTCTGCATCATCTCTTGGACTCAATTTCTGAGGTAGGCTCGTTTCTGCATTTCTTCCCATGGGATATAGCTATCGAGCGGGAGAGCCCCAGTAGGACGGGGAGGATCATATTCCTCTAGGTCATCATTGAGCTGCTAGAGCCTCTGGAGAGGTGTCGGCTCGGCCGTGGATTGAAGGGCGACTGCTTGTTCAGCTTGTTTCTTGAGCCGCCTTCTGAGGTTCTTCCTCCTATTTTTCTCTTATCTCTTGGCAATAGCGGTCTCCAAGGGAGTAGGGAGGAGAGGTGCTGGAGACGGAGTTGATAAATTCCGAGGAGGGTGTCCCCATGGTAGTGCCTTGGTGGGGCGAGGTCGATGACTCTTCTTCGCCCGAATTTCGATCCAGGCGCCTTCCGCTTGTTGTATCTGGAAGGTGGCGTTGATCACCTGCTCGATTACCTCGAGCGGCAATTCTTGGTATGGCGGAATACTAGGACTGGCGTTCGATGACGTGTGCATGGTTTGGTGTCTTACCCGTGGTGGCGACAGGAGCTTACGAAGAGTGGGTTGACTGGAGCAAGCGTCCGAAGACTTATGCACTATTTAATGCCTTAACCGCGGTGGCGACAGCTTTTATTGAGAAGCGGACCGAGGGATATGCTTGTTGTCCTGCTCCTTAGCCTTGCATTTGTGATCACACTTAGGGCCGGGCCTAGCGACAACTGATGGCGCCGCAGGATATGGTTGCTCTGCACTGTTACCCCGACTCTGCCGACCGACTGAGCCTTGTGGTGGTGGGCCCGCCGCTTGAATCGAAGCCGCTGAAGACTCCGAAGATATCTTCTTCGTACTTTGGAGTGTGTGTTGACACCCAAAATATACCAGAAGAGACCAAAGTAAATTCATAGCTTTGAAGACCAGTCGAGGGTGCGGCTCCTGTTCCATCCCTGAAAGTTCCGAGAATCAGAATAGAAGAGACCCACTATTCCTAACACTTTGTTCGGCTAAAGCCATCCCGGACTAGGCCGCTGTCCAATACGGCTATCATTCAGGTAGTCGGGCTGATAAAACCATACCAACATTTAGGCAATCATCTGTCTGCTAAGAAAGGGATGCTAAGATAATTCTGATTCTCCGACGGTGGGATGCACAGTGCCTCACATGTGTTTGTGAATGCAAGGTGTTAAACAAGCCCCATCAAGTCTTAATATATATGCCAAGAAGCCCACTGTCGGAAGAGGCCCATTAGGTGGATCCTGTGCCGAATGATAGGAAAATGGGCCAAGCCCAAATGTGAACTGAGACGCGCCGAGGGCTGCCCACGCCGGGAAGATGGATGCTGGCGCGCCGGGAAGCTCAGGCCGAGAGAATGAGGGTCATCCCTCTATAAGAAGGCTGCCCTTCGAAGAAAAAGAAAAAAAGGCAACAGAGAAGGGAGGGGCAACAGAGAAAAAAAAGAAGGAAAAGAAAAGAGGGTGGAAGGAGATAGAAGAGTTAGCCACTAAAAGAAAGGGGAAGCTCGAGAGCCCTCCATAGAAGCTGAATAAAAGAGAGGGGCAGAGGCTCGAAGGAAGAGGCCAGGTGGGGTGTGCCGTTCGACGTCCTGAGCAGCTGCAGCTCCTCTTCCACCTTTCTCCTCTGTCTGAATACTGCTCCCCCTTCTCATTTGTATCTCTGCTTTCTAGCATCTCTGCTCCCGTAGCACTGAATGCCAATGTAACCCTGTCCTCAGGGATAGAGTCGGTGTATGCTTCTTTTTCTCCCGAGTTGAATTTGTGTACGCTGTTTCAGAAGAAATAGTTGATGAAAGGCGGGCTGAGTTCTCCCCCGTCATTATTCTTTTGTTTCTGCCTCTACACTATATGCTATGGATATTGATGGCTGCACATCTATGCATGCTTTACCGTTTTGGCTTTCTGAGTCTGTTGAATGTTCGTTCATCATATGAATCTTTCAACTTTACACTCACAACGAGAGCCTGAGACAGCCTATCTCATGGCTTCTCGTCTGTGAAACGAGAAAGGACGAATCCGAATCGTGAGGTTTCCGTGCATGGTTCTGCTCCCAGTGAGGCCCCAGAAGGAAGGTCATCTCCACCCCGGACCATCCTCTCCACGATCGTCCGAATTGGTCTTCAAATTGTTGAACAAACCCTTTTTCTTTAAATGCCCAAAGCCCCTGCTTTCAAACCCCTCTACAAACCTCACTTCAGCTAGCCTCCCGGCGCGAGCACCTCTCGGCGCAAGTCTCGCGCCGAGGGCTTGCCGCGCCGACTGAGTCTCTTATGTCGCGCCGATACCTTTACACCTGCTGGCCACGTCCATGCGTTCGTGCCGATGTCGTCAGGCCATGCCAACCCTGCTCATCATACCATGTCCTATGGAGACGCACTACCTTTCCCTCTATCATCATGGGAGCCATATTAAAGGGGTCATTCCCCCACATTTTATAACCCTATTAAGTCTTGGAGTTCTGCAGCTGCATGTCCTCCTTTGACTGTACAGGGGATATCACAACAGGGGATAAAGCCCCATATGATTTGGATCCCTTGGATCTCGGGCTACGCCCGGCTCTTATTTTGGTTTCCACTCTAACAGTTCGTGAGTGGATGACCTATAATACCCTTTTGGCATACTCCCGAAATAAGGGGAGGTGCTGTCAAAATTCCTTCAGAGGGTTATTCGGTCACATAGTGCGATGTTTTCACCGAAATTATGCATTTAGCCCCCAACTGTGTGGCAAAGGGCAGAGCTATATCATCTCATGACACCTTGGTCGCCACAGGGGATATACGTTACAGTTACACTGTCTCCTCGGACCCCCTGGTGAATGAATCCACCCCCATCTTCTATCTCACCCAATTATTGCCATGGAATCCCCGTTGAATACAGAGGATCCCCTTGAACTCATAAGAACCCCTCATAATATCGAAAGAAAACCAACAAAACGGCCTCCCGGTGCCACTGCCTCCCGGCGCCATCACCTCCCGGCGCCACCTCCTCCCGGCGCCAAACTCACGCCGGGTGAAGGGCGCTCCGGGAACCTGCCGCGCCGTATGCCCTACCGTGCCGTCTGCCTATATTTCCAGCCACACCGGTTGCCCGTCGCGCCGGGATCCCCCTCGCACCGACTCCCATCCACGCCGTTTCATCTTGTTAACAGCTGCCATCCAAACCCGATGCCTTAACAATCCCATTAGACCCAAATCCAGTCCAAACCCAAATGTTCCATTCCTGTCAACCTCCGTGCCAGCCTTCGCCGCCTTGAGGGAATCATGGTTCTTTACCCAGGTCCACGAGAGATATATTAATGGGGGTTTTACCCCTACATTATACCGAATACGAGGTTTCTTTTGTCACCCCGCTGACCCTCGGAGTTCTGCCACTGCATGTCCTCAAATGGTCCCTTAAGGGGAATATCAACAAACGGCATGGTAGCGGACACTGTCCCATCACATTCAAATCCTTTTGGATCCAGGGCTACGCCCGCCTCTCTTTTGGCTTCCATCCCGACATTTCGTGGGTGAATGACCTATATTTCCCTTTGGCATAGTCCCAGACAAGGGGACATGCTGCCGGGTTTGCGCCATAAAACTGTTATCATGTCCCGCGTAGCATGCTTTTCTATGCATGTTTTACATCCCATTAGCGGGGTTAGCATAATAGTCGTATCTCATTTTGCCCCCGAGGCATCCTTTCTTGGCAATTAATCAAGGGTTGTCCTTCTTTGGAAGGACGTAATTAACGTCATAGCCTTCATGGTATGACAGACTCAGGGTCCTGACACGAATATCACAATCGACTGACAACGTCAGATCGAGCGCACAATGAATCGTCACTCCGGTGATTGGCACACCTAATAAATCCAGTAAAATAAAAATAAACAAAAAACATCCCCACAAGTCTGGCACGCCCGGTGGGACCCGAGTCTCCATTCATCTCTTTGCCAAGAGAGGATACCTTCGGGGGCTTACCCCAAGAATGTTGATTGTTTATCTGTTTGTCTCAGGCAAACGATGACGTCATCCGGACTCACTGGTGTTGGCTTCGGCCCCGTAATCGTAGCCGACCATGCGGAGCACGGGTACCTGGCGGTACCCATGGTCTTCGCATATTTCCCACCAGCTGTAGGCTTCCCCAACTTCTTGGGGTTAGCCTTCGTTGACATGTTGCAGACGGAGTCCCTGGAGACCGTCGAAGAAAAGGTTGCTGAAAAGGTCGAGGCCCCGGAGGCTCGACACTGTGACAACTCGTCCGCAAGTCCATCCCAAGTCGCCAGCTGCATGGTGCATCACATTGCTCACGAGGCCCGCCCCGTCCCTACCAAGAGCTTTGGGAGACGCTGACACCGGAACCCCCGAAGGAAGGCTGATGCTACTTTGACCGGACGACCCTCCACATCTGGCAAGTCTATGCTGGTCGGTGGCCTCCGTGTCTTTCTTGACGGGTGCAAGGCTCGAGTGAGCTCGGACCGGGTAATCTCTACTGTGCCAGTCCGCAACTCCTACCAGGCTCTCGCTGGAAGAAGGGCCGAAGAAGAAGAAGCCGGCCGTCACGGCCAGAGGATGTTGGCTCCTAAGCCAAGAAGATTCAAGCAGGTTTGGGTCCCCAAAAAGGTCTAGCCTGTCCAGCAAGAAGCTCCAGTGCAGTATCACCCCAGATCCACCAGAGCATAAGAAAGCAACAAGAGGAACCTTATCACAAGAAAGGAAGAGACAATCGTGGATCCGCCACGCCGAGAAAGCTTTAGGGCCTGCGCCCGACAAGCCAATATCCCCATTATGGGAAGAAGATTACAGCAGACTGCCGAGAGGGCTCGGTTTACTCACATTCCTCCGATGAGAGGTGAACAACTGTCCCTGACCCCGCACTCGGGCCGAGGGCAAGATGAAATGACCAATATGGTCAGAAGCTATTTTAGGAGGTTGGGCAACCCCTCTTTGGGCCAACAACGGCTGTTGCAGGCAGCCGCAGCTGAAGAAGACCACTGTCTATTAATGGCAGCGGGAGAAGAAGAAGATAGGAGGATGACGTCATCAGTTGATGACAATGGATATGGAGACGGCTCTGATACTCAAGCCGATGACACTATCCCCCGTCAAGGGGGAAAGAAAAGGATCTCTGTGTTCAAAAGGCTTACCTTCTCAGAGAATGCCAAGAGGAAGGTTCGCAGACAGAGGCGGAGGATGCAGATCTTCACATGCAATATGGCCGGGATAGATGGCCATTATGGAAAACTGCCCGAAGATCCTCAAGAGTTGCCCTGGCTAGCCGACAGACCGAGGCCGAGCACTCGAAGAGTGGAGGCCGCGAAACAGATGCTGGCAGTAACCCAGGGAAAGCAAGCCCTGCCCTGCCCCCAACAACATGACAAGGCCGTCATTCTCACAGCAAATGTGATAACGGCAGATGAAGATGAAGATGTCTTGCTTGACATCCTACCTGAGGGTGCAACTGGCGAGACGACAGAGGCCATCCCCAACACGGCGGCTATGGATCCAGCCGTACTAATGATGCTCCAGAGGTACCACCAGGAGATAGAACAGCTAAAGAAGCAGTTGACAGAAAAGTCAGAGCAGTCCTCCGCCTCCAAGCGGCCTGATGTGCAGGCCGAATCATGAAGGGGAGCCGTCAGCAAGAACGACTTCCCGCCACTCTATACCCCGCCTCTGCAGGCGGAGCCAAATTTGGCGATAACTCAACAACACCCATCACAGTCACTGGCTCCCCCGGTGCTGCCTCAGGTGCACCAGACACCTCCATTACTACGTCCTCCTCCATAGGCGACCACCATGGTCACCCCCTATTTGCAGCCGGCGGATTTCTACCCGGAACCGGTCGACCCAACCACCATGAGCAAGATGATGGTAGAAAGGATGATCGAGATGAAGCTCGCTGAAAGAGATGAAGGTGACTATGTTATATTCGATGCATATAGGGTGCCATATTCACCGCATCATGCTGCTAAGCAGCTCCCTCCTGGGATCAGCAAGCCGCTGAAGTTCGACAAGTTCAACGAGAAAGGATCCCTGAAGGAACATGTCGCCTACTACATGACCGTCATGGGTGACTTAGCCACCGACGAGTCATATTTATTGAAGTTCTTCAGGTCCTCACTCACAGGGCTCGCCTTTGACTGGTACTCTAGCCTCCCGGCCGGGTCGATCAGCGACTCGTCGGACATGCAGAGGGAGAAAGATTTCATGTTACAGAGAGGGAGGTCACAGTGGCTGAACTTCATTCAACAAGACAGAGGGCAGATGAGACCGCTCTCGACTACATCAAGAGGTGGAGGAACCTCGGAATGAGATGCAAGCGGCCCGTGCACCAGGAGGACGCTGTGCAGATCTGCAAATAGAACCTCAAGAGAGAGGTGCTGGAGAAGATGATTGGCATGGAAATCCGGTCGTTCGACCGTCTGAACAATATTGTTGCCAAAGTGGAGGCTTTCCTAGCAAAACCAGTCCCCACACCAAACACCCCTACTACACAAAAGGGCAAGGCAACAGAACGGCGCCAGGCATCGAAAGAAGCAAATGCCCTTGATATCAAGACATTTGAACATCAAAAAGATAAAGGCAAGAAGATAGCTGCTCCTCAGCCTGCCAAGACCGGAGATGGCGAAGAAGGCCCATCCCTCCAGGATAAAATGAAGAAGCCCTACTCTTTATCAAAGGAGAAGACCAGGATACTATTTGACTGGGTTACCCAGTATGATAAGGTCACCCTGCCTAAGCCAAGGAGGCCGGAGGACCTGAAGAGAAGAGACAGCCCATGATTTTGCCCTTACCACCAGATGCTGGGGCATCCAATTGAAGACTGTTATGTTTTCAAGGATATCATCGAAGGCATGATAAAAAAGGAAGAAATAGAATTGGGGGAGTACAAGGTCGACCCTCCACAACCACATGCGGCGCCCATAAGAAGAGCCGCCGTCAATATGGTCTCTTTGTATCAAGCCTTGCCTGAGGAGACCGCATAAGCCAGTACTCAGCAGACATATGAAGCCTGCTTTTTGGTCCCAATAAAAGAACAGGAGGGATGGCAGCAAGTCCCTGCAAGAACCAAGAAAAAGGCCCTACCTCGCCCGACACCGGGAGCACATGCTCGTGGCGTCACACCATGACCCCCTCCACCGGTAACAGCACCTGTGTGGACCAATCCACCATCAGTTATCCGGATGCCTACCCGCAATCGGAGGAGGCAGACTCCATTGCCGGTGGTCAAGAAGATCAGCCCAGAAGCTCAGCGGCTGCAGGACTATATAAATGGGCTAGATGAGTATGTGCAGCCCGAGCTAGAACCTTTGCTGGTACGAGATCATCTCCCATGGCGGGAGCTAGAACAACTTTCACTGAAGCAGGAAGGGGAAGCTGACAAGGCATCAGACAAAGATGGCAGCCTGTTCTGGGGGCAGGCGCCAGTCAAAGAAAAGAAAAGGAGACAAAGAAGGAAGAAAGGGGCCGACAAGGCTACAACGTGAGTGACCCTTTTTTACAATACCCTCTCTGCCTTGTTCAATTTTCCCGATGAGGAAGATGAAGAAGAGATTTGCTTCATGCCCGCCGCTAAGGAAAGCCAGGCCGAAGCCGCAACGGCTGCACATGCAACCCGGTCGGGCAGAAGATGGGGGCGTCAGCCGCCCGCCAATCATAATATTATCTTCAGAGGGGAGCAACCCTACAAGATACCCCCTCCGGAGGTTAGAGGAATTCAAATCCCCCCTCCGTCAGGCTTATACAACCAAAGCGGGGGTGGTACTCCCGCTCCTTCATTTCTGGAGTTCATAAAAATGTCAAAAGGAAAGCAACCATGTTGGGAGGTTGAACCGGCGACCGGGGGCAATCACCCACAGCTTCAGCAATCTCCCAGATTATGAGAAGGGGTAGAAACTCGCCCGACAGAAGCCTGTAAGGAGCAGCCAGGAAGTAATCCCGAGCAAAAGGGTGCAGCCTCTAAGTCTGATGAAGCAGGTCCATCAGGGGCCACAGTCCAAGAATCTTCCAAGCCCAAGTGGGCGGATGAAATGAAGCTGTCCAATGTCCGAGCTGGAAGTCGGGTGGTCAAGCTCTTGAAGAAGCTCCCAGCAAGGTTCACTGTCTGGGAAATTCTCTCTCTCAGTGACGAGACCTGACAGGTGATCATTACTGCTCTCCAGACGCCTGCCCAATATGAAGCCTGCCTAGCTGAGGCACTGCCAGAGGCCAGAATGACCTTCACCCAGGAGGACATGTTGCTCCCCACCACCAGTCACAACAGACCTCTGTATATGAGGGGACACTTGAATGGCCGAGAGCTGAACAGAATCTGGTGGACCCGGGGGCAGCTGCCAACATTCTACCCTACAGGATTTATGAGAGGTACTATTTCGGCGTGCACCTACAAAAGGTCGGGGATATGCGTATTGCCGGCTTCAATCAGAAGTGCGAAGTGTCGCTAGGGGTAGCAGAGTTCACGCTCACCCTAGGGGAGTTCATCACGAAGGTGCAGTTTCATGTCATTGATTCCCGTACCTCATATAAGGCGCTGCTTGGTCGCCCCTGGCTACATGAGAATATGGTGGTACCTTCCGCACTTCACCAATGCATCAAATACAGCACAGATGGGAGAGAGGAAAGAGTATTTACTGATCTCCACCCATTCGAAGTATTCAAATGCCACTTGGCAGACGCCCCTTTATACGCAGAATGGTCGCAGAGGGCCCCTACCGCCAAGACCCCTTCTAGCACAATAAAAGACACTCCCACAGCAGAATGGTTCCCTCCGCCGCCGCGTGGATATGTCGAGCCCAAGGTGGTTTCACACATCACCGTCACCGAGGATGTAGTCCGGATAGCACCTCCCGCCATCTACCCCAAAACTAATGAAGTCGGGGTTGATGAACAGCACGACAACATCGGAGTCTCCGAAGGTCTTACCAAGCCAATTCTCGGCCTCGACAATGCTACTGTCGAGCCTTTTAAAGCATAGGAGGTGCCACAGATAGGTGGTCCCAGCAGCTTGTTCTACACAGCTGAAGAGCACCCTACGCAAGAAGACACTGATTGTTATCTGCCTGAAGACAGAGAGAACCCCTCAATGCCTGAACAGGGGATGACATTCATGACAAATCAAATGGCCAAGATGTTCCAGAAGCAACACATCCCTTCCGGCCAGCCTCGCAAGAGGAAAGAAGCATTCTAGAAGCTATGGTACCCTCCGAGCCTAGACAAAGAAATGAGGCGTGTCACTCAGCATCCAGGGTTGGGCTTCACCCTCAAAGAATACTATTACAACGGGCGCTATGAAGTAGACACCATCTCTGCTTTTTACCCGATGGAAGATAACCCACCGGGGGCAGCTATTGATGAACAGCCGACAGAAGTTGAGTGCTTTCAGCCAGCTCAGTCAAGAAACCTGGAATCCGAGGCTGTGTTCCCCTACCGCTGCTGGGAACAGGTCTACCCAGAAGATACAGCTCTTCAGGCCAAATTTGACACAGCTAGCAGCAGTGAAGCTGAAGAGGTGGAAGAAGCAGAGTGGCCTCCCACCGGTGGCCCTCCTTTACTCATGAGGTCGGCACTCCTCGGACCAGTTAGGGAAAATTCCCCCGAGCCTGATCGGGAGATAGATGCTGCTAGAAGAGAAATGGTTGCCTTCACTGAGGGCATGGTAACTCAGGGGACCGAGATCTCTTCACCCTTTGCCAAAGAGCTGCAAGGTCACTCTTTCCCAATGACAAATAATCGCCAGCCCATGGTGACTGCAATCCCCTCAGCAGGGAGTGAGGCAATCAGCTCGCCCCTTGAAGCCGCTCGTAAGGTAGACTTGTTGGCAGAACAGTGCATGCACCCATTGTCAGCCAAACAAGATATTTTTGGCAGAACTCAAATAAGTCAAGATGAAGGGATCGAGGTCCTCAACCTCAAAGATGATATACCAGACTTTGTCGACCTCCAGCCTACACCCCCTGAGATAGAAGATGGAGGTCAGGCAACAGTCGATGAACTGATAGAAGTCAACCTAGGAGACGAAGATGACCCCAGACCAACCTTCCTCAGTGCCCAACTATCTGCCGAAGAGCAGAGGATGTACATCCAGCTGCTACAAGAATATCGGGATTGTTTTGCCTAGACCTACAAAGAAATGCCGGGACTAAGCCCCTCGGTCTCACAGCATCAGCTGACCATAAACCCTGGGGTAGAGCCGGTGAAACAGCCCCCTAGGTGTATGAGGCCGAAGCTCATCACTCAAATATGCAAAGAGGTTGACAAGCTCATTGCTGTGGGTTTCGTTGAGGAAAATCAATATACCACGTGGCTGGCTAACATCGTGCCCGTGAAGATGAAGAATGGACAGATCCGGATATGTGTTGACTTCCGGGATCTGAATAAAGCCTGCCCTAAAGATGACTTTCCACTGTCGATAACGGAAGTCATGATAGATGCAACTACTGGTCATGAAGCCTTATCATTCATGGATGGGTCGTCTGGCTACAATCAGATATGGATCGTGGAACGTGGCCGGGTCCACACTGCCTTCCGAACACCCAAAGGCATTTACCACTACAAAAGAATGCCGTTAGGATTAAAGAACACCGGCGCAACTTATCAGCGGGCGATGACTAGAATATTTGATGAGCTGCTTTACCATAAGGTCGAGTGCTACATAGATGACCTGGTAGTCAAGACCAAAAAGAAAGAAGACCATCTGCAGGACCTCCGAGTTATTTTACAGAGGCTAAGGCAATATGAGCTAAAAATGAACCCTATGAAGTTCGCGTTCGGAGTCTCGAGCGGAAAATTCTTGGGTTTCATTGTCAGGTATCGAGGAATTGAAATAGACCCCGCAAAGATCAAAGCGATTCAGGAGTTACCCTCGCCAAGGAATCTCTCTGAGCTAAGATCTCTTCAGGGCCGCCTAGCATACGTCCGGCAGTTTATATCCAATTTGTCAGAGCGGTGCCACCCCTTTCACAAACTGATGATGAAAGACGTTCCCTTCTATTGGGACGAGGAATGCCAGCTAGCCTTCGATAGACTAAAAGATTACCTGAAAACTCCTCCAGTGCTGGGTGCGCCGGTGAAAGGACAGCCGCTGATCCTCTACATAGCAGCCACACACAATTCTCTGGGGGCAATGCTAGCCCAGAATAATGAAGAAGGAAAAGAACAAGCCCTCTACTATCTCAGCCGAAGAATTGTCAGAACTGAGGAAAGGTACACTGACATCGAGAAGATCTTCCTGGCATTGGTCTTCGCGGTCTAGAAGCTGCGGCACTACATGCTGTCGCACGAAGTTAAGCTGATTTCTAGGGAGGATCCGCTTAGATACATCATGTCTCAGCCGACCCTCAAAGGCCGCCTGGGCAAATGGGCGGTGATTCTTATGGAGTACGACATCTCCTATGTACCGCAAAGGGCCGTCAAGGGCCAAGCTATCGCAGACTTCTTTGCTGAACATCCAGTACCCGAAGACTGCCCTCTGGAACCAGAGCTTCCTGAAGATGAGACTTTGGAGGTCAGCCAGGTGCGGCCCACCCTATGGCAGCTGTATTTTGATGGTGCCTCTAGAATTGACACCACAGTAGCGGGGTAAGCCAGAGTCTGCGCAGGAGCAAGCATAGTCTTGAAGTCCCCGGAAGGGGAAGTCATACACACATCCTGCTCGATAAACAAGCCTTGCACAAATAATGAAGCAGAATATGAGGCCCTTATAATTGGGCTACAGGTTGCTCTATCCATGGGGATTCAGATGCTAGAGGCATTCGGGGACTCCATGCTAGTTATAAAATAATTAGAAGGGGAGTTTGAGGTACGAAAGTAGGAGCTCGTCCCTTACTACCTTCTGGCCCTGCGCCTAATGACAAGATTCTACCTCATTAGCATCAAGCACATCAACCGGGGGCAGAATGCTCAAGCCGATGCCCTCGCAAAGTTGGCAAGTTCCTTGGCGGTCCCGCCTGATACGAGACTGAATATATCAGTCATCAACCGGCGGCAGGTCCCCAGCATGATAGAAGCTCTAGCCGGTGAACAACCCGATGAAGTAGCAGTTGCTGAAGCAGTCCAGCAGCCCGACTAGCGGGAGTACCTCCTGCATTGGTTCCAACACCAACAGCTTCCGAAGGTGAAAGAACAGAAAATGAAACTCCTGAGAGTCAAAGATTCCTATGAGATGAGGAATGGGACATTGTTCCGAATAATGACAGATGCCCAGAAGAAGGTATTACTTCGATGCTTATTCTAGAGGAAGCCAGACAGGTGATGCAAGAAGTCCATGACGGATCAGCCGGGGCGCACCAGGCCGGTCCGAAAATGAAAATCGAAATAAAGAAGTTGGGTTATTATTGGCCCACCATATTTGATGATTGCTGCAAGTTTGCCAAGTCCTGCCAGAAATGTCAAGAGCATGCCAATATATCCAGAAGGCCTCCAGTGCCTCTACATCATACCTTACCAAGCTGGCCATTTGCACAGTGGGGTACAGACGTGGTGGGGCCACTACCAGCATCTTCATGAGGGTGCAAATACATCTTAGCAGCTACAGATTACTTCTCCAGATGGGCGGAGGCAGTAGCACTAAAAGAAGTCACGGGAGAATTAGTTGCGAGATTCTTCCGACAGAATGTAATATTCCGGTTCGGGATTTCCAGCCGAATCATCTCCGACAACGGCAGTCACTTCAAAAATCAGAAGATTTATCGGCTAGCTAACAAATACAAGATTGATTGGAGAACGTCGTCTCCCTACTATCCTCAGGCCAACGGGCTTGCAGAGGCCTTTAACAAGACGCTATGCACTCTGCTGGCGAAAATTGTGAAGACTGACAGAAGAGATTGGGAAGAAAGAATGTACGAGGCACTATGGGCTTACCGCACAGTCTATAAGACCCCTACTGGTTGCTCGCCCTACTCCCTCGTATATGGGTCAGAGGCCGTGGTGCCGATCGAGTTGGAGATCCCCTCATTGCGGGTCGCCATCCAGCACAGATTGGCAGGCAACGAGCAGGTCAACATAGAAAGAAGATTAGAAGAGCTCACCGAGCTTGAAGGAAAGCACCTCCGAGCGCAACAGAATATTCAACTCTATCAAGCCCGTATGGCCCGTGCTTTTGATAAGCTGGTCAAGGGTCGAGAATTCAAGAAAGGAGACCTGGTGATGGTCAAAAGAAGAGAAGTAATGGCCTCCAACCCCAAGGGGAAGTTGATTGAAAACTGGGTGGGACCATATGTCGTCCATCGAGTATATGAAGGGGGTGCATATGTCCTTGCGGATCACAAAGGAGTCATCCAATTCTCTCCCCTCAATGGGAAGCAACTAAAGGTATACCACACGGTTCAGTCGGCGCTCCCCGAATGAGCTATCCTTTCTTGGTCTAGTGGCATTCCGCCCTGATCGAGCTATCCCTCCTTGGTTTAGTGGCATTCCGCCCTACCCGAGCTACCCCTATCTTGGTCTAGTGGCATTCCGCCCTGATCGAGCTATCCTTTCTGGTTTAGTGGCATTCCGCCCTAGCCGAGCTACACCTATCTTGGTCTAGTGGCATTCCGCCCTGATCGAGCTATCCCTTTCTTGGTTTAATGGCATTCCGCCCTAGCCGAGCTACCCCTATCTTGGTCTAGTGGTATTCCGCCTTGATCGAGCTATCCTTTCTTGGTTTAGTGGCATTCCGCCCTAGCCGAGCTACCCCTATCTTGGTCTAGTGGCATTCCGCCCTGATCGAGCTATCCCTTTCTTGGTTTAGTGGCATTCCGCCCTAGCCGAGCTACCCCTATCTTGGTCTAGTGGCATTCCGCCCTGATCGAGCTATCCTTTCTTGGTTTAATGGCATTCCGCCTTAGCTGAGCTACCCCTATCTTGGTCTAGTGGCATTCCGCCCTGATCGAGCTATCCTTTCTTGATTTAGTGGCATTCCGCCCTAGCCGAGCTACCCCTATCTTGGTCTAGTGGCATTCCGCCCTGATCGAGCTATCCCTCCTTGGTTTAGTGGTATTCCACCCTAGCCGAGCTACCCTTATCTTGGTCTAGTGGCATTCCGCCCTGATTGAGCTATCCTTCCTTGGTTCAGTGGCACTCAGCCCTGGCCGAGCTACCCTTATCTTGGTTTAGTGGCATTCCACCCTGATCGAGCTATCCTTCCTTGGTCTAGTGACATTCTGCCCTGATCGAGCTACCCCTATCTTGGTCTAGTGGCTTTCCGCCCTGATCGAGCTATCCTTTCTTGGTTTAGTGGCATTCTGCCCTAGCCATGCTACCCCTATCTTGGTCTAGTGGCATTCTGTCCTAGCCGAGCTACCCTTATCTTGGTCTAGTTACATTCCGCCCTGATCAAGCTATCCTTTCTTGATTTAGTGGCATTCCGCCCTAGCCTAGCTACCCTTATCTTGGTTTAGTGGCATTCGCCCTGATCGAGCTATCCTTCCTTAGTCTAGTGGCATTTCGCCCTAGCCGAGCTACCCTTATCTTGGTTTAGTGGCATTCCGCCCTGATCGAGCTATCCTTCCTTGGTCTAGTGGCATTCCGCCCTGATCGAGCTACTCCTTCCTTGGTTCAGTGGCACTCTGATAAGTGTCCATTTTCTATAGTCATTCATTGCATGTACACCATTTTATGTGCATATAATTAGGTAATTATGCATATTTCATAGTTAACCTCAACTTCGCATTTAAATTAGAGCTTTCACGTAAATTGATTAATTTGGTGATATTATTTGATAAATTAAAGTTGAGGGTCATGGGCATTAATTCTCCATTGCATAACTATGAGCATTTGATATTTATGTGCACATTATGGTAATTTTTATGGATTAGATTGTAATTATGTGTGTGCAGGACACCGAAGGTAATTGCAAAAGAAGCCAGGGGTAAAACTGTCATCATAACTTTGACCAACTCAAATAAAGAATTCAAAACATTTTGGTTGGAGGGAAAAGAAAGTTCAAAATTTTGAATTCAAAGTTTGAAAAGGAGGAATTCAAAGTTTAAGTTTGAAAAGGAGGAAAAGGACATTCAAAGTTTGAATTAAAGGAGAGACATGATGAGCCTTGGGAAATGGGGTGCCTAAAGTCCAAGAAAGGGGGTGCCCACCTACTTTTTCTCTTCCCCATGTATCATATTCTACCTAAATCTCAGCCATCCATCTCCTTTTGATACAATCTTCACCCTCCATCTACCCAACTTTCCCTATAAATAGCCCATGACAAGGAGGAGAAAGGAGGTTCTTCTTTTGGGCAATTTTTCTCTCCCTCTCCCTCTCACATCTTCTTAGGCCGCCGAGTTCGCCCTCTTCCGTCCCTCTTCTCCTCTTCCTGTCTTCATGAAAGTTCTTCTTTTTTAAGTCCTCTATAACTTCTTCTTCTACATCATCTTCTAATTCCTCCTAGTTTTCAAGGTATTTCGTGTTTTTCACTGTGCTATCCTGTTCATCTCCGAATCAGTATTTCTCTCTGTTCTTCCCATTATTTCTCCTCCTTCTAGTCATTTTCTTCTCTTACTATCTTCATAAAAGTTCTTTATTTTTAAGTGTTCTACAACTTCTTCGTCTACATCATCTTCCAATTCTTTCTTTTTTGAAGGTTATTTTCCGTTTTTCAACTTACTATCCTGTGATTTCACTGTTCATCCGAGGTGCTAGCTTCTGTTATTTCTCTATTTTGAAGCTCTTCTGCTCTTCTTTTCTATCTGAGTTCTTCATCAAAGTTCTTCCAATCTCCCTCCTCTTCAACTTCTTATTCTTTGGTATCTCCTAATTCATCTTGGTTTTAAATTTATTCACCCTCTAAAGGCGGCTTCAACGACGAAGGTGACTTCCTCCCGAAGTAGACGACATCTTCCGCAAGTGATCCAAGGCCAAGAGAGGACTGCGTTGTCATCACCATTGCTGCTACCATCTTCATATCTCAGGCTCCTTTTGTTTTTATTATTTTAATTTTAATTTACTTCATTGTAATCTCATCACATCCTTGTTGTAAGCTTCTCTTGCACTTCATGTACTCTTTCTTTTAAGTTAATAAAAAGAGTTATTCCTTTGATCTAGTTCTTGATCTTCTTCCCTCTCTACATCATTCTTCTATCTCTTCTCTTCACTTCATGTAATTATTTTCTATAGCATAGGCGCATAGTCATAGGTGTTTTTAATTAAGTGTTTGGTTTGTTCATCACTTCATAATTTTCTTTAAGCAAAATAAAATCACAAGTATTGTCTAAAGGACTCTAAAGTTTTTAACTCCAAAAATCTCTTCTTCCCTGTGGATTCGTCCCGTGCTTGCCATAGTACTACGTTCTCTTTTGATCATTTTGTGCGAGTTCGGTTTTAAGGTTGTTATACGCGTGTTTTAAACGACGAACTTTTGTGTTATCAATTTTTGGCGCCGTGCCAGAGAGGAATGATGATTTTTGATTTAATAACTTTATTTTTCCTGTGTTTATAAGTGTATTAATATCTCTTTCTTTTTCTTATTTCCGCAAGGTGAAAAAAAAAAGAACGAGAGAACGCACTTCAAGAATTGAAGTTAAAAAATGAAAAAAAAAAGAAGAAAAAAAAAGAGCAGTTAAGAGGTAAGCTCTCCTCCATTTCCTTAATCTTTTTGTCATTTCATTTCAAAAAAAAAAAAAAGAGAACGAGGGATTGCACATCAAGTAAGTCTTCAAACTTATTCCTCTCATTTTATGTCATTTCTTTAATGTTCTTGCATATTGTGGTTAGATATGTTCACAAAAAAAAAACTCTTCACTTGAACTCGATAAAAATCTTCATTCCATGAGTAGAAATCACACTTCCATGTTTTAGGTCATGCATCATTTAGGATAGTATTTATTTTCTTCTTGTTGCTTAATTGTTGTTAATTGTATTGTTGAAGATTGCGGGAGGCAAGACGAGTACTCTAACTTTTCTAATAGCATGCTCATGCACTTCCATGCTTGCATAGAACCCCTTGTTTGAACTTGCTTTGTTGCATATCATTTCAAATTATGTTAAGGGCAACACCCATAAGCAAGATAAGGTGGGAATTTCATCACCCTTCCTTAGCCCACAAACTACAATTCCCTTGCATCTTTGCATCACCTAGACCTTAAATAAAATCCAGTAGACGTTGGTCCTAGGTTCACACTGTGGTTCTTGTGTTATTTGGGCTTACCCTCTTATGAAAATCGGTGCCTAAGGCAAGACGGTAGGACGGCAAACGCCTTAAGCGGGCTAGTGGTTTAACATAATTAGCTCCCTACGAAAGTAGGGGGAACCTCCCACTACCCCACCCCTTACCTGGCCAGTAAAAATATTAAGGATAAACTTAAGTTTCACTTTAGCCATTTTGTGAAACCCAATTTGTAGGTCTAGGTCACAACTTGGTCAGTAGGTAATTTGTGCGACAACTTGTTTGTGTTTGCATACAAAAAAAATTTAAAATAAAATAAAAAAACAAAAAAATCTCCTCTTATCTCTCTTCGTCCTTATTTGAGTCAAAACCAAAAAAAAATAAAAAATGAAAATGAAAATCATCATAAAACAATTCTCTCATCTCTCATCTTTAACCTTGGTTTATGCAAGGGAGAAGATCTCAACACCTTAACTTAGTTGAGCCCATTAGTGAGATTGAGCGATTCATTTTTAATCCGGCTCAAAATCAAACACAACCTATGGCTGAACAACACCAATTAGGGGTGCCCAAACAGATGAAGGAATATTTCATTCCTTCGAATTATCAGCCATCCACTTGTATCCAACTGCCTAATGTCCTTGCTTTGCACTATGAGATCAAATCTAGCACCATTCAGATGCTCCCATCCTTTTATGCGAAGACCAATGAAGATCCCTATAAACATCTAGATGAATTTCTAGAAATTTGTTCCACTGTGAAAATTCAAAATTTTACAGATGGTGCTCTCCGCCTAACCTTATTCTCTTTCTCACTTAAGGACAAAGCCAAATTTTGGCTAGGGACCTTAGGGAAACCTATTGGCACATGGGCAGATATGCAGCATGAGTTCCTTAAGAAGTTTTACCCCATCGGTAGAACCAACACCATGAGGCGGGTAATCACAGGATTCGCGCAACGCCCAAATGAACAAATGCATGAATCATGGGAGAGATTAAAGGAACTCCTCAGAAAATGCCCACATCATGGGCTCTCCAAATGGCAAATAGTGCAAGCTTTCTATGAGGGCCAAGATGATCAAGTTAGGCAGATTGTTGATGCATCATGTGGTGGGGCCTTTATGAGCAAGAGTGAGGATGAGGCCTATGCCTTATTTGAAATGTTGAGCGAGAATTCAATCAACCACGCTTCCTTATCCTCATATGAGAGAACCATTGGGCCATCTAAACGGGCCGGGATGTATCGTGTGGAACCTGAAGCTAGAGTGGATGTAAATTTCATCCATCAAAAATTGGACAAGGTGGATATCATGACCCAAAAGTTAGAACAAGTTGATATGTTGGCCCACAAGTTAGACCATCTCCTGGCCCAAAACAAACAAGAAACCACCATCTTACCTACGTCCAACCCATACTCGGACCCAACACACCATGACGTGTGTGCTTTATGTGCTAGCCCGGACCATCATGTGTCCGATTGCCCAACAGCAGCCCAGTTACCACCTTTTATACAGGAGCAAGTCCAAGCAGCCCAGGGGTTCTCTAAGCCCAACTATGACCCATTTTCTAACACCTATAATCCGGGCGGGAGGAATCACCCCAATTTCAATTGGAGAAATCAACAATCTCCCAATCAGCCCACCATCCCCTCTGCGTCTCAAACTCACAAACCACCCATCCAACACCAATTTCAAGCACAGTCACCATTTCAAGGAAATGCTTATGGTCGGGGACCGCAAGCGCAACAACCACTTCCCCGATTTAACCAGGGTCAGGTCCCATACCAACCTCCTCAGCCCAATTACGGGCAATCTTCCAATTCCCACCAAATCTATCAACTTCCTTCGCAACACCACCAGGACTCCCAAACAGATGATAGATTTCATCAATTACAACAACTAATTCTGGCCCAAAACCAATCCTTCCAATAAACCATGCAAGCCCAAAATCAATCTTTCCAACAGACCTTCCATGCCCAACAACAAACTATTTCTAAGTTGGAATCCCAATTGGGCCAATTGGCTGAAGCCACCATGAGAAGGGAAATGGGCCAATTACCAAGTCAGCCTATTGCTAACCCCCGCAATCAACAACCTCTAGGCTTCCCTCTAAGATCTCCCATTCTTCCTCAACCCAATCATCCCAATCAACCTCAGCCGCCCCCTCCTGTAGGTCCTCAGTTTGAGAATGCCAAAGCCATCTCTACCCTTAGGAGCGGGAAAATTACTAATGATCCTTATCAGGCTAAGGATGTCGGTAGTAGTTCGGGCCAAGACGCCCACAAGGAGAGTAATAGTGAGGATGAGGAGCATGTGATTGTGCAAGAGAAGAAAAAGGCAGAGGGTGGAGAGAAGAAGCTGGATAAAGGGAAGGTGAAAGTTGATGAAGGACCCCAAGAATATGTGCCTAAGGTCCCTTTTCCCGATGCTCTAAAGTCGAAAGCTCATAAGAAACCACCGGTACAACAAGAAGAATTAGTAGAATTGTTTAAACAAGTGATTATCAATATTCCACTCTTGGATGCAATCAAGCATGTGCCAGCATATGCAAAGTTTTTGAAAGAGCTTTGTACTCCAAAGAGGGAGCCAAGGGCGGTGACTCAAAAGATCCGCTTGTCTGAGGATGTGAGTGCTGTTTTGATGAATCATTTACCAAAAAAATTGAAGGACCCCGGAGCCCCTTTAATCTCATGTGATATAGGAGGAGTCACTTTTGATCGAGCATTGCTAGACTTAGGTGCTAGCGTGAATCTTTTACCCACCTTTATCTATGAGCAGTTTGATCTAGGGGAGTTAAAACCCACTTCAATCATCCTCCAATTGGCTGATAGGTCGGTTAAAACACCAAGGGGTATGTTGGAGGATGTCATTGTTAAACTGCATGAATGTTATTTCCCGGTGGATTTTCTCATTCTTGATATGGCCTCGTCCCAAGATTTAAAGCACACACCTATTATTTTATGGCTTTATTTCATTTCTTCTTTTGTCTAAGGAGCATGTAGCATGGAGCAATATTTCTTTGATGATGACATCTCTCTCTCAGGTCGTATCTATCATTCCCTCTACTTTTTATGGGTTTATTTCATTTCTATATCTTATTCATGCCATTAGGGACAATGTCACCTAAGTTGGGGGGTAGCTTGAGCTCGAATTTCCTCAAAATAGTTGCAACCTTTCATCACACCTCTAACAAGTGTTTCATATTCATATTTCATGATGAGAAACTTTTCTTAGAATGATAGGACTTAGAGTCTTACACGTGAAAGTTACAAGTTAAAGTGATGAATTAATTGGTTATGTCTTTAGCCTTTTCCTCAGAATACACCTGAAAATTCTATTGAACTTACACACAATTGCACAATAACAAGATCGGTGGATGACAAACATTAGGATGATGGGAATTTTACTTGACACTTAGGTGATGATGAATATTATGCCCATTCGTTGAACGTAATCGTGAGGAAAAAGCTATCTGCCAAAAAAAAACACACATGGAAAATACCCTTGAACTTAGTAACCGGGCATGCTTCTCCTAAGGCAAGAGTTGAGGTTCGCATCAAACGGCGAAGGGATGTGCAGCACCGTGTGTCAAAAAAAGAAAAAAAGAAGTATAAACTGGTAGAGTGAAGCTACCTGTAATTCGAGAAGCTTAATTCAAGAGGTGGGCAGAATTGAAAATCATCTTTAAGTGAAAGGTAGAAGACTCGTTCATCTAGATTGTTTGGTAGTCACTAGTCAAGTTATATCACTCATACACAAAGAGATATTTAATTTTAAGTGTATCCTGAGAAAAAGTCTAAACATATGGACCGATGAAATTTATACAAAATACATTCTACTTGAATTTGTAATACTCCAAAGTCTAAATCATTATGCATAATGTTCTTGCCATGATCTGTGTCACATGAGTGTTTGCTAGTCCTAATTTTATAATTGTTTACATTGCTAAGGGACTAGCAATGTTCAAGTTGGGGGGTGTGATAAGTGTCCATTTTCTATAGTAATTCATTGCATGTACACCATTTTATGTGCATATAATTAGGTAATTATGTATATTTCATAGTTAACCTCAACTCCACCTTTAAATTAGAGCTTTCACGTAAATTGATTAATTTGGTGATATTATTTGATAAATTAAAGTTGAGGGTCATGGGCATTAATTCTCTATTGCATAACTATGAGCATTTGATATTTATGTGCACATTGTGGTAATTTTTATGGACTAGATTGTAATTATGTGTGTGCAGGACACCGAAGGTAATTGTAAAAGAAGCCAGGGGCAAAACTGTCATCACAACTTTGACCAAGTCAAATAAAGAATTCAAAACATTTTGGTTGGAGGGAAAAGAAAGTTCAAAATTTTGAATTCAAAGTTTGAAAACGAGGAATTCAAAGTTTAAGTTTGAAAAGGAGGAAAAGGACATTCAAAGTTTGAATTAAAGGAGAGACATGATGAGCCTTGGGAAATGGGGTGCCTAAAGTCCAAGAAAGGGGGTGTCCACCTACTTTTTCTCTTCCCCATGCATCATATTCTACCTAAATCTCAGCCATCCATCTCCTTTTGATACAATCTCCACCCTCCATCTACCCAACTTTCCCTATAAATAGCCCATGACAAGGAGGAGAAAGGAGGTTCTTCTTTTGGGCAATTTTTCTCTCCCTCTCCCTCTCACATCTTCTTAGGCCGCCGAGTTCGCCCTCTTCTGTCCCTCTTCTTCTCTTGTTGTCTTCATGAAAGTTCTTTATTTTTAAGTCCTATATAACTTATTCTTCTACATCATCTTCTAATTCCTCCTAGTTTTCAAGATATTTCATGTTTTTCACATTGCTATCATGTTCATCTCCGAATCAGTATTTCTCTCTGTTCTTCCCCTTATTTCTCCTCCTTCTAGTCATTTTCGTCTCTTACTATCTTCATAAAAGTTCTTTGTTTTTAAGTGTACTATAACTTTTTCTTCTACATCATCTTCCAATTCTTTTTGTTTTGAAGGTTATTTTCCATTTTTTAACTTACTGTCCTGTGATTTCACTGTTCATCGAGGTGCTAGCTTCTGTTATTTCTCTATTTTGAAGCTCTTCTACTCTTCTTTTCTATCTGAGTTCTTCATCAAAGTTCTTACTCTCTCCCTCCTCTTCAACGTCTTATTCTTGGGTATCCCCTAATTCATCTTGGTTTTAAATTTATTCACCCTCTAAAGGCGGCTTCAACGACGAAGGTGACTTCCTCCCGGCGTAGACGACATCTTCCGCAATGTGGTTCGTGATCCAAGGCCAAGAGAGGACTGCGTTGTCATCACCATTGCTGCTACCGTCTTCATATCTCAGGCTCCTTTTATTTTTATTGTTTTAGTTTTAATTTACTTCATTGTAATCTCGTCACATCCTTGTTGTAAGCTTATCTTGTACTTCATGTACTCTTTCTTTTAAGTTAATAAAAAGAGTTATTCCTTTGATCTAGTTCTTGATCTTCTTCCCTCTCTACATCCTTCTTCTATCTCTTCTCTTCACTTCATGTAATTATTTTCTATAGCATAGGCGCATAGTCATAGGTGTTTTTAATTAAGTGTTTGGTTTGTTCATCACTTCATAATTTTCTTTAAGCAAAATAAAATCACAAGTATTGTCTAAAGGACTCTAAAGTTTTTAACTCTAAAACTCTCTTCTTCCCTGTGGATTCGACCCGTGCTTGCCATAGTACTACGTTCTCTTTTGATCATTTTGTGCGAGTTCGATTTTAAGGTTGTTATACGCGTGTTTTAAACGACGAACTTTCACGTTATCACACTCCGCCCTGGCCGAGCTACCCTTATCTTGGTTTAGTGGCATTCCGCCCTGATCGAACTATCCTTCCTTGGTCTAGTGGCATTCCGCCCTGATCGAGCTACCCTTCCTTGGTCTAGTGGCATTCCACCCTGATCGAGCTACATTTCCTTGTTCTAGTGGCATTCCGCCCTAACCAAGCTACCTTTCCTTGGTCTAGTGGCACTCCGCCCTGATCGAACTACCTTTCCTTGGTCTAGTGGCACTCGGCCCTAACCGAGCTACCTTCCCTTGGTTTAATGGCACTCTGCCCTGACCAAGCTCTCAAAAGAATACGCCAGGCTGCCATTACGAACCTTGCGTCCGAACTGGCATGAAATCCCTCCTTTGCGTTAGCATTATCTTCTTGCTAACGAATAAACCCTTTCGGCTCAAGACTTCATGTCCTAGCCGGCCTTCTCACATTGTTGCCATTACGGGCCTTACGCTCGAATCGGCGAAAGATCATTCCTTTGCGTTAGCATTCAGCCCTTGCTAACGAATGAACCATTCTGCTTGGCACAAGGCTTGGTACTCCGGCCAACAGCCGCCTACGATCAACCAACGGTCGGACATCACACCTCAACCTACCGCCTTTTATATCCTCAAAAAAAAATATATATATATAAAAAGAAAGGAAAGAAAAAAAAATGGGGTTAAAAATATAGATACCCCGCCAGACTTGCTCCTATATTAGAGCAAGTGCAGAAATGGCTATAACCCAGCTGTGCCGAAAACTCGAAAGGGCGCTGCAAGCAAAATCGGGTACCCCGCCACGTGAAAACCCGAGAGGGCGCGTGGGCAAAAGCAAGAGGGGGCTGGCTTCGGCGAAAACCCAAAAGGGCGCTTAGGTCGGTAAAGTGGTAATCTAAAAAGTTCTTCTTTTTGTTCTCCACCCGATGAAACTCCAAAAGGGACAATCATCAAAAGTCCCACCGAAAATCCTTTAACAAACCCGTGTTCGACCCTCGTCATCATCGGCGAGATTGGTCGATCTCTACCCCTAACTTGGACCTTCTGTCCCTGTTAATGATCTTACCTTTGCTTCGGACCCATGCTGATGAACAAACCCATGTTCGACCCTCGTCATCATCGGCGAGATTGGTCGATCTCTACCCCTAACTTGGACCTTCCATCCCTGTTAATGATCTTACCTTTGCTTCGGCATGTGACCCATGCTGATGAACAAACCCATGTTCGACCCTCATCATCATCGGTGAGATCGGTCGATCTTTACCCCTAACTTGGACCTTCCGTCCCTGTTAATGATCTTACCTTTGCTTCGGCATGTGACCTATGCTGATGAACAAACCCATGTTCGTCCCTCGTCATCATCGGCGAGATTGGTCGATCTCTACCCCTAACTTGGACCTTCCGTCCCTGTTAATGATCTTACCTTTGCTTTGGTATGTGACCCATGCTGATGAACAAACCCATGTTCGACCGTCGTCATCATCGGCGAGATCGGTCGATCTCTACCCCTAACTTGGACCTTCCGTCCCTGTTAATGATCTTACCTTTGCTTCGGCATGTGACCCATGCTGATGAACAAACCCATGTTCGACCCTCGTCATCATCGGCGAGATCGGTCGATCTCTACCCCTAACTTGGACCTTCCGTCCCTGTTAATGATCTTACCTTTGCTTCGGCATGTGACCCATGCTGATGAACAAACCCATGTTCGACCCTCGTCATCATCGGTAAGATCGGTAGCTACCCTTTCCGGTCCTTGTCACCATCGGCAAGACCGTCTACCCTTTTGACCCTTGTCACCATCGGCAAGATCGGTCGCTACCCTTTCCGATCCTTATCACCATCGGCAAGACCATCTACCCTTTCGACCCTTGTCACCATCGGCAAGATCGCTCGCTACCCTTTCCGGTCCTTGTCACCATCGGCAAGACCGTCTACCCTTTCGACCCTTGCCACCATCGGCAAGATCGATCGCTACCCTTTCCGGTCCTTGTCACCATCGGCAATACCGTCTACCCTTTCGACCCTTGTCACTATCGGTAAGATCGGTCGCTACCCTTTTCGGTCCTTATCACCATCGGCAAGACCGTCTACCCTTTCGACCCTTGTCACCATCGGCAAGATCGGTCGCTACCCTTTCCGGTCTTTGTCACCATCAACAAGACCGTCTACCCTTTCGACCCTTGTCACCATCGGCAAGATCGGTCGCTACCCTTTCCAGTCTTGTCACCATCGGCAAGACCGTCTACCCTTTCCACCCTTGTCACCATCGGCAAGATCGGTCGCTACCCTTTCTGGTCCTTGTCACCATCGGCAAGACCGTCTACCCTTTCGACCCTTGTCACCATCGGTAAGATCGGTCGCTACCCTTTTCGGTCCTTGTCACCATCGGTAAGACCGTCTACCCTTTCGACCCTTGCCACCATCGGCAAGATCGGTCGCTACCCTTTCCGGTCCTTGTCACCATCGGCAAGACCGTCTACCCTTTCGACCCTTGTCACCATCGGCAAGATCGGTCGCTACCCTTTCCGGTCCTTGTCACCTTTGGCAAGACCGTCTACCCCTTTCGACCCTTGTCACCATCGGCAAGATCGGTCACTACCCTTTCCGGTCCTTGCCACATTCGGCAAGACCGTCTACCCCTTTCGACCCTTGTCACCATCGGCAAGATCGGTCGCTACCTTTTCGACCCTTGTCACCATCGACAAGGTCGGCCAACATTTCCCCGAACCAGGGTCAATAATGGGATTACTATAAGGTATATGCTATGCCTCTAAGTCACACTCCCATCAGTTGCCCTACCAATGATGAAGCCTATCCTAGATGGACCTTTCATTAGCCAACAGTCGTATTTCTGACGTTTTTTTTTGTCGGCAAGACTCACGTCTGCACCAACCTGGCAACCTCTAGAACCCCGTCACTCGGTGGAGCGAGGCCCCCATCCTTTCCTTGAAAGGGTGGACGCTCTCCTGCAGCACAGACATGGGTGCACTTCCAAACGGGTCGCCAAAATTGCCACAAGATGTAACAGATTATAGGTGCAAAGATGGACACCGAAAATAGTGAAGGAAGCTTGTATTTCATTACAAAAGAGAAGGGATGAATACAAAAAGGGCCCTTCAAAGGGGGTGTATTACAAAGGCAGATCGGCTAAGACCGCCTGAAAATATCTGCAAAGTCAATGAGCCCAACATGTGCAGCCGCTCCCAGTTCATGGAGCTGCATTTCTTCCTCCTGAACGCGAGTCACCTCAGTCTCTAGGGACGTGACCCGGCCCTCCAATAAAGAAGTTTCCTCGATGCCTTGGACTTCTGCAGCCTCCAACTGTGGTATCTCGGCCTCAATGGTGGCCAATTCAGCCCGGAGTTCTTCTCGTCGGCTACGCAGAATATGTGCCCGAGCAGCAGATGCTTCAACATGAGCTTTGCTCTTCTGAAGATCAGAAATCAGAGATGTCAGCTCTGCCTGACAGTCAGTTTTCTACAATTTTAGGGCCGCTAGTCGATCATTCATCACTCTCCCAAGAAAGTCCCGGCGGTTTACGAATTTTAACAGGAACAACACCCGCTGGGTCTAGGTGTCCAAGGGACAACCTAATGCCTGCAACCCAATCGTCAGTGGCGCCGTTCGATTCATCCAGGGTGCTGCAATCAGAAGATCAAATCAAGAATGTTGATACCTGTCCGAGTATACTAACAAAGTACTGGGATTGTCCAAGCAGAATGAAGACTCAGAGTCACAAGAATGAATAATGAACAGGAGCAGACCTGAAGAAATTACGAGGTGTGATGCAGTGTGCACCCGCATGTCCCGTGTCACTCATTCTTCACTTACGCCACCTACGGGCGGGGGGCATTTGTTGACACCCAAAATATACCATAAGAGACCAAAGTAAATTCATAGCTTTGAAGACCAATCGAGGGTGCGGCTCCTGTTCCATCCCTGAAAGTTCCATGAATCAGAATAGAAGAGACCCACTATTCCTAACACTTTGTTCGGCTAAAGCCATCCCTGGCTAGGCCGCTGTCCAGTACGGCTATCATTCAGGTAGTCGGGCTGATAAAACCATACCAACATTCAGGCAATCATCTGTCTGCTAAGAAAGGGATGCTCAGATAATTCTGATTCTCCGAAGGTGGGATGCATAGTGCCTCACACGTGTTTGTGAATGCAAGGTGTTAAACAAGCCCCTTGAAGTCTTAATATATATACCAAGAAGCCCATTGTCGGAAGAGGTCCATTAGGTGGATCCTGTGCCGAATGACAGGAAAATGGGCCAAGCCCAAATGTGAACTGAGACGCGCCGAGGGCTGCCCACGCCAGGAAGATGGATGCTGGCGCACCGGGAAGCTCAGGCCGAGAGAATGAGGGTCATCCCTCTATAAGAAGGCTGCCCTTCGAAGAAAAAGAAAAAAAGGCAACAGAGAAGGGAGGGGCAACAGAGAAAAAAAAGAAGGAAAAGAAAAGAGGGTGGAAGGAGATAGAAGAGTTAGCCACTGAAAGAAAGGGGAAGCTCGAGAGCCCTCCATAGAAACTGAAGAAAAAAGAGGGGCAGAGGCTCGAAGGAAGAGGCCAGGTGGGGTGTGCCGTTCGACGTCCTGAGTAGCTGCAGATCCTCTTCCCCCTTTCTCCTCTGTCTGAATACTGCTCCCCCTTCTCGTTTGTATCTCTGCTTTCTAGCATCTCTGCTCCCGTAGCACTGAATGCCAATGTAACCCTGTCCTCAGGGATAGAGTCGGTGTATGCTTCTTTTTCTCCCGAGTTGAATTTGTGTACGCTGTTTCAGAAGAAATAGTTGATGAAAGGCGGGCGGAGTTCTCCCCCGTCATTATTCTTTTGTTTCTACCTCTGCACTATATGCTATGGATATTGATGGCTGCACATCTATGCTTGATTTACCATTTTGGCTTTCTGAGTCTGTTGAATGTTCGTTCATCGTATGATTCTTTCACCTTTACACTCACAATGAGAGCTTGAGATAGCCTATCTTATGGCTTCTCGTCTGTGAAATGAGAAAGGACGAATCCAAATCGTGAGGTTTCCGTGCATGGTTCTGCTCCCAGTGAGGCCCCAGAAGGAAGGTCGTCTCCACCCCAGACCATCCTCTCCACGATCGTCCGAATTGGTCTTCAAATTGTTGAGCAAACCCTTTTTCTTTAAATGCCCAAAGCCCCTGCCTTCAAACCCCTCTAGAAACCTCACTTCAGGAAGCCTCCCGGCGCGAGCACCTCTCGGCGCAAGTCTCGCGCCGAGGGCTTGCCGCGCCGGCTGAGTCTCTTATGTCGCGCCGATACCTTTACACCTGCTGGCCACGTCCATGCATTCGTGCCGATGCCATCAGGCCATGCCAACCCTGCTCATCATACCATGTCCTATGGAGACGCACTACCTTTCCCTCTATCCTCATGGGAGCCATATTAAAGGGGTCATTCCCCCACATTTTATAACCCTATTAAGTCTTGGAGTTCTGCAGTTGCATGTCCTCCATTGACTGTACAGGGGATATCACAACAGGGGATAAAGCCCCATATGATTTGGATCCCTTGGATCTCGGGCTACGCCCGGCTCTTATTTTGGTTTCCACTCTGATAGTTCGTGAGTGGATGACCTATAATACCCTTTTGGCATACTCCCGAAATAAGGGGAGGTGCTGTCAAAATTCGTTCAGAGGGTTATTCGGTCACATAGTGCGATGTTTTCACCGAAATTATGCATTTAGCCCCCAACTGTGTGGCAAAGGGCTGAGCTATATCATCTCATGACACCTTGGTCGCCACAGGGGATATACGTTACAATTACACTGTCTCCTCGGACCCCCTGGTGAATGAATCCACCCCCATCTTCTATCTCACCCAATTATTGCCATGGAATCCCTGTTGAATACAGAGGATCCCCTTGAACTCATAAGAACCCCTCATAATATCAGAAGAAAACCAACAAAACGGCCTCCCAGTGCCACTGCCTCCCGGCGCCATCACCTCTCGGCGCCACCTCCTCCCGGCGCCAAACTCACGCCGGGTGAAGGGCGCGCCGGGAACCTGCCGCACCGTATGCCCTGCCGTGCCGTCTGCCTATATTTCCAGCCACGCCGGTTGCCCGTCGCGCCGGGATCCCCCTCGCGCCGACTCCCATCCGCGCCGTTTCGTCTTGTTAACAGCTGCCATCCAAACTCGATGCCTTAACAATCCCATTAGACCCAAATCCAGTCCAAACCCAAATGTTCCATTCCTGTCAACCTCCGTGCCAGCCTTCGCCGCCTTGAGGGAATCATGGTTCTTTACCCAGGTCCACGGGAGATATATTAATGGGGGTTTTACCCCTACATTATGCCAAATACGAGGTTTCTTTTGTCACCCCGCTGACCCTCGGAGTTCTGCCACTGCATGTCCTCCAATGGTCCCTTAAGGGGAATATCAAGAAACGACATGGTAGCGGACACTGTCCCATCACATTCAAATCCTTTTGGATCCAGGGCTACGCCTGCCTCTCTTTTGCCTTCCATCCCGACATTTCGTTGGTGAATGACCTATAATTCCCTTTGGCATAGCCCCAGACAAGGGGACATGCTGCCGGGTTTGTGCCATAAAATCGTTATCATGTCCCGCGTAGCACGCTTTTCTATGCATGTTTTGCATCCCGTTAGCGGAGTTAGCATAATAGTCGTATCTCATTTTACCCCCGAGGCATCCTTTCTTGGCAATTAATCAAGGGTTGTCCTTCTTTGGAAGGACGTAATTAACGTCATAGCCTTTACGGTATGACGGACTCAAGGTCCTGACACGAATATCACAATCGACTAACTGCGTCAGATCGAGCGCACAATGAATCGTCACTCCGGTGACTGGCACGCCTAATAAATCTAGTAAATTAAACCTCAACAAAAAACATCCCCACAGTGTGTCAAAGGGTAGGCGGAGAGGACCCGACGGCCCATCAGCTAAGGGAGTGTGACAAGGCTGGGCCAGGACCTCACCTTGCTTTTGCTTTCCCTTCCTATCCACGGACACCGGAGACGGAGATCGGACAGGGGAAGGACGAGAGAGAGCTGAGGAGCCCGTCGTTGTCTCACCCACCAGAACGTCCTCTCGGCTGAGAAGGACCCGGAGGAGCCTGGCGGTGTCTTCTTCATGGAAAGGGGGAGATTCTAGTTCCCGCCAGGACCGCCACCGCACAGCCGAAGTGGCAGGGGTTGGCTGGCCGGATGCTGATGTCTGGGAGCCCGCAAGGGTCGGAGGAGCAAGAGAATGGATGACGTTGACCGAGAAGTTAGTCGGCTCTGTCCCTTGACTGGCATCCTGCTCTCTACGCCTTTGCAATCGCTCGAGCGCTTCTTGGTTGTAGGCCCGGAACTCGAGCCATTCTGGGCGATGCTGGTAAGGCAATTCGTGCCCGTTTTCTTGAGGGGAGTCTGGCCGCTCTGGCACATCCCGGGCAATGCTCAGGGTTTCTTCGACAGCTTTCCGCAGCCTGACAAGTGACATGGAGTTCTCCTTCACATCGATCTACTCCCACCAGATCTGTTCCTGGATGAGGTGTTGAACTTCTTCACAGGACTCGATCGTGTGACAGATTCTAGCATGGAAAGAGCAGTATTAGGGGTGACTACGGTCCCAATGGGTGTAGTCTGCCGGTAAGTCGTGGGGCATGATTTGCCCCCTCTCGATGAGGATATCGAAGAGTCATCGGGTTCTCTCCCTAGGGAAGGAGAGGGGCCTGTGATCATGCCAGGGCCTCCACACCGGATACCAGAGCGAATGTTCGCCTTGACTAGTACTGGGCTCCTCTCCTTCGACGTCGGAAAGAGAGAATGAAGCCATCATGTGGATGACATTGGCTGAGTAGTGAACCACGCGTGCTGCCTTAGCTGGCCTGGTCCACGTATGTGGTTGCAGTGTTGGTCCTGGGTAGGCGAGCGGACAAGAAGGGGTGGTTGAATTATCCCCTACTAAAAATGACAAATTAAAAACTATCTAAGCGGCATTAACAAGTTTTATCGAGATTGAGGAATTAACTGAACAAGGAACTAAATTCTCTCAACCTCTCCGATCTCACACGATCATACAAGGGAATATAACAATCAAACCATACAATCCCACAAGGCAAACCACAAGACAATGGGATTTTTAAGGTGGTTCGGGACCACGACGGGCTCCCTACGTCCACCCCTTACCAAACCGGTAAGGATCCACTCGCTAGATAAACCAGCATAGAGAAAACTCTCCAACACGGAGCAAGGCTCCAACATACACGGGAAAAAATCCCCAACACGGAGACGACGCTCCAACAACATACACACGTAGGACGACACCTCCACACACACGGGGACACGCCCCAACACACACACACACACGGAGACGAAGTCTCACACACGATACGACGACCGAATCACAAACACACACACACACACACACACACACACACGCTACAACAACTGCACACAATGACACACACGACCGCACACAGGCGATCAAAGATGACCGTATACACAGACGGTCACACACACAAATATCTCTAATGTTCGGAAGATAAACACGAATGATCAAATCATGCTAAACCCAAACTATCGAACATGGAGCACATCACAAAGAACAAATAAATGATATAGAAATGATCCCCCTTTGTCTTCAATGGCCGGAAGATGATGTTCTTTGATGCATGGGTCGGAGGTAATCCGGATGCCGTCGATTTGAATGTCAACGCGTTCCTCTCTTTGATCCGCTCCTTTTCTTCTTCTTTCACGAGCTCCAAATCCTCCTGGATGTATATCAAATCTCCTCCACAATAGCCTCTCCTTCCTTTCTCCTTTCCTTCACCTGCAAGATAGAACAAATGAACACATTAGGGTAAAGACTTAGGAAATTTGTAGCTCTCATATGTATACATATAAGAGACAGCAAAAGACTAGTATAGCCTTTCTAGAATCCTCCAAAAGGACCCCCAATAGGTCTCCCACCAACCCAAGGGCAAAGGGGTAAGTGTTAGGCATAAGTTGACTTGGTTTGGATGGGTTTCGGAACCACGTTTTTGATTTTTCGTCGCTGTCGGTCGACCTACACGGGTGGGGCAGTCGATCGGAAATTTACAGTCAGAAATCTCCCATTTCTGGGAATTTTGGTCGACCGGAGCTACAGGGTCGGTCGATCGCCAGCTACAGTAAATTCCAGATTAACACATTTCAACCCCAAACGCCATTGCAACCCTTCCGAACTCTGTGGCATCAAACTCCTTTGATCATGGGGAATATATACTGAGTGTTTTGACCTGCAAAACCATATAAAAAGGATTAGAACTTTAGCTCAATAATCCATATGATAAATGTATGAAATACATACATGAAAACAAATGAATTAGATGCATGTGAACTCTTGAGCCACAAATATTCTAAGTTGAGGATCAAGAGATGAAAACTCAATCACCCCAAGCAAAATATTCTCCATAAAACACACTCATGGAATCTCAATAACAAGGAGGATAAAACCTCATTCTCAAGTTAATTAACCACATCAAGGGATCAAGTTCATATGACAATGAATTTTAAATACATGAATGATCATCATGTAACCAACACTTCCATGATTGATGTGAACATTGAAAAGTCACATTCGACCATATGAATGTGAGAACACATATCAACCATATCCTACCAAGATTCACAAAGGCTTTTCCATTTGCATTCAAGGCCACAATGCACAATTAGAATATACATGAACATATGCAATTTGAATGAGCATCATGAAGCCAAATATTCCAAGAGTGATATAAGCATTGAGTAAGCAAATATCATAGATCATGAAAGCATCATTCACTCATATATATATCAAGATTTGCATGATAGGTTCAGTAACACTTTGCTAGCTCATAAAGTCTTACAACTTAACATAGTGAAAATGCATGAAACACAGTGGGAGTCGACATAATGCACTGAGAAAGGTAACTCCCTTTTTGAAGAAGAACTTCATTGATGCACTCCTTTGAGTTCCAAAACATGACCCATAGTTTTGATCCTGCAAACCAATATATATAGCATGAGTTCATTAAACACTAAGGATTCATATGACTTTCAAGTGTGAACCTTGAAGTAACCTGTTAACTCATCAACCAAGATGCATACATGTTGCTCAATGAAACATACAAAGGCATGCTCAATGAGGCATTCAGCCCAGGCACAAACGTTTTGTTATCATTAAAACCAAACACCAAACAAAGCACAATTGTTTTGTTATCATTAAAACCAAACACTAGGAGATGCAACAATCTCCTGCAACATGCGGGGGATCGATGAGACCACTCTTCATTTTAACGAGGCCGTCTCGGATCAACTTCTGCATCTGAGTCTTGAAGGCGTAGCAATCTTCAATTGAGTGACCCAGCATGCGATGATACAGGTAATAGCTAGGATCGTCGGTCTTCACAGCCTCGTCCGGCTAGCGGATTTCTAGCAGCTCGATGATCTTCTAGGTCATACAGAGGTCGAAGAGCATCTTCGTATGTTCATTCTTGAACGAGAAGGGTGTCTTCATGTGCTCTGAGAAGGAAGGAGCAGTCAGCTTGTCTGTTGGCTTTTTCTTAGAGCCGCTTGGTTCGGCCTCCTTATTGGCTTTGGCGGCGGGGGTGAACTCTATGATATTCACCTCCTTACCGGGCTAGCGTTCTTGTGCTTGCTTCCCCTTTGCCACAGTATAGCTCGGGTTATCGGTGAAGAACATCTCTATTTCGGCGACTATCGAATTGAGTTGATCGAAGCCCTTGATATTGGTGCTGAGAAGCTTTTCGCTGACCTCGGCCGCCAAGCCTCGACGGCATATGGTAATGACGTCCTCCTAAACGGGTGGATTGACACACCTCATGCTGAGGTCTATCCACTTTTTGATGAAGTCAAGGGCGCTCTCGCCCTTTTTCTGTCGAAGAGAACAGAGTTCGGCCAGGGAAATCTTTCATTCGGCCGTTTAAAAGTGGTCGAGGAATTTCTTCTGGAGATCTGCCCAGTCGATCACTGAGTTGGGCTTCAGGTGGGAGTACCATTGGAAGGCCGTTCCCGTAAGCAAAGTGGCGAAGTAGCGGAGGAGGTACAACTCATCCAACGCTAACTCGCCCATGGCCGTAACATAGTAGGCCAAGTGTTCATGTGGCGACCCCTGCCCGTCAAACTTTTGTAGCTTCGGGGGCTTGGCGTACTCTGGCGGAAGCTTTTTCAGCTGATGGTGAAGCGGGTAGGGCACACTGTAGAGGTCTACTGTGACAACCCCTTCACCATACTGGGCGAGCTTTGTCTCGATAATACGCTCGATCATCTGGCGTTACGCTAGGAGATTTTCTGGCACCAGCGTATTGGAGGCTCGTGGTTGGGCCTCAACCGGAAGCATGCCAACCCAGCTACCAACGGGGTTCGGGCAATCACCGCTGAGGTGTTGGTAGCATCTCGGGTAGCTGGCGGTGCCATTGCCTCGCCCTAGGGCATAGCATGTTGCTGAGGATGAAGGTCTCGTTCCTAGAGGAGGTCTTGTAGGAGGGACTTCAGATGCTGGTTCTCCTTCATGAGAGTGTCGAGGGTCACTTCTTGAGCCTCCTTCGCTGGTGGGTCATTGTTGACCAGCTCTGCGTTGATAGGAGGGTTGCGGTCTTCCACTGGGACTTCTTCTGCGTGTTCTGACGCCTGTGGTCCGGCAGAAATACCAATGTGACCTGTTGGGGGAGGCGGTAGAACCTGATGGCGCGGTCTCCTGAAGTGAGACACGGGCTGATTCAGGTCATCAAACTGGGTGTTCGGCTGGTGTCCGGTGGTGTAGCACGCGAACACTCGAACCGCGTCATTGATGAACAGGGCCGTCCGCTTCCTACGCTGGTGCAGCTCGGGGCGGACATGCACCCCTAGTCTGTCAAAGACAGAGGTGCGTTGCAGAGGGGCCTCGATTCCAATTTTGGTTGGAGGAGATCCCAAGACAAGCTACTGGAGGGCCCGGGAGCGGGCTCACCTTTGCCTCCGCTTGCTTGTGCGAGGGACTCTAGACGGCTGGGCGTCATCAGATGGTGTCGTTGTAGGGTTGGATGCGTCTCGCCCGATGCGGGGTCTGAATGCTCGCAAGGGATTCCTAATGCGCGCCCTCCGAATGGCTTGAGCTTCTTCTAGGGTGACCCTGATTCTCCTTTGTCGCACTTTTCTGATGGGTCGTCTTTAGATCTTGGGAGTCAGGCCGATGGGGATGCCCCCGGACTGCTACCGAGGTGCCTGCTCCTTTGAGCTTCGCCTTATCCTCTCACGTCCGTCACAAGAGGTCGAAGCAGTTGGAGGTGGGAATGGTAGGAACGGTCTGTTCCTAAGGTCTGATGGGTTCACCCCCATCGAGGCAAATCTGCAAATCACCGACAAGAATAGTCTTGCCGGAGTTGCTAATTGCAGCGGCGAGCCGCCCGCCCTTACAGCCATGGCAACGCTTCTTCTGGGGAGTCGAGGAAGACTCCGCCCTGGGATGGTTGACTGAGAAGACCTGACCCACAGTGGATGGCGGCGCAGAGCTGCCAGTGGAAGGTACAGATGCCGGCCCCCGGTGTATGAGGCCCACCATGGGAGTCGACAGTCGGGCGACTAGGGTGTAAGCCCTGGCCCGCACTGAGAGAAGCGTTGCCAATGCTCGAGATGACACTCTCGCATCGGGGGGCGATGCCGTTGAAACTGTTGGGGTGCTGGCGACCCGAGGTTGAGAGCCCGTGTTTAGTGTTGGCGTGGTCTGGGCTCCGGCCGGAAAGTCCGAGAGAGATGCTGAGGGCCCTCGTCCCTTGGGTGGAAGACCTGCGGGGAGAGCCGGTTCAACTGGGGCCCGGAATCGAGATTCCGAGTGGAACGCCGGGGAGCCGCGAACCCGGGGCTGAGAGCCCGTGTTTGTTGCCGGCTGAAGTCGGCCTCGGGGCTGAAGGCCCGAAGAAAGTGCTAGGGAGCCGCGAACCCGGGGCTGAGAGCCCGTGTTGGGTGCCGGCTGAAGCTGCCCTCGGGGTTGAAGGCTCGAGGGAAGTGCTAGGGAGCCGTGAACCCGGGGCTGAGAGCACGTGTTCGGTGCCGGCTGAAGCTGTCCTCGGGGTTGAAGGCCCGAGGGAAGTGCTGGGGTAGTGATCGGAATCTGGGGCGCGGGGCGCGTGCCGGAGATCGGACGAGGCTAGCCTAGGGAGCTAATGCTTACCCGGGCCAGTGATAATCTGGGGGCCCTGCAGGGACCAGTGGTGGCGGTCCGGTGCCTAGTGCTCAAGTGGGCCATCGGGGCTGGAGGTGTACGTAGCACATCGACCACGGGAGCCAACGGAGAAACTGGGATTGGCTGAGAAGCAGCCATAGGGATGACGCCCAAACAGTAGGGCGATCAGATGACGGGGGCGAAGCTACCGAAAGCAATCAGTGTTGCCAAGTAGCCCACTCGGGCATGGGTGGCAATGACATTGGGACCGTAAGTGATGGCCGCCATGGTTGCTGGGGCGCTGAGTGCTGCGGAGGTGACTTTTGCTGATAGTCATCGAGCGCGGTCCGACAGTCAGATTGTGAACCGGAAGTTGCTAGAGAATACGCACGCGAGTACCCTCCTCTGCCTCTCTTGCAAGGACAGGGAAAGGGCACCAGGGCTTCAGGGCTGGCATAGGCTTTTCTTCAGCAAAAAGAAGGAAGGCGGGAGACGTCCCACCAAGCGTGCCATCCTCTCTGTTGCAGGGGTTTTTGTGCCGATGACCGGGGTGAAGGAAGGGATACAGCGGGGGAAGGAAAATACGGGAGTTTGATATATCTCGGATATCCTCCTTATAGTTGCATGCCTCCTACGGCGGTATCGGGCACTCTCCTCTTATGGAAAGTCGAAAAGGGTCGAATGGCACAGAAATGTAAGGGTATGGGTTAGCCAGACGGGGTGCGGGCATGCCAATCGATTTCTCGACAATCACCCATGGAACCAAGAGTTGACTGGGGAAGCGTCACCAGGATGCGGCACGTGAGCTCGAGAGATCAGTTGACACGTGGAGAGAAGAGATTCCACGGGTGCCAGTGCGCAAGCGATTGTGGGAATCGTGTACTGGACGTCTTTCCCCACCGACCACAAGCAATCAGTGTTTATTTACATCGGATTGAATCCGAACACCTTTGTTCCATACTGAAGAAAAGTCTGTATGTGTCTGAAGCCATGGGTAGAGGGCCAGGAGCATTCCGCAGCTGAGGGTGCGCTTTTGACTAAGGGGTGTTTACTGGAGTCAGGATGCTAGGCACGCACGCAGAGTGGTGTAGGTAGAAAGCTGGGGACCCGAATGTGGGCACTTGTATTCCACTAGTTTTATGCTATATGAGGGCCACGTGGGCTTTACAAATAGGCTAAGGGGGCCAAAGTACAACTGGCACAAGCCGCGGGATAACTCCGACACGTGGGTCGGTCCCCGGGTCATTGCGTAATAAAGCGGATATCCGCGTGTTTTATAGAAACTCTTTATAAAGGGATCGATGCGAGCCCGGCTGCCTTGGTGGTGGGGGTGGACATGCACTGGCGCGTGGTGGAGGTCGGACATGGCTCGAGGTGAGCGGTCGGGTTCGGGTCTCGGACGGCGAGTGTCGTCATGCTGGGGAGTCGAGGTCGGCCCCGGGACTATGATTCCCGGGCTAGAGGTCCGACTAGACTCGAGTTGTTAATCCGAGTGGCCAATAGCCAGCTGGGGGGGTGAGCAATAGGCACATGATTCCGTGTCAAAATTAGGCACAGCATCATGGAGTGGATTTTATCACTGTAAGTTGGCGTACATGGGCGGACCCGAGATTTGGGTGTACTCGCCGTTGACATAGTCACCTTACATGCGACGAGGATGGACTTGTGTGAGATTGCTAAACGCCGTGTGAGGGAAGTACACGTGACATACCCTCGGCATGTGTAAGCCGACTAGCAAGCCAACCGCGCACGCACTTAGCTTCTTGCATTCCCGACCCTTGCCAAAAGCCTCGGGAGTCTGAGGGTGCGGCAATTAGGCCGGGGGTGTTTGTCCATCCATATGTGCATCTGCTTGTGCATGCATTCCTCTTCCCTTGAGCTTCTAAGGGGTAGAATTTATAGGAAGTTGAAGGGTTATGGGGTAGGGTTTAGGTAGACCAAGTTGAGGGTTCAACTTGGTCTGAGTAAACCCTCAGAAAATAAATTTTTATTATTATTTTTGTGTTCAACGGAGTGAGGGGATAGGGTTTGGGAGGACCAGCTCAAGGGGCTGGTTAGGTCTGCCTAAACCCCTCCCCCAGGGGGGGTTTAGGCGGACCAGCCCCATAGGTTGGTCTGGACTGCCGTGGACGCACTTTTCGTTCGTTTATTATGCTCGCCTATTCGGGAATGGTTGGTTCATCTATTAAGGGCGTGGGCGTGTCAGTCACAAAGTGACAATTTATTCGGGCCCCGAAGACCCATGGTGTGCTCGATCTGACTTCGTCAGACGATTGTGTAGTTCGTGTCGGGACCAAAACCCGCCGCGCCATAAAGGTCATGGCGTCATTTACATCCCCCATACGAGGGAACACCCTTGATTAATCGCCGTGATTCAGGGCCTCATGGCCAAGAAATCAATTGCATGGAAGGTCTATTATGAGGTATTGAAATCCTCGCGCGAGGGCGAGAAGAAAACCATTCGCAGTCATGTCAGTCGTGTACTGACCATTTAATGTTCGGACGAATGTCCGTCTCGAGAAAATCACGGTTGTCGCGGGAAAACCGGAACGCATGTATGCCGAGGTACGGCAAATTTATTGTTCGGAAGAGCAGAAAACGTTTGGCTGAGCCTCGGTTGGAGCAGTCAAAAACCAGTAAATCTGTTGGCCCGTTGCAAGAGCAAGCTGCGACCATACTGCGGTGGGCCCCCCGCGGTCGAAACAAGACTTGCATGAGTGTCATTAATATTTACGGTGCCAAGGGGCAACGAGGGAATATCCCTTGAATCGACTGAAAAGTCTTGTCTAGGGAAGCGGACGTTCGAAATGTGTCGGTCATTCGGGAGACCGTTTAATATTCGGACGGGTGTCCGGCTTGAGAATATCATAATCATCGCAGTAGGACCTGGAACATATGTATGTCGTGATACGGCAAATATATTATTCCGAGACACTGAAAATATTCGGTTAAATCTCGGTTAGTGTAGCAGGAAACTAGCGAATTTATTGGCCCGGTGCGAGATCGAATCGGGACCATACCGGGGGCGCCTCCCGCGGTCCAAACGGGGCTTGCGTGGGCATCATTAATGATTCTGGTGCCGGAGGGCAACGGGGAAGAGTCCCGGGACTAGATTCCAAAATCGAAAACGTGTTCGAAGGGAGCGAGCTATAGGCCGAGGATATGAGTCATACAATGACCATAATTGGAACAAGCCTGAGGTCTAAGCATGGCCCACGGGGGGCCTGTTAACCTCCCATGCGGAGGGTCCAGGGATGATGGGAGCCATCTCGTTCAATTCCAATTTTGTCAGCCACTCGCGGACCACTTGATATTCGGACAAAGGTCCATATCGAAGGTACGACGTAGATAGAAGCAACCCCGTACAAACGTACGCCGAGTTCACGGCAACTTCAATGAAAGAGCGGGAACAAATCCCATTAGGATAAATCCGATTCGATAGGCTATTGGCCCAGAGCAATGCCGGGTTACGACCATGTCAGGATGGGAACCGTCGGCCATATCAGTCACGCATGGACCTTTTCATGTTCGGACACCGGTCCGCAATAGAAACGCGGCGGGAATCGAGGTGAACCCGTTCAAATGTCTGCCGAACGTGTGGCAATTTTAGTAGTGGCTCGGAAGGGATCCGGCCCGAGAAACGAGTCCGGTTTAATCGGAATATCGGCCCGAGGCGAGGTCAGGTCGTGGCTATTTTGGAATAATTCCCAAGACTCAGGCTCAACCTGGAAGGGCGGCATGATTGTTCCTTCAGCATCGGGTCACGGGGAGAGAGGGGGGTTACAATGTGGACCCTAGAATTTTTTTATCTGGGATTTTAATTACATATTCCTCTCTTTCCTCTTGCTGTTCATTTCTTCTTTATGCATTTGTTCCGAATGATTTCCTTTTTTGTTTATTATTATTATTATTATTATTCTCCCCTTTTTTCACTATTATTATCACTATTTCACATTTTTTGTTTCTTTCCTATATATATTCGGGTTTCTTTATTTATCATAATTTTCATTAATTTATTTATTATTATTATTATTATCACCAATATCATTATCATAATATATTATATGTGTATATTTCCCAGAGACGGAGAGGGCTGCTGGAGGGTGTACCGGCGAAGGGTATAGAGAGCGTGCCGATGAGGGCGTCCCCAGGCGTATCGGCGAAGGGAGGAGAGGGTGCGTCGGAGAAGGCACCAAGGAGAGTGTGCTGGCGAAGGACTAGCCGAGTGTGCCGGCGAAGGGTGGCTGAAGGCGTGTCGGCGAGAGTGTCAAAGGGTGCACCGGATAGAGATTGGGCTAGGTCGGTGTAGACCTGGACTGGCAGCAGGTCGGTGCAGCCTTGGGCTGAAGTCGACGCAGCTTTGAGCTGTGGAGGGGCAAAGTCGGTACAGCCTACGGGCTGAAGTCGGTGCAGCCTTGGGCTGGAGAGGGGCAACGTCTGTACGGCCTGCGGGGTGAAGTCTGTACGGCCTGCGGGCTGAAGTCCGTACAGCTTTGGGTTGTAGAAGGGCAAGGTCTATACGGCCGCGTGGCAAAGTCTGTACGGCCTACGGGGCAAAGTCTGTACAGCCTGCGGGGCGAAGTCTGTACAGCTTTGGGTTGTAGAAGGGCAAGGTCTGTACGGCCGTGGGGCAAGGTCTGTACGGCCTGCGGGGCAAAGTCTGTACGGCCTGCGGAGCGAAGTATGTACAGCTTTGGGTTGTAGAAGGGCAAGGTCTGTACGGCCGCGAGGCAAAGTCTGCACGGCCTGCGGGGCAAAGTCTGTACGGCCTGCAGGGCGAAGTCTGTACGGCCTGCGGGGCGAAGTCTATACAGCCTGCGGGGCAAAGTCTGTACGGCCTGCGGGGCAAAGTCTGTACGGCCTCGGGCTCGGAGTCCGTGCAGGTCACGAGGACTATGCACGTGGAGAGTGAGGTCCGTGCACATATGCAGCGGGCTAGGCCAGGGTCGGTGCACAAAGGCGCTGGGTTACCGAGGAAAGGCATGCCGAGCGTGCCGCCGGGGGTTCAAGGAGGTAAGGGACTGTGCCGTGGAAGGTTGAAGGGCGTACCGCTGAAGGGCTGGGGAGCGTGCGGCCGAGGGGCTATGAGGGCATACTGCTGAGGGAGTAGGTTGAGAATTTCTAAGAAAACACCCTCTCCCTCTGGTTCTTTTAAGGCTTTTATTTTCTTCTTTTCTCCAGCTTTTATGTAGTTTTATACAAATCTCCCTTCCCCTCCCCCTTGTTTGCTCAGTCTCTCTTCACGAATCGAACGTTTATCGGCCATGCCTTGCCTGGTTAGAAAGTTCTGTTACCTATTGTTCCATTCGTTTGTTGCTTCCTTTTGCCTTTTTGATACATTGTTATTCCATTTGTTTGTTGCTTCCTTTTGTCTTTTAACATGTTGTTATTTCCAACGAAAATTCGGCAGCATCTCCCCTTGACCCAGATGGTAAGGGAGATATAGGGAACGGGCCCACATGGAGTGACGGAACCCGACAGCTGAGGTATGTGCCAAGGGCGACAACACCTTTAAAGAAACTTTAGAAAACCCAGGGGAAACGATGAGGGGAAGACGATTCTAGGACTGGTAGGAGTGCATCAGGCAAAAGGAGAGGACTGGTGTGCCGGCTAGGGAGCTCAAAGATGTGTGCCGGGCAAGAGAGGCAGGAAGTGCACTGGCCAGGGAATTGGGTGGTGTACCGGGCTGGAGGTGGCCAGGCTATGCCGGGGAAGGCTCTGACAAGGGCTGTGTCGGTGAGCGGACGAGTCAAGGGTGTGTCGCTGCGGGCATATGGAGGGGTGTACCGGGCAAAAGGCCAAAGAGTTGTGTGTCGGCTAAGGGGAGGGGTTATGTGTATGCCGGCTGGGAGGGCCAAAGTGTGTGCTGGTCAGGGAGCCATGGGTGCACCGGGCTGGGGTATTGGGTTTGGCAGGCTTCAAAGGAAACTTGGCAGGACGGGGAAGGCTCAAAAAAAGGGGGGGCTTCAAGGCAGAGGCATGGGTACGCAGAGAAGAAAAGAAGGGCATCTCCCTTTGAGCATGTGAGCAAATGTGAGGGCTAGACGCCCTACGGGGGACCACGACAGGGGGAGAAGATCGGTGCAAGAGACTGAAGCCGTCGGAGGGGAAGAAGGAGAGGACCAAACGCATATAGTGATTCAAACCAACGGAGACAAAAAGAAACCCAAAGAGGGGGAGTTTTCATTCATGAAGAGAGAAGGGCCATAACCGGCCGTATACATTGTAACACACCGGAGCTAAAGCTACAAGCGATGGGGGAAGAAGAAGAGGAACTTGAGGGAGAGGAAAGGATGAGGGGAAGAAAGTGTTGGGGTTGAGCAAGGGCGACGGCTCCCTGCTCTTCCCCACTTCCCCGTTACATGAAGCCTCTCTCTCTCCAGCTTCTTCTTCTTCTCTGGAGCCCTCCTGGGCTTGCCGAGCTTGGACGGGCGAGCTCTTCTTCTTCCCCTTCTCTCTTCTCTCTTCGTACGTGTAGGCCTCTGTGTATTCCCCGTCTCCCTCTGTGTCTATTTTTCATCGGAGCGAGAGGTTCTTATACCCCTGGTCAGGCCGACGACTGCCGAGGACGGGAGTAGGTGGGGCGAGGACATCCCAGCAGGGTGCAGGTATAGGCCTGTCACGCCTTCGCTGCGCGCCGAGGGCTACGAGCGTTGACCGGCGTGGGTGGGACGAATGCTGTGCCGCTGGGGGCTGAGGAAGGCGTGCCCCTGGAGAGCCTCGCAGGTGTGCCGCTGAAGGCCTTCGCAAGTGTACCGCTGGAGGCTTACAGGGGCGTGCCATTGAAAGGCCCAGGAGGGTGTTTGGACTGCACCGGGTGAAGAAGAAAATAAACTGTGCCGGGTGGAGGGCTACCAGCCTTATCGGGTGAAGCCCGCTTGAGGCGTGTCGGGTGGAGCGCCTTGAGAGTGTGCCGGCCAAAGCCCGTTTAGGGCGTGCCGGGTGAAGTGGGCAGCAGGTGTGCCGGGTGGAGCACCCTGAGAGTGTGCTGGCCAAGGGCCTTTTGGAGTGTGCCGGTGGAGATCACCCAGAGGCGTGCCGGTGGAGACCTCTGGGTAGTGTACCGATGGAGGGGCCTGCCGAGTGCACCGGGTGAGAGTTGGCAGGAGTGTGCCGGTTACAGGGGTGGCTCTATTGTTTAACTGATGAGGCTACTGGATAATCCCTATTGCTGCCGTTCTATGCCATTCGTGGGAAGGCCGGCGTTTATAGACTCCAAGTAGCATCTTGACGGTTATGATGGTGAGCAGCAACCCCCTTTTTTTGAAACTCGGTGCGCTCGAATCTCTCAACACCATAGTCGTCCCTTTCTGCTGCTTTCTCCAGAGGTATATCAGGGGACATTTCAAGATCTGGAGCGATCAGCCCCTTCCTCAAGTGCCTTACACAAGTGAATATCCAGTCCCTTAGCAGTTGAGAATGCCGCTCCAAGGAAAACATAGCAGTCAACAGCAAGGGGGGGCTCCACTCCTCAGTTTAATCTCGATTAATGAACTTTACTCTCAGCGATTTGCACTGAAAGGGAGGTGGATTGTTCGACCGTCTAGCTGTAATGTATTAGTAAGATACAAAAATATCACCCCACCAATAGATGTGCTACAGTCCGGAAAATGCCATGCTTCAACATGTAGGCTTCCTGGATTGTCATTATATCCCCCAAGGTGGCTTATCTTCATTGGGTTGTTGCCCCGTTTGTAATCTACATGTGAAACAACAAAGTTGCGGAGGTCTACAAGTGTATCTGATTCCCCATTGTACTGCATTGTAGCATCTGTTCTGCTTGGAGTAGCAGTTGGTGAGCTTGGTAAAAGGCCACACATGACTGCTTCAGCTGTCCTCCCGTACATCTGAGGTCTCGGGTTCTCCCAGCTGAGCCATGTTGGTCTCCCCCAATTAGCACGAAGCTTCCCGTTCTGTACTATTGCATAGCCAGGACCCGGTTGATCACCGGTCACATGATAAAGCCAAGTAGCTGCCTTTTACGGTATGCCAACACTGCAGGAGCCTCCAAATGCATCAATAAATGTAAATAGCTGCTGATCATGCTGAAGAATCAAGTCTTAATATATAAGACCAATAGTCCTAAACACCATAGAGGTAGATGCCAATGTTGCTGCTATTCATGCGGCAACCTCTGTTCCTGGGGTTGTTTCTGTCGCGGTGGAAGTCATGGGGAATCCAAACTCCATGTGATACCTGGCATCGTATTTGCCCTTTGACAGGTCCAACCCAGCATCCTTCCCATCTGATAGCGTCGAGTCCCCTCTCCAGCTTACCCGCTTTCTGTGTGCTGCAGGATTGGTTGGCCACCGGTGAGGGGTGTGGGAGGTTGACACGGTGCGGCGTGGGCAGACTCATCCGGCACAGCGGATGTGTGCCGTGGGAGGTGGTTGGAGGTGGAAGGGCTAGCACGGCTGGCTGACGTCAGAGACGAAGACCCATCGAGCATGCCCTCTGCCGCATGGCAAGCACGGCGGGGCACAGGAGCCAAGTAAAAATAGAGTACCATATTTGGTCGGTGTCCCATCACATGCAGGGGTAGCTGGCGGAGGGAGCAGCGGCAGTGGTTGGTGCAACGTGCGTGGCCATCCGGCACAGTGGTGTGTCGGGTGGAGACTCTTGCGGGTGTGTAGGGCGAAGCCCCTCGCGGGTGCGCCGGGCGAAGCCCCTCACGGGTGTGTCGGGTGGAGACTACCGCAGGCGTGCCGGTGGAGACTCTTGCGGGCATGCTGGCGGAGGGGCCCATGGCGTGCCGTTGAACGGCTGCCAGGGTGTGCCGCTGAAGAGCTCAAGGCTGTGCCGCTGAAGGGTGCGCCGCTGAACAGGGCAGAGGGTGTGCCGCTGAGAGGCGTGCCGCTGACGGGCCTGAAGGCATGCCGCTGAAGGGCTAAATGGGCAGTTCTGAGCTCGTTGTGAGCGCGAGTTGTGGCCCATTTGATTTTCTTCGAGGCCCATAGATTGTGGGGCTCCCGGTGGTTGATTTCTCTTCACTGTCGAGACTCCGAAGATAGCTTCACGGCAGTGTATATATGTTCAGGGAGTCAGGATGGCCCTCTTCCACGTAGTCTCTTCAGTTGATGTTGTTGTTGATGCTGGACTAGTTGGGGCATACGGGAGTGCAATTTTGCATGTCCACAACTGCCTAAACCCCTCTTCGGAGAGGTTTTTTTGTTGTTTAAAAACCTTTTTTTTTTGGATGGGGTTTAGGCGGACCAGCCTGAAGGGGCAAGCTGGTCCGCCTAAACCCTCCCCCTGGGGGGTGTAGATATATTTCTTCTCCCGTCCGTTCTTCCAATGCCTTCCCAATGTCTATCCTACCACATCCAACATGGGAAACGAATGAAGACAAAAGAAAAGGGAGGTGTAAAAACCTGTGATCGCCACCAAGGTGCCGAACGTGATGTACACGCCGTACCTTGGAAAGAGGGAGAGGTACTCGCCTGACCTGCAACGCTGGGAAGATGGACGGTTCAGGAAGAACCGCCTGTAAGATGCACGGTCTTAAGATAGACCATTTAAGAACGCTGCAGAAGATGCGGGAAGAAACACTCCTGGTAGTTGAACGGTTCTATCATGACCGTATGAAGAAGAAGGACGGTCCAGGCTACACCGCACGTCTTCTTGAACGGACTGTAGAGAGCCACTCAAGACCACCAAGCCAGAAGTCACAAAGGGTCCAACCTCCACCCTCTCCGGCCGGCCAGAGGGAATGGGCCTCGTGTTAGGGATTGCTGACCTGCAAAACGACGTGAAAACACAAAGAGAAAACCTAGATTAGAACTGAAAAGTGTTGTAGATGCCAAAATAACAAGAAATGAACATGAATAAGTGGAAAGGGGGATACCTGGGGGATTTTAAACCCCTAGGGTGTCATAAACGTGTGTTGGTGTGTGTTTGGCAATGAAGATGAAGAAAAACGTGGGGAGAAAGTGAGAAAAGTGATGCATGCAATGAAAAAGAGGACAAAATGTATCAAACACACAAGACTTAAAAAAACTAGACTATTCCCTGAACCGGAGGCTTATATGGACGTGGAAAGCCTCCCTCGGTGCTAGGTCACTCAAGAATGCGGTAGGGCTTCGCCGTCGACCAAAAATCTCCCCCCTTTCAGACCCGGCCTTTAGGGTCTATTTACAGAGCCTAGAAAGGCAGCCCCGAAATTAGGGTTTAGAAGCATTTTCAAGTCAAGATTATCGAACAAAAGATCAAGATAATTGACTTATCTTTTATCCAGTCAAAATGGCACTCAGTATGGTTCATTATCCGTGGAGAAAATGACGGGAGAAGTTAGGGATAAAACCACAGATAGAGAGAGAAAATCTGCCGAAATTCAGGAATCGAACAGATGAATGGTCTTACGATAGACCGCTCAACAGGATGTGCGGCCATGTCCTGGCCGTCCAACCCTGTCGATGGAAATTCAAAATAAATTATAAATAATCCAAATTATCCATCGAACTGACCGAAACCTTCGCTGTTGGACTCTCATAGATGAATGGCTCAGATGAGATCGTTCAAAGGTAAAGCGGCCAAAGACAAACCGTTCTAGCCTTGTCGGTGATAAATAGATTAATTGGATAATTATACGAGAAAACCACCAAGCGCGGGACTCTGAGAGATGAGCGGCTACCATCCGTCCATCCATTAAGTTGAACGGCTAGAGGAGGACCGCGTAAATGCTTGTCGGTGGAAATTAAAAAAATTAACCAAAATATTCTAAAATAGATGGACGGTCCACAGGCAACCGCGCATTGATTGAGCGGCCAGGGATGCACCGTACATGTACATGGGTTTTGAAACTCATAGAAAAGCCCAATCAACCAAAAGCAAGGCCTATTAAGCCCTGAATTGAAGCAAACATAGCCAGGGAGGGAGGCTGCCCATGAAACTTGCCCAAGACATGCCTGAAAACAGCCCCAACGAGTGATGGACAACTCGAGGCATCAACAAATGGGAGTAAGAGGAACGACTCAACTTATCGGCAAAAAAATGGGTGTCAACAGATGCCCCTCCTTAACATCTTCTTTGCAGGGGAGCGAGCGGAAGTGAAGCGAAAGTGACATGGAACATGGAGATGGAGCGGAAATGCAGCAGAGTGGACCGAAAAAGCGGGCGTTAAGATAAAACGACACCCGTTTTTACCAACAAGCGACATGAATCTTCCGAAACACTCTGAACCAAATGCAAGGAATGATTAAACCAAAAGTGACATCAGTCTGGAGGATCTAAACTAAACGAAATGAAACAAATCGACAAGACCAACCTTATGGGGGACACAATCCCGCGGTCCAATGAGGAGGCCAAAAGCAGGCAGCAAGAGTAAAGGAAACATGCTAAAGCTCTAGACGGGGACCTCTTAATCAACCAAACCAAGCGAATTGACCAAAGAGAACCTTCCAACTCATAGTGGAATTAGTTCCTCTTACCCAAACACTGAATGCACAGTTAACCATTGCTAGTGGGACATTCTGTAGGCAAACCATGGGGCATGAAAGCTCAAAAAGATGCGTATGGTGTATGCTGGGCTAAAATAAAAGAAATTGTTAAGACAAATGCGAAGAAAGATTAAAATACAAAATACTCGAGAATAATATTGTTAAGCTGGGAAAATCAGAGTCAGGATATCATCCGCAACCCCAGCGTCCAGGATAGAACCATCCACCCCAGGCTTTCCCAACCTAACAGCCTATCCGAAGGTTAAACGTGTGAACCTGGATCGTCATCATTTTTGTTAAAGGGGAACATCAGATCCTGGAACACGTAAATAACCAACTGGTTCTCGAGATAATATATTATAGTACCATATAATAATGCAATAAGGGTGATAAGGATAGAGGGCCATACCTGACTTACCTGAGCAGGTGAAACGACAAGTTTTTGGATTTTCTTTTTTGGATTTTTTTGGATTTTTATGAATAAGACAAACAAGATAAACATAGCAATTAACATAATGACAAACAACACGACATAACATGACGAATGGAAACAACACGACGAACAAGCACCTAGGCAAAGGCATAAACAGACAATACGTTTGCATGAACATGGTGTGACGAGACAACAATCGGCGGGATAACACATGGTTGGGATAAAAATATGACGGATCACACGGTTCGGACAACACCTGGAACATAGAGGGACGAATATCAACATATGCAAGACAACTATGTGGTGAGGAACAAAAAAACAAGCGTGGGACAACACGGCGGGACATAGACACGTGACAAGGACACGGCGGGACAACACATGAACAAACACGCACTTCAATCAAAACTCAAGATCAAAATGAAGCAGAACCGCCAGGTTCATAATCGTGAGGTAAAGTCCTCTCATAAAGATATGATCATTGCAAACAAAAGTTGGGAGGACATGAGCTTCAGAACAGACCGAGAGATATGTAGAAGGAAACAGATCAGAAGATGTGAACATGAGACAGAGCAAAAAGATATAGCAAGGAATGCCTGAGTACTTGCAACCTACACACTTAGCAAACGGATTACGTATCTGTCCATAAAATAAATGCAAATAAATTAAAAAGACACATTTTTTAGATTTTTTTGTATTTTGTTTTTGATTTTTTTTAGATTTTCAATAGTATTTCATTTTTCTGGATTTTTTGAAGTATTTGATTTTTTAGGTTTTTGAAATATTTGATTTTTTTTGAAATTTTGAAGTATTTGATTTTTTTAGATTTTTGATAATATTTAATTTTTTTTGTTTTATTTTTAGAAATTTTGATTTTGACATAGCAATCCACAGCACCTAAAGACGAGCTCAAACTACTGGCCAGGGATCGTCGTTTCTATCCCTTTCATTAAAGGCTTCCCTTAAGCAGGGCGTGCATGTGAGGGTGGCTTACCACAACCAACTGCTTCTAAAGAACGGTGCCCCTACTAAGGCCATACCTGGGATACAACCCAGCCTAAGAGGGAGAAGCAGAAGAAAAATTAGAGACAAGCTTCGTGCAGGATGGGAGATATCAAGGCTCGAATTCCTTCCAGGGCACTACCCCTCAAAGAGATAGCCTGTTGCACTGGGGCTTTGTGTCTTCGATTTGGAGACACATATTTATCAGGCACGCATGCAACCGGGCTCATGAGGTCCTGCGGGGAACTGTACTACCACTCTTGACATGCCTTTGATTCATAATTTTGCATTGATTCATTTTCTCATTTTGGTAGCCCTTATTGGCCAGATATTACATGAAAGTTCACTTTTGAGGGTCAAGACTGCCCCTATTTGACAACTCTCTTGTATTAGGGAGCACCTAGGTTAGTCATCTTATCCATCAATCTCTTGCCCCTGCACTCGGCCGAGCAGAGAAAAGAAAACACCTTTGTGCATACCCAAAGTATGGCCAAAACAGCAACGTTGTACTTCCGAGAGATCAGCTATGGCTTGTCGTGAAATGTGTGTAAAATCCATACTCATAGGTCACCCTCAACAATCGAGGAAAGAAACTAGACTCCCAGCGCGGAGCTATCACCAGCCTAAGGATGCTGCAGAAGCTAACTTTTTTATTTGACACAAAGTTAAGATCTAATTAAACAAAGACTCCTAAAGCCACTCAATCATGTTAAGGAATCATGTGCAGAAACAATAGAAATAATGGAAATGAAAGCACATTCTTGCACAAAATAAAGATACATTTGCAGATCCATGGCATGGAAACCAGCATCCTGAAGCGATTTCGATCATCGAGCTTTGAGGAGCGTGAGTAGATTTGCATTCCTTGCTTGCCAGGATAAAGGGTGAAAGGAGAGCAAAGGATTTGATTCCTCGACACAGAGGAGTGGCAGACATCATACTGGATAAAGAAGGGATAAAAAGGAAGAGAGACGAGAGTTAGAACTCCCTCATTAAGGCACTGAGGCCCTGATAACATGAAACCAGATACATAATAAATAAGGATTAACTGAGATCAAGGTGGGCTAAAGTCTCAAAAATAGCAAGAAAAAGGGTGGTGACCCCGAAAGGGTGAGGAAAGAATAGAAAGACGATGAAAAGATAACTATGAAGATAAGGTAGAAAGAGAAAGATCATCCAACATGGTTGGAGGAAAGGAATAGTGATCACCCGACAGAGGCGGGGATGAAAATGTATGAACACCCGACAAGGTCGGGGAAAAGAAATGGAAACCACCCGATAAAGTCGGGGAAGGATCAGAAAAACCACCCGACAAGGTCGGGGAACGAGCACAAGGAATCCCCAACAGGGTCGGGGGAAAGAGACGAGAAGTGAAATCCGGGCTACCCGGGGAGAAAAACTAGAAGATGCCCCTAGATCAGGGGAAGAGGGGGACATATGCCGATGCCTATAATGGTAAGGATATGAAAAGATGGTAGAAATATGGTCAGGTGGTGGAAGGTACACCATCCAAGGATAAGAACCGAGCAGAAGAAAAGATGAATGGACGGAAGAAGGAGAGGAGGAAGTGGACCCCCAAGTGCACAACTGACGGCCCTTGAACTTATGCCGTCGCCTCTTCTTAGCAGAAATCTTCTTGAAACAACGCCGCCTGGCGCGGACTCGAGCCTTCGGGCTTCTTATTTTGAAATACCTTCTCAAATAATGGGCCCACCTGGCAGACGGCCTGGCCTGGCTGTGAACATGCAACTTCATCGTGGTGGCTGCCCCTAGCTGTGCGGTGCTAACCTCAGAAGGACATTCCAGAACAATTAACTCCTTGGGATGAGCATCAGGAAGCAATGGAGTTTTGTCATTCAGCACTAGAAGCATAAGATTCGGCAACTCCACTCGATAATCGGGCATGAAGCACAACTCCCTTGCTAGAAGCGCAGGACGGAACTGAGGGAGGGTGATGTGCGGCGTTAACGTGGCCGATTCACCAATAAACTGAGGAAGATTACATAAGACGTGCAGACTGTCCTTGGAAAATGTAGAAGACACAGCCAATTGCCCCTTGAATGCTGAATTCATTAAACCTTCGGCGGCCGTGTGGGTTAGCACCATCCGGGCGGAAAACTCTTCTGGGCCAGTGAACTGAATAGTAATCAAGCGAGGGGTGATAATAACATCAATCGTGGATTCTTCTGCGAGCAAAGAGACTGCCACCGGCCTCACTTTAGAAGGAACTGGAACCAGTGCTAAGTAACTCTTCTCAGCAACTGCCTTCATAGCAAATGCAGGCTCCTTGTCCCCAAAACAGCCAAGGGCTAGGACTCGGATCGGCATGCGGGAAATAACATCCTGGATCTTGAAATGCACGATTGAAACCTGGCTTGGCTCTTTATCTCTCTGGGGACTAGACCCAAGGGGCACCAAAGGTAGCGCGTACTTGCTCTGTGAAGTGGGAAGTGGCAGGGGGAGGTTAGAAAGAGGAGGTTTGAAGGGTGCGGGTGGCATTAGCGCAAGTGATGGAGAAATACTGATGATGACGGGCATGAGTGGAGGTAAAGGCAAAAGTGGAGGTATGGGTTTAGGGTTGGCCTACTCGGGCTCAGAGGATGGTGGCGAAAGAAGTGGCATCAGTTGCGGGGATGGTTGTGAAGGCGACGGAACAATGATTATTACGAGGGGAGGTGATGAAGACGGTGGTGAGGGTAATGGGGATAATAGAGAAGGTGATGATGGAGATGTGGCCAATGGAGGCGGTGAAGATGGGGGCGGAGAAGGTGGTGGCAAAGGGGGTGACGTGGTTGATGGAGATGGTGAAGGTGAAGAGGAAGGAGGTGAAGGTAGGGATGGGGAAGAAGGAGGAGAGGAAGGTAGTGGCGTAGTGAAGGAAGTGGCGGGTGGTGGCGCTCTTCGGCATATCTTTACAACACGTCGAGAGGCGTTGGGGACAGGAGTGGTGGTGGAAATGGAGGGTGAAGGAGAAGTTGCCCGAGCGGAGGCTGAAGTAGGCAAAGGTGGTGGAGGAGATGGGATAGAGGAAGAAGTGGGTAACGGAGAAGGTACCTTATCAATTAAAGAAACACCAGGGTGCCCCTGGTCTTGACGTGGAGACCGTTGCCTAGGCGGCACGGCTTGCTGCTGTTGCTGCTTGCTGCTGAGATCTGAAATAACTTGGCGTATGACACCCCAATCAATCATCTTCTTGTCTTCCAAGTTGTGAACAAGTTCCCGGAACTCGGGGCAGTCCTGAACCAAATGCCCCTATTGATGATGGAATTCACAAAACTGGAGCAAATTCCCGACCGCGGGTCGGCAAGGCATAACCAGAGGGAGCTGCAACGCATGGGTGGCCATCAGAGCCCTGAAAACATCTTTAAGAGATTCCGGCAACGAAGAGTGAGAAGCCCGCTTCGGGCAAGGTGGATGCCGAGGGGTATGAATAGGTAATGGAGATGGTAGCGGGGGTTGCGTAGGTGAAGGCGGAGGGCTAAAATAATGTGGAGGCGTGAAGGGCGTGGGAATGTAATGGACGGCATCTACCTGCTCTGGGTGTAGCATTTCTTTGACTAGAAGTGTAGAGATGTGGGGAGATGAAATAGCGGAGGGCTGACTCGTGGAGGGCTGATATATGGAGGAGTATACGTAGGTATAGGGGTGTGGGGGAGCGGAAGGCCGACTCGTGGAGGGACATGTAGTGGAGGGTTGGCCCATGGCTGATGGGGGTGAAGGTGGAGGGGACTCGTGGTCAAATGAAAGTAGGAGTTGTTGGCTAATGAAGCGGGCTCGACTGTAAAGCTGTTGCTAGGATGTAATATCATTCAGGGCTAAGATACATCTGAGCTCGGGCGTTGCATTAGAAATAATTATCTTGATCTGCTCGCCCTCCGGAATATGTCCCAGGACTTGCACAACTAGGCGATGCTAGCGGTCGGCGAACGTGGAGAATTCCACGCCGGGCGTCATCTTCTCTTGGGCCAGATCAACCATAGAATGTCTGGGCCCAACCTGGTCATGGTACTACTGAATAAATCTTGCTTGGACGGCTTGAAACTTTATCATCTGCTCTTGCGGCAATGTGAAGAACCAATCCTTGGCCGAGCCCTCTAAAGATAGGCCAAATAAATAGGCCATTAAGCATTGATTATGCTGGAACTGGGCCGACTCATAGAGGAAATCCTTCAAATGGACATAGGGGTCACCAATTCCACCATAGCGATGATAAGCCGGGATCTGTGAACGTGGTGGAAGCTGAAGACCTCGGAATGCAAATGGGATATCCAAAGAAGTTTGAGGATTGATTCGGTGTTGCAATTCATCCAGTTGGCGTTGGGCCTGAGCGAACATCTCCCCGGTAGGAAGAGTCCGAGAAGAATATGAGCCAGCCTGAGCAAGAGATGATGAATTTGGACCAGGATAATGTTGATGGGCCGGATAAGGGGATCCGGCCTGAGAAGAAGGAAAGCCCATTCCAGGAATGGAGGAATGCATGGGCCTGGAGGAATCATGTATGTGGGAATGAGGATTGATTGGAGTAGCAGCAGCACGGGCGGGATAAGAAGGCCCGTTTAAAGAATAGGGTCCAACGGGGGAATAAGGAGATGGGCCCGCATGGGAAGAGGAATCCACACGGGGGTAAGAAGATTGAGAGGTGCAGGAATAAGGTACAGGGGAGGAGTGCTTCATGGGGAGAATGGAGACTTTATACAGTGAATTTTAAATGAATACACGGAGGGAAATGAACGCAGGACAAATGCAACTAAATGGAGACACACGAAGATGAGCTAGACCTAATGATCCTAATCTGACAAAAAAAGATGCAAATGATGACATTGTGCAACATACAATGGAGAAGAGAGATGAGAAAAGAATCAGTCAATTACCCAAACAAATTCCAAATGATGCGTGAAGATTTTTATAAGTTCTCTTTTAGGACCTTAGTGGATTAATTAAAATGTGAATTCAATCAACCACAAGGTACCTAAACATGGTCAGAATGGAAGACTGGTAGACTTTAAAGGACTCTCCCTCGCACGAATGCAGACCCTAGACTAAGGGGTGGTATGGTACAACCTGTCTGGCGTCCGTGTGGGAATCCACGGCTCACGGGGACTTACAGAGGTCCTCGGCAAGGTCCCCTAGTCGGCTCTAAGGAGTATGGTGATGAGAGGAAACCCTACCTTGGTAGGAATGCAACTAGATGTGAATGAAATGCATGAGTCCTATGTGAACCGGAGTGCATGCAAGATCTAGCCTAGTGAACTAACAACCAATGACCAAAATAAACATGCGAGGATGAAAGCAAGTAGGCAGCAACAACATATAACCAGGGGAAGATCAATAAATGGCACCAAGGAGAACAAAGACAATATAGATATGGCAATCAAAGCAACCTCGGGTGCACTGTGGCATCAGAAGGATGATCTGTGGAAGACCGCACAACAAGATAGACGGTCTGGGGTGGACCGTTCAAACCACAGTGCAGTATCAGAATAAAATAAATGATCGAAAATTGCTGGAATGAAAGCTGGATGTACGGTCGACAGTAAGCCCGCACAACCTATAGAACGGACATGTAGAAACCGTATAACAGCAGCCAGAATAGGCAGGAAGGAGACAGAGACGCACCTGTGCCAAGAGGACAGACGGCCAAAGGCTTGCCGCACAAAACGTGAACGGTCTAAGACATACCGTCTATAGCAGCAGAGTCGCAGGAGTCAAGACCCTGTCGAAGAGAAGGACGGTGCCTTGATAGCCGCCCAAGACCTTGAACGGCTCTATACTAACCGCTCAACATCTTGGAGCAGAGGCCAGCAGAAAACTTGAAACCACTCCCAAAACACAGAACTAACAAAGCAAGGGGGAGTCAGCAAGCCACTAACACAATGGGCACTAGGTGTCCCACCGTGATCGCCAAAAAAGAAGGGTGTAGATATATTTCTCTTCCCGTCCGTTCTTCCAATGCCTTCCCAATGTCTATCCTACCACATCCAACATGGGAAAAGAATGAAGACAGAAGAAAAGGGAGGTGTAAAAACCTGTGATCGCCACCAAGGTGCCGAACGTGATGAACACGCCGTATCTTGGAAAGAGGAAGAGGTACTCGCCTGACCTGCAGCGCTGGGAAGATGGACGGTTCAGGAAGAACCGCCTGTAAGATGCACGGTCTTATGATAGACCGTTTAAGAACGCTACAGAAGATGCGGGAGGAAACACTCCTGGCAGTTGAACGGCTCTATCACGACCACAGGAAGAAGAAGGACGGTCTAGGCTGCACCGCACGTCTTCTTGAACGGACTGTAGAAAGCCGCTCAAGACCACCAAGCCAGAAGTCACAAAGGGTCCAACCTCCACCCTCTCCGGCCGGCTAGAGGGGATGGGCCTCGTGCTGGGGATTGCTGACCTGCAAAACGACGTGAAAACACAAAGAGAAAATCTAGATTAGAACTGAAAAGTGTAGTAGATGCCAAAATAACAAGAAATGAACATGAATAAGTGGAAAGCGGGATACCTGGGGGATTTTAAACCCCTAGGGTGTCATAAACGTGGGTGGGTGTGTATGGCAATGAAGATGAAGAAAAACGTGGGGGAGAAAGTGAGAAAAGTGATGCATGCAATGAAAAAGAGGACAAAATGTATCAAACACACAAGACTTAAAAAAAAGTTTACTATTCCCTGAACCGGAGGCTTATATGGACGTGGAAAGCCTCCCTGCTTGGTGCTAGGTCGCTCAAGATTGCGGCAGGGCTTCGCCGTCGACCAAAAATCTCCCCCCTTTCAGACCCGGCCTTTAGGGTCTATTTATAGAGCCTAGAAAGTCAGCCCCAAAATTAGGGTTTAGAAGCATTTTCAGGTCAAGATTATCAAACAAAAGATCAAGATAATTGACTTATCTTATATCCAGTCGAAATGGCACTCAGAATGGTTCATTATTCGTGGAGAAAATGACGGGAGAAGTTAGGGATAAAACCATGGATAGAGAGAGAAAATCTGCTGAAATTCAGGAATCAAACGGATGAACGGTCTTACGATTGACCGCTCAACATGATGTGCGGCCATGTCCTGGCCGTCCAACCCTGTCGGTGGAAATTCAAAATAAATCATAAATAATCTAAATTATCCATCGAACTGACCGAAACCTTCGCCGTTGGACTCTCATAGATGAACGCCTCAGATGAGACCGTTCAAAGGTAAAGCGGCCAAAGACAAACCGTTCTAGCCTTGTCGGTGATAAATAGATTAATTGGATAATTATCTGAGAAAACCACCAAGCGCGGGACTCTAAGAGATGAGTGGCTACCATCCGTCCGTCCGTTAAGTTGAACGGCTAGAGGAGGACCGCGTAAATGCTTGTCGGTGGAAATTCAAAAAATTAACCAAAATATTTCAAAATAGATGGACGGTCCACAGGCAATCGCGCATTGATTGAGCGGCCAGGGGTGCACCGTACATGTACATGGGTGTTAAAACTCATAGAAAAGCCTAATCAACCAAAACCAAGGCCTGTTAAGCCCTAAATTGAAACAAACCTAGCCAGGGAGGGAGGCTACCCATGAAACTGGCCTAAGACATACCTGAAAACAGCCCCAACGAGTGATGGACAACTCGAGGCATCAACAAATGGGAGTAAGAGGAATGACTCAACTTATCGGCAAAAAAACGGGTGTCAACAGGGGGGTTTGGGCAGACTGGCTGGGTGCCTTTTTTAGTTTAAAAAGATTTTTTTTTTGTAATGGGGTTTAGGTGTACCAGCCTGGGGGCCAGGCTGGTCCGCCTAAACCCCCCCTGGGCGGTTTAGATGGACTGGGTGGAGGGAGAGAGAGGGGGGGCCCACCTCTATAAAATCCCATTTTTGTTATTTTCTTCCTAACTTGACTAAGAAGAAAAGGACAAGACTGAGCAGGATACATGGAGCTTTGCGGGCGTGTTGACTGAGGACCTCGTCATGGGCGTTCTTTGCGACTTCTTCCACGTACGGGTACGGTGAATGGACCCTTGCACGAACCTTGTACTGTGAGACTGAGAATTTGCACGAACTGGGACTGGGGAGGACCGTTGGGCCTCCGGGCTAGAGAGAGGGTGTGGGCCCCGGGGAGTTCACCCTCCCTGGGGGCGGGCCCACGCCCTGGGGTGAACTGGCCCCGGGCGTGTCGCAACCCCGAGGGATGGCTCCCGGGGGTCTTCTTTCACCATCTGGGGGTGTCTTTTGAGAGACACGTGGCTCTGGGGTGCTGGGATTGGCCCGTGGGGGCTGTTGTATGTCGAGTCATAGTTGCCGCTCGCAAGGTGTTCGGGTAAATACCCGACACACCTCGGGTTGCCGTACGGCCGAGCTACCTGGCGGAGGGTCCTCGGGATGGGCCTTGAGCTAAGGACGGGAGCTCGTAGGAGCTAAGGAGATGCACTTCGGGCACATGGGCCGGGCCTCGTGCTGCGTGTCGAGTTATACGGTGGGTTGGCAGGGTAGTCTTGGGTTTTCCTGAGAGCTAGATATAAGTGGCTCGTGGCCACGTGTAACGCCCGACAATTTGGAATTCTAGATAGAAATAAAATATTTATATTTTTAGAAGGAAAAGATAACTACATATTAAATAACGTCATGTATATGTTTCTTTAAAAAGACATTTAGATATTAAAGGATCTCATCCTAATTCTAAATCAAGAAGAAATTTAAGATTATTCATTGGTGATTTAATTATGAAATAGAGATGAAAATAAATAATTGAAAGATAATTGAATAATGAATAGCAACTACGTTCTTTAAATCTAATTATCTATTTGTGACTTAAACTTGATAAAGCATCAAAAATATTTAAGATTTTAAATAGAAAATAAAACTCGGGTATTTGTCTCTAGAATAAATCCCATATGGCAAGTTAAAAATAAAGACCTTCACATGATCGAAACATGTCTCTGATACCCGAGATGATAATTAAAAAAAAATTATAAAGTGGATAAATAAATAAGATTACTAATAGTATATAAGTATATTTAAAGTTTGACTTAAATCAAAACATTGTAAATAGTGAACTTAAATTACTTAACTACTAAATAAGTGGCCTTATGATCCACTTAGCAATGCCCACATATGATAATTAAGTTAATGGGCTGCTCCTTTTAAACACATACGTAGGGAGATTAAGGGGTTATATGTTATACTAGGCTTTTAAAATCAAAACCTTTGTACGTATAAGAGAACAATTAATGTTTAGGCTTAGTAAATGGGTTAACAAACTAAAGCTAATGCATTGATTAATGGGCTTCCATGCATACGGCCATGAGCTTAAGGTTAGTGGGCTCCTTATTAAACCAATAGGTGTATTGAAAGCCTTAAACCCAATAACTCACGTGGGCTCTCACGCTGTTACATAACTAAACTACCCATATATACATACAGCCAACCTCCATACTCATAAATCCATGTATGTGAGCCAAGGCCAACCCAAATGCATATCGGACGTGGCATGCATGGTGATACCTTAGGGTTTCACAAATGGTGTTTTAACATGCGACTGTTAACATGGAAGGGAGGAGCAGCGTCAGGGAAGGTTTTGAGGCTTACTCCTTTATGGCGTTCGATCCCTCTAAGAAACCCCACTCCTCTATAAAAGACATACCTCATGAGATGAAGCACGGGTTGTTGATGCTTCTGCATTTGAGGTGTTGCGACTGTTGAAGGCTTCCTCCGTGTCCCCTTCATCCTGCCGTTGTGTACGTGAAGAACGTGGAGGTTCTTCATCTTCTTTCTTCCTCCTATCATCTTTATCCTGCTGCCGTCCAAACAACGAAGGAGCTTCTCCACTTCTTCTTCCTGCTGCTAATACGTGAAGGGTCTTCTTCCCCTTTTTTTCTTCCTCCTGCAAGCATCCTGCGGGTTCTATTCTTATTCCTGTACGTGGGGGAGTTTCGTCCATCCATGACTTGTGTCCATACATCTTGATCGCCACGCCAAAAAGGTAGGTTTTCTCACAGAACTGAAACCCATGACAGTAGTAATTTGGTTGCATGCTTTCTTTTTTTTTCGTTGTCCCTGATCATCGGTTTGCCTAAATTTTTGTTCAATGTTTACATGTTTATCTTAATTAATTTAATAATCACATCATGTTTAAATATTTTCTATTTATATAATCACATATCAAAACATCATAAAAAAAGATGTGACTAGAATCCCCATGATTTATCCTTAATTTCCATGTAATTACATTGTGTATTAACTAGTTAATCAGTGAATTCAGAAAATAAATGGGTTACGAAATTTACACGGTGAATCTTACATGTTACTGTAGCAACTATTTACAAGGTTTTGCTTTGTTCAGCCCGTTCTAGGGCACCGGGGTATCCTTTGACTATGAAATTTTATGGACGTATTACTGTGGTGGAGACCGAGGTAGTGACGGTGGTACCTCCATTTTTCATGTGCCCTATCTCAAGATCTCTTATCTCTCGACGAAAAATATTTTTGAACACCTGGTTAGGTAGAGTTTTTCAAGCCCGTCATTTTGATATATAGAACGCGCGATTCCTGATGGGGTGCGTGAGCTGGTGGAAAAAAGATCCAGAGGGAGGTGAATGGACCTTTTTAAAAATCTTGAACAATTTAATATTTGAACGTAGTGAGAGATACAAATTCAATGGACAGACTGTCAAGCATCAGGGATGCGTACTCAATCAATCACCATAGTTGGATTACGGTCCTAGTATGCATCTGGCGGAAAGCAATCAACGAATCAAACCATAAAGGACAAAAGGATTTTTAGGTGGTTCGGTCCTCTAGACCTACATCCACCCCACACTCAAACGTGAGTGTGGATTATGCTGCCAAACAGCTTGAACAACGTTGGGCTTCACAGCTTGCCTACATCGACTGGGCAACACAGCTTGCCATCCGCTGATACACAGCTTCGCTGGGCCTTACAGCTTGCCGACCAGAGGAACAAATCCTCTGCAACCGCTGACCAACAGCTTGAGTAAATGACAAATGAGAAAAGAGAAACAAAAGACGAGGACACACAGCAACTGAAAGCTGCAAGCTATAAAAACATGATGTGGCTCGCACGGAGCTGACTGGATTGGATTTGATCCAGATTCCAGTGAATACAGATCTTCTGATGAAGCTTCTCTTCTTCTTCTTCACGAACTCTCTCTCTCTCTCCTTTTCTTCTGCAACTTCTCTTTTCTTCTCTGCTGCTCTCTGTTCTTCTTCTTCTCACTGGATTGTGTAGGCTCTCCTTTTTAATTAGGCTCTCTCCTTATTCTTCTTCTCTTCTCTTGTATATTTTCTACATCGATCACTGTCTTCTTATATACTCTCACTGGGCGTGTGGATGAAGAACTCCCGCCCATTAGCTTCCAGAAGGCTCTCAGCCACGTGTCGCGATCTAAGCGCTGTAGCCTTCCACGTGGCACTCATTAAGAGGTTGATCTACCTTGGATCGCATGCCCCTCCTCGGAGAGAAGCTCTGTCAGAAAAACACAAGGCCTTTAATCAAACGCTTAGCATAGGTTGCACCGTTATGTTCAAACATAGAATGCACTGAGTAGAGATATTCAAGTCAACCAATGTATTGACTTACACAACAACTTGACATCATATGCACAGACATGGGTCCAAGAGGCACAAGAAGAAGACTTTGTACCGAGTCAAAAGAAAGGATCAAGGATATGCACGGACTCTTAAAATAACTGTGTAACATAGTTGATGCACCGAGTTGGATTTGCGAGATTTGCACCGAGATGAAAGAGAAGAATCATACGAACAAAAAACGGATGCAAGATAGACCTTGCACCGAGTCTGAAAGGCGAGACGCACAAAGATGCACAAATAAGATATGCACGAACCTAAAAATGTATGCTGCAATGAAATACAATGAAATGCGCTGAGCCAATTTATGTCTAGACACGTAATGCACCGAGATGGAAACGGGGCTACAGTGTTTGTGAGTGAGATAGAGACTTGCACCGAATTGATAAAGAGAAGTACAGGACACCACTTGCACCAAGACGTATTTGCACTGAGATGAAGAGACAAGTTCTAACGGTCCATACCAGACGACGATTGCACTGACTAGAGCTTGCACCGAGCTCGAGAGGTGAGATGCAAGGACATGTTATGCACGGAGACAAGTGCTTAAGCGTGAAATGACTTGCAGCAAGTAAGCAAGACATGAAGACAAAATAAAAGGATTTAACCATTTTAATCTAAACATGATTCATAGTTGTCATTATCAAAACTAGGGCTCCAACAATCTCCCCCTTTTTGATTATGACAACTATGAGTCATGTATGATTAAGACAACACCAACAAAAAGGATTTATTCAATACTCGTCTTTCAAATAGCTGTATAAGCACACAAAATGCAAGTATAATATGTAAGAGTAATGCTTCTGTGAGTATTACAAGAACAAACATTAGTGTTTGAATGTACATCTCTTTTCACAAAGATTTGAAACCCTCGCTTTGCCATTTCACTCAACAATAAAAGAAATGTGGTCTTGCTCTTGTACTCAGCAAAAGTGGTCTTGCTCTTGTACTCAGCAAAAGTCCATGAGGTCTTCTTCATACATGATGATGGCTTCTTCTCCCCCTTTGTCATTATCAAAAATGGGGAATTTGGATATACTAGTGACCTCTGTAGCTCCCCCTGTCTCATGCAGAAAATGTTGAACTGGAGGCAGAGGTAGGAAATCTGTTCATTAAGGAGGTATGAAAATCTTTAATGGAATCGGCTAGTCTGTCAAGTTTACGATGCAAGGTGTCCCCCAGCCGTTCCACTAGAGAGGTAACTGACTCTTAATTATTGAGCACTTGTGAAACTGTCTCTGACAAAGTTTGCAACTCAGACTGGACAACTTCAAACTTTCTGAGGATTTCTGACTGACCGGGTGCTATCTTGCTTACTGTCCCCTTCATCAGTTCAAACTCAATTTTTAGATCAAATGTATGGTTGAGAATTAGGCCCATATTGGTGAGCATAGAGATTTGGGTATTTTGAATTTTACTAACCATGTCACCTATTCGAGTGCTGATACGCATAAGAGATTCTAGAATTTCTCTTACAGTCTCATCTGTTCTTCGCTTAGCAGTCAAAAATTCTATCCCTTGACGTTTCACAACTTTTTCCAAATGCTCCATTCGGCTATCTATTCTATCTATTTGAATAGTCCTGAACAGGAACTGTTTGTTCATCAAGTCATTCTGATTTAGAACAATCTCTGTTATCTTAGATAACATCTGAGCTAGATTTGATTCAGCATTTGTTCCACGTGTACTAGAAGTAGAAGCACTGGAATCTGGCAGCTCAGTGAAGTATTCATATTGCTGTTCAGATGGTGGAGGAGGTGGAATACCAAGACTGATTAGCTCCCCAAGGTGTGGACCATACTCAGGAGCCTGAGTGAAAGACATCCTATGGTGAGGGGCAAGTCCCATGCCATAGTCTTGTGATACTTCTTCAGGTGCCCCTGGAGCTAAACCGGTTGGTTGCTCATGTTGAGCTTCTTCAGCAGGTGGTTGAGCTCCCTGTTGATCATTTTCTTGTTCATTGACCAGAGATTCAGCTGTTTCTTCATAAATCATTTCAGCAGCTTCCCTCATAACTGCGTCGACCAATTTACTCATTTCCTCTTCTTCTATAATGACTTCCTTTTCTCTGTCACTAGTTAGGTCTTCTGTTGGAGCCTCTTCCCGAGCCAGCTCTGCTTGGTCAGTGATTGGTCTTTTATGTGACTGTTGACCAAAATCATCAAATATCTCATGGATATTGTGATCTAATTCCTGAATGATATCCTTATTTTGGACATTCTGTACGACTATTTCATGAATCTGAGATGCCTCAGGTGCAGTAGCAGCAGTTTGGTTCTATTGTAGTTCTTGCTCATCTAAACTTCCACTAGCTTGTACTTGAGCAGATTTCCAAGGAGAAGGAACTGTCTGACTTTCACTTTGAATCAACTCAAGGATGTGAGTCTCTTCTGATGAGGCTTGTGCAGTCTGTTCAGGTACTGACACACCCTGGGTTTCTGTACCCATTTTCAGAAGAGTATCCTTTGTGATAGGAGTACTCTTTCGTTTGGCTCCTTTCCTCCTCATGAATGTATTAATGAAACTTATGTTATAAATGTTTATCTTGGGGATTGTGGACACAACATTACCATCCAGGGAAATGTTTTCCTCTTTGAAGATTGTAGTCAACTGAGCAGCAAAAGGAGAATGTCTTCTTGATTCCTTACACGTTCCCATTAACTGAATCATCACGTGCGGTTGACAGATTCTGATTTTCTCCAGTAAGCAGTAGAGAATAAACCTTTGGGAATCTGTCAGTCTACCCCTTCCACCTACTTGTGGAGTAATCATGGAGGTGAGAATGTGATGGAGTAGTCTCTTTGGTTCAGACAATTTGTTGGTGTTATAATGACCGAGCTTGGTCTGCTGCCTATCATGAATGTTTCTGGGTAAGTCAGTGATGAGGGCAGAAGCATCATGTAGATTTAACGTGAATTCTCCTTCAATCTCTCCGTCTAAGGGAATACTTAGAGTCCTATGAAGGGACTGCCTAGAGAGCTCTATGACTTTTCCTTTGACCAGAGAGGAGATTGTGAAATTAACAGCATCGAACCTCAGGTTGTTGTAGAATTCTGCTACCAGACTGGGGCAATACACCCTATGAATGCTCAGGAACTCTATCCATTTGCTAGAATTCAAATAGCTCAAATACCTCAAGGAACTCAGAGGCCATCTCTAGATCAGCAAAATCAATATACCGTGGGGGTATAATCTTTCCGGCTTCCAACATCAGCACAGGTTCCTCTGTGGACTTTGTAGACGAATCTCCCTTCCTCGTGGTAGAAGCTGCTTTCTTCTGTCTTTTCGAACCTTGAGGTTGTGCAGCGGCCACCGTAGACATAGCATCTTCCGGCTGCGGCTGCTTCACTACCTTCCTCTTCCCTTTGCTCACAGCTGACGAAGTAGACATAGCGGCAAGGATGGAGGTAAGACGAAATGTGAAAGCCGAGAGGGTGGTAGAGAAAGATTGGAGACGTGGAAGGTTGCAGGTTGTGCACGTGGGAAGAAGCCACGGAGCGGGAGGACGCTTCGGCTTCGAAAGAAAGGGTAAGAAGGTAAAGAGTAAGATAGGGTTTCGTATATAAGGGAATACTACCGAGTTTACGAGTCTTCAATAGATAATACCCAAAATACCCTTTTCTTAAAATAAAATGTCTTTCTTCGTAGAGGAGCTATTTACAGAATATGAGATTATATCTCACAGAATAGTTCTTTACAAAATTTTTATGAATTGAAATCAATGAAGGTCAAACAGCTTATTCAGGGAAACAACTCAGTCATTAGGGTCATTAATCTTACGATCCTTTTCATTAGCCACAAGCTGATTGAAGAACCTAGTTTTATATTTTTCTTGAGTCTGTAGAGATTAACTGAAGAAAACCATGGGTCAACCATGAATATAATCCATTACTCCTTTCTCTCCCCCTTTTCTTTGTTATAATTTTTTTTTAAAAAAAAAACTTCTGATGAGTATTCCAGTATAATTGTACCTTTTTACACAAGGAGACATGTCTATCAAACACTAGAGACCCTGGTTACTCAGTGCAAATAACTTTCGTACTTCATATGATGAACAGAGTTAGCATTAGTTATTATGACATAACCACTGAATTTCTTTGAAATAGATGGTCAGTTTCTCAAATGTCATGCCATTTCTCTGCCAAACATTTCTTTCATTATTTTATATTATGGTGTATTCCCAGTTTTATCAGAGGAATCTCTTTAACAAGACATAAAAGAAGAAATATAAGCCTTAGGTTTCCAACAGATTGGCTTATTACTAAAGATTTTCAGATAGCAGACCATTTACAGAGATGTTTCCAATTTGGATTGTTTCAAAAACATTGAGAAATCATTCATAGTTATTTGTGAGAACTATTCGGATAGGATTTAATGTTCATACACGATAAATTACATCTCAATTTAGATCAGCAATATATTTTTAGTTTAGAGTGATGTGGGCATTTACTTATTGAAGAGGGTAAGGGTGACAGTATTTATGTATATATACACTACTCCCCCTGACTTGAGCAATCAGAAACATTTAGAAGGTGGAGAGTGAAGGGAGATATGGACCAATGACAGGTGGTGAAGATGAATGCCATAAGTGAGCAGGGTGAGAGCATTTCCAAAGAGCACAGCTTGGACGGCCATCAACCCACCAGCACTACTCTCATAAAATAAATCTTCATCCAGCCTTTAGACAATCTCCTCAACCAGACTTCAGCTTACTCCAGTGACAGACCCGTCACCAGTATTTTCAGAATCATCTAACACTACAAAAAGACTCTCATTAGAGCAATGTACAGCCTCTCAAGATTTTAAACAACCACCAGGTAACATCTAGCTTACTGAACCAATACCAGTGACACTCCACTAGAAGAGACAGCAGCTCATAGCAATTCAAACATTTTAGCTCAAACAGCAGAAGAGATACCCAATCTCACGTTCTCTTTTTTAAACGGGTATACCTCTAATGACCAGCTGCCTTAGAAAGACTCAGCACCCCCTCTGGGTGAGCAGAGATTTCCATCAAACATTATTGTTTTTGTTCTTCTTAAAGCTCACAGAAGTGTTATTCTAAATGATGATGTTATGTTAAACTTCATGCAAAAATCCTAATCATTCAGCATGATTAATTTTAGCATGAGAATCACCATCTAGTACTCATTAAAAGATTGCACCCTCCTGATAACATGAATTAATGACATGGCATGGATTATAAAAGAGGGATAGAAATCATGCAGGGAGTTGTAACTGAAAATATACAGATGTAAACTAGAGAAGAAATTAAATTCAACTAACCTTTGTGTGCCTTGGTTTCATTTTCCCTTTATTTCCTTCTTCAAGGCACGCCTGCAAAGATAGATTAATTTGCAAATTTGGGGACCCAAAAATTCTTGGGTCTTCTTAGTTGAGTGACACCTCTCTCTGATGCACTCCAAGGTTTCCAAGTTTTTCTGTTATCAAGATCCAAATCATGGTGAACTTTCGTTGAGACAGTTCTGCCATGAGAATTGTTACCTCTTTTTGCATGCCAGCATTCAGAGGCTCGATGGCCAATTTTACCACATTCAAAACATGCGGGTATTTTTCTATTAAGAGCAGTTTTGCTCATAAGAACATTCTCAAGTTTTGACCTTCTTTTTCCTCCCTGGGCATGCCAGCAGTGAGCTGCAACATGACCCAGCTTCCCACATTAGAAGCACTGGATTTTCTTCTTCCTCCTGAATGCATGGGGTTTTTCATGAACCATCTTAGTATTCAATTCATCTTGAACCATTATTCTACACTCATGCATATGATGACTTGTTATGCCACAGTAATGGCATGAAGTATTCTTGATGTATGAATGTGACTGGATTGAGAATTGCTTTGTATCATGCACAATATCATAAGGTATACCACATTCAGAAGAAGCTTTAACAACAATGGGTGAGAATTTGGTTTTCATTTTACTTCCAGCCTTTTTCTGATTTCTTTCATTTTTTAAGTTTTTTGCCTGTTCTTCACCTCTTTTGGCCGTGAATTGAAATACAGATGAAGTGGAAGGTTTTTCTTGTTCTGAACTTCTAACGAAAATAGTTTTCAATTTGTTTCCATCAACCTTCTTCATTATAGGATTGTAACCGAGTCCCTCATTCTGAAAATTCGCATTAGCTCCAAGCAGCTTGTTCAAATTATCTTTTCCCTTAACAAGCTTTGACAATGAATTCTTTAGATCTTCAATTTCAGTTTGCAAGGAAACAATGTGGTCTTCACAGGAAATAACTTGATTTTGTAAATTATCATTTAGACTTTTCAGAGTCTCATTTTCCTATGTTAACTTCATTTCTATGTTCAATTCTTTTTCCTCCAAGATTGATTTTCCTCTTTCAAAAGCTAGCCATTTGTCAGAAAGGGCAATATTCAGAACCATCAACTTTTTATTCTGTTCCTTCAAGTGGCTGTTTTCTTCAATCAATTTATTATGAAATTTATCATTTTCTTTCTTCTGAGCCAGTAAGGAGTTATTTTCTTCCTTCAATGAAGTGATTAAATTTTTTTGCATATTGTCATCAGAATCTAAATCTTCAATTAATTCCTTCAAGAATGCACATTCATTACACGAACCTACATTTTCAGCCGAATTGTTTTTCAGATTCTTATTCTCAGATTTTAGTGTGTCTAGCTCTCTCTTCAAATTCCTTTTCTCAGATTTTAGTCTATCATACTTGATCAATAGGTGTTCATTCAAGTCTACAAGATCTTCAAAAGAGAGATTGACAATGTCAAAGTCTACCTGTGATGACGTTTCTTCAACTTGAACCAGATCTTCATCTGAAGCCATGAGGCATTTCACTGCGTCCCTGCTCCTGCTGGATGCTATCATGTCGAGCACTTCAAAGGCACTGCAACAATTGACAATGCAAGAGAATTTATCAATGTTTATCGCCCCTTTTACTAGGTTCAGGGCTCTCTGATTCTCAGAGAATGTCAGTCTTTCGGAAGCTTTCCATAAGGATCTATCCTTTGGAACTTCATAAGGGCTGTGTGCAATAATTATCCACAGATCAGGATTAATCTGCATCACATGTTCCCTGAACTGATTGAGCCAGTTATAAAAATCTAAACCTTCATACTTCGGAAAATCAACAATCGAAGACATCCTCAGATCAAATTACAGAATCAAATGCAGGACAATTCAAAAGCAAGGGGAGAGACACTGATCAACCCAACAACGCACCGAACCCGAATCCAGGAACGAATCTGCAGGTTGTTAGACCTTTGTGCAGAAACCGCTCTGATACCAATTGATGGGGTGCGTGAAAATAGATCCAGAGGGGGGTGAATGGATCTTTTTAGAAATCTTGAACAATTTAAGATTTGAACGTAGCGAGAGATACAAATTCAATGGACAGACTGTCAAGCATCAGGGATGCGTACTCAATCAATCACTATAGTTGGATTACGGTCCTAGTATGCATCTGGCGGAAAGCAATCAACGAATCAAACCATAAAGGACAAAAGGATTTTTAGGTGGTTCGGTCCTCCAGACCTACATCCACCCCACACTCAAACCTGAGTGTGGATTCTGCTGCCAAACAGCTTGAAGAATGTTGGACTTCATAGCTTGCCTACATCGGATGGGCAACACAGCTTGTCATGAGTTGATACATAGCTTCGCTGGGCCTTACAGCTTGCCGACCAGAGGAACAAATCCTCTGCAACCGCTGACCAACAGCTTGAGTAAATGACAAATGAGAAACGAGAAACAAAAAACGAGGACACACAGCAACTGAAAGCTGTAAGCTATAAGAACATGATGTGGCTCGCACGGAGCTGACTGGATTGGATTTGATCCAGATTCCAGTGAATACAGATCTTCTGATGAAGCTTCTCTTCTTCTTCTTCACGAACTCTATCTCTCTCTCCTTTTCTTCTGTAACTTCTCTTTTCTTCTCTGCTGCTCTCTTTTCTGCTTCTTCTCACTGGATCGTGCAGGCTCTCCTTTTTAATTAGGCTCTCTCCTTATTCTTCTTCTCTTCTCTTGTATATTTTCTGCATCGATCACTGTCTTCTTATATACTCTCACTGGGCGTGTGGATGAAGAACTCCCGCCCATTAGCTTCCAGAAGGCTCTCAGCCACGTGTCGCGATCTAAGCGTTGTAGCCTTCCACGTGGCACTCATGAGGAGGTCGATCTGCCTTGGATCACGTGCCCCTCCTCGGAGAGAAGCTCTGTCAGAAAAACACAAGGCCTTTAATCAAACGGTTAGCATAGGTTGCACCATTATGTTCAAACATAGAATGCACTGAGTAGAGATATTCAAGTCAACCAATGTATTGACTTACACAACAACTTGACACCATATGCACAGACATGGGTCCAAGAGGCACAAGAAGAAGACTTTGTACCGAGTCAAAAGAAAGCATCAAGGAGATGCATGGACTCTTAAAACAACTGTGTAACACATTTGATGCACCGAGTTGGATTTGCGAGATTTTCACCGAGATGAAAGAGAAGTATCATACGAACAAAAAATGGATGCAAGACAGACCTTGCACTGAGTCTGAAAGGCGAGACGCACAAAGATGCACAAACAAGATATGCACGAACCTAAAAATGTATGCTGCAATAAAATACAATGAACTGCGCTGAGCCAATTTATGTCTAGACACGTAATGCACCGAGATGGAAACGGGGCTATAGTGTTTGTGAGTGAGACAGAGACTTGCACCGAATTGATAAAGAGAAGTACAGGACACCGCTTGCACCAAAACGTATTTGCACTGAGATGAAGAGACAAGATCTAACGGTCCATACCAGATGACGATTGCACTGACTAGAGCTTGCACCAAGCTCGAGAGGTGAGATGCAAGGACATGTTATGCACGGAGACAAGTGCTTAAGCATGAAATGACTTGCAGCAAGTAAGCAAGACATGAAGACAAAATAAAAGGATTTAACCATTTTAATCTAAACATGATTCATAGTTGTCATTATCAAAACTAGGGTTCCAAAAATTCCGACGTGGTTACGTCGAGAAACGGGTGATTTGAAGAAGTTGACAACTTCCCTGTTTAAACCCCGTTGAACCACACAGCCGCTCATTCATTTAATATATATATATATATATATCTCTTGACTATATTTTTGAAAATCTATATCTACTAAACTATGTAACAGAAAATTATAAACATTATATATTTGCATATATTCTATTTCTCTAAATTATTTATATAAATAAAAGTATCTTTGAATGTATATTTTTGAAATTATTCAATTAAATAGATATTGACATGAAATCTTGTTAAATAAATTAAGTTAAAAATCATAAAATTAACGTCCCTCCAAGTGGACGCTAATTAATGAATGACGCTACTCACGGGTGTTGACACCCGTTTTATGCCGATAAGTTGAGCCGTTCCTCTTACTCCCATTTGTTGATGCCTCGAGTTGTCCATCACCCGCGCGTTGGGGCTATTTTCAGGCATGCTTTAGGCCAGTTTTATGGGTTGCCTCCCTCCTTGGTTAGGTCTAAGTTGATTCAGGGCTTAACGGGCCTTGGTTTTGGTTGATTGGGCTTTTCTATAAGTTTCAAGCACCCATGTGCATGTACGGTTCATCACGGGCCGCTCAATCCATGTGCGGTTGACTGTGGACCGTCCATCTATTTTAAGAATATTTTGGTTAATTTTTTGAATTTCCACCGACAAGCATTTATGCGGTCCGATTCTGGCCGTTCAACTTAATGAACGGACTGATAGTAACCGCCTATCACCCAGAGTCCTGCGCTCGAGGGTTTTCTCAGATAATTATCTAATTAATCTATTTATCACCGACAAGGCTAGAACGGTTTGTATTTGGCTGCTCAACCGTTGAACGGTCTCATCTGAGCCGTTCATCTATGAGAGTCCAACGGCAAAGGCTTCGGTCAGTTCAGTGGATAATTTGGATTATTTTCTATTTATTTTGAATTTCCACCGACAGGGTTGGACGGTCAGGACATGACCGCACATCCAGTTGAGCGGTCTATCGTAAGACTGCTTATCCCTTCGATTGCTTAATTGCAACAGATTTTATCCCTTTTATCTGTGGTTAAACCTCTCAACTTTGTCCTCAGTTTTCTCCATGGATTCTCAACCAAATCGGATGAGATTTGATCCTAACGAAAGCTGAGGATATTATCTTCACTTTATCTTTTGATATCTCTGATTAATATCCACTGGAACCCTAATTTTGAGCTTGGACTTTAGGTGCTCTATAAATAGACCCTAAAGGCCGGGTAGAAAAGAGGGGGAGATTTTTGGTCGACGGCGAAGCCCTGCCGAGTTCTTGAGCGACCTAGCACCAAGGAGGGAGGCTTTCCACGTCCATACAAGCCTCCGGTTCAGGGAGTAGTCCAATTTTCGAGTCTTTTGCACTTGATAGTTTGGTCCACTTTTTTGATTGCATGCATTACTTTCATACTTTCTCCCCACATTTCTCTTCATCTTCATTTCCATGCACACACCCACCTACGTTTTTTGACACCCTAGGGGTTTAAAATCCCCCAAGTATCCCCTTTCCACTTATTCATGTTCATTTTACATTATTTTGGCATTTACTACACCATTCAGTTCTAATCTAGGTTTTCTCTTTGTGTTTTTACGTCGTTTTGTAGGTCAGCAATCCCTAGCACGAGGCCCATCCCCTCTAGCCGGCTGGAGAGGGTGGAGGTTGGACCCTTTACGACTTCTGGCTTAGTGGTCTTGAGCGGTTCCCTACAGTCCATTCAAGGACACGTGCGGTAAAGACTGGACCGTCCTTCTTCTTCCTGCGGTCGTGCCAGAGCCGTTCAACTTCTAGGAGTGCTTCATCCCGCATCTTCTACAGCGTCCTTGAATGGTCTATCGTAAGACTGTGCATGCCTTAGGCGGTTCTCCCTGAACCGTTCATCTTCCCAGTGTTGTAGGCCAGGCGAGTGCCTCTTTCTCTTTCCAAGGCACGACGTGTTCATCACGTTCGGCACTTTGGTGGTGATCACGGTTCTTTACTCTCTTTTGTTCTCCTTCTACTGTCCTATTTTATTTTACATATCGAGTTATTAGAAGGAGAGAAGAGATCTTTCAAGCCGGCACTGAAGAGAAAGAAAGAGAGAGTAGAACAAAACATATCAACAGCCCGTTTTTTGGCGATCACGGTGGGACACCTAGTGCCCATCGTGCTTGTGATTTGCTGACCCCTCTTTCGTTGTGTTAGTCCCCTTTTGGAGTGATTGCAGGGTAAGATGCATTTTCTGCCTTCTGGAATGTGAGCAGTTCTCACAGAGCCGTTCATCCTCTGGGCGGCTGATCATCCACCGTCCTTCCCTGCGAACAGCGCCAGTTCTCCTACCAGCGTCCTATCATAGACGGCGTTCTATCGACCATCCACACTTCTGAACGGCCTGTCCCTGGCCATCCATCGCCTTGGCACAGGTACGCTTCTGGGTGTTCTAACTGTAGGTACACGGTTTGTGAGGATCTGTTCCAGAGCTTATGCGGCTGCATACAGACCACTCTTCTTGGTACGTTTTTCATCGCTGCCGTCCTTCATTTCCAACAGTCTGTGATTCTTTTACAGTTATTCTGTCGTTCTGTTACTCCCTAGATTATACGGTCCACCCCAGACCGTCTATCTTGTTGTGCGGTCTCCCACAGACCATCCTTTTGATGCCACAGTGCACCTGAGGTTGCTTTGATTTCCATATCTATATTGTCTTTGTTCTCCTTGGTGCCATTTATTGATCTTCCCCTGGTTACATGTTGTTGCTGCCTACTTGCTTTCATCCTCGCATGTTTTTTTGGTCATTGGTTGCTAGTTTCTAGGCTAGATTTTGCATGCACTCCGGTGCATATAGGTTTCATGCATTTCATTCATAGTTAGTCGCATTCCTACCGAGGTAGGGTTTCCTCTCGTCTCCATACTCCTTGGAGCCGACTAGGGGGCCTTGCCGAGGACCTCTGTAAGCCCCCGTGAGCCGTGGATTCCCATACGGACGCCGGACAAGTTGTACCATACTGCCCCCCTAGTCTAGGGTCTGCATTCGTGCGAGAGAGAGTCCCTTAGAGTCTGCCAGTTCTCCATTCTCACCATATTTAGGTACCTTGTGGTTGAGTGAACTCACATTTTTAACCAATCCACTAAGGTCCTAAAAGAGAACTTATAAAAAAATCTTCGCGTATCACTTGGAATCTGTTTGGGTAATTGGCTGATTCTTTTCTCATCTCTCTCCTCCATTGTATGTTGCATAGTGTCATCATTTGCATCTTTTTGTCAGATTAGGCTCATTAGGTATAGCTCATCTTCGTGTGTCTCCATTTAGCTGCATTTGTCTAAGGTTCATTCCCCTCCTTATATCCATTTAGCTCAAGATCTCCCATCTCTCAAAGAAAAATATTTTTGAATACCTGATTAGATATAGTTTTTCGAGCCCGTCATTTCGGTATATAGAACGCGCGATTCCGACGTGATTACGTCGAGAAACGGGTGATTTGAAGATTGACATCTTCCCTATTTAAACAATGTCAAACCGCCGCTCATTCATTTAATATATATATTTATATAACTTTTAACTATATCTTTGAAAATCTATATCTACTAAACTGTGTAAACATTATATATTTGGAATCCTTATATTTTTCTCCTAATTATCATCTATTCTATTTCTCTAAATTATTTTATATAAATAAATGGGTCTTTGAATGTATATTTTTAAAATTATTCAATTAAATAGATATTGACGTGAAATCTTGTTAAATAAATTAAGTTAAAAATCATAAAATTAACGTCCCTCCAAGTGGACGCTAATTAATGAATGACGCCACTCACGGGCTATAAGTTTATTTAATTATGGTTAATTTTAGAATTTGTGTCTCTTATAATGGACGTGAATTCTTTAATTAACGCATTCATGTTCTCACCGTTTTCTTCCAGTTTTGACCTATACCACGGGTCTTTTGGCACTCTCATCTCATGTCCGTAGATGGAGTGCCTGTTTTATGATTGGTTCACGTTATACACCTCAACTCTCGGTGACATACGAGCCCTCTATTAGACATTCCGTTCCTTCGGACTGGAAAGTTAGTCATTGGGACCTCCGTAAGTCTCCTTGTAGCCTTGGATTCCCTCAAGGCCGACTGAGCTGGTTGTACCTTAAACACCTTGTACCCGTTTTAATTGTCATGTCACTCTGGAGAAACATGGTAACCCGGCCCTTTCATGGTGCTACGCTTGGCCCTTGAGAGAAATCTCTCAAGCCGGTGGAGTGGGTGACCGTTCCACTAAGCGAATTATTGAATTGGGTAACCTATGGTTAGGTGTCAATTCTTTAGCTTGCTTCATGTCCATTGAATTCATGACTCTTGTTAGTCATTTATTTAAAGTATCATGGCAACCTATCTAGGTGTCATTTCCACCTAGTTTATCGACATGTCACGGTTTGTCTATGCTCTTGCGTGGATTTTATCGCTAGTCTGTCCTTACCCAAAGGCCTTGCCCTTGAGTTCCATAATCTCTATTTATCATTTTACTAAAGCTTTTTCTTTGGAACTCTCTATTGGCTATGAACTATAGTGGATGTCTAGATCTATCTTTTAATGCTGTGCATATAGGGCCCGATCTAGTCCTTGGAGGAGTACCCGAAAGTACTTGTGCCTATGGGAGTTATATTGATCATGGTGTCTGGCATTGCACCGAAGTACTTGTCTCTCTTGATCTTTGGCATTCCACATTCTCTCTTTCTCTCGTGACTTATGTGCATGACTTGACTTGCGTGACCCGGAATGGGCAAGTACTTGCGTGAAATAGAAAATAATCTATAAATTCTCTCACGAATGTCTCTTGTTTAGGACTCGCTTGGAAGTTTCGCATAACGTTGTTAATCTCTTGCTAGTTTTGTTTCACTTGCTCGGTTAATTGTACATGCATAGTCTTACCTGCATTTATATGTGAAAAATGTAATTACTTAAACCAATTGCTTGTTCTTGAGATATAATTCCTACTGAGCTTTCGCTCACCCAGTTTTATTCCAACATTTTCAGGTGATCAGGTGGCTAGCGGGACCGAGACTCACACGGGAGGGGCAAGTGTGCAAGAGAGCATTGGAAATTAGTGAACCCGAGTCTTTTACTTTTTTGAGTCTAGATGATATTCTCTAATTAGATTGTCATGTCTAGATCCGTTAGTGTGTCCCTAATTCCTTTCTTTCTTGGTATTGTTCCAGAGTCTTTTTATTAAAGTTGGAAAGTTGTAGTAGACTTATATTTGGAATAAATTTTTTATTTATTACCTTAAATTAGTTGGTGTCATGTTTCATGCTCTTGATTATTCATGACTGTTAACTGCCACGTTCCGAGTAAATGACACGTTCCGATGCTATCGGTTCGGGGCATGACACCACGTGTCTGAGGGTCGAGGATAGCCCCGACTTGCTGGAGGGTCGTTGTAGAACTCGAGTAGTATGCTGGGACCGCGGGTCGGCCCATGGTTTGCTGTAGAAAGGCTGGAAAATATGCGCTCACAAGACGTTCGGGAAAATGCCCGATACACGTGTGTGAGCTGTATATGTGTACTGCGGGCCTCCGAAGCCTATGGTTGACTTATTTGGGTTCCCCTTTGACCTTGGAGGGTTGAAGAAAGGTGTCCCGGGGTATCCTCCTGGCCTCTTTACTGAGTGCCACGTGGCGTGGCTTTGTAGTTGGGGGCACCCCTAGGTTGGCACGGTGGTTGTATAGAATGCGAACAAAGTCCGCCACTGAGGTGTCGAGAGTAATCCCAGTTAGTTGTTAATGCTATCATACACCTCAGCTAGTGGGTTGGGGCCATTGGTCGGGCCCACTAGGTTGCCGGAGGGGCCGGGTAGCCCATGCCTTAAAGGTGTTCGGGAAAATTCTCGAGCCCTTGTTCCTTGGTATTTTGTTGGGGAAATTGTCTGGGTACAACAGCCCGCTACCCTCATCCTCATCAGGATGCAAATACATTCTAGCAACAATAGACTACTTATCCCACTGAGCGAAGGCTATAGCACTAAAAGAAGTGACAGGCGAAATCATCGCTAGATTTGTCCGTCGGAACATCATATTTCGATTCGGTGTGCTGGATCGGATCATCTCCGACAACGGAAGCCATTTCCGGAACCAAAATGTCTACAAGCTGGCCGATAAATTCAATATTAATTGGAGGACATCCACTCCGACAACCCACAAGCAAATGGGTTGGCTGAGGCTTTCAACAAGACTCTCTGCACACTTCTTGCTAAGACAGTCAACTCTAGCAAGAAAGATTGTGAGGATAGAATGTACAAGGCACTGTGGGCGTACCGGACTATGTACAAGACCCTGACGGGTTGCTCACCGTTCTCGCTGGTATACGGCTCAGAAGCAGTCGTCCCGATAGAGCTGGAGATACCCTCACTAAGGGATGTCATCTAGCATGGACTTGTCAAAGACGGCCAAGCAAATATCGAAAGAAGACTGGAGGAACTCTCCGATTTAGAAGGGCAGGGGCTCAAAGCCCAGCAGAACATACAAGTCTACCAAGCCCGTATGGCGCGCGCCTAGAAGTGATGGCAGCTAATCGAAAAGGTAAATTAAATGAAAACTGGACAAGACCTTATGTGATCCAGAAAGTTTACGAAGGCATAGCTTACGTCCTCGTTAACCACCGAGGGGAAGTTCAACTCCCACCCCTCAACAAGAAGCACCTGAAGCTATACCATGCCCCACTGCCTCAGTTCGGTGATCAACTAGAACCCACACCCGAGAATGAGAAAGATTGCATTTTGCAACTCTTCCAATAAATCATTGAAAACCCAACAGTTTAGACCTTACTGTTAACACCCATTTTTTGCCGATAAGTTGAATCATTTCTCTTACCATCATTTATTGATTCCTTGAGTTGTCCATTACTCATTGGGCTATTTTCAGGCAGCTTATTGGGACTATTTTATAGGTGCCTCCCCCCCTGAGTAGGTTTACTTCAAATCGGGGCTTAACGGGCCTTGATTTTGCTTGATTTATCACATCTCTTTGATTTTCAAGTGTCCAGCCTTTGAGCGGTCTGTTGATTGACCGTTCCGTTTTGGGGCGGTTGATTATGAACCGTGTGTCTATTTACTAGATGTTAAGGTAATATTCTGAATTTCCACCGACAAGCTTTTTGCACGGTCTACATATAACCGTTCAAATTGATTGAACGGCTGATATATGACCATCCATATCTTAGAGTCCCATATTCATTGGTCGTTCAGATAATTATCTAATTATCTAATTTATTCTGATTTACCACCGACAGGCATTCGGCGATTGGGCTATGGCCGTTCCATGATCCAGGTGGTCCATTTGTAACCGCCCAATTCATGAGAGTCCAACGGTGAAATCATCGGGCAGGTCGATGGATATTTGGATAATATTGCTTATTTACTTAATTTCCACCGACATGTTGGACGGTCTGATGACCGACTGCGCAATGGACTGGGTGGTCTATCGCACGACCGCGCAATGGTTCGATGGCTGAAAAGTTAAGGGTTTTTCTCTCTCTATCCGTGGTTTTATCCTTGATTTATTCCAACCATTTCTCCGCGGATATTCCACCAAATGGGGTGCCATTTGAACGAGTTGGAAGACTATTATATCATCTACGGATTTTATGTTGATATCTGGAGCTGATTTTCACTAGACACCCTAATTTCGGGGTTGGCTTTTAGGGCTCTATAAATAGACCCTTAAGGCCAAGCTTTGAAAGGGGGGGGGGGGGAGATTTCAAGGTGATGCGGGATGAGACCACGGACATGACAAGCTCGTGACTGTCCCTTAACGAGGGAAGCCTCGGACGTGCGCGGTTGAGAAACCGGCAGTGAGCTAGGGTGGTTGGCTCTCACTTGTGCCCGGATCGGGTCACGGGACGGTCACGCTCTCTCTCGCAGCAGCGGTGATATGAAAAATATAGCGAGCTAGATCCGAAAACATGCTCTCTAGCAGTGGCATAAACAAGTATATATGAAAATAAGCAAATGCCGAGTGTAGGGAGCGAGAACGATACCTCCACGCGCTCGGCGTGGGGAAGACGGACCCGGCCGAAACTCGTACTCCCGGAACAATAATACATAATATTACAGCAATACACGTCGCTGCCCACTCAACGCAGGGAGGTAAAGGGCTACACAATGGGGTTCGGGAGGACCGAATTCGGGTTGACGGGCGGCTTCTCGCGTTGATTCGGCAACACCCGAACTAGTGACTGTGGGGCCCACGTGCTGTCCGGAGGGGCCGTGTGGGACCCGGTGGCACCGCTGTAGTGGAAACACTTAGGGAAGCGCTCCCCGGGCTGGCGGCATGCTGGTTCGCCGGCCGGAGGCCGGGCGGCTCCGTTCGCCACCGGTCGGAGTGACCGGCCACGGATCTGCCGGTTCTATTTTCCGGCGCGGGCTCTGTTGGAAAGGTGCTTCGAAGGGCTTCAACCCTATGGGATTACAGAAAAATAACAAAGCATGCACTTCTAATTGGCGAATTTTGAAGGTTGCTGTTGTACAGTGGCTTAACTCTCAGATCTGCAGGGCTATCCTCTGAGAACTATCGTTGACCGTAGGGTAGATGTCCAATTCAGCTCTTGAGGTCTTCATCAAAGGTGTAGGAAATTGAGCTAGGAAGACGGAAAAAATTGGTTTGGATAAGTTTGGATGTGGCTACGAATTGATAGGATTTTTACACTAACAGTAGGTCGGATCTGTAATCTGACTAAATCCACTATAGCAGAGATAGAACATGAATTTTGAAAAATGGATAGAGGGCAGATCAAAAATCAGGAAAAATGGTGGATGTAGGGGATGATGGACAGAACTCCCAGTAAAATTGGGAGCGTTTGAAAAATTTAAAAAGGTGGTCGGAGATGAGAAACTCAGAGCTATTGTCACTGTAGACAGAGACAAAACAGATCTAGGAATGCAAAATAAACGAAAATGGAAAATTACTAAATGGAGGCGTTTGGACGTGAAAATTTAGGTGAGGTGGGGATTCAAGGCAAGAACACACCCTCAAAATTTCATATCCATCTGAGCTCGTGGCTGGCAGCAAGAATTCACGAACTACACCTCTATCCAGCAGGATAGAAACTTGAAGACGGCTCCGCGGCGGCTCGAAGGCGGCACGAACGGCGGCGGCGGCACAGATGAAGATCAGAGGTTGAGAGGGGGAGATAGAAGATTTATACACTCTAGAACTGGAGGTTTGAGGAGAGGAAACCAGGGGGAGAGGGCTGGGGCGCAAGAGCTTTTTGGCATTCAACAAAATTTCTGATTTTTCACTAATATTCATATGAAAATACAATCGTTTATATGATTCACATCAAATGCAATGTGAACCATTGGATCTAGGGGTGGGGATTGAAGGGCTGGGATTGCATGCCACAAACACAAAAAAATGAATATAATATGCAAGGGGGGGGGCCTATTGACTAGAGGGGGGGGTTGAATGGAAGGTTGAAATGGTAGGTGGCCTACCTTGGACAAAATGAGCCACTTGTCTACCATGTGTCCATATGACCAGCCCACACTTCTAGATGTCCACCTTGGAAGGTTGACCAGCCCCACAAGGTGACATGGACCAATGGGAGAGGGCTGAGGGCCCCCTTGCTGGTCCTACGGCATAATTGCATAAAAACCCACACAATCCATGGGAATGACTCCTTGGCTTATAAAGCCTTACATTTGCGTGCATACTTTCCCAAGGATATATACACAAACTAAAAGGACATAAATGTAAAAGAAAAAGTACAGGCTCGGTGTCGATTCCCATCAACTCTCCCCGGGTGGGAGGAACTCGACCCCGTCGAGTAGGGGTATGGATGCTCGAGTACTCCAGCTGATCCGTCACCGTGCCAAGTAGCGCGGGTATGCTCCACTCCAAGTGATCGTCACCTGCTCATTCCATATATACTCGATATGCGCGAACTGCTATGGGCTAAAGGTGGACACTCCAGGTGGGGCACTCTCAAAAGGGAAGGAAGCAGCTCGAAGACTCACTAGGAATCACCGCTGAGTCCCTGTAGGTGACTGATCCGGGTATAGATGTAGAACTGATCCCATACTCATCGAGTGAGGCGACTCGCTTCACACTCATAAGAGAACGACAACGAGCTTGTACAAGACACATGCAGACTCACCATGCACTAACACACATATGTAAACCACACAAATAAGAAACAGACTCATGCATGACTCTAGGCAAATCTATGGTTAGTCTGACCCGTACATGGATGACGGCGGGCCAGGACACCCGAATGTGTGCCATGCATGCATTTGACGTAACCGGAGGTTGACATCATGGGGAACCCCTAGACATCCTACGATGCACCAATCATGGACATTGGGCTTGGATGTGAGAAGTCCGGGAGGTGCGGGTGG